>JAQFVV010006337.1:2110500-3310636 GCA_028023455.1 Epiperipatus broadwayi
ATATAACTGTTTTCCCCCTCTCTTTCTGTCTTAAGCTCTTAGAACTTGATCTTGTAAGGGTTTAAACTTGGATGCCCTACAGCTTCCTTTTTATATAAAAATGTGATGATGATTTTTGTTCAGCATTTTCTTTCATGCACATTACTACAAATTTAGCTAATGACTAAACTGTATGCAAGTTGGTAGAAAAATAACTTTTCATTTTAAATTCTTTTAAAAACTAATTTTCTTTTAAAAATCCAAGATGGAGTATGCAACTGTTAATTGTCCAAAAATAATTAAAAAGGTGGGAATTTTACTTTGTCTAATTTTGGGAAAGAATGTTTAATTAAAATGTACTAAAAGTAAAAAGAAAAATCAAATTAAGAATTTATACTTTTGCAATTAACATTTTATCAAATCTATTTCTAATCTGGAAATAGATTTGAATATATTTTGGACAAATTATCTAATGGTTGGATCTCCAAAACAATAGGTGAAGGAAATAAAATGAAAAAGGAATACTAAAAGCATTCCTCAAGTGCCTAAGGGCAGTATATAAAAAGATAATTTTGCAGAAAATCTGTTGCCAAAAAATGGACGAGTAGTAAAAACTAATCACCTTTCTCACCTTTTCTGATCAGTCTCTTGCCGCTAATAATCATCTCACTGTTGCCCCAAAATTTGGTAGAAAATATGATCTAAGAATGGAGGAATGCCTAATGAAAGCTTTCTATTGCATTGGAAATCATTTCAATCCTGTGACTTTTGCCATGCTGAAGCTAAACTGTCAAAAATGGACTCATTAATATAGCAAGATAATTAACCTAAGAACTGTCTAAGAAATTAACATTTAATTCTTTCTAAACTAATCTCAACCTCAGCTATCTAATTTTCATTTTCAAATTGTTAAATTAAATGTTTTTTTTAACTGTTAATGTAAATTTGCTTTCATACTAGTATTTTTTCTTTTATATGTAAAGTCTATCATATGCTCTTATTTCTTTAATCTTGGTGTGGTTCCTTTCTTAATTTTAAACTATGGTTTATTTTATCATTTTATCTAAACAATGTTGCGAGCCTAATATATAGTTATATTTTCCCTATCTACTTAAACCTCCATAGAGTGAGGTTATTAACCCCTCCCCCCTCTTTAGTTAGATCTAAATGCACTCTTAATTCAATTCATTTATTTAAGTATGAAACAACAGCATAAAGCCAATTACAATTTGCACATTACAATAAAAGGGAAGATACTACATATGACAAAATGAAAATATAAATGTTTACATAATAAGACAATATTTAAAATTAAAAACAATATTTAAAATTAAAAATATCACAAAATTAGCAGTAGCAGCAGCAGCAGTCCTAAATAATAATAATAATAATAATAATAATAATAATAATAATAATAATAATAATAATAATAATAATAATTATTCAATTCATTTATTTACCGTACAAAACTACAGCATAAAGCCAATTACAGTATTGCACCATAACAAATATATAAATACATAAATGAGTTTAAATGACAAATTATTAATATAATTATGTGCCATACTTCAATAAAAGATAATTAACACATTTAAAAATCTAAAGTAAAATTAAATATCAGCATATAAACAATTATTATTAAGACATTAATAGTAACAAATAAATAAAAGGGTTAAATATAAAGCACATAACAAAATAAAAATAAAAAAAAACAATTTAATATATATAAAAACAAAACTAAGTTAAACCAATCAAATCTGACATTTAAATTTAATAACATTACAGAATTGATTATAATCTAAATTGAAGTAATTAATATTGCTACAAATCTGATTATATAAAGATGGTAGCCTAAACAAAGGAGAAAATCTAAGAACATTGGAATGACAAGTTTTAATGTAACAAACAGAAGCAGACCGAGTATCATGCACATGAGATCTAATTATAACAGTAGAAATTGTATTAGATAAAAGAACTATTTTATTAACAAGTTTATAAAGATATTTAATATCTCTATATTGTCTTCTAGAAGAAAGATGAACAACAGTTTTATTTCCCAAAGAAACATATTTAGAAAACTTATTATACACTGATTGTAATAAATTACATCCCTGTTTAGAGCTAGGATTCCAAATGACTGAACAATATTCAATGATGGGAAGAACCAATGATAAAAATAATTTAAATTTTGTATCATCACTGAAATGATAACCAAACCTTAGAATAGTACCTATAATTTTTAAAGCCTTACCAATAATCATTTCCAAATGAGGAAGAAAGGATCCATTATTAGAAAATATAACTCCCAAATCTTTTTGGGATTCAACAGAAATAATTTTGTAAGAATTAATAAAATAAGAAAAATGCAAAACTTCAGATTTTTTAGAATACGAGACTAAGGAACATTTACTGAAATTAACAGTCATATTATTTAGATCACACCAAGCACTAAAATTATCTATATCATTTTGAAGAAGAGTGCAATCAAACACAGATGTGATTCTTCTAAAGATTTTACAGTCATCTGCGTAGCACAAAAGATAAGACGATTTTAATCAATCCTTAAGGTCATTCATATAAATGTTAAAAAGCATAGGTGCTAAAATACTACCCTGAGGAACCCCCAAATTACATTTAAAATTAGATGAATTAGTATTATTAAATTTAATGTATGCCGTACGACCATGAAGAAAGGATTGAAACCAATAAACAAGCTTAGTAGAAAAACCCATTTGATATAATTTGTGAAGAAGAATACTGTGGTCTACTTTATCAAAAGCTTTTGATAATTCAAAATAAACAACATCAAGTCTCTGCTGGTCTTCAATTGCATGAGCTATATGATCATAAATTGTTAACAAATTAGTTTCTACAGATCTATTAGGTATAAAACCATGCTGTGAAGAAGAAATGAGTTTACTAACAGCTAAAATAATTTTATTATAAACACACCTCTCAAAAATTCTAGCACTAGTATGCAAAACAGAAATGGGTCTATAGTTATTAATACAATCACGTGATCCATTCTTAAAAATTGGGACCATTTTGGCACACTTAAGCACATTAGGAAAAACACAAGAGTTAAGTGATAAATTAAAAATAAATGCAAGAGGTACTGCAATAAATTCAGCTAGCCCTTTGTAAATAAATGAAGGAATATTATCATTTCCCAAACTAGAATGAATTTTAAGTCGCTTAATAGCCATAACAACATCATCCTTAGAAATATGGTCAATCATACAATGAACAGTTGAAGAATTACAAAATAATGCAATATTTGAAGATATTGTATCATGTGATGAATATACATCAGCAAAATGTTTTGAAAAGTCATTTGCACTTAAAGTGAAACCATGAGTAGCTTGAACCCTTTTCTTACCCAAACCAGACTTATTAATGAAATCCCAAAATTCTTTAGGGTTCGAAGAAATATTAACCTCAATTTTTCTAATATAATTCTGCAAATCTCTTTTATAAACATGCTTCACCAATCTTCTGAAATTACCAAAATTATTATAAAAAAGATATTTTGCATTTTAAAATAAAGTCTACGATGATAAGACTTCCTTTTAATAATTTTAATAAGATCGCATGAAAACAAAGGAGAAAAACCCTTATAAAATGGCCGCTTATTGGGAATATACAAATCAATAAAACTATTAAGAATCTTTAAAAACCCATCCAAGCAATGATTTACATCATTAAAAGAATACAAAAAATTCCAATTAACCTTAGAAAAGTTACTACAAAAATCAACATAATTACCTTTCCCATAATCCTTTCTTGAAATATTAGAAAAATTAATCTTTGAATGACAAACGTTAATATAAAACTCAAAAGGTGGATGATGAGCATCAATAGGAAAATTAATAGAAACAACTGGAAAATTACCAACTACTGTTGAATTACCTAAAATATAATCCAAAGTACGATGATAGGAATTAACAAATGGGTTATATTGCTTAAGTCCTAAAAATTTACAGAACTTTAACATTCTAGAAGCCTTATAAGACAAAACCGAAAAGTGTGTAGCAATTCTACCCTGATATAAATCCGGAATATTTAAATCACCAGTAATAATAATATTATCATAGCCAATCAGAAAATCTTCAAGAGATGTCAAAAAATAATCAAACTCCAACAATGACAAAGTGGGTTTGAGGTAAACATTACCTAAAATAAATTTAAAATTGTGATTTAAAGTAATTTCACACCATGTAGATTCACAAAAAAAAGAAGAAAAATATAAAGTTCTTTATAAAAAAAAAATCTTTATGAAGAGCAATCAGAGTACCACCACCTCGAGAAATATTATCCATAGATCTGTCAATTCACAAAATACTGAATCTATCATCAAGAAAAGAACAATCAGGAAATTGTTGATTTAACCAAGTTTCTGTAAGTAAAATAAGATCAAAATTTTCTGTTTCAAAAAATTATTTAATTTGAACACATTTAGCCCTCATACCTCTGACATTCATGTAAAAACAAGAAAGGCCTACAATGTTACCCACAAAGATAATGGAAACAACACAAATAAAAACAAAAAAAGAAAAAGAAAGAGATAAAGAAAAAATAAAATTAAAAATAAAATATAGTAAAACAAAATAAATTCTCTTAAAACCTTAGAGAACTGGCCAGAGATCCATAAAAAAAAGAAATAGAAGCACCGCAAGGCCATAAATTAGGGGATATTATATCATTATGTTTATGTGCAGAAACAGAAATATAAAAACAAGAAGACTTAGAATTATTCATATTAACTTTATGACAAACAATACTAGTTTGTAAATTATTTTCAAGAAATACTGTAATATCTTTTGAACTGAGATCTACTGGCATATTAGAAAGAAAATATCTATTATAAGTTATATTAGTATTAGAATAAACATTAGCAAAATTAGATTTATTAAATCCATCAGATATATTAATATTTTTAGTTCTTGAAAAGTCATTTTTACTAGAAGATAAAGAGCAGTATCCAGAATGATTTAACTGATAGTTGCTATTTGAATGAAAGTCAAGTGAATGTGATCTATAAGCTGGAATGAATTTGGGAACATTATCTGGATAATTAAGAATTTTATGTCTAACAGACTTAGAATAAACAGTAGCAAAATTAGATTTATTAAATCCATCAGAAATATTAATTTTTTTAGTTCTTAAAAAGTCATTTTTACTAGAAGATAAAGAGGAGTATCCAGAATGATTTATCCGATAGTTAGTATTTGAATGAAAGTTAAGTGAATGTGATCTATAAGCTGAAATAAATTTGGGAGCAGTATAAGGATAATTAAGAATTTTATGACTAATAGACTTTAGAGAAGATAAATTAACAGGAATACCTCCATTATATCTTTTGCCCATAAAAGAAGCACCCTGTAAATTATGAGCTGGAATGACTTTAGGAAATGCAGCCGGATAATTTAGTATTTTAGATTTCACAGACTTTAAAGAAGATAAAGTAACAGGAAAACCTCTGTTATTTCTTTTCCCCATAAAAAAAAATTTTGTGATTTAAATTTACCAGGAGAAAAAAAACCAGAATCAGAAAAGCAATCATTAATGGAATTTACCTCAAACCAGGATGAGTTATAAAAACATCTACTTTTAAATTTGGAATGAGGCAAATTCCTTAATACATTATTATTATTATTATTATTATTATTATTATTATTATTATTATTATTATTATTATTATTATTATTATTATTATTATTATTATTATTATTATTATTATTATTATTATTATTATTATTATTATTATTATTATTATTATTATTATTATTATTATTATTATTATTATTATTATTTTATTATTATTATTATTATTATTATTATTATTATTATTATTATTATTATTATTATTATTATTATTATTATTGTTGTTGTTGTTGTTGTTGTTGTTGTTGTTGTTGTTGTTGTTGTTGTTGTTGTTGTTGTTGTTGTTGTTGTTGTTGTTGCTGTTGTTGTTGTTGTTATTAATTTCATCACTAACTAAATTAACTTCAGGAACACAATCATCCAATTTGATATTTTCACCAAGATCTTCAGGGCAATAGGCTGAAGATGAACATACAATGCTACCATCTTCAATAGCAGAAGAATGATCCCTAGCAATGGAAGAACTAAAAATTTGATCAGGATATTTGCATTGAGTGCCAATATCATTAGCATTAACATTTTTACCAAGATCTTCAAGGCAATTGGATGAAGATGAACATACAATGTTACCACCTTCAATAGCAGAGGAATAATCTCCAGGAATAGAACTAAAAATTTGATCAGAATATTCAGAAGATGACAAAAAGCCTTGAGTGCCAATATCATTAGTATTAACATTTTTACGAAGATCTTCAAGGCAATTGGATGAAGATGAACATACAATGTTACTACCACCTTCAATAGCAGAGGAATAATCTCCAGGAATAGAACTAAAAATTTGATCAGAATATTCAGAAGATGATACCATGCATTGAGTACCAATATCATTAGTATTAATAAGTTTATCTTTGATCACTGAAGAATTCCTACAATGATGAAACATTTCAATTATTAAATTATATATAAAGGAAATAGGAAGAGATAAAATCATTTCAAAAGAAAAATTGCTAGAATCATAAATAATACTGTCAATTAAACTATCTATTTTCACCAAATTATTAGCAGAGTCAAATTCATTAAATGCAAAGTTTCCCATATTATTATTTCCAATCTTAGGAAATAAGTCAATATTATTAGTGGATAAATCCATATCAACATCTACATTAGAAAGATAGTCTAAGGATGAAACAGCTTTATTATTGTCAAACTCATTTATAGCAAACTTACCAACACTATTATTTCCAATCTTGGGAAATAAGTCAATATTATTAGGAAGTAAGTCAATATTATTAGGGGATAAATCAGCCTCAACATTAGAAAGATCATCTAAGAATAAAACAGTTTATATTCATCACATTCATTTACAGGAGAGTTTCCAACATTATTATTTCCATTATTGATTTTATTTTTGTCAAATTCATTTGCAGTAGAGTTTGCAACATAATTATTCCCATTATTAAAAGATAAGTCAACATCTACCTTAGAAAGATACTGAAAGGACAAAAAATCTTTATTTTTATCAAATTCATTTACAATAGAATTTCGAACACAATTATCTCCATCAATTTTACTATCCATATAATTAGTCGACCTAACTATCTCAAACTCATCATCTAAAACAGGATTATCAGTGAAAAAGTAAGATTCGTATTCGAATCTTAAGTTAGACCTTTTTCTGTCATCTCTCACTGACCGGTCTATCCCGCCCAAATTTAAACTTTTTGGTATCGAGTTGTGTGTGTAGCAATATTAAAAATGTATAAATATATGTACAATTCAGCATAACCATGCACACATTTCGATCTCAAATTAAACGCAATAAATAGGGATAAAATAATATAATTTAGATTTCTTTTAGTTATATAATTTTGTATAATTTTAATCATTTATTTTGCATTATAAAGTTCGTATTTATTGCTTTGTTTAAATTTCGTTTAATAATAATTCTAAAAAAATCTGATGTAATATTTAATTAAAAGTTAAAATAATCTTATGTTCCTTTTTGTCTTTGAAATTTAAAAGCATCGGTCAGTGATAGATAATAGATTAATTAAAGAAAAATTTCCCAAAATATAATTAGTAAATGTAAAATGTAAACAATAGAACGGCAGCTTTCTTTAATTAAAAAACCAACAAAATGCATTGATTATCCTCAGGGCAGATTAAGTAGAACCTAAAAATACCTTAACAAAAATGTGAAAGATCAAGATAAGAAAAAAGGCCATCTTAGACTTGCTGGAGACATTCACTTAAACTTTAGCTTTGCTCTCGATCACTGAGAGTCTCCAAAAATAATAAAAATAATTTGTTCCTGCTAAGGTATGACCGAGTAAAGCACCTAGATTATTCTCCATTGGGAGATGGCCTATCGGATGCCGAACTTTCCATTGCCCGTCGTAAATTCACCATGAAGATCTGCTGCCTGAACTGAATGAGAAAGCTGCTGCTGCCATGAAATTAAATGAAATATCTAAATACAAGAAAGAATTGCCACTCATGAACTATTTGCTACTAAACAATGGACTCAGAAAACTTCTTATAAAACAGGTACCTGTCTGTGTTCAAACTCTAGAGCACTCTAATAATATGCTATAGCTCTTCTTCATATTACTTATCTAAATTATAAAATGTAAAAACTATCATTTGTATAACTAAAATTGAATAATTAATTTAATATGTAAATTTCTCTAATAATCTAGCTTACCTCACTCTGTCTTTCTTGGGTGCGTATTTCTCAAATCTACATTCTATCTATAGTTATTATTTACTTATTGCATGCTCATAATCGTCTCAATTTTCAAAGTTTAAATCTATGATCGCTTGGAACAATGAATGCGTGTCAAATTTTCATTAATATTTGCTTTCATAACTAACTTAACTTTCATATAAATCAACACACATTCAATGCATCATTTATTGTAATGCAGGGGTCTACTACTTTACAAATGGCTGGCATATTAGTTGTAATAACTCCCAGTTTATATAGGTTTTGTATTTATTAAAGCTAATGAATAATTCTAGAAAATCACGTTTCTTTGAGAGTCACCAACGTTCTTTAGTAAATGTTGATAATGTAGGGCCGAGTTAGAAATCTATTTTAAATCTCATCATAATCGTTTATACAGTATACATGTGTTACGTTTTAGAGACACGACGACCCATTCTGCTGTGAAATTTCCGGATTCTTCAGGGTTGAAATTAACCCCAGTCGTCCTACACAAGCGGGCATAATGGGTGCTCCCGTAGGATTTGACAATGTCATGCAGCCAGCCGGCAAACTGCGACACAGACCGCTTGTCCCTGGTTATGCTTATGTGACACCTTACTTCGTCGTGCCGATGGCAGAGACCAGCCCAACATTCTTATAAACTCATTCGCGGCATTGCAGTTTCAATATACTGCCATTCCATATCGCCTTTCTAAAGCGTACCATGTGTTCCTTCACTTAATTTTATTATTCTATATATCACTCCACCTCTGCAATATCTTCATAATTCACTCTCAAATAAATGTTTGCCCTTAGTCATAAAATAAATATTTTAATTAAATAAATATATGTCCGCTGCTACTCTTAAATCTTACTTTAGACTCTTGCATTGCAAAGGTATAAATTCCCCAAGGCATGCATTAGAAATACTTACTCGAGAATTTTAGGTAGCTAGATGACGCCTTCAAATAATTGAATTCCTTTTTTTTTAAACATTACAGTATCGGAAATACCGCTACTGAAATCCTCAATATAAAATAATGTCTAAATAAATAAATGTAATCTTTAAAATATAATCATGTCGCAAATTCCGCTACTGAAGCTTTGAATCCCTAACATATTATTAGTAAATGATTTTATTAAAATGTATTAATAAATAATTTTAAACTATACGTCTGCAGTTACATTTCATTTATTCGATACCCATTCTATATAATATTTCCTCGATTATGTAAATATGAATGTTTAATTAATATTAGTTTGATTATTGGCTGACTCGAGAATAAAATCATGAGTCTCTTGCATATCCCTGACCACTGTGCCTAAGGAAATATTTACTAATGTCGCATCAGATGCATTGTTTCATGGATTGTATTGTGGAACCGATAAACTATGTTCGAACTCAGTACCACGGGTGGCTTCGCTGCTCGATGGTGCTGCTGTTCTGTATGGTGGTCGAATTCTGCACTATGTTTATGAGTCACACGTTTTCTGACTGTTACATCAGCAATATTATCTACCAAAAATACCTTAGACATATTATTATACTCTATACATTTATAGAAGCCAGAACCAATCGTATGAAAAATATCAGCATCAACTTTACTTAATCTAAGACAAGAGGTATCAAACTTCCCCTGACATTGACCATAACAATTGATACAGTTAATAGGATCCAATATAACAATAGAACAGACTTTACAAACAGATGAAACTGAGCTAGAATCAGAGATTATATCAGTATCAGATAAAACTGAAAGAGATGCATTCATCGTAGAAGTTTGGGAGACATAAGAATTCAAAATAACAGAAGCCTTCTTATAATAAGAGCTACAGTATTCACATAAAAATTCAGAGGTATTATTAATAGAATCAATGGAAGTATCTTTATTAAATAAATTATAACATACTATATGGTATCTAAGGCCACAAAAACCCAAGCATTTTAAAAATTTTTGTCTACCAAAAATATCAGACAAACACAAACCACAAGGAAATTTAAAATGTGCCATCTAAAATAAAACTAACAAACCAAAAAAAAAAAAAAATTAGATACCGGATAATAAATAAATCCCTTCTAAGTACCCAATTAAATCCCTACAACTAAAAATTATAAAGTAAATAAATACATTATAGTAAAAAAATTTAAGTATAAAACAAACAATAACAATATGTGTTACTTAAAAAAAAAAATTAACAAAATTAGAAAAAAAAAAAACATATTCAATGGTACTATATATATAAAAACAAATAATGTCCAAAATAAAATTATTAAAAATATCAAAATCACTGTCTTAATTATTTATGAAATAACATTTTATATCAATTGAAAATAAATCAGACAGTCTTTCTCCAAAACAATATAATAAATAAAATTTGTTATTTCTATTAACAAAGAATCCCTTATAAATGTTTTGTCTTTGATAAACATTGCATAAAGTCAAAGGACAAGCAATAAAAAATGATGCCAAATCTTGTTATATATTATAAAAGTGAAGTAATATATATGTAAATAAAATATCCAATTGTATACAATATATCTATAATGCTCTTCATTTCCATAAGCAAATTTACATATAAACACACAAACAAGTTTAAAGAAAAGATAAATATCCTAAGGTGAAGTAATTTGGAACACTCTAGATTGAACGAAGATAAGAAATCACTAAGTAATTAAAAGCAATAAGTTATCAATCTTATCCAAACTGAAGAAATTAATTAAAACTAAAAAAAAATAAAATAAAATGTTAAATTAAAACTTTATAGTAGATTTTTGTATAAATCGATATAATAGTCAATAGATCCAAAATATAGTAGATTTTTGTATAAATCGATATAATAGTCAATAGATCCAAAAATAGAGTCTTGTATGCTTTATTAATAAACTCCTCTAGGCTTATTAGTTCCAACTGAAGATCACTCAAAAAAAAACAAAAAAAAAACAACCATTTATTTATAAAATCCCCAAGGCGTAAACAATCCATTCAAAAAAAACCATTTAAAATATCCATTAAAAGAAGCTACTTCAAGTAATTAATTTTGACGTCAAAGAATGTCAGCAGTTATCAAAAGATCAATTATATTAGAACAATAGAAAAATTGAATAACTATAAAAAAACATATTTTGATCCAATTAATTTCACAAAAAAATATGCACATATCAATCTTTGAATAGAGACTTATAAAATGTAAAAATCTTAAAAACATAGTACCAAATTAAACGATGTCAGCCATAAGAATAACGTTTAGATACGCCCTCTGTCCATGTAATAACATAGAAAAAAAACAGTATGATATCCAAAAAACTGATAAAAAAAATAACGAAAGGCTCTTTAAAAAAAAAAAAATTCCAATGGTTTTAAGAGAAAGAAAAAAACACATCCTACTTCTACAAGAGATGATAATAATAATAATAATAATAATAATAATAATAATAATAATAATAATAATAATAATAAGGTTCTTGTGTATAATTCAACTGATGATGTATTACCCTAAAGGCACATCGGTCTAAAGTTGTGATTTTTAAGATAACGTCTCCAAGTGATCTGCAGACACATTTAGTGGCTAAAATGTATCCGCAGATCACATGAACATGGCACATTAAAAAACGCAACATTAGACCGATATGCCTTCAGGGTAATACGTCATCAGTTGATCACGTGGTAAAAAACAAAAAAACATGGCAAAAATATAAAAATTTAAACATAAAAAAAAGAAAAAAAATGTGACGCAGGTCACGTGATAAAAAAACAAAAAAAAAAGGCAAAAATCTGATGCAGGTCAGGCAAATAGTAAAAAAAAAAAAAATGTACATGCATGTGTCAAAATAATTTAGAAAAAACTATATTATAATTTATAAAACCACCCTATATTATGCTCAATTATAAAAAACAGCGTGTGGTGCTGGAGTTGGCGGGGGGGGGGGCCCTTTGTGTTTTTGACAAGCCGTAGGCTTGGCGTACACCTATACCTTGTATTACTCTCATAGCTGTAATTTTTATAATTGCCCATGAATTTATGAAAAATAATTTTCTGTATGATATAATTCAGAAATTAAAAATTGCCGATGAATTTACGAAAAATAATTTTCTGTATGATACAATTCAGAAATTAAAAATTAAATTAAAACGTAATTCAATTGTAGAAATATTAACAAAAAATTTTTGTAAATTTTAAATAAACAGCTAAATTAAAAAGACGCGATTTAATGCAAATCTGGTATTAATGGCGTCGCACCCTGTAATTTTTATAATTGCCGATGAATTTACGAAAAATAATTTGAGAATTGTAGAAATATTAACAAAAAGTTTTTATAATTGACGATGAATTTACGAAAAATAATTTGAGAATTGTAGAAATATTAACAAAAAGATTTTGTAAATTTAAAATAAACAGATAAATAAAAAACAGTTTACCGGAATAAATTACGAAAAATAATTTTCTGTATGATACAATTCAGAAATTAAAAATGAAATTAAAACGTAATTCAATTGTAGAAATATTAACAAAAAATATTTGTAAATTCAAAATAAACAGATAAATAAAACACTTTACCCTAATTAACAGCTCAAAAAAGTAACAGTGATGCTGTGGATAGCAAAATCACAATAGATAGAAAAATCAAAAAATTTCCCAAACCTCTCTACGAATTTTAAATCTCGCGGGTGAAAAAAAAAATTGACTCTCTGATGGATTAATCACGTCAGTCACTTGGTTACCATGACAATGTTGTCATGCAAAAAACGTCGATGTCTACCGGAAGGGAAATCGGTAAGTCAAAAACATCATCGGTTGAATTATACACAAGTACCAATAATAATAATAATTGAAGCCACCAGAGATCGCTTGGAGTTACAAGTTCATTCACATCGTGCTAAAAAAATAGTGGATTACTTACAATCTATAATTCAAAAGAGGTAAAAAAAAATTTGCCATTAATTATAGAAAGAACTTCAGTCATCTGAACTGCAAAAAAATATAATAATTCCATCGTATTATATTTAAAATGGACACTGAAAGTCAGCATCCAGCCAAGATGTCCATCAATATAGGCATTGTCAAAAATTCCTATGCTCAAGTAGCAAAGCAATTTTCTTCTAGAGAAGTGAGAAAAAAATGAATCGCAGATGGTTAGCAGAATGAGAGTGCAACAAACACCCAGATTTCATTTGATCAACCAATGGAGATATTTTGAAATTAGATTTTTCACCTAAAACAATGGATACTGACACTATCGAGACACAAAAAGCTTGGACCAATGACAGCCTGAAAAAAATTACGGAAGTTTTCAACCAGACCATACCTAAAGATCTTTTTAATTCATTCAAATGTTTTTTTACGGACCATTCAATTGTAATAGCAATAACAGATAATAATTGTTCATTCTATAGATTCCCTAAAGATCTATTATTTGAAGTCATTAATAAAAAAAATCTATGGAATTCAATCGCATGCATTGCAGACCATAGCAATTGAATTCGATAATGAGAAAAATAAATTAAATTTCAAAAAAGAAGTTAAAACCTTGAATCAATACGCCTTAATCATAGTTAACCCGAATAGAGAAAATCATATTACAGGCCTCTTAAAAAATTTGTACTTTGGTTATTCCAATGCAGATTTTAATAAACTAATGGAGCCATTTGGAGAGGTGATAAATTTTCAGCCCACGTACATTAAAAACACGCCAGTATCTATAATCGGTAACAGTTTTACATATAGAGTGAAATTGCGAAAAAATTTAATTCCCAAAAATATCCCTAGGCAAATAACAGACCAAGAGGCAACATTATTTTTAATTATAAATGGACTCAAGCCGCAATGCTTTCATTGTAAAGAATGTAGTCACTTAATCAGCTACTTCCCTAAGCTATACTACACTAAATGCAATATGAGAGCATCCCCCTCACCAATGACCAAAAGAAATTAACACTTGTCAACAAGTCGAATTGATAGCTGAAGAATTTCTTGTCCCGAAGCATATCAGAAGAGAATTAAAAAAATAGTATTAGCAATAGTGAAATAATAACTCCACAATCAATTGAGCTTGAAAATGATATAATAAATCCTGTGGCAGACATCATAAATCCACCACCCACCCCCTTAACAAAACATCTCCGGACATAATGGAGACTCTTGCTATCTATCCAGCTAAGGTAGTACCCGCCACTCCTCAATTTAGAAGAAAACCAGACCACCCTCCAAAAAAAATTAAAAAAGTAAAGATTTTGGAATATGAAAGTAACGACAGTGAAATGCCTCCTGCGCATCTGAAACTAAAAAAGCTAAAACCACTCGATATCAAAAAAATTCTGATAATGTATCATTATCAACTGAAGAAGATAGTCCCATGGCAGAGGTAAGCAACAATTATACC
This sequence comes from Epiperipatus broadwayi, assembly GCA_028023455.1. Classification (NCBI taxonomy): domain Eukaryota; kingdom Metazoa; phylum Onychophora; class Udeonychophora; order Euonychophora; family Peripatidae; genus Epiperipatus; species Epiperipatus broadwayi. The sequence goes on from JAQFVV010006337.1 coordinate 2,125,170, forward strand.
AATATTGATAATACTATATATAAAAAAAACAATAGCAATAAAGCAAATGAGATCATGTGATACAATTAAAAATCCAGTACACAGTCATATATAGTAAAATTGTCTTTTTTAATTTGTCAATATGAGTTTTTGCTCGCATTTATTATTGATTTTTTTTATATACAATTAAGAACTGATATAGACTTGTTTAATATATAAAATAAACACACACTAAATGAAACAATATAGGAGTTTTTAATGTCAGAGGGTTAAACTCTCTTGAAGAAATTGATCTTCTTACTACATGGTATGACTTTGTTAAACCACACACTCGGTGTTATCGAAACAAAAATTTACAGTGGATCGCAAATTAATCCATCAAACAAACTAAATAGCAAAGGATTTACAGCTTTTTCAAATATATCTGACACACCATCAGCAGGAACAGAAATCATCATCGATAAAAACTGCCCATTCAACTCTTAAAATATTATATATTGATGCGCATATACTAATTATCACTTTTCACCACAAAGCTATAACACTAAAAATTGCAATTGTATACATCCCTCCAGGCCCATCATTATAAATAGATTAATCCTAATTCTGAACTCCAAATTTGTGAACACAGCACATCCAGTATTACTTATAGGGGACTTTAACATGTCATATGAAAATTTTACCAATAAATGGCTTCATCATCTGTCATTTCCCATGATGAGTGGGAGAGGATTTTTGCCAGAGAGAGCTGTATCATTTAATAATGGAAGATTTTCATCATTGAATGATCTAGTCTTCTATTACCCGTCATTAGAACTCTATCTGATCATGCCGCAGTCATAGTATCTCTGGAACTTAATTTCAATATCAGATCAACAATAATTACTGGAAAAACCATCACAGTTCTTCTTCCATCATGCACTCCAGAATTACTTTTCTCAGAAATATATATCTATTTGCATAAGATAAAAAGTATACAAATGGACCCAGTCCAAGCATGGCGCGCATTTGGCAATATATTATCATTTAATATTAACCATCTTACCAGGATCCCACCATCCCCAACTAAACTTTTAAATCTTATGGATGACATTTATAAAAAAATTATTACAACATCACATTCTAACTATGATCGCCCCAGATTAGTAGCATTAAAAAAAACATCTCAATCAATTTCAGAACAGCTTACAAAACATATTGCCACAAAAAAAAAGAAAAGTATACTTAAACAAGCCTCACATCTTAACCAGAAATTACATCAGATGGGCATTAGGTCCCCCTCTCCAGTTCGAGTACCATCAGCCATAAAAATACATACTGTTTGTGGAGATTTCATGTTGGAGCAATTGTTTTCATTTTTAAAGATAAATTTGAAAAAAATCCTCCCTTAGATCCATCACAACTTTTATACAGTAGACCAGAAAAAGAAATTCAATTTGCTTCTAATGATTTTGTACAAAAAATAGAGTCAACGCCAGATTCATGCCATCCTGGAATAGATGGGATTCCCAAGTTCGTATATTCTCATCTTAATAAAATTACAGCTCAGTATATGTCTAATCTTACTAATTTTTTAACTAAAGACATATATAGAATACCAAGTCATTATCAAATATCGTTTGTACCGTTTACGAAAAAAAAAATGGTTTCATCAATAACAAACTTGCGTCCAATTTCAATGTCCTCCCTTGGAATAAAAATTATAGAATCAGTAATTAAAGACAAACAGAGCCATATATTATACCAAAACTATCAAAAATGCAATTTGCTAAAAAGAAAACTTCAACTGGACAGGCAGCTTTTCTATTCAAATCAATTATAGAAACAATAAGAAACAACAAAAAATACAGTCCTATAGTTGTTCAACTAGACATAGAAGCAGCGTTTGACTCAATACCAATAAATACACTACTGAAAACTCTAGAACAATACACAGTACCAAAAGCCTACCTAAATCTACTTGCTAACCTATTAATAAATCGTGAAATATACATTACTCTAAATGGAAAAACTTCACCACCAATAGTACCTCATCAATCCATCCCACAAGGATCCCCTCTTAGTGCCTTGTTATTTACTGCCTACATAAATCCCCTAATTAAACTCATAGAGAATGAATTACCTGGAATTTATGTACCCTGCTTAAATATTAACATCTCATGTATAGCTTACATGGATGATCTTGCAATTTTTTTGACATCTTAAAAACACATTCCCAAACTTCTAAAGATACTTTCCAATTATACAAATGAAAATAAATTAACATTTAACATGGAGAAATATTGTGCCTGGCAAATTTTCACTGGCTGCAGTATAAAAAACATTTTAAAGGTAAACCTAATCCATTTCTTGGTTTCCATTTCTATCTGTGTCATTCACCAATGAGACTACTTATACAAAAAAAATTTGCAAATAAAGTAGAAATTATAGTCAATTCACTAATAAAAGCCTACCTTTCACTGTACACAAAGATAGCACTTTTTAATATGTTAATCATGACAAAAATCACTTATTACACTCCAAAAATACTTTATACTAAGGCATTCGCTAATAAAATAGATTCACTTTGTAGAAACCTCTTATGGGGAAAAAAAGTAATCTCAATATCAGTAAAACAGCTGAGAAATTCACTCTCACAAAATGGTCTGGGACTTCATTCAATTTACACCTTCAGAATCCAAAAAACACTAAACATAATCTCTGCATGTACACAAAAATTCCCATATCTACAAAAAGCCTGTAAAATCATCCCCACAGATAAACCACCTCCTTTACAAGGATTCCTGAAGACACCACTTGCACCATTACTATCTATAAAAAACTTGAATTTTAATCCACCTCTAAATAAATTTAAGTACTGGAAAACACATTTGCTTTTACACCCATCACAAATTGATGAAAAAACTGTACTTAATATCACCAATAGACAACTATGCCATAAATTTAAATTCTGGTCACTTGAACAAAAATATTTTGATTTTCTTCTTAAAATTAATCTTGACTCTACCCACACAGCATTTTTTGAAATATAGAAGGAACTGTCAAAATGTCGACAATTTATGTAACCTCTGCCACAGAGACTCAGAAACACAAGATCATATTTTTTTCTCATGTCTAGGACTAAATAGCATCCGTTCAATAATAAATACACTATTCAAAAATAAAAGAATAAATATGGAATGCCTATTTGCCTCATTCATAAAAAAAGTTTTTGCTGAAATAAAAATCAGTGTATTCATTCTCTATGCTTTATGGTGTACAAGGTGTAAATTCATGTACAATAATAATCCAAGAAGGCACCCGAACACATTCAAAAATAAACTGGATAGTATATGTGAAAGTGATAAAAGTATAACAAATCACACAACATTTATTGACACCTGGTCTCTATTGCAGTTACAATCAAACTTATAAAAAATAGGAAGTCACAAAAGATTTAGAAATGTCAAATGAAAAAGTTACAACTTCCCACCATTGAAAAAACATTATATGATAGTGAATGAAAAAGTTACAACTTGCCACCATTGAAAAAACATTATATGATAGTGAACTTTTATACCTCTGCCAGCTTTACAAACAATTGACTGTCTGTATAATAATCAAGAAAAATGTGTAAAAAAAATTGTGTAACCTTTTTTAAGTTATTAAATAAAGTCCTTTGAAAGATGATAATAATAATAATAATAATAATAATAATAATAATAATAATAATAATAATAATAATAATAATAATAATAATAATAATAATAATAATAATAATAATAATAATTTAATTTAATAAACATATAATCTCCTTGTGATAAAAAATCATGCATGGAGCTTAACAAAAGTACATGTGCAAATAAAATAAAAAAACATTAATATATAATAAAATAATTAAATAGAAATAAAAAGTTTTTCATTATCATCAATTTAAATCGAGTCCATAATAAATTTTCTCAAAGTTTTTCTTGATAGGTCATTAACATTAAATCCAATGTTCCTTATAAAAATATTGTGAAATCTTGGATCAAGATAACATTTCTGATATCTACAATGAGTTTTAAAGTATGCTGGTTCAAAAAGTATATCAAAATCACTTGATCTAGTCATCATTATTGATGAAGAATTATTTTTATTCATTCCTTTGTATTTAATATAATAACACAAAATATTCACTACAAATAATTGATTAATAGTTAAAACTCCAGCACACTTATATAATTCAAGTCTTGGCAAATCCAAAGGTTTAACCAAAATAATTCTTAATGTAAAATTTTGTAGTGTTTGCAAAGAGGATGATAATAATAATAATAATAATAATAATAATAATAATAATAATAATAATAATAATAATAATAATAATAATAATAATAATAATAATAATAATAATAATAATAATAATAATTTAATAAATATATAATCTCCTTGTGATAAAAAATCATGCATGGAGCTTAACAAAAGTATGTGTGCAACTAAAATAAAAAACATTAATATATAATAAAATAATTAAATAGAAATAAAAAGTTTTTTATTATCATCAATTATAATCCAGTCCATAATAAATTTTCTCAAAGTTTTTCTTGATATGTCATTAACATTAAATCCAATGTTCCTTATAAAAATATTGTGAAATATTGGACCAAGATAACATTTCTGATATCTACAGTGAATATTCAAGTACGTTGGTTCAAAAAATAAATCAAAATCACTTGATCTAGTCACCATTATTGATGAAGAATTATTTTTATTCATTCCTTTGTATTTAATATAATAACACAAAATATTCACTAAAAATAATTGATTAATAGTTAAAACTCCAGCACACTTATATAATTCGAGTCTTGGCAAATCCAAAGGTTTAAACAAAATAATTCTTAATGTAAAATTTTGTAGTGTTTGCAAAGGCTTCAAAAAATATGCAGCCATGCCACCCCATAATGTTATGCCATAACAAAGTCTGCTTAAGAAAATTTGTTTATATATACTTAAAAAAACAAGTATTCAAACAATCTCTTAAGATCTATAAAAAAAAAATTAAGTTTTCTTAATTTTACTTGAAGCCAAAAAATATGCATATCCCAAGTTTTCTTAATTTTACTTGAAGCCAAAAAATATGCATATCCCAATGTAAATACTCATCCAAAACCAAGCCAAAGTAAGAAATTGTTGATATCCTCGTAATTTTCTGACAAGATGTTTGATTCGCCTTGGGCAAGTGAATTAACAAGTCTTTTGCTGGAATATTTTTAAGAGAATATATTATGTAATTACACTTATTAATATTTAGCAGTAATCTATTATTGTTCATCCATTGTGTAATTTTAAATAAATCTTCATTCGCAAGTTTCTCAAGTAAACTATATGAAACTGCTGAAGTAACCAAAGCAGTATCATCTGCAAAACAAAAAATGTTTGAATGAAGAAAAAGATCAAGCAGATCATTAATATAAACAGTAAATAACAATGGACCCAGAACTGAGCCTTGAGGAACACCATATCTAATTATTTGAGAATCACTCAACAAATTATTAATTTTAACAAATTGGCTTCTATTACTTTAATAAGATTTAAACCATTCAAGCATAGTACTCCTTGTGCCACAATAGTGTAACTTAATTATTAATATATCATGTGGAACACAGTCAAATGCTTTCCGCAAATCTAAATAAATGCCTATAGTTTTGTAACCTTTTTCTAAAGATTCAGTGATGACTGAAACATGTTCCGATAAAGCCAGTTCTGTAGATCTTCCTGGCAAAAACCCAAATTGATTATTTGAAAATAAATATTTTTGAAAAAACAAAACAATTCTGTTTTTACACACATTTCCAAAATTTAAGACAATGTTGATAAAATAGAAATTGGCCTGTAGTTTTCCAAATATTCCCTATCTCCATTCTTAAAAATAGGTGTAACAACAGCAGATTTTAAACAATCTGGAAATATACCTGAATCAATAGAAGAATTAAATTAAAAAAATAAAATTGGTAAAAGAATGGAAACATTTTCAATTAATATTTTTACAGAAATACAATCCAAACCAACACATTTCTTATGTCTTATTTTATAAAGAGAATCTAAAATTTCACAATCTTCAATCTCTTTAAAAACAAAAGAATTCAGGATAGATTTCTCATATTGAAAAACATGAGAACTGCAATTATTTTCAAATCTATTCATTAACAATTCCACACTATGTACAAAATATTGATTGAAATGATAAGCTATTAGTTTTGAATTATTTAAAGCATCAATAGATATTTCATTAATCTTTAGTCTAGAAATTTGTGAAAATCCTTCTTTAAAAATAAATTTTTTAACAACAGTCCAAAAGTTGCTTAATTTAGTTGATTTTAAAGAATCAATTTGAGTAGAATACAAAAACAATTCAGTTTTGACTATATCTTTTTTATTTCTTTATCAAGAACCTTTAGCTGAATTTTAAAATCTTCATTAGCAGAAAACATTTTGAAAAGCTTGTACAATTTCTTATTTCTGTTAACTTTTGATATTAACTCATTTGTAATCCAATCATGTCTTTTCAAATCTTTCTTCTTTATATATTTTATAAAAGAACAATAATCTATAAACTCTTTCATCTTGTCAACAAAAAATGAAAATGCACAATTTACATCATTCAACTCAAAGATTAAATTCCAATCATATTTAGTAATTAAGGAATGCAAACGATCATTAGATAAAAGTGTAAAACACTTTTTACTATGAGAAAAATTATTTTTAAAAGTAACAACAATTCCTCTGTGATCTGAAAGACACCAATCCAAAAAAGATGTTTTCAAAAGAATATTTTCAGGACTTTAGCAAAGACGTGGTCAATAAGTGAAGATGATGAAAATGTAATACGTGTAGGATGAAATAAACAATGAATAAATCCAAAAAGTGACAGCATATTTAAATAATGTTGAGCAGCAAGAGAAATTTCACCAGAAATATCAATATTCAAGTCACCAACAAAAATAATGAATTTATCATGTAATCTAGTAAGTAAATCACCTAGTTCATCACTAAAACTGTCAACTGTATGACTTCAAGACCTATACAGAGCAATAAGTGTTAATTTGTCTGAACCTAAAATGAAATTTAAAACAAGACACTCAGAAGAAACAAAAACTGCATCAATAGAAGTCACACAAAGCACTGATTTATAATAAACTAAAACTCCACCTGACCTATTATTAATTCTAGAATTAATAATTGATGTATATCAATAATAATAATAATAATAATAATAATAATAATAATAATAATAATAATAATAATAATAATAATAATAATAATAATAATAATAACAACAACAACAACATTTATAATTGTTAATAAAGAAGATATAAATTAATATTAAAGTTTTCGAGGATCCATGCATCATATTCAAAGCCTTCATAAAATGTATAGTAAAATATATGCAAATATTCAAGTAAGCTAATATTACATAGTCCATTTCTTCGAAATTTCGAAACAAGTGTCTTTCCTATTAATAGCATGGATGTTTCCATTAATGTAAAATGCCTCCTTTATTTTTCTTTTATGACCATTTAATTCTGAGCACAATATTATAAGATTGGCAGGTGTGAAGTTGTGTCCAGATTGTTTAGCATGCTCCAAGAATACAGAGGTTGTGTTGCTATTCTTTTGAGCTCTGTTATATGTGTAAAGATGTTGAGCCAGTCTAGTGTTGATTGTAGCTTTCATTTCACCATAATATATAGTGTGGCATCTGGCCTGAGAGCAGGCAATGGAGTACACCACGTGTGGGGTGAACGATCGATCAATGTGATCTTTTGAGTTGTTAATCAATCTATTAGAATTAGGTGGAGTTCTAAATGCTATGTTGAATTTATCGGTTAATGCTTTCATTAGTTTGTTAGATATTTTAGAAATGTACGGGATTGTTATTCTTGGTAGATTGGTGTGAGGTGCCTTATTGTTTATTGTATTATGAAATTTAGTGATTTTATTTTTAATAGATTTAAATTTGAACCCTGCTGCTAATAGATCTTTAATATAGTTGTTTATGTTTTCTTTTCTGTCTGCCTCGTATTTACATAAATAAAAGTTTCTGAACAAAAATGCATTAAGGCCAGCAAATTTATGTGATGCATCAACAAAGCATTTGGAACTCCACCTAATTCTAATAGATTGATTGAAAACTCTAAAGACCATATTGATCGATCGTACACCCCACATGTAGTGTACTCCATTGCCTGCCCTCAGGCCGGATGCCATGCTATATATTATGGTGAAATGAAAGCTACAATCAACACTAGACTGGCTATCAACATCTTTACACATATAACAGAGCTCAGAGGAACAGCAACAAAACCACTGTATTCTTGGAGCATGCTAAACAATCTGGACACAACTTCACACCTGCCAATCCCATAATATTGTGCTCAGAATCAAACAATCACAAAAGAAAAATAAAGGAGGCATTTTACATTAATGGAAACATCCATGCTATTAATAGGAAAGACAATTGCTTCAAAATCTCAAAGAAATGGGCTACATAATACTAGTTTATTTGAATATTTGCATATATTTTACTATACATTTTATGAAGGCTATGAATATGAGGCATGGATCCTCAAAAACGTTAAGCCGATAAACTTTAATATTACTTTATATCTTCTTCTTTATTAACAATTATAAATAAGTGTTTTTTGTTACATAATATTGAGAAGTAAAACTATAGTTATTACATAATGAATAGAGGTCAAGAAAAACAGATCTTACATTGTGAAATTTTGATGATTAAATACAAGCAAAGACTTTCGTTCTTTTATAAATGCAAGGTTTATAATATTATACCCAATTGTTGTCTAGTTAAAATCAATAAAACAATATACAATAATTTTAAAAGTAAGAATGAATTGAAAAAACAGCTTTCGGTGCATATAATATTCGGATGTAGATATGCTTTCAAAAAACAAATAATCAGATGGAATAAAATGACTGCGAACTATGCAATCCCCCAATGTATGCAAGATAAACTGCAGAAAATTGAGAGATTTCATATAGCAAAATTTGAATGTAAAATACATTTTTTGTCTATCAAGCAAAACAGAATTTTCCAGATGATTAATACAGATGCATTCGTTAACAAAACTTCAATTACACCACCATACAAAATCAAGAAAATTTTATTCCTTGGACTGAAATACGTAGAAGGAAGTTGGAGATCTCCTAAACTTGAACTAATTGCAGATATCGAAGCAAGTCTCATTAACAATGCACAAAAAGACGCTATCACCACCGATTTATCTAAATTATTAAATAACAATTTGGTTGATACAGAAAGTAAAGCATGGAATAAAGGTATATTAAATTCTAAACAATATTTCAAAACACACAATATTACTTGTCTTAAAGAAGGCAAAGGTAATCATTTTGTTTTGCTAAATAACACGGACTATAAAAAAAAAATGCACGACCAAATTAAAATATTAAGGCTGGTACATGATAACACTTTTAATGTTAAACTAGATCGAGATAAATTTATTAACAATGTGCTTCGGGCATTCAAGAATAAAGGGATCACTAAATCGTATATTATAGAATTTATCCCTCTGCCACTAGACCCCCTCCACCCAATGTTCACCAATTTAAAACTACATAAAACAGGGGAACCGCTATGATTGATGATGGATTTCGGTGGTGTGAATTATTTCAAAGCAGCCAAACTAATCAATCAATTACTTATAGATTACCTTAATTTTGGTATATACATGATAAATTCTTCTCTCCAATTTATTTCTAAAATTAAAAATACTCAAATCTCTCAGACTTCCATTATGGCTACAATGGATGTGAAGGAATTATACAGATCAATTAATAGAAAAGCATCCATACAAATAATACATGAAGAGCTACTGTTAGTACATTGCCCTAGTGAAAGAATTAAATTCATTATTGCTTTCCTGTCATGGCTCGATTCTCATATATTCACACTCTTCGAAACCAAGTGGTACACTATGCAAGATGGATGGCCTATGGGCCTTCCTATTAGTGGTATTCTATCTAGCATATATTTAAATAAATACGAGCTATCAATCATTCCAAAATATCACAATAGCAACCAAAACTTTACATATGTTCATTATGTAGATGATATTTTTATAATAACCTCTAAAGATAATATTTTAAACATACAACGTGATCTACAAAACTCAACCAAACTTTCATTCACCATCACATATGAAAATAATATAGAATGTAAATATCTAGACCTCTCTTTATCGAGAAATCGCCATTTAATAGATTACAAAATGATTGTCAAACCATTTGAAATTCGAAGCTATATCCACCCTAACTCTAACTCACCTGCATCGCATAAATTTGCTGGCCTTAATGCATTTTTGCTCAGAAACTTTTATTTATGTAAATATGAGGCAGACAGGAAAGAAAACATAAACAACTATATTAAAGATCTATTAGCAGCAGAGTTCAAATTTAAGTCTATTAAAAATAAAATCACTAAATTTCATAATATGCCTTAAGGCAGCGTGTTATGAGCTTAATTAATTAGGAATATAAAGTAATTCAAACCTATGTATAAGGTTTGGAAATTCCATTGATTAATTATTATCCTGGCCCAAGGAGTAACGAGGACTATAAAAATATTTATAAGTTGATATAGTAAGTTAATTGTATAGTATGCAATTAATACAAAGTTTGTGTATTAAATATATAGGGTGTATGAAAGATCTTCATAGTTAAAGTTAGATTATTCTTAAGTGAAAGATGTAATATATTATTTGTTTAGTGGATGGGAGAAAGTTCTAGTTTTGGGCCTAATAAACACATGAATTAGGATTCTAGCCTCATCTGGCTCCAGGTTTGGTCCATTAGCCAAGGCTGACAAGTTCATTTATCCTCTTCTTTTATCTTGTAGAGGGATTTGAAAAAACGATTAATCATCGAGTCATCACAGCCATGATCAAATATCATGCTACATCTGGCAGTCCAAATTGAGAAGTTAATGAAAGTGGCCAGTCTTATTGTTCCAAATTGACCCTTTTTAATTGCTGCATTAAGAGAAATGTTAGCTGGGTCACTGCCATTTATCCGGTCCAACACTATATTACGGAGATGAGTCCACAAATCACATTGATCCAGAATGTGGCCAATTGACTCCTCCTGTTTGTTACATAGGAGAAAAGGGGGTTGATGTTGTAACCCCTTTGGTAGTGGAGAAATGCCCCAGTGGGGAGTGTACCAAGGATGATTTTTATTAAAAAATCAACAAATTTTGGACTCAGTTTGATGAATTTTGTTAATTTGGAAAATTGATCGATTCCTATTGGAAGTATATTAACAAATTTAGTTTTCCCAGGAAACATTAATCGATAAACCTCCCAATATGATAATTTCCCCTGAAAAAGGGAACCCGACGATTGGAAGTTTTGAAAAATTACTGTAACTTGCTTCTGTAGCCAAATGCTTCTTAATCTAGGCGGAGGTCGATCGGTAGGCTCTATCTTTTCCTTGGGGAAGGGGCATTCCATATCGGGATTATCCTTAAAAATCTTGAATAGTATATTATGAGTTCGTTGGAGGTAAAAAATCTTCAGCGAGTGAAGGCTAAGGCCATTAAGAAGTTTGGGTTTTTGTAATATGTTGAGGCTGATGATGGGAGTCCTGCCTCCCCAGCAAAGTTTTCTGCATAAGGTTTCAATTTTTTGGATAAACTTGCACGTAGAGAAAAATCCTGCTAGATAATATGTTATTTTGGGCAATACTATAGCATTAAGTAGTGCTACCTTCCCCAATAAGGACAGGTAGACCTTAGATAGTGATGTTACTGTAGAATTGACCTTAGCTAATAAGGAAGCTTGGAGTTCTCTTCTCATAATGGATGGGGGGGGGCTAGGGGGAATCCGAGAAATTTCTGAGGGGGCGCTTCACATCTACCTGGTATTTGTTTGCCTGATAGAATTGACCAAATGGCCGATTTCATTCTGTTTACTCTGAGACCAGATTTGTGAGAAAATTGGTCCAGGAGTTCCTCAAGCCAAGTAAATTCATCCTGAGATGAGAGGAACACCACCACATCATCCATATAGGAAATATGGTGAATGTTCTCCCTCAGCATAGGGATGGCTATCCCAGGAAAGATAGCCTCAATGCTTAGCGGTAATGGGTTCAGATAGGCCATAAAGAGAAGAGTACTTAGTGGTGAGCCCTGAGGAAAGAAAATAAAGGGCCAAAATCCTGGAGCCACTCTACCATCGAGAAAAAGAAATACCTCCCGATTGTGAAGTAGGTTCTCTATCATTTGGAGATATGCTGAACACACTCGGAGTTCCTCCAGCACACTAAGCAATACTTCGACCCTGACACAGTCAAAGGCCCCAGCAAAGTCAAGTTGGGCTGCAATCAGTCGGGACATCCTTTTTCTATGAACATGATCTATGAGAAGGCGAAAGTGGCTGACGGCATTGGCAGTTGAGCTCCCCTTCTTGGCAAATTGGTATGAGGACAATTGATTTATGATGTTGTCTTGGATATCTTCTTTAATTAGGCCTCCAATTGTCTTTATCATTAGGGGCAACATCGAGATAGGCCGGAGGTTGTCCAACTGATGTGGGGCTTCCCATTTCTTAATAAAAAGAACCATGGCAATTGGGACATATTCCATCAATTTTCTGGGTGCCTTCGGCCAGAAGGTCAATCATTCCTTTGATTATCAGGATGGTAAAGGCACAAAGGTGTATAAGTACAAACTTGGAAATGCCATGTAGGCCAGGATGAGTTCTATCCGGGAATGATTTTAATTTTGATAGGATCCTAGTTTCAGTGATCTTATGCGGAGTTGATTCCCTGTTGACCAGAGTCCTACATGAGTTAGTTACTCCCAGAGGTTGGAATTTTCTGCAGTAAAACTCCTGAACTTTGACCAACATGGATGCACCGGAGTATTCATTGCCCCATATCTCTATTGATCTAGGGGCCCTAGACCTTTTACCAGAGCCCAGGGCCCACCTTAGATAGCCTCTGGTCCAGCAATGTTGGTGATGAAGGTATTGGCAGGCCCTCTTAATTGATAGATACTCAGCAATGGCTCCTTGAGTGTGCTTATATTTTGTCTTTAGAGCCAGAATATTTGAAACAGTAAGGGCTTCATAAGGAAGTGAGCTGAGCTCTCTGGCAATGGTGTCCAGCTCATTAAGCATATGAACTGGACCCTTGGATTTAGTTGTGCATCTATTGATAAGGTGTTGGAGTGCGTCGAGAAATGCCCTCCAAGCAGCCTGTGCCAGAAGAGTAATTAGCTGTAACCGATTAAAGGCAATATAAGCTTCTGATATCAGCTGGAAGTAATATTGCCCCTAGTAAGCATACGAATGGTTCGTGGTAGTTCATTAACGATTTGTGAGACCTTTCTCAGGTTGACTATAACCTCTAAGGCAAAGTGGTCAGAAAATACTGCAGGCCATAGATGAGCTTCGATAATTGGTGAAAAGAAGGGAGAGAAGAGGACGAGATCAATGAGTGATCAGTACTTTTGAGTGTAAAATGAAAACACGGTTTGTGGGAAGAATCTCCTTCCACTTTCCATTTGTTGATTTAGAAATTGTGTAAATTTGCTTTGACATTGTTCATAAGTAAGATTAAAATCTCCAATGATTAAAGTGGGAAGAGGACTGATTCTGAGGATGAACTTTATAGTATGAGTAGTCCTGAGAACTGTATCTGAATCCTTGGATAAGTATAAATTTATCAGATTAAAAGGAAAACTACTGATTTGAATGGTGGCCATTAAGCAGTTAGAATCAATGTGTAGAATTTTAAAGAAGGAAATAGGGAAATTTTTATTGATGATTATTGCAACTCCTTCTAAAGGAGACGAAGAGTAGGAGTAATGGAAGTAGCCTAGGTGATGAATGAGATCAAGAGTGTGGGGTCAGATCCAATATGGAGCTTAGTCTCGGATAGGCAAAGAACATCAAAGGCTTGGTGGTGAAACCAGTGTAATAAGGCATAAGCCCTGTCCCGAGAGTTTAGACCTCTAACATTAACTGATACGACACTAAACATAATAGATGGTATTTTTAGTCTTGTGATTCAAAGATGTGATGTGCCCAGAGGAGTCAAAAGGATCCGGATCAATGACTGGAGGAAAATCAGCTTCAAGTTCAGGAGCAGTCTCAGTAATGTCCTCAGCAAGCAAGGAGAAATAGTTGATATCATTCAGCAGTATAATGTGTTCAGAACTGTATGAGGAAGAAACAGCAGGAATGGGTTCGAGATTTGGGTCTATTTGCTGAAGATTTTGAGAGGCTTCAAGTATCACAGGAGAAGTGTGTCTAATTTTTTATTACTAGGGCTGGGAGGGCCAGCTGACTTGTCAGGGAGATCAAGCCCCCCAAATGAGATAAAACTGTCAGCACTGGAATGAGATTCAGCTGGATTAGACCGAGATTTGAGATTACGGTTTTTCCTCTTATGTCGGGGAGGGGAGGAGGGACCACAGGAATCAATCTTTTGATCAGTGGCAGAGGGCGTAGACAGGGCATCCTCCTCAGCCAGAGAAGAGATATCTGCAGATAGTTCATCAACCGTTATGTAGTGACTTCCAGTAGATAAGTCATCGGTAAATTGTTGAGCACTGGGGCCAGGAATTGCAGCTGTGTAGGAAAAATGTAATTTGAGCCCAAGATTTTGGCGATTATTAATTCTATTATAATTGTAATTAGAAGTGGGCCTGTTAGCATGAGATTGGGTTGAGGGCAGTGAGTTCTTGTATGCACATTTATGATATTTGTGGTGTATATCTCCGCATTGGATGCATATGCGGTCTTGGCATTCATTCATGATATGCCCTCTTTGTCAGCAATAAAAACATTGAAGAGGGACACCGCGGAGGGTGATTGTAAGGGGACATTCCTGATACTCAATCAATCCTGGAATAGATAAGGGAGAAATGCCCTTATTGAGTACAATTTTGAATAATGCCATATTGGTGAGTACATGGGTTTGAGCATGAGGTATGAGTTTGTAGTCAAAGGAGATGATTTTTCCATAGGGACCCAGAGCCTTTTGTAGGTCAGTTCTATCAAAATCAGCTAGGCAGTTCCACACTGTTCCATCTAAATATAGAGGGCGATTAGCATCTATGGTGACTAGATAACGATTAGAGAGTGATTTGAAGTTGTTTCTGAAGGCTTCTTTTGCAACAACATTATGGAATTGCACAATGAGATATCATTTATTAGGATGGAATAAGATCTTATATATTGATCCCCATAGATTGTGATCTTTGAATAAGTCATACAGTGATTTGACAGGAAAATTAAACAAATTAAGATCGTTATCAGTAGTTGAGAGAATGATTGCATTTTCATTCATGTAATTTTTAATGGTTTTATGGAGTAGAGCAGGGATAGTTCTATTGAATTGTTCATTGATAAAAGCGTGTAGAATTGAAAATCACAATGAAAATTGTGAGTGGCTCCAAGTGATGTTATTTCTGGAGTATCCTGATATGTGTGTTTTCTTCATCGATAATTTGTATGGCCTTATTGAAGGGATCTGGTTTAGGAGTGTGATGTATTCTGAGTGATAAATGATTTAGACTGAATGTTTGTGTTAGGAATCATAGCTGCTTTTTCAGCATAGGATAATGGTTTGGGAGCCGATTGATAGGTATTATGATTGGGAGCAGCATTTAGTAAAGGGAAGTCATTATAATTGTTAGTAGTAGGTGGTTTAGGTTCTGTGACTTTATTTTTGTTGAAATAGTTTGGTGGTTTTGATTTGGATGTGGGACTTAGAAAAGGAAAATCAGCTTCCAAATCCGTTCTAGTATCGATTTGAGAATGTGATAGATTTTTTTGCGAGATATGGCCAGTGTTATTAATTTGTAAGCTGGGTGAATAGTCAGAGTTTGTTGGGCTGGAGGCCTGAAGACTTACTTTTAGGGGCATCTCGATTGAAGATGTTGTTGCAGTCCTTGTTGGTGAATCTTGCATCATTATGGGCTTTTTAATGGCATCTGAAACTTTAGTTTTGGGGTTGGGAACATTTGGAGTAAATTCTTGTATGTGTTGCGTATTTACATTGAAAACAGGTTTTTCTTTCATAGACGATGAAGTAGAATTAATGGTATAATTTTGTTGCTGTTGTTTGCAATCAGACTTAGAAAGTTTAGTCATGTTCTTGGAGGAATAATCTATTGAATTATCACTTTTAAATGTGTCCAAAGTGCAATTTTTATGACTCTTGGTCATTGATCTGACATTTTCTGATACAGAGAAATCTCTGTTATAATTATTTTTATTTTTTTGAAAATTTTGTTTGCTTAATGGTGCTACTGTTTCATCGGTCTTTTCTATATTATTTTTTATTGGAACATCTAAAAAGAATGATTTATCCACAGAGTTGTAGCTTGAGTCCAAATCTATATTGATTGTATTTAAATTTGAATTTGAATTATGTGTTGGATTAATTTTTGGTGACTGATAAGTTTTTCCGCATTTCGTCACTTCTGGTTGAAGCTGATCGTAGCGCAAGTTTAGTGTTTGATTAGACTTTGCCATAGCATGGGTAATTGATTTGGTTTTCCCATAGTTTTTAAAAATTGGTTATTTTTAACTGTGTTTGAATTGAAACTGGCTTGGGAACTGGGTTTAACTTTGTTGCTGGGTATCTTTAAATCTACGTTACAAATTTGGTCTTTCGCGAGTATTTTTTTTTTTTTTGAAGATTTGGTAGGAATCAATTTCATAAGCGGTTTATCTTTATTAATATTTATGGAAGTAGGTTTTCTACTAGCTCTGCATTTTCTTGTTAATCTATTGACCGTGATAAAGTTGTCATTTGAATATTCATTAGTATTTAAGCAACTTTCAGAGTTTGGCATGTTTGAGGCTTCTTTGCTGTCTAATTATTTATTATATATTTTCAAAAACAACTTTATTAAAGAATTATCAACATTTTATAATATAATAAAGAGATGTTATATTAAAAGAATTTAGTATTTGTTTATACCAATTTCATGTTTCTCCTTTAGTTATTTATAGGCATATATATTTGTAGTAAATTATATAAGATTTGATTAAAACTGTAAAATACTAATTAAACTTAAAGGCTGTTAATAAGTTTGTAGATTATCAAAATTGCAATAAAATGTATCAAAAGCATATATTATTTATACAAAATTGAAGTCCTTAGTTAAAAAAAAAAAAATTTCTGACATGTTTGTTTTAAATAAGAAATGCAATAGTAATAAAATAGTTACATAGAATTTAACTTTCTAACTTAAAATTATTAAATAACAAATCATATAGAAACTAGATTTTAAATTTGTAAAACAATAAGATTTTATATATATTGAATATGAGAAATATATTACATATTTTTGACTTTTGTTATAATTTAACATTATTAAGAAAGTACATATTTATATATAATTATTTTAATGGTGTAATGAGATCTTTGTAAAAAAAAAAAAAAAACTTGCAATACATATATATAAAGAAATATTAGGAAAGATTTTGTCTTGAAATTAATTACTAATGGATGCCAGAGTTTTACATATGCATTTCACTACACCTTCTTCATTTTTTTTCATCTATGAAATAATATAATTCATTTTATTCATTTAGATGGGAAAGTGTCATCTCAATTCTAAACTTAACAGTTTCTTAATTGTTTCATAGCCTATTTCTTAACTACAATATATCAAAACACAATTTAATAATTTTATTTAAGTGTTATGTATATTTAGCAGAAAAAATAAACTATAACCATGTTGAAAGCATACTCAGAATAAATAAAACTAAAATTAAAGTGTAAGTTATAGAAAAGTCTACTTTTTCTGCTAAATGTACATAATATTTAAATATTATTACAATAATCCATAAAAGAAAGAAATATGATTAATTTAATAATTTATACAAATAATATTTTTAAACTTTCATTAGACACTTATTAAAAATAATACATAGGTAAAAATTAAATTTTAGTAGAATTTATATTTTACGCTTTGTATTTTATATATAATAAAATAAAATAATATGTAATGAAAACAAACAAATTATTAACACAATAAATATCAAAATTAATATTATAGACATATACACACATATAAAGAGTAGCATTGTAGCATAAAGATAGATGTTAGTTTTTGAGAGTTCAAGGCTCTGAATCAAAGCTCAAACTGCCATTTCTAGTGCTTAAATATCAAGTCAATAATCATTCAAATATCTCTTTATATATAAAATATTGCAATGTGTATTTAATCTATATTAGATTTTTATGCAAGTATAAAAAATAAACATATATTCAATTATAAATGTGTGTGTATAAATATATAAACATATGTATAAAGATGTATCATATATAGAGCTTGCAAAACAAACTCTTAACAAGCTTTGTAAAATACCCCCAACCTCAGATTGGTTTCTGCTACTGGCATCCTCAGTGAGGTGCTAGGATATTCAATCATTAGATTAAAAATACCAGGACAAGCCCAGCACTTTATCTAATGTATAACTATTAAGTAGAAACTCTGAAATTTTCAGACATTCATATGTCTTCCAATCCAGCTATCTAACTTAAGATGGGACTAAACTAAGTTCAGATACACCATATATTAATAGCTTTAGCAATATTAAATTGTCAAAGCTATCATAGCAAAAAATAAAATTACAAAAAATCAAATCAGATGTCACATGACTTAATTTAATAAGCTTGTGTTTACAAATGTTATATATAGTGTGATTTACATTAATTTCTAACTTTCTCATATTATGTCAAAGCTATCATAGCAAAAAATAAAATTACAAAAAATCAAATCAGATGTCACATGACTTAATTTAATAAGCTTGTGTTTACAAATGTTATATATAGTGTGATTTACATTAATTTCTAACTTTCTCATATTAAATGAGCATTTTCTTTATCAAAAGCTACAAAATATAAAATAAAAAGTCAGTAAATGAAATATGAGAGTTGATCAAATAATTTACTGTTACTAAGTTATTAGGTTAAAAATGTCTGATTTTCCTATATACTAAGTTTGACTGCTGAAAACATTGATATTTCACTTTTACGCATGTTTTTTAATTATATTGTCAGAATACATCCTCATTCCTTCAAATTCATATTTTATCATGCGATTGACTTTTACCCTCAGTCAATTTTGTTAAAACATGGATAAATTAAAAATTCACATTATTTTATGAGTTCCATCATGGAATAACCACAATGCAGACAGCTTCAAATATAAATGAAATATAATGAACACATACTATACTGATAGTTTGATAAATTTTATTCTGGTGATTTTAATTATGAAATAAGAACAAGGCCATCTCAAATTGCACGAGTTACCAGCAAGAACTGTTATCATTTGAAACATATTGGCAAGGTAAAGAGCATTAATAAATGGATTCTGCATGAATTAAACAAATGTCAGGAAAAAATCATCTTGAAGTTTTACATTTCTTTACTGCATGACAAAGATGAACCATTTCAACATCATATTGTTATGTGCGGTGAAAAATGGATTCTATTTACAATCAAAGTGTTCAGCACAATAAAAAAAAATGGAAGTATAAAAATACACTTCAAAACTAAATGTTCATCAAAAAAAAAGTTAATGATGTCTGCTTGATGATCCAATATTGGTATTATTCATTATAAGTTCATAAAATCTGGTTAATCGATTATAAAAAATATCTATTGCAACTTGGATGAAATGATAAGAATGCAAATTACCAGATCTTGCACCAATTGACTACCATTTCTTCCAAGTTTTGGATCACTTCTTACAAGTAAAGATAAAAATTTTCAAAAAGCTGTGGAAAATGACTTTTACGATTTCATTGCCACTTACGCTCCAGGCTTATTTGTCACTGGCATAAACACACCACAATTAAGATGGCAAAACTTTGTCAAATGTTTAATAAAGTGTATTGCTTTTTGGTTGAGATATAATAAACATAAAAAATAAATAAATAAAGTCATGTATCACATGACCCAATTTTTTAAGCTTGTAAATAAAAAAAATAATGAGCTGTACCAATACCTCTAACAAACTTTACTGAGAAATGCTGAAAAAAAAAGCATTAATAAAAACCTCTAACTTTTCTTTTGTAGCATTTATGAATAAAGCTTGTTATATCAATTAGCATGGCTCTTTTTTTTTAATAATAAACTTAATTTTTTATTCAAAATCACACACTTCACATTTAATGTCCTAATAAAATTTTATTCAATCTTAAATAAAAATATAAAGAATATCCAAATTATGAACAAACTATTTAATTGTTTGTTTGTTTGGGAGAAACATTTAGAAAGTAAGTGAGTACGCTATGACAAGTAGAATAGTTTGTTAAAATAAAATCATAAAATTATATCTAATATTATGCATTATTCATAAGTCTTTTCCAAACACTTTATCATGTGTTTGAAGTGTTTGTATTCATTCATTTTATAGTTAAAATCCAAAGCGCATGTGCAACAGTTTAATGCTGTTTAAAATATTACAGATTATAATTATAAATTTGTAAAAAGTTTAAATTTGGAAAAAATGAGTCTAAAATAATGCAAATTTGGAATACAATATGCCATTTGTAATTTTCATTAACATAAATGTTTTTAAATAAAATTTGCAATGATTTTACTTATAATTATTTGTTGAAGAATGAAATTTTGTAATATTTAATAATGGTTTGACTTTAAATATATATATAAACATAAAATATTTTCTTTTAAAGTAAGTTAAAATAATAAATTAGTTTTTTTTAAGTATTATTAATCCAATAAATAGCTTTAGGAAATAAATCTGAGATAAGCAAAAGACTTAACTACAAATATACAAAAATATATTTACTTAATAAAATTGGAACATAAAAAACAATGTGGAAATAAAAACCAAGGATGTGTTTATAATTGGTCATCACTGGGTCATGGAATGAGAGGATATATAAATCTGGATTCAAAAATTAAATACATCATAATATGTAATAAAAATCCCTTTATTTAAGACAGAGAAACAATATAAAAGTTGGACATTACATTCCAAAAACTAGAAAAATGCATTTTTTAAATATAATTATTAAAAACTTATAATAAATTACAAATAATAACTGAACAAAAGCCTATGATTCTATAAAAGTAAAATTTATTTGGAGTAAAACTTTTTTAAATCATGAGATACAACTTATATTAAGTTTTTTGCACAAAGATAGATATAGTAACTAGGCAATAGAGAACTATGAATAAGTGATATTTGCCATTATTTACCATCCACTTAAAATAATTCATGCCATCAATTCAATTTTAAAGCTATATCATAAACTTTAATAAGCTCTTCAATACATTTTAAGCTAGAGCTTAACTCACAATAACAATGATAAAAGATTTTATTTTTTAAACTGTATTAGCACTTTCATTTGCTTGCTTTTCTTTAGATAACAAGTTCTTTAAGTTATTTTAAAATTTCAGACCATTTGTAATCAGATTATATGTGGTTTAATTTTTAAAAAATTTCTAATATATTTAATAAAAATAAAAAACTTTTTTTAACTTGTTTACAATATTGTATTATATTATTGATTTTATTCCAAACTATAATGAAAAAAAATGAACTAATTATAACAGTTAATGAGAACATTCACAAAATACAACGGATCTATGAAATTAATTAAAATATTTATCTTGAATAAAAAAAAAAGGCATAATGAAAAATTATCAATCCATTTTAAAAGTTATTACATCTTTATCCCAGTTAGCAATGGATATTTATGTGAAGATTAACCATAGTGAACATCACCAATTTATACCCACTATTTTGATTCAAAATCGATTATTCATTATTACAACCTTAAAAAAATATATTCAAAACTTTTTTTAAATAACAACTATCATTCTGAAAGATTGATAACAACATAGGATAATGACTTCAATAAAGTTATGGCATCCAAAAATAAAATGCCAATGTTGAAGTTAAAAATGTATAGATGAAATAGAATTAAATCACTATGCAACATACAATATTGTTTTGATTATAGAATTAAAATATGATTAATGTATTTTATCTGAATTCATCTAATGCCTTTACAAGACAGTTAGTAGCTTCAATTATAATATATTCTAAGTAAAGAAAACTTTCATCCTTAATGACTACAAAAGCAAAAAAACAGACCAGTTTCACTCAGAACAAAAAGTTATCAACAACGTATTTTGGATCACATAAAACACAATGTGTATTAATATTAAATTTTAAAATGTATTCATTAGATAAAATAAATTAATCAATATTATGGATTGAAATTCTTATGAACATTATTTTACATGCAGCAAAAAATATATTAGTCATTCTGATAAAATATTAAGATTGTAAGTGTAAAAAAATTATTTCATGTATTATAATAATCAAGTTTATATGATCAAAAATAACTAAACGTAAATTAAAAATATTATTTATTTGCTCAATTTTAAATCAACAATCTTTTAATGTGACTGATATTCACAATAATAGTGGCTTTTAAAAAAAGTATAAAAATTTTCACAATATTGGAAAAAATAATAATAATTAGATTATTAAAACTTCAGCAATCAACAGTACTTTACATTTCTTTATCAATTTTTTATTTAATTTCATTGCATTTATATAAAATGAATACAACTCCTGAAGTGGTGTTTTAAATAGTTAACAGAAGTGACATAAATTGCAAATATATAAAACATTGAGAATAGAACATAAAGTGCTTCAACAATAAATGTTAAAATGTACATTGTAATTCATTAACTTTTTTTTTCTTATATTTTATTTTAACAAATCATAAATTAGGAAATATTCTCTTGTAATGTAAGACATAAAATAAGAGACCATCAAAGAAAAAACTATATATATATTTTTTTTTTTAATTATAGCTACCAAAATGTTTTTATCATACCATTACTTCATTAAACACTTTAAAAATACTATTTTTTATAGGAAAAACTTTATTCTAACAGGGTTTTGATCGTCCTGCAATCATCAGCAGAGCTACAATATCCAAATATGTAATTATACAATTAAGACACTTTATACACATTCATATACATAATAAAACACACAAATAAAATATGAATTTTAATCTGACCATTATAAATAATCATTTCCTATTTTATTACTTTAATCATAATTAATTCTATCCACATTTATTTTATATTGCTTTATTTTTAAAACTATTTATTATAATTTTAAAAAACTTTTTATTCTATTACTTAATACATATTAATATCATTTTACCTATATTTTTAATCAACTTCTAACTTTTTCTTATTCTTATTAAATATTTTATAATTAACTGTTGGCTGCAGAAAACAGTTTGCTATTAACTGAAAAAAGATGCTTTGATTCCTAATAGAGGCCTTAACAGAAGAGTAAGGCAAATTCCTAATGTCCACTGCATACGTTCATGTTGGTGCAGCTATTATGACAATGTGATTATTCATATAGTATACGAAAATGGATAGGCTGCTCACCAACATGGATTAGCCAGCATGGTGAGTTTATTAACTTTTACCTCTAAGTTTAAGATCAAGAAACACCATGATCTTTCTTCTCAGATGCCTGATATGGCAGAATTAATGTATGTGTAAATGATAAATATTTTTCCAATAAATATATATAATCATGATGGACAAAAATAAATCATGGCTCTTAGTCCCAGGAGGCTGTAAAGTCACCATCAAAGACAGCGGTTGGTGGATGAAGGCGGAGAGTGTTAAGAATCCCTTAATTGTGGACCCAGGCAGCCATTTGATGATGACTTTTTATTTAGGTACTTACAACTGCAGATCACCTTCAAGTGAAGAAAGATTACAATAATTAGAGGAAAAACTATCTTATAATAAACGAGACATTATTGGACTTTGTGAAGTTAGAAGAAAAGGTGAAGAGACAATTGATTTAAAAAGTGGACATGTACTCTACTAAAGGCACAAATATTAGAAATACAAGTGGAGTAGGATTCATTATAAATAAAAAATGGAAGAACAACATTGGGGAGATTGATGATGTATTGCACAAAGTGGCAAAATTAGTTATAAAACTTAATAGCAGATACCAAATGCATATATTTCAGGTTTATGCCCCAACAAGTTCTCATAGTGAAGAAGTAGTAGAAGATTTTTATATGGATGTATAAAAGGCTTTTGACTAAAGTAAATAACATTTTAAAATTGTTATGGGACACTTTAATACTAGAAATGTAAAACAAATGAAAGATGAAAATGCTGTAGGTAATTTTGGTTATGGTAATAGAAATGAGAGAGGACATAGACTTGTGGAGTTTACAGAAAAGAAAAACTTTATATTATGTATTCTTTTTTTGAAAAAAATGTCAAAAAGAAATGGACATGAAAGCATCTCCAAATGAAGGTACAGCAGAATTAGATTATATTTTGACTAACTGAAAATACATATTTCAAGATTGTAATGTTCTTAATAAACTTAACACAGGAAGTGATCATCATTTAGTAAGAAGTAAGATACATGTTAATGCAAAACTAGAGAGACAAAAATTATTAAGAAAAACAATATTTACAGTTGATATTCCTAATCTTCAGAAACATTCTAATGAATTTAAATTAGAACTTACAAATCGGTTTCAAGTATTAGATTTTGAACGTAATTCAGATTTGAATGAAATTAATAAAAAAAAAATTGATACATTTTTAAAAACTGCAAAAAAGACAGCTGGTAGAAAAAAACAGCAATTGACCAATAAAATTTCTACTAAGACTAGAGAATTTATGAAGAAAAGAAGGAATATGAAGATATATAAAAATGATGAATTAATAAGGATTGAATATCTCGAATTTTGTAAAATGGTGCAGAAAAGTAGTTGAAAATAATATAAGAAACAATAACTGTGAACTAGCAAGAAAAGCTGTAGAAGAAAATAAAAGTCTCAACAGTGTAAAACAACATTTTGGTATTGGTAGGAATTTTATATCGGCAATAAAAAAAAGATGGAATTATTACTAAATAGACAGTTGACATCATGAAATGGGTAGAACACTTCTATCAAGAATTATAGAGTAATAAAGAACAAGTACCTCCTATATCTATTTTATCTTCCAAATTGCCCAGAATTTTAAATGAAAAAGTGAGACATGCAATTAAATTTATGAAGAAAGAAAAGGTTCCTGGTAATGATGGAATTATAATTGATATATTAAAAGAAGCATGTGAAGATACGAAAAAAAATTTAGCAAAGTTACATACCAAATGTTTAAATGATAAAGATGTACCAGATGATTGAAAGAATGCAGTATTAATATTAATATTTAAAAAAGGCGATAAAGAAGATATTAAAAATTACAGATCTATTAGCCTTTTATCAGTTTTAATCAAAATTTTTATGAAGATAATTACAACTCGTCTACAGAAAACATTGCATTTCCACTGACCAAGAGAACAAGATAGATTTAAAAGTGGTTTTAGCACAATAGATCATCTCCACCAGGAGTTGAGAGAAATTATAGAAAGGACAAATAAATATGAGTTAACATTATACTTTGGATTTGTAAATTATGAAAAGGCATTTGATTCTATAAACATTTCTTCAGTGATTAAAGCATTGGATCATCAAGATATAGATCCAGGATATTGTCATATTTTTAAAAATATTTATAAAAATGAACAGCAACAATTAGATTACATAACGATACTAGGAAAGTCAATATTGAGAAGGGTGTAAGACAGGGTGGCTCCATATCTCCAAAACATTTTACAGCAGTGCTGCAAGAAGTATTTTGTGAATTATCATGGAAAGCTAAATGAGTGAAAGTAAATTGAGATTATTTAAGTCACTCAGGGTTTACAGATGATGTTTTTGCAGATAATGCTTTAGAGCTGCAGGAAATGCTGTAGGAGATATCAGATGAAAGTAGAAAAGACTAAAGATAAATGTTACAAAGACTAAAGTAATATTTAATGGATTTTCTCAAAATATAAAAATAAAGATTGATTATGATGAGTTAGAAGAAGTTAACAGCTACAAATACCTTGGTAAGATTATTTATACAGATGAAAACATAGTGGATGAAATTAATCATAAAATTAAATTTGTTTGGAGTGCTTTTGGTACAAATAACTTGATACTAAAAGGAAATATGTCTTATATGTTTGAAAAGGAAGGTTTTTAATAAATGTGTTTTACCAGATATTACTTATGGACTGAGTTTTGGACACTTTAATAGAAGAGCAATACAGAGACTTCAGACCACTCAAAGAAGTATGGAGAGATGCATGTTGGGAGTAACAAGAAGAAACCGAAAAAGCAATAAATGGTCAAGAGAACAAACAAGTGTTACAAACCTCATTGAAAAAATTAAAAGACTGAAGTGGAGTTGGGCTGGACAAATTTCTAGAAGAGATGATAACAGAGAGACAATTGAAATGTTAAACTGGATTCCAACAGATTGTAAAAGACTCAGAAAGAGATCACATGTGAGATGAATAAATTAAATAAGAAAATGTGCAGGGGTAATGAGGAGAAAAGAAGCTAAAGATCAGATAAGATGGATTGAACTTGGAGAGACCTTCATCCTGCAGTGGACTGATGTTTGATGATGAATAACCTATTAACTTTTTCCCCATTAAAAATTATCTTTTTACATTACAAAATTACTCACCTCTTTACAGTCCTATTTCTAAAAGCCCAACTGACAAGATGTTCAAAATGTTTATACTTGCTTAACACCCCCCTCTGTTGTCATTTTCTTCAACTAAATTCTTTTAATCTTTTTTATATTCAAACTATTATTAATATTTGTTTATAAAATTATTGTCTTTATCCCAAAATGGCTTATAAGATTTGGTTTTATATTTTTTAATCAATAATATTACCTCTCTAATTTTTCTATTCCTTCTATTATTTGTATAATTAATCATTGTTATACTATTTTTCTCAAACATATGATCTGTTTCTAATAAATGTGAATAAATAGGTGATATCTTATCATATTTATGTTAATCATGTATATCTTTTGGTGGGTCCAATATTAAGATGCCAATCAACTATTAGAAAAAATTCGCATAAAATTGCTATTAACACTTTGATTTATGGTTCTGAAACAGGGTGACTAACATTATTTCAGGGAGCATGCTGAGATTCATTACAAATATAATATAAACTATTTTCTCACCAATGCGGTCGTGAAAATAAATAAAATACATTTGAAAACCTATTTGATTATATGACAAAATATTTAATGAAAATTCTCTTAATTAGTGCTGGTAAAAAGAACACTTTATTTTCCCCTAAAAAAATACTCTTAAATACAGTAACACATTACAACGGTGGGACTGTATAAGATTGAAATAAATTTAATTACTAAAACTAGTAGTAGTAATGCTCAGCATTTTATATATATCTTTAAATAGAGTGCAATTTTAATATTAGAGCATTAAAACTGGGCCATGAAGCAAAAGAAATAATAATATGAAAAAGTTTGCGGTGCTGACATCATGGCAAAGAAATAACAGAAAAGGTTGTGGTTCTGGATGAAAGATGAAGTCTGAGACCACCTTCTTGGACAGTACTTAGAGAAATGTGGATAAGGCATGCCATGGACATCTCCGATGTGCAGGCTTTTTATACGAAAAAAAGCATGGGCATAGTGTGCACCAAACGTACAGGAATCACCACCAGACCTTTTTATATGAAATCTGTGGTCCTGGGAAAGTCAACTATCCTCAAGATGAGGCTTGAGAAAAAAATCTATGGGTTCGAACTTGCCACAACCCCCAGATATGAAGCACGTAATACATATATACGAATGTCAGTAACACAGTAATGATAAATGTCACTAACAACATTGAATAAGTTTTACTGCTTTAAAAATAAATGACCCTAGTTTGAATGCCATAATTTATACAAATAATACACAATGCTGTTATAATGTATATAAAGAGATTTAGATTTCATTTACTAAAATATACACTTAGATTTGACCCTGCCCTTTTCTGCTATTTAAAATAATTCAATCTCACCTTAATTGATTTTATAATAAGTGGAATATTTAAGTATTGTATTTGATATTTTTAAGAGTATGGAAAAATAAACCAAAGCAAGCAGTTATAGAAAACAACTAATAGGTCACCTTTTCAGAATTGATAAAATTAATAAGGTTTCAGAGCATTAATTAGCCTAAGTTCTGGATTCTCCCCAGGTAGAATCCAGAGTTAAACAAATAACAAATTTTTACACTAAAACATAAAGAAAATGTTGACTCATAAAAACAATCTGACAAGCGTATTAATTAATAATGCATTATGTTTTAAAAGGATGTTAATAACCTTGATTCATGAAGGTTTACTTAAAAGAAAAGATTTTAGAAATTCAACTCGTCAAATTGCTTGAGATTGACACATTAATAATAACTAAAATAGACATATAAAATCAGGTAATAAATACATATAAATAAATGACCACACCAAAATTAAAGAAAGTTAGAGCACATGAGAGAGAATTAAATTTATAGAAATTGTTTGAGAGCAATTTACATATTATATATTAAAAATAAAGTTAAATGATACACTAGGAGGTCTTGATAATAGAGTTTGACATTAGTTAGACTAGCTTTACTTGCAGCTTGAAAATCCACATTGCACACCATTTTAAGAGTCCATATTTCAAAGTCCTCATGTATGGCAATTGGTTCTTAAATAACAGCAAGCTTTTATTCAGCATTCGACAATTCTCCAGTCAGGCTTTTACTTCATTTCAGGGCAGCAGAATATTACGGCAGTGGAAGATGACACAAAAGAATTGGGGAAAGCTTTCTACTAGATCATTTTTAAGATTTCAAAGCAGCGGGGAGTCTAGTAGCAATCAGTTATCTCAATAGAAGCTAATCTGTTTGTGATTTAAAATCTGCTCATTCTATACTCCTGGCCAGGTATTTGAAGAATGCTTTCCATTTCTTATCTCTAGATCAAATGTAATCTTTAATCTAACAAAAATTTTACATTTCTTTGTCCATTGTTTTTGAAAGATGCTACTGTTAGATAACATTCCAAAAATATATTCAAATCTATTTCCAGATTGGAAATAGATTTGACAAAATATTTATAACAAAAGGGAAATTGTTAATCTTAATCCCCATTTTATTTTAAGTAAAAACTTTAATTAAAAATTCCTTACCGACATTAAAGCAATACTGTTTCCAACCCTTTAATTTTTTGGGACAATTAATGGTTGCATCTTCCATCTTGGATTTTATAAAATATACAGTTTAATAGGAAAAGCAAGCAATTTAAAAAGAAAAAGTTTTTAAGAAATGACGTATAATAAAATATTTTTTAAAAAATCATTATTTTGTTAGTATGTTTGCTCCTATTTATATATTTGAGCCGCACCTATGTACTTAAAGAAAAAAGAAAATAATAATAAAAATGTTATTTAAAAGTGAAAAATTTATAACTTAGGCATGCATCTCAAATATATACGGAAAATACATATATGCGACTAAATGAGTGGGTTGGGATATAGTGTTTAAACATAGGTTAGGAGATAGTACTATGAAGTTCAATCTTAAGCTAAGATTTACTGCTTCATTCTTCCTCACATATAATGAAACATAAAACAAAAAATAGAGGGAAAAAATGTCTTGACTAGGAGTTTTCAGGTGATGACCAAAAGAAGCAATGAAAAAAAATCAATTTTAAAGTACATTACATTTTTTTAAAACTGAGTTAGTGTTCTCTGTTATTCCTCTTTTTAAAAAAAATCATCTCCTGACTAAGTAATCACTGCTCCTCCACTTTCTATATATCTGCCCAAGTGTAGTTTAGCTGAAAATTTTCTTTTACTTGCTGAAAGAAAAAAAAATGTTTATTTAAGATTTTATACTAATCTAGTCATTTCACCTTTTAGTTTCACTTGGTCGCACGTCTACATCTGAAAAAAAAAACTCATAGTCTGGTTATTACATGTTTAAAATTTTATACATCAAATCACTAAGTAAAAAAAATTTTTTTCCTCTAAATAATTTTTTTATCCGAGTTCGAACCCTCCACTTCCAACACTTGCATTTCACTCACTCCTGGTTGGCAAAATTTATTTTTGTTAAAAGTGCCAGTCAACACAGAGTGATCAATGATTTAGAAATTATTTACACATTTTTCATATATATTTGAATACCAGAAGAAAAAAACATTACATAATCAGGTATGTGGGTTATTATATCGAAGCCTCATGTTGGGAGGCCAAGCCCAACAAAAAATCTATGGACTGGTCAAAACATTTATTCATCTAACAGGAGCTGAAACTCATAAAATGTACTTCAAACCCAGTCAAGACTGACATTTAAATCAAAGACCAACCAGAATTCGAACCCATTCCCCAAGCCCCAGATCAAACACCTAATGAACAACATAACACTGATGGCACACGAGAATTAATTTTAAATCCAGCCCACTAGCAGAGTGGAGAAGACAATGAGACATCTATAAACAATGATTTAACTAAAATATGTACACGCATAGCTGTATGTGTGGAAGTGGAAAAAAATTTGAACTACTGAAACAAGTTAAGCAATAAATATTAGTTTAATATAAAGACAAATTATTTGTTTACATTTATAAATTAATTGCATACATTAGCATGTGTGTGAATGAGCAAGCGGTCTACCAAACGGTAGATAATTATATAGCATGCTATTATTTCTCATATGCTCTTTTGTTAATTAAATGAGAGATATACCTTAACACAAATCTTTGGTGGGTCCAATATTAAGATGTCAATCAATTATTAAAAAGAATTTACATAAAATTGTTATTAACGCTTTGACTTACGGTTCTGAAACAGGGTGACTAACATTATTTCGGTGAGCGTTCTGAGATTCATTACAGATGTAATATAAACTATTTTCTTGCCATTACAGTCATGAAAATAAATAAAATACATTTCTTATTTGATTATATGACAAAATATTTAATGAAAATTCTCTTAATTAGTGCTGGTAAGAAGAATGCTTTATTTTCCCCTAGGCAAATACTCTTATGACAGTGGGATTGTAAAAGGTTGAAATAAATTTAATTAATAAAACTAGTAGTAATAATACTCGACATTATATAAATATACTTAAGTAGAGTGCAATTTTAAGATTGGAGCATTAAAACTGGGCCATGAAGCAAAAAAAATATTAATAGAAGTTTGTGATGCTGACATCATGACAAAGAAATAACAGGAAAAGTCATGCTTCTGGATAAAAGACGAAGTCTAAGACCACTTTCTTGGACAGTATTTAGAAAAATGTAGATGAGGCATGCTGAGGATGTCACCAACATGCAGGCCTTTTATAGGAAAAAAGTGGATAAGCATAGCGTGCACCAGATGTATGGGAATCACGGCCAGAGGTCTTTTTATATGAAATAAGTGGTCCTGGGTAGGTCAACTATCCTCAGGATGAGGCTTGAGAAGAGAATCGATGAGTTCGAACTTGCCGCAACCCCAAGATTTGAAGCACATAATATATATATATAAGATAGGACAAATGTCAGTAATGCAGTAATGATAAATGTCTCTAATGACATTGAATAAGTATTACTGCTTTAAAAATAAATGACCCTAGTTTGAATGCCATAATTTATACAAATAATATGTGATGCTGTTATAATATATATAGAGACTTAGATTTCATTTACTAAATTATACATTTAGATTTGACCCCCACTTTCTGCTATTTAAAATAATTCAATCCCACCTTCATTGATATTATAATAACTGGAAGAGTATGGAAAAATAAAAAAATGCTAGTTGTTATAAAAAACAACTAATATGTCACCTTTTCAGAATTGAATAAATAACATAAGATAAATAAGGTTTCAGAGTATTAATTAGCCTAGGTTCTGGATTCTCCCTGGGTAGAATCCAGAGTTAAACAAATAACTAATTTTTAAACTAACACAAATTTATTTAAACATACATTGATTATGTAAGTAATATTCATTAAGGCTGTAGACTCAAGCACGTGTGTATAAAAATGCGATAGTAGGGACCTCTAGAGGTAAGCTTGTGGTTTAAGACCTGTAGAGGTCCCTACTATCACATTTTTATATGCATGTGCTTGAGGCTACAGCCTTAATGAATATTACTAACACAGAAACAAAATGTTGACTTGTAAAAACAATCTGGTGAGCATATTAATTAATAATACATTATGTTTTAAGGGGACATTAATAACCTTGGTAGTTGTAACTTACGCCACATGTGTGACTGGGTGAACCTGCAGTACCATCAACAACTGATAAGAAGCATGCAAGTGATAAAAAAATATTTTTTTAATGCTGAAATCATCGAAGGAACAAAAAATAAAAATAAAAACACTGAAATCATCGAAGAAACAAAAATAAAAACACCGAAATCATCGATGGAACAAGAAATGACACCCCCCCCAATGAAAAATTTCTAACCAAAAGTAGCTAAAACGAATAAAAAAAAATTTTTTAAATGCTGAAATCATCAACAAGAAAAGGTTATGAAATTTGAATTACAACAGGAACAGTAAAACTATGTCTAAAAAATGAATAATGGCACATGGGTCTTCTTTAAAAAGGTGCACATTCATTAAAAAGGTGTGCAAATTAACAAAGCAGAATTTAATCAATATTTAGCTTTCGAAGTATTCATCTGCAATTCCAAAGCATCGATTACATAAACTAAAAAAAACATTACACAACAGATTCTATTTATGAAATTAATTATATTCTGCTTTCAAATGCCCCCCCCCCCCCCCCGAATGAAGAATTTCTAAACCAAAAGTAGCTAAAATGGACAAACTACAATGAATAAATCGCACAAATCCTTCTAAAATACAAATTAAAACAAGGAAAGGTTATGAAATTTGAATTACAACTGGAACAGTAAAACTATAAAGTAAATGTCTAAAAAAGTAATGAAGCCTCATTAATTGGTAATGGCTGATGGCATCCTTTTCAAAAAATATACTAAATTTCATCACTGTTTAATTAAAAAAATAAAAGACTTTCAACATTTTCAAATATGCCTTTTGCCATCATATTTCAAAGCAAGGATTTATGTATGCTAAAAAGCAATACACCAGAGAGGTTATAATGTCTTCCAAAAAGTTACCAAATTAATTTTTCTCTGCTTTCAAATTATGGAAAAGCATCAAAATAAGTACTTTTCAAAATAATTCTAGTAGTGATTAATATATATATATATTAAGGTATACCTATATTTAAAAGCAATAAAAAATGTACACAGGAACTTATATATATATTAAGGTATACCTATATTGAAAAGCAATAAAAAATATACACGGGAACTTATATTTATCAAATTAATTATATTCTGCTTTGAAATTATGGAAAAGTATTTAAATGTTTTAAAAATAGATTTAAAGAAATCTTCAAAAAAAATTATTCTTACCCAATTTTTTTCAAGGCTGACTTGTAGCAGATATTTCAGTCTTCTTGCAGCACATAAGTAATAACATTCAAATTTTCCCACCTCATGGAGCTTTTTGTCAAACAGATTTCATTCAGCACACTTAAGGAATAACAACAGATTTAGTAACGGTTTTTATTTGGTTTAAAAAAATAAAACAAAGATAGTACAAATTAACAGCAAAATTATTGGTAGTAACAAATTAACTAAAAAAATAAAAATAATCTCAACAACTTCTATTTGTAGCAGTACGAATTACTAAATATGTCATAATAAAACTAAACAGATATTTCAAAAAACTACTTCATTTACATTTTGATATTTACAGAATTAAATCTGTACACATTTATCAATTAAAGATTTAAAAAGAGAATCTACTTGCAGTTCTATACATTACATGTCACAGTTTAGTTCTGCAAAAAAAATAGGCAAAAAGAAAGTTGAAATTTTTAGACTTCGGTGCAAAATTATTGGTACTAAACAGATATTTCAAAAGACTACTTCATTTACATTTTGATATTTACAGAATTAAATCCATACACATTTATCACTTAAAGATTTAAAAAGAGAATCTACTTACATTACATGCCACAGTTTAATTCAGCAAAAAAAATAGACAAAAAGAAAGTTGAAATTTTTAGACTTCGATGCAAAATTATTGGTAGTAACAAATTAACTAAACAAAAAATAAATATAATCTCAACAACTTCTATTAGTAAGGAGACATCCGCAACTTATACATATATATATATATAAGGCAAATACGTAAAATTATTTTAGCATGCCTTAAAAATAGATAGCATCTATTTGCATATCCATACAACCCAGTTCTCAAATTTAGTACACCTGGGTCTCGTTTTACGCGATAGGTTCCTCAGAAAACACGCGCAAACAAAATCGCGCAAAAATAAACGTAACTTACATTGAAAAGAGAGGATGCGGTCTGAGATTTTTCAAAATTTGTGTAAAAGCAAAGCACCAATGTAAAATTACTTTCAAATTCGCACAAAAAAAAATAGGGAAATATAATATGACTAATAAAAAATTTCAAATTTGAAAAAAATTGATACAAGACAAACTTTTTTTAACTATAATATTTAATTTTATTCAAAATAATATATTTTTATGCATAATTTACAGTACAGTAACTTACATTTGTTTATACATGTTTTAATTATTATCGCTATTTGCCGAAATAAAACTAGCGCCAACTTCACACTCATGTTGTGTCAATGGTTTTCTGGTGACAACATAATTAATAATTAATCTTTGAGATGATGATTTTATTAATAGTTTATGAAACTAACAACTAAAAATTAAATTCTTATTTTTGTCTTTAATTTTTTAATTTTCAATTTCGTTTAAAAATCATACTTCACATCACATTAATTTCAAGTCACCGTAAGTAATTTTTAAATTGTTAATTACAATTAAAAATCAGATTATAATTTTTAATTGTCAAATTTAATTGTGTGCACTGCTATTACTCACCTTTTAAAAATAAACTGGTGGACACAAAATGATTAATAATTGATTACGTTCTTTTTTAAAAAAGCAAAAACAGAATGTGATTTAAAATGCAAAATTAACACGCACAATGTTTGAACAAATTTACATTATAATCTTGTAGAATTTAATGTGTGTATACATAAAATGTGGAAATCATGATTTTAATTTCATTATTGCATAAAATCTTACTATTATAAAGCACTAAAAATATTGAAATTACTAAGTTGAAAGTCAAATTCCAATAATGTGCTATTACTTTCAATATAACGTAAGTGTGCGAAATTTATTATTTAAAGTAATAGCGCATTATCGGAGTTCGACTTCCGGTGAAATAAGAATGACATAACTTCAAAATTGTGTTAAATAAGTCCGCGTAAAAAGAGACCCAGGTGTATTTCAAATATACCATTTAGGGATTAAATTAATTAGTAACCTAGTTTAAGATTATCACCTGTGTTTCAACATATATAAATCTAAGGACGATAAAGCATATTTGCAGGCTAATTATAAATAAAACATTAAAATATGCTTTGAGAATATCTCTGTGGCTAGTTCCTATGATGTATGAGTTACATATATAAATAGTTATAATTTACAACTAGAGTTAAGCAAACTACCATTTTAAGTAGAGAACAACTGATTATTAGAATATTAATACACAAAATTAAACAGTAAAATAATGATAACCTGATCTCGAAACAGCGAGTGAGAAAAATAATAATTCAACTATGTCATATTTATTATAGTGAAGATTTGAAATTATCTTCACAGATCAATGAGTGAGTTATTTGGCATATTAAATACGTATAATATTAAAATGATAAAATTATAGAATAAATTGAATAGATTCAAAATAGGCATAAAAGACTGCAGAAAATTATACATTTAATTTAAAATAGATTATTAGAGTTTTACATTTTAAAAGAGAATTCAATATCAAAGTTTTACAATCAGAGAAGATTTAAACATTAGCATTTAACAGTTTTCTTTGCAGATTTTAGGAAAGGGTTGGAAAAGGCAGATTTCAATAGCATAACAATAAAATTGGCTAAATAATTTAAACTAAAATATTTCTTAAACTAGAAATATTTCATAATGAATACATATCTGTAGTCTATACATATACACCTGGGTCTCTTTTTACGCGGACTTATTTAACACGATTTTGAAGTTACGCGATTCGTGTTTCACTGGAAGTCGACCTCCGATAATGCGCTATTACTTTAAATAATAAATTTTGTGCACTTACGTTATATAGAAAGTAAAAGCACATTATTGGAATTCTACTTTCATCTTAGTAATTTCAATATTTTCAGTGCTTTATAATAGTAAGATTTTATGCAATAATGAAATTAAAATCATGATTTCCACATTTTATGTATACACACATTAAATTTTACAAGATTATAATGTAAATTTGTTGAAACATTGTGCGTGTTAATTTTGCATTTTAAATCACATTCTGCTTTTGCTTTTTAAAAAAGAACATAATCAATTATTAATCATTTAGTGTCCACAAGTTTATTTTTAAAACATCAGTAATAGCAGTGGGCACAATTAATATCTGATTTTTAATTGTAATTAACAATTTAAAAATTACTTACAGGCGACTTGAAATTGTGATGTAAAACGAAATTTGATTTTTAAACGGAATTGAAAATTAAAGACAAAAATAAGTATTTAATTTTTAGTTGTTAGTTTTAATTAAATTTTTTCCAGCAGTGGTGAATAAATGTCTTTTTATTATCATAAGTCTAAGTTCATAAACAATTAATAAAATCATCATCGTCATCAACAGAAAACCATTAACACAACAGGAGAGTGAACTTGGCGCTGGTTGTATTTCCTCTTGTGAGAATAATTGCTGAGATATTCTTGACTTCGTTTAAGGAGAAGCCAAATACATCACATCACATGAGAATCTGATTTTTTACTAGTTTGCAAATGAACGTGTTTTTGGGCAAATAGTGATAATAATTAAAACGTCTATAAAAAAAATGTAAATTACTGTACTGTATATTATGCATAAAATATATTATTTTGAATAAAATTAAATATTATAGTTAAAAAAAGTTTGTCTTGTATCAATTTTTTTTCAAATTTGAAACTTTTTATTAGTCATATTTTATTTCCTTATTTTTTTTTTTTTTGCGTGAATTTTAAAGTAATTTTACGTTGGTGCTTTGCTTTTACACGAATTTTGAAAAATCACAGACCGCATCCCCCCTTTGTCAATGAAAGTTACGTCTATTTTTGCGCGATTTCGTTTGCGCATGTTTTCTGAGGAACCTATCTATCGCGTAAAATGAGACCCAGGTGTACCATTAAATTACAGACTTACTGTTTGCATATATATACGCGATCCCGCCTATATAATTTGAAGTTGTTTAAATGGGTACTCTGAGAGGGTTTAAACCTGGCATAGAGATAGGTGTGAGGGTAAAATACATGGAACAGGCAGGTGGATAAAACTGACTGTTTCACTACCAATAATTTTGCACCGAAGCCTAAAAATTTCAACTTTTGTTTGTCTATTTTTTTTGCGGAACTAAACTGGGCATGTAATGTATAGAACTGCAAGTAGATTCTCTTTTTAAATCTTTAATTGATATGTGTGTACAGATTTAATTCTGTAAATATCAAAATATAAATGAAGTAGACTTTTGAAATATCTGTTTAGTGCCAATAATTTTGCACCAAAGTCTAAAAATTTCAACTTTCTTTTTGTCTATTTTTTTTATGCGGAACTAAACTATGAAGTGTAATGTATAGAACTGCAAGTAGATTCTCTTTTTAAATCTTTAATTGATAAATGTGTACAGATTTAATTCTGTAAATATTAAAATGTAAATGAAGTAGTCTTTTGAAATATCTGTTTAGTTTTATTATGACATATTTAGTAATTTGTACTGCTACAAATAGAAGTTGTTGAGATTATTTTTATTTTTTGTTTAGTTAATTTGTTACAACCAATAATTTTGCTGTCAATTTGTACTATCTTTGTTTTATTTTTTTAAACCAAATAAGGACTGTTACTAAATCTGTTATTAATTAAGTGTGCTGAATGAAATCTGTTTGAAAAAAAGCTTCTCCATGAGGCAGGAAAATTTGAATGTTATTACTTACGTGCTGCAAGAAGACTGAAAAAACCTGCTACAAGTCAGCCTTAAAAAAAATTGGGTAAGAATTTTTCTTGAAGATTTCTTCAAATCTATTTTTAAAATATTTAAATGCTTTTCCATAATTTCAAAAAATATAATTAATTTGATAAATATATGTTCACGTGTACATTTTTTATTGCTTTTAAATATAGGTATACCTTAATATATATAAGTTCCCGTGTACATTTTTTATTGCTTTTAAATATAAGTATACCTTAATATATATTAATCACTACTAGAATCTTTTTGAAAAGTACTTATTTTTGATGCTTTTCCATAATTTGAAAGCAGAGAAAAATCAATTTGGTAACTTTTTGGAAGACATTATAACCTCTCTGGTGTATTGCTTTTTAGCATACATAAATCCTTGCTTTGAAATATGATGGCAAAAGGCATATTTGAAAATGTTGAAAGTCTTTTATTTCTTTAATTAAACAGTGATGAAATTTAGTATATTTTTTGAAAAGGATGCCATACACCATTATCAGTTAATGAGGCTTCATTACTTTTTTAGACATTTACGTTATAGTTTTACTGTTCCAGTTGTAATTCAAATTTCATAACTTTTCTTGTTTTTAATTTGTATTTTAGAAGGATTTGTGTGATTTATTCATTGTAGTTTGTCCATTTTAGCTACTTTTGGTTTAAAAATTCTTCATTGGGGGGGGGTCGTTTTTACATTAGACTTATTTGAAAGCAGAATATAATTAATTTCATAAATAAAATCTGTTGTATAATGTTCTTTTTAGTTTATGTAATCGATGCTTTGGAATCGCAAATGGATATTTTGAAAGCTAAATATTGATTAAATTCTGCTTTGTTAATTTGCATGCCTTTTTAATGAAGGTGCACCTTTTTAATGAAAACCCATCCGCCATTATTCCTTTTTTAGACATAGTTTTACTGTTCCTGTTGTAATTCAAATTTCATAACCTTTTCTTGTCGATGATTTCAGTGTTTTTATTTTTATTTTTTGTTCCTTCGATGATTTCAGCATTTTTGTAAAAAAAATTTTTATTCATTTTAGCTACTTTTGGTTAAAAATTCTTCATTGGGGGATGTCATTTTTTGTTCCATCGATGACTTCAGTGTTTTTATTTTGTGGTCCTTCAATGATTTCAGTGTTTTTATTTTTTGTTCCATCGATGATTTCAGTGTTTTTATTTTTATTTTTTGTTCCTTCGATGATTTCAGCATTTTTTTTTATAAAAAATTTATCACTTGCAGGCTTCTTACTGCAGCATCACCCAGTGGCCACATGTGGTGTAAGTTACAACTACCATAACCTTGATTCATGAATTCAGATTTACATAAAAAAAGAAAAGATTTTAGAAATTCAACTCGTTGGATTGCTTGAGATTGACATATTAATAATAACTAAAATAGACATATAAAATCAAGTAATAAATACATATAAATAAATAACCACCCCAAAGTTAAAGAACATTAGAGCATATGAGCGAATTAAATTTATAGAAATCCATTTGAGAGCAATTTACATATTGTATATTAGAAATAAAGTTAAATGATACATTACAAGAAGAAATCTTGATAATAGAGTTTGAGATTAGTTAGACTAGCTTTACTTGTGGCTTGAAAATTTATTGTACAATTAATACACTTTATACACATAATTAAGTTCACAAATAAAACATACATTTTAATCTTACCATTATAAATAATCATTTCCCATTTCATCACTTTACACGTAACTAATTCTATCCAGATTTATTTTATATTACTTAATTTTTTTAATTATTTATTATAATTTTAAAAAACTTTAACTTTTTATTCTACTATTTAATACATATTATTGTCTTTTTACATATATTTTTAATCAACTTCTAACCATTTCCTATTCTTATTAAATATGTTATAATTAACTATTAACTTTTTCCACATTACAAATTACATTTTTACATTACAATATTTGAAATAAAGAAAAAGTTAATAGTTAATTATAAAATATTTAATAAGAATAAGAAAAGGTTAGAAGTTGATTAAAAATATAAGTGAAAAGACAATAATATGTATTAAATAGTAGAATAAAAAGTTTTTAAAATTATAATAAATAGTTTTAAAAATAAAGTAATATAAAATAAATGTGGATAGAATTAATTATGATTAAAGTAATAAAATAGAAAATGGTTATTTATAATGGTTAGGTTAAAATGCACATTTTATTTGTGTGTTTAATTATGTATATGAATGTGTATAAAATGTCTTAATTGTATAATTACATATTTGGATATTGTAGCTCTGATGATGATTGCAGGTCAGTCAAAACTGTTAAAATAAAGTTTTCATATAAAAACTAATATCGTTCAAGTATTTAAGGAAGTTGTAAATGGTATATTACTTCCATAACAAGTGAAAACACTGAAGATCAAGAATATAAAAAAAAAAACAATATTTGAGTGTATAATATATGATTATGAAAACTATACATAATATTAAAAGGTTTCTGGAATATATTAGAGGATTGGAAGATGGAAATACATCAAAAATGATCAATAAAAGATGGAAATTTGTAATGAAATTAAATAATTTGAAAAATGATATAAAAGTTTTAATGGATTATGAAAAATATGAAGTTATACCTAATTTTATAAGGTTGGATAAACTAAGGAAAAGAATAAGTGATAAAAGAAATTATGTGAAGAAAATTGAGAAGAAAATTATAAAAAAAATATATTAAAGAAAGTTATAAAATGAAAAATAAAGTATATAAAGATTATGGAAGAGATTTACAATAAAGGGATAATTTTTAAAGAATAAACTTTTAGGATATTATGTAATAAAAAGATGGACATTATAAATAGAAATACAACAATAAGACATAACAAGAAAATAAATAAGTTGAAGAATGGAAAAAAAAAATACATAAAGAAGAACTTAATTAATATGAACAGAAAATTTGTATTTTAATGAATATTGAGCTAACTGAAAAAGAAAAGAATATACTATGTAAAGGTATAAAATATGTATCATATGGAGTATGCAAAAATAATGATATAATAGATATGCATGCAAGCATTAGTAGAGAAAAGTATTTAGAGAGTAATTATGGTATATATTATTATGAAAATAAGAATATTAATAATGTGATTAATATGAAGGATAAATTATGGATGGGAAGTTTTAAAGAAGTAAATAATATGATATATATAAAATAAAAAAAATTAAGTATTGAAAATAATAAAAAAAAAAATAAGGGGATAAATAATTTAAATAATGTATTTAAAATAAAAGAGCTTAAAGAAATAAGAGAAAATATGAAAAAGAAATAGTGTTTATAAAGTGAGATAAAGATAATAGATTAGTATTAATGAATAAAGGAGAATATATTGGGAAAATAAATTAATTGTTGTCAGGAGTATTTTATTAAATTAAAGAAAGATGATACTAAATTAAAAAATGGAAAGATTTATGAGTTTGTAAAAAGGATTATATAATAATGAATTAATAGATATAAAAATATTTGCATTTTTAGAAAATGATTGTGGTATGGCAAAAATATATTAAGCACCAAAAATACTTAAAGAAAGGAAGGTGCCTTTAAGACCAATTATAAATGGTTCAAATTCATATTTTGATAGAATATCTAAATGAATATCAAATAATATTTTAAACAAATATATTAATGATAAAAGTAGATTTTATATTAAAAATAATTAAGAGTTAATAAAAAAATTAAAGATAAAATAAATAAATATAGCAATTATAAGGTTGGCTATGGTGAAAATAGATGGTGTGTCAATGTACATGAATATAAATGTGGAAGAAGCAATAAAGTTAGCAATAAAAAGATATAGAAATGATGAATATAAAGAAATTTAAATATCAACAAAGAAATTGAGAGAAATAATGAGAATTAGTTGTAATGAGATTACATTTGAGTTTAATGAAGAATATTATAAATAAAAGGGATTACTAATAGAAGGGACATTAAGTGGGATACTTAGTAATAAAAATATAAAGAATATGGAAGATATAATGATTAATAATAGTAATGGTCCAATTTTTAAGAAAAGTTATGTTGATGATTACTTAATGATTTTTAATGAGTCAAAGGCAAATAGATATGTACCTTGAAAAGATTAATAAGTTAGATAAAAAAAGGTACTGTTCTATTAGCTCATGTCAGCCACTTGATGGTGATATTTATATGCAAAAACACATAAATATGCCATTTACGTGGCTGTCACCAGCCTTATTCCTATACAAAAGCACAGGGAGGTCATTTTACCATGCCGTTCAAGTGGCCAGCCTGCTGTTTTGTGTTACACACTTTATCTCAATCCTCACAGTTCAACATTCACTACTATATCGTCTGAAGGTGTCTGGACTTCAGCCTGCCACAACTACAAATATGCATTTCAAAGTAATT
The DNA here is from genome assembly GCA_028023455.1 of Epiperipatus broadwayi. NCBI lineage: Eukaryota > Metazoa > Onychophora > Udeonychophora > Euonychophora > Peripatidae > Epiperipatus > Epiperipatus broadwayi. The sequence continues at coordinate 2,167,631 of JAQFVV010006337.1, forward strand.
AGCTTACAAGTCATCTGACCTAGTATTACCTCCTAACAATTGTAAAACTATCACCATACTTCCCTACTCAATGTGAAATCTTCAAAAAATTTGGAAAGGATATGTCCAAGCAAAATTTCAATCAGCTCATGTTTTCATGAGAATATGTCTGTGACAAATAAAATGGCTAACTGCAAAACCAAGCTGTTCAAATTATACCAACTGCCATCCACAAAAGCTGGTATGGTGGCATTTTTACAGAACAACACACTCCTACATGCCAAGATATGTGTGTGAGGTGAAACTATGAGACTGGAAATGTCCAAAACTATCTCACACTTCAGATGTAAGTCCCGTTCCCATCAGCAAAAGGGTTCTCTTCAAAAGATCTGCTTTGACAGCTCCAGAATCCCATTTGTTTTGAAAGCCTTAGTGTGAGGCAGGTTCAGGAAAAAAGCATGCTTCGATAGTTTATGTCCATTTCTTTGGTTAGCCCATTTAAAAGGAGTTCACTCCAGGCATCTCCAGTATTTAAGGATTGGCCGGTGAAGTATTTTGAAAAGCAATAAAAAAACATAGACACATGATACCAAGTACTACACAATACAATCAAACAACTTTATTAACATTAATATATAGGTATGCCATGCTATATGTTACTATGCTACAAAAAAAAGCAATCCATTATGAAATGAATAAAAAGCCTTTTTTTCCTTAAAGACATTTAATTAATTTAGATATGGGTATTATATCAGCATTTTATTCTTAGCATGAGTAACTATTAATAGTTCTCATCATTCAACTATTTATGCACATAGATCTGATTCTTATTGAATATATAAATGTATGATAAAGATTGCACGGTACCTCTCTAATCCAAAGATTAAATTACCAGACATGTATATAACTATTGGCCTTCCAATGCATAATTAATTAATACATATCTGGTTTGATTAAGTATACATGTCTAATAAATATAACTTGTCTAATTTATTTACAAATGAATTCCATCTTACATAGCAGAATGATAGTAAAAATTCAAGAAAAAATTGTTTTGAATTTATTTTAATTTCTATCATCCAACTTCTCATTTATATACATATATTCCACATCATTAACCAAATAACAAATCAACAAACTTGTTAATTTTGTAGATATCCTAACATAATTATATATAAAGATATTAAAACTTAATAATATAGATGTTAAATATAAAATAAGTACTCTAAATTCAAGAATATATAGAGCTTGGAATTATTGCTCAAAGGAAAAAGATTATAGTAAACAGATAAAATTGATAATTAAAGAATTTAGAAATAATGACTATCCAGAAAAAGTTATAGAAGAAAGTATAAAAAAAATCAGAAAAAAAAATTAATAATAATGGAATAGTATGTAGGAAAATAAAATAGATAAAAATAAATATACAAGTATTAATTCCTCCTCCTCCCCTCCTCCTCCTCCTCCTCATCATCATCATCATCATCATCATCATTATTATTATTATTATTATTATTATTATTATTATTATTATTATATTATTATTATTATTATTATTATATTCAAAAAGTATGAATAAAATAATTATTAGAATTAATAAAAAATTTAATAATATAATAAAATTTAAGATAGTAAATAAAAAAAAGGAAGAATATACTTATTATATTAGATAATAAATATATAAGAAAAGTAGAAAAATGCATAAATGGAGTATATAAAATTAAATGCAAGCCATGTAAAAGTAACAATCTAAAAACTAAGTATATAGAAGAAACAAAGAATTCAATTTATATAAGATTAATTCAACATAAATATGATAAGAGATCGCCTACTTATTTGCATTCATTAGAAAGCATCATAGGTTTGAGTAAGTTAGTATAAAAATGATTAATTATACAAATAATAGAAGGGATAAAAAAATTAAAGAGACAATATTGATTAAAAATATAAAACCAAATCATAATAGGAATTTTGGGGTAAAGACAATAATTTTATAAACAAATATTATTAATAAAAGGTTGAATATAAAAAAAGTTAAAAGAATAAAGTTGAAAAAAATGACAATAGAAAGAGGGTTAAGCAAGTACAAACATTTTGACAAATGTGTCAGTTGGGTTTTTAAAAATAGAATTGTTAAGAGGTGAATAAGTTTGTAATGTAAAAAGTTAATTTGTAATGTGGAAAAACTTAATAGTCAATTATAAAATATTTATTAAGAATAATAAAAAAATGGTACTAATTGGTACACTAGGCCAGAAGCTTGGTGGCATTGTTTCTCTGCTAAAAACACACAATTATATCGATCCGGGCCTGACTATTTTTAATTAAATTACTTTTACATTTTCTCCAACTTTTATTAAAATATTTTTTTGCCCAATTTGTCTGACTTTTATTTTAAAATATTCTTACATTTTCCCGACCATTTTTAGAAATATTTTGACATTTTCTCCGCCCTTATTAAAAAGATTTTGACATTTGATATGACTTTTTTACTCATCTTTTGACATATTTTGACATTTGATACGACCCTTTTTTTTACCAATATTTTGACATTCTTGTAAATAATTTACAATACAAGATTTGATTTAAATATTTGTACATTTTTGTTTTCAAAAATGACAAAATTAAAAACATCTCATAATACAAATCAAGTCCAAAAAAAATCACTGTATAGTCACCGCCGTATTTGAAAAAAAAAAAAAACAAAGTTGAAAAAGTCAACAGTTTTGATCTTAGTTTAACCTCTTCAGAGGGAAATGAAGAAAAATAATTTGTCGTCACTGAGACAAAAGATAGAGATGAAAGTTATTTTTGTTTTGTTTTTTTAATTTTTAAAAAAAGATTAATAAAAATTAGTTTTAAAAAGAAAAGTTTTAGTATATCAGTGGTATAGCCAAACAAAACAAAAGAAAGTCACTGTAGAAACAAAAAAAAAAAACCAAAGTTGAAAAAGTCAACAGTTTTGATCTTATTTTAAAGTTTTTTTTAGGGGTGGGTGGTTGACAAATAATTTGTCATCACTGATCAAACAAAGTTAATGATTTCCAAAAGTATGTGCAACCTCAGAGTTTATTTGACTCGTAATTTATGTAGCTATTCACATGAGTTCTGGGAAAGGGTGCTTGACCATGACCTTTTGCAATTTTTCCCACCTTCCAAAATTTGTAGAGAAGCACAATGACGGCCTTACAATTATTAGTATCAAATAGTACATTGGGTTGGGGTAAGATCTTTAATTCGAATGCATATTACAACAATTATGGCCACTTGATTTCCCTCCATCCTCTCATCATACAATAACGATCTGTTAAGTGTGTGTATTTGCATAGTGTTGTGAAGCACATTAGCGGGCTGTAATATTGGTGTGCAACACCATATACGCCTGCAGCAACTAATATGAACAATACTGTTCTATAGGCTGTAAGGTTCTCTACAAAAGCACAGAAATATTGGCCATGAAAATAGCATATTTCTGTGTTTTTAGCAGAGAAACAACACCAACCGTCTGGCCTAGCATACCAATTAGTACCAAAGAAGTCGATTAAAAATATAAGTAAAAGACAATAAGATGTATTAATTAGTAAAATAAAAAAGTTAAAGTTTTTTCAAATTAATGTGAATAGAGTTAATTATGAGTAAAGTAATAAAATGGAAAATGATTATTTATAATGGTCAGGTTAAAATATATCTTTTATTTGTGTACTTAATTATTTATATTGAAGCAATGGATCTATAGATCAGATCCACGCTTCACATCTTTCTATGTTTCTAACCTAGAATCAAACTTGATCCATGCTTGTAAACGATTATAATAAAACTTTCCATCTGCCATCTTGTATATATTGAATTTCGACATGAATTAATGGGTCAATAAAATCTTAAATTTTCTTTTTAAAACACTGATTATAAATATTAGGTGTATGCAGCTATATAAATATGCACAGATACATATATAATTATAGATGGAATCTTTTATAAGAATCAAGAAATAAATTTCAAAATTATATTTTTTTTATTTTTTCATTTTATTTAAGTCAGAGTATTTCATTCTGGAGATTCACTTTTGTGATAAACCCTAGTCACATTCTTTAGTGTGAAACAAAAAAAAATCCATTAACAAAGTCAAAATAGAATTTATAATTAAATTAAAATTAAATCATAGAAAAGATATTTTAAAGAAAAATTCTTCAAATCTATCTATGTTAAGCTTAAAATAGATTTAAAACAATAAATTCATTGGGTTTATCGGGTGAGCGGATCATATGAAGACAATACTAAAATATTTTATATTAATGATTATGATCACCAGAGTCAAATATATCCATTTTGCTTGGGGGAGTGTAAAAGGAAATTTTTTTAAAAGTATACTGGAAACATATAAATAGGCCAGGAGAACAATAGAGGCCATTATCATTTTAGTTGAGGAAGCAGTATGGTAAATTCACATTGTTTTTCTTTAAAACTAAGTACAGCCATATGATTTTGGGGTAAGCAGAACCTGATCTGTTTGGTCCCCATTGTCCCAGGGTGTGATCATAGAAATACCATGATGGTGGAAAAAATTCATTAAAATGCTTTATTTTGGGACTGCCGAACTGTGGAACTCTTGGAACAAAACTCAATAGCTAGATATTCCTATGCCAAAATAATAAAAGCCAACCTCAACTTATCATTCCGTCATGGGATCTAAATTTCAAATTTGGACTGTTAATAAATTACGTAATATCTTTAGAACTATTTTATATTCCTAACCTCGTAATTTAATTTTCCAATTCTAGTTCACTGTGTACTTAATTGCTATATAAAGAAATGTTTTCTAAAGAATAATTCTCCCTAAATATATTTAAAATACTATAGAACTAAACCTTGTAATCTTGACTTCTATAATTAACTTTAATGTCTCTGCTATATATTTTATCTGACTTAAATTATTCCTCTCTTAACATCAAAACTTTTCTTATAAAAACTGTATAGATTTATTAATATTTGATTTAAAATTCTATTTATGTGCCAATTTGTTCCAACTCGACAAATTCATACCTGTCTTGTCCTTCATTTGTATTATGACTTAAAAGGGTTTTCTACCTATTTCCTGACCAATGATTGTCAGTAAATAAATAAGCACTCACTCTAAAGGATTATTAATTAGAGTACCCCTTTTTGTCAAGATGAAATGATTTTGTTTTATTTTATATTTTCTGTATTATTATTTTAAAAACATATTCATGCACCGATGGTTTAGTTTTGGGGGAGACCCTAGATCAAGTGTGTAACCATTAACTATATTATTCAATTTTAAAAGAACAAAAAAAGGAGTGGAAGGTTATTCCATAAGAGAGAATTTAGTAATATTACATTTAAAATGTTGGTGGGATTTCATTTTGAAGGGAGAGACGCATCACTTTAAACAAAATATGATATTCAAATAATGTTTGAGGTCTATTTATTTAGATCTGATCTTGGTCAATTTGCTATTATATAAATATAACCTTGTGTGGCTCAGTGTAATTTTAATTAAAGTAATTTTAAAAATGATATTTTCCAGTATTTGTTTTTGCATGTCCAGCACTCAACTTGATTTTGATCGCTGTTTCATAATCATACCACGTGAAAGATTCACTGGCTAAAATGTAGCTCAGGTATGAAAGATATAAATGGGAAGGCTTGAGGTAAGCTAAGCTTGCCGAGCCTTGGTGATTCTTGGCCTTTCACCTGAAATATTTTGAGGTTTTGCAGATTGTGCAAACCATTTGACTCTTGTGGTAGTGTGGTCTATTGTTTCAACACTGGAACCGGGCAGTGGGGTTGAGCTTGTGTTGATTATGTTCTCTCAAGTACTGGATGTGATGATTTTTTATTTTCCTGAGCATATCGTGGCTGGTTGACTATGGTTTGGCCAAATTAGATTATATTTTTTTATCATTAACATAGTTGTAATTATGTGATGTTTAGTGCATTAACATAGTTATATGTGAATATCGCGATGTGCTTGCATTCAAGCATGTCACTCTCCTCAAGACCGTTTCTTAAAAACATAATCAAATTATTCCCTGTCATAATAAGTTTATTCATGTTAAAGTTATTTCAAAAAATATATATTTGTTTTTCTTCCGTACATCCTTGAATTGGCATCTACCAAATAACTTTAAACACTCTTCTGTTTTAAATTGGCATATAAATTATACTGCTACCTTGTGAGAGGCATAATGTTAGTTATATAATTGAAATTGTCTATCAATGAGCAATGAAGTTAAATAATGAGATATTAAAGAATTATAAATATGCATTTTATTAAAATATACATATAAATTTAACCTACCTGTGGTTCATGTTAATTAATTTTACTTTGAAGTTAGCATTTATATCTCAATATTGTGCTGCTATCTGAGACTTAAGGACACACACCATCCCTTTGTTAACTCATGCACATGTGTAATTAGGGTAAATGCCAGGGTTAAATGTTAAAAAGATCTGAGACTCATGTTCTACCACTGATGCTACAGGCCGGAGTTTGAAAAGATTAATTGCTTGCCTCGAAAGTGTTGTTAATTGGTTGTTAGATTTAGAGGGTGAGTAAACAGGTTAGAATCCATAAATATTCTTGATCTTCACTCTCGCATATGGTTGGATTCGATATTCTTTTACCCAGACTATGGATCATGTTGAATTAACATGCAATTTTGACCAGTACAATATGAATGTGTATAAAGTGTATTAATTGTATAATTATATATTTGGATATTGTAGCTCTGATGATGACTGCAGGAATCAAAACTGTTAGAATAAAGTTTTCCTACAAAAAATAGTATTGTTAAAGTGTTTAAGGAAGTTGTAAATGGTATGATATATAAAAGTAGAAATCAATACATAAGGAAAGAAAGAAGAAGAAAATTATATTTATTCACAAATTAATGTATTTTTTGTTGTTTTTTTTTTTGTTTTTTTAACAATATACTTAGTAAAATGTTTATTCATTAATATTTTTTCAATTTATGCTTTATTTTTTTAATAGAATTTTTTTATATTTTAAGTTTAAAGTGACAAATGATTTTTTTATTATAGCAACTCATTACAATTACTTATTTACAATACATTTGAGGGTACTATTTTTCTGCCTAGCAGGAATAGAAGTCTTTGTTTAACTGTTGAACTCAGTTTTGTTTTTTTTCATTACAAGACTTTAAACAAATTAGCTTCATGTCCTTTTCCATAGTAAAAGTAAAAAAAAAAAATTAAATAAAATCTTATCATTAATACTACATTGTAAAAGTACTACAATTTTCCAATTATCTCAGAATAAAACTATATTGCAAAAATATTATATGAGAGTAAACTAAATATATAATTTTGTTTTATGTTTCTTTCTTTGATAAAGCTATCATAAGATCTGACTAATATTATACTTTGTTGTTATCACACTCAATTGTTATATTTTTTTGGAGTTGTTGTTCTTCAGTTGATTATGATTAATTAAAAAATATGAGAAAGGGAATATTTGATAAGGAATAAGATTTTTATTAATTATGTAAAATAAAGGGATTTGAACTCAGGATTTTTATCTATTCATCCTAAGATCTATTTCAAGCAACCGATACACATGGCCACACACATGCAAACAAGATACATGATCCCCAATATATGTATAGCATTCATCAGTTGAGCCAGATCATAAGCTTTTATAAACTGTCTAATTCAAGAGCTCCAATTAATTATTTTTCTTCAAAAATTAAAATTATCTCTCTTACAACATGTTTTATTTCTAAATTCTCCAAGAACAGTTAAAATAAAAACTAAGAAACAAATAGTTACTGGTTTCTATAATATCAATCATAAAATAAGGAAATTCCTGGGAACTATCTTGCATTCGATATTTCACAATAGATTTGAATCCATCACTTGATAAAAATGAAAATACTCAGAAATGTTCACTTGCACAATTACATAAACTGTCACTCTACATTTCTATTCCAAACAGAGATTAAACAAAATCTATTATAAATGAAAAGTTTACATTCAACTGTGTTACTGCAGTTATATATACAAGCATTAAAACTAGTCACTAAATTTGCCTTCGACCATATGATTTCATAGAGCATGCTATCCCTTCTATTCTATGACTTGATTCTCAAAAACCTGTCATATAATAAGTCATTATAAAAATAAAATTTAATTTTGGACATTAAAAAAAAAATAAGAGTCAGAATAAGGTATGATATAAATTGAAACAGTAAGATATGCCTTACCAATCTTAGTTTCACCTTGCCTTCCTGTTTCCTACCCTCATGCCTTATTTAAAACCCTAATTTTATTGTATTGTGCATGTACTGCATATAGTTACCGAAATCCCGCCTAAATTTATATGTCTAATGGGATTCCCAGGGTTTTATAATAATTAAAATTGTCTTAAATGGTTTTATTTTCAAACCGTCGAGTATATATTACGTATATATGCTTGTGCAATAAAGTAGGTCACATTTCTCATCTACACACATACTGCGATAATATTTAAAATTTATGAAAATATTTTATTTAAAATTTGTTGTTTTTGAATCTGTTTATTTTGTGATGTTATTTCGCTATAATTGTTTGCATTTAATAAAATAATATCACTGATAAATATATTCTGGAAATTAAATTCAAAAGAGAGTTTTATAAATATAAAATGTTATTTAGTTTTTCAAAAACATGCCATTTTAAATCAGTGAGGGTAGGGAAAGAACAATAGTGGCTAATTTTAACTATATTGGTGCCAGTTTTACTAGTAGATTTGATAAGATTAAAAACAGTGCTTACTAGCAGATTTAATTAAAAAATGCAGTTCCGTGTTTTCCAATTTATTAATAACTTAAGGAATGGATTTTACCAAAAGCAGGGTTAGATTGTAATCAGAGAGAGCATATAAATAGGGCTGATTGATTATTATGATTATGATAGAGTTATTAATTAATCTGCCTGATATTGTGATAGCAGAAGTTATATTTTCTGTAATTTTGAAATTGATTTTCTAATAGTTTTCATTTTATTTGCGTTATCGGACTGACCGGCTTGTTTGTTAGTTTAAAACAAGTTTTAAAATCATTTAACCTTAGAATGACGGGGTAAAGGGGCAGTAGGCTGTTTTCCCTCAGGAGCCAGTGCCTTGGCCATCCATCATTCACCATCCGATGTCCTGTCACCGTATCATCAAGCCCAACTGAACCAGCCCAAAGAAATGCTGCTCCTGAAATCTACTAACTGCTGCTGCATAACAACAAACCCAGGAGAATCAAAATTTGCTTAAGAACTTTGTTACAAATTTGGAAATGCCCACGGACAGATCTGAAAGAATGAGGTAATTAAAATCAACCCAAGATCTCGGAAACCTTCATGCTATATAGCTAATAAATTTTGTATATTCCTTAATATGTATTTATTCAAGTATTTTAATGCATGCTGGACTTGTGCTTGGGTTGATTTTCTATATATATATATATATATTTGTAAATGTTTTATTTAGATCTGTATGTAATGTAAATCTCTAATTAATTTCTTTAGGCAAATGCGAGTTACGTAGGGAAGTTAAAAAAATGTGTGGTTGCCATACTAGTTTATTTAAACCGCAAACATGCATTTTCCCCCTCCCATCTCTTATATATGTTTTAAAGTATTTCTTGCATATAATAACTTTGTTAGAATAAATATTTATTTCTCTAAGTTTTGTTGAGAGTCTGCTGGTCATTAAAAATATGAAATTCGAGAGCGAGCTATTTCTGTTCTTTAATAACTTGCCCTTTGATTTACTAAGTGTATTTTAAAATTTAACTGTTGCTAGTGAATATGCTTGGGTGCTGGAACCTTACCATTGGCAAAGGTTGCCATCGGTTAAATCAGTTCCCCTTATTTTACTCCGCGGTTCCTAGTACTGTGCTATAATGGCACATGGGAATTATTTTGCGTACATTACCACAGTTACGAAGCTCCTCGGTGCGGGCCAGGCTTGAGCTGTAAGTGGGCTAGATATGCCCCAAATAAAAGGTGAAATGCCTATCCAAAGCCAAGACCTTTTCTTCATATTTTATAAAGTTGCATACTCAGAAACTGCACCCCTTCCTCGGCATTATATCGCTGGCACCACCATACATTTCCCTTAGTAATTATTTAAAAGAATTCTATTATTTAAATGAATTTTAAGTCCGTTCAGTATAGCTCGATCTTCTAATTTAGTTAATCACTTCACGAGCGACTCTCGGTATCCATTTAAGATTCCAATTATATATAGTTTTAGAATATTCAAATTCTGTTAAAGACTTTACATGACTCGCATATGCCTACCATGTCACTGTATTCTAGACACATTATCTAAACGAACCCAAGTACGCGGTATCAGCCATCTTGTTGTTTATTGTATATAGCTATCCAATTTATATAGCTAAACTATTTTCTATATCTAATTATTAAAATATTTGTAAATTTATTTCTTTTCTCTTTTTATTCGGGGTGCAATTTAAGTAACATACCATAGTGGGTTTATCTCGGACACATCTATAAATCATTGTTAAGTTTATCTAGGGCTATTTTAGATTTAGAGTCTTTTGTTTGCTCCCTGATCACTGGCACTGGCACAAAATTAGACTATTAGTAGCATCAAATGTGTTATCCCATAGAGGGCGTTGTGGAGTTTGGACTTTGGATTTGAACTTGGGATTTCTAAAAGGTAACCCTTCTAGTGTTGAGTTCTATGTCCCGGGTTTAAATTCTGCTGTGTGTTAGTGAGATAGACATGTTTTGACCGTTACAATATATATATTATGATTCATCAACAAATGTTTAAAACAGGATAAAGTCTTATTTTAATAATACTTTAATAGAATGTTTTGTAATTTTGATTTCAGAGAAGGGAAAGAATATTTTATTTTAAGATTTTTATTATATAAAGTTAAAATTTTGTAGATCTTTCATTTTATTTCAATTAACGTTTAAAAAAAGGTTCATTAAAATATGTAAAAAGCTATTTTATATATCCAAAAATTTTATTTTACAATTGTAATCAAAACAAATTGATTATTATTAAAATTTAAAACAAAAAAAAAAAAAAATCATTGGTGTATTTACATTTTTATGATCATTTTATTACACACACATTTTTAAAAAAATCTAACTAGAGAAAAAAAAAAGCTCTTTCCCCTTTCCTTTCAAAATCTTTTACATTAAAGTCCAACAGTAATTCCGATGAGAGCTCAAAATTAATCACACTTGCACCAACTCGGTAAAACAATATATTACACAACCACTAGGAATGAGTGAGATGAGTCCGTATGATTTTGAATACCATTGGTAACAGGCTGAGCTGGTGATGAAATGGAAGGCAGGTTTGGTTTGGGCCGCAAAGTTTTCTGAAGTATATGAGTGTCGGCTGGATCAATTTGTTTGTAATAATGCTGTTTTGTTTCCACTATTTCAAAACCGAACTTCTTGTAAAAACTAATGGCCCCTTCGTTAATAACTTGGACATGCAAGTATATGTTGTCAAAATTTCCATCATTTTTGCATATATTTAATACACATTCCAACATTTTTGTTCCTATTCCTAGTCGCCTATAGGGTGAAAGGCATCCTAAGGTCATGATATAAAGGCGGCAATGATTTTCAGAGGCATCAACATGATAACAAACAGCTCCAACTACTATATCATTATATTTTATTTAGTGATTTAAATGAAATGTGACATATGTCTACATAAAAAAATGAATAAAATATTTATAAAAAATATATATCCTAAAGAAGTATTTTTTTTTTGTTTGTAAACCTAAAGATTACTGAAATTTTAAAAGGTATTAGTTAATATACATTTTATTAAAAATGTTATTTATTAAAGAAAAAATTTTTGTTGAAATCATTTTATTTAAAATGCTCACATATTTTACATGAGACCATGTAGATATCTTTTTTTTTTTCCTTGCCTGTTACTATTTGAGGTGTGAGTATATTTATTCTAAATTATATTTTAAAATATAATACATATTTTATATGTTAATATATTTCAATAAGGTTTGGAAGTCAGTTATACTTGAATATATTAAAAATATAAATATATAAAATAGGCTGTATTTATATAATTACTTCATAAATATATGTTTATTTTAACATTCTTGAAGATGAGATTTCTTTCATTCATCATTAAAATAAGTATCTTGAAAAAATTAAGTTATTACTTAGATATATAATAAATGAAAAATTATTCTATATGTTTGATACAAAAGATATATTTTAAAGATCTTATAAACAATAAAAATGACAAATTCATTTCTACTTTTAGTAACGGACAGGAATGCATTGCCAGATACTATGATCACAATATAATTAATTTCTCTGCCTAAATTCATGCAACCATAAATATTATTCTTTCTTAGATAAGATCTTCATTTTTATAAAATTTTATTATTGTAACTGCATTTATTTTCCAAAAGAGATGGACTTGCTCATATAAATACTTCAAGTACATATTTTATTCAGTTACATTTCCAATGCGTAAGCTTGTAGTTAAGACCTGTAGAGGTCCCTACCTTCGCATTTTCATAAATATGAAAAGAGTGATTATACAGAAAGTGAATTATTGGTTTTTATGCTGGGTTTGGGAAAAGATAAGGGGGATTTAGATATAAAGGTTATAGAGTTGACAAAGATTATGTTGTGGAAATGGGATAGAGCAGATTATGGGTAAATTTAGAGTGGGGAATGTAAAATAAAGTGGCTAACAGGTTTATCTGGGCATAATTGCTGAGATATTCTTGACTTCATTTAAGGAGAAGCCATAATACCTCACATCAATTCACATCACATCGCACATGCTTTAGGTTTATTGCCTTAGTAAATATTAGCTACAGAATAAGATAAATAGATATAATATATAAACAAATTTAAATCTGTTAGTAAACTATGTATACTGTTTATTATACCATATTTATAGTAATTTTGAATGAACTTTGCGTTTGAATGTGTGGACTGAGATATCTGAATTATTCCCTTTTTTAAAAAACTCTTAGGCCATTATTTACAGTTAAAAAATTTTTAGAAATTAGATACAAAATAATTTTAGTTGTTAGTGAAGAGAAAAATATTTTACTGCTTGTTTTAAATCATAACTGATATACTAATAATTGGAAATAGTTTAATTCACTTTTTGTCTTGTTTAATTTTTTCTTTCAATTAAATAAATTTTATTATTTAAAATTTAAAAAAATCAGTGTCTTCCTAAATTATAACAATAATTTATAATGTAGCAATCATCATGCTGTTTAGCAACTGTATTTTATTTCATCATAGTGTAAGCTTTAGTAATCAGTAGATGCTAGATGGTAGAGTGTAACATATACCTATACAGTGCTTCCCTATCCAATATCTCAGATAAATTTTTAGCTTATGGCTTTCATCAGTAAGGACCTTTTGTATCTGGGAGCAGTTCATCTGGATTTGTGGATTTAATACATCATTCCTCTATATCTGACATCTACTGATTACAGAGATTAAACTCTCCATACAGTAGCCCACTCAGTGCAAGCAAGAATGGCGATCATGTGATGTTTAGTGGTTTAACATCTACTGATTACTAATACTTACACTAGGTGTCAAAAATGAACTGATGAAAAAGAATTTTCTGCAGAATAACATGATGTAAGCAGGGGCAATGTGATATCTAATTGAATTTATTCCAACCCTAGTCAAGGAATAAAAGTGGCTATAATTATTAAAAAACTAAGATCATCATAATATATAGATATTGAACTAGTTTTAGATCTATGTAATTATACAAACAAATTAGCTTAGATTGAGAACATTATCACGTTTTCCAATTTGTGCTACAAACAATAAAAGATGGCTGCTAGAGAAAAAGTGCATTAGTCCTAAAAAAATCCAGATGGACTAGTACCATATCCAAAAGCTACTCAATGATGAAAATCATAAGCTAGAAACTAGTCTGGATATAATAGACATGATAACCCTAGACAGAGATTTAATAACCAATACCATCTGGCATCTATTGACTAACACAACTCGCAGTAGGTGTTAAAAATGTAGGTTAGAGAAAAAATATTTTATAGATATAATAAACACCTCCATACTTCCCCATTCTTTCCAAATTCACTTAAATAGATATAATAAAAGACAAATGACCCCCCCCCAAGATGCATTTCGTGCTGAACCAGAACTCATCAGTTGGCCCAGGTCACTATCTCTCATATGTATCTTTATTATATGAAAACTATTTATCTAGAGTAAACTGTTACATTTTCATTTACCATTGCCAAACTTCCTCCACTCAAAACTTTGATGCCATCCATTTCAGATAAACACAATAATGACTATTTATAGCTCTTAAGTTTCATACTTTTGATGTCAGCATAATATAGTTAACATATGTTTAATTGAAAGGTTGGGAAACAAGAGAAGAAAGAATTATGAACTTACATCTAATTATGAAAAAGGATATGTATATGAATATAAAATTGTTATGGGATATTACAAGGTTAAGTGAGAAATACAATGACTTGAATATATACCTAATTTATTTTTTATAATTTGATAACTGTTCAGTAAGTTAATTAATACTATGGGAGATAGAAAGTTTACTTCTTGGTGATTGCTGGATCTTAAGATTCCACTTCATCAAGTATTTTATATGAGCTATGAAATAAGATTTTCTACTATTTTATATTTAATTGATATTTCTTATTATTAAATTAAATTGATAATTATTACTATTCAGATATAATTTGTAGGAACAGCTATCCTTGATCACATATATGTATTAGTTATATTTTGAGAAAATAATCTCAAAAACAGCACATCTCTTACAAGATCCCTAAAAGTCATGTTATGGAATATGAAAATCTAAAGATATTACATAAAGTGAATCACCTTTTCTTCTTTTTTTTTCTTTTTTTTTTGCTTTTCATAAATTGACATTTCTTAAACTGGCACTTAAGTTTGAACTTTTCCATGCATATCATCTTCCACATCTAATATCCAATATATCTACTTCTAGTACATAAATTTGAGTCTGCCAATGCATTAGTTACATCCACAATCCAATGATCATAATTATATACCATTGCATACAAATTGATGCCCTAATATTGTACCAGTCAGAATTGTATGTTCATTAAACAAGGTTTAGAATCTAAGCAAAAGTACCCTAAATCCACTCATGCCCGAGATACACAGGTCAGGAGCAATCATGAATTCTGCCCTATTTGCTCTTCTCTAAAACTATAACATTATAAACAACACTTATGATGATAACAGATTAAATTTTATTCATTCCGGTCCTGGAGACACAGCGGAGAAACATGAGATCTACAGGGTAATTAATGTAAATAAAGACTATCAAATCTTGGCTCAATCAAATACCTTATGTAAAGGGATAATTTATAAATTTTAAATGAATTGCACACAGCTAGCATTGCAAAAGAAACATGAATTGTAAAATAGTATCCATCCAGAATGAGCAAGAACAGAACAATCCAGAGATAAATGTCCATTTAAAATAATCAGTTATAACTTCTAAATATTACTAACACTATTATAAAGATTAAATGGGATTCAATGAATGAGATTCAGTAAGACACAAACGCATGAGTAATTCAACATAATTTAATGAACATAAATAATTTAATTTACATTAAAAACATAGCACAGATTTCATGCAGTTATTACTTTGCTTATAGGCAACTGATTTAGTATGCTAATGAACTATAAATATTAATACATTAATGTTATCAATGCTATGATCATTATTTTAAGTAATGATAAGGACGTTTATAAATTCATCTCCAAAGAGAGGTTTACTCTTGATATGACAGTTAATAATTTATCGTTCATGAACATATCTAGGCCTGTATAAATGAGGAATGGTTAGCCTAAATAAGCTTTACTGTGACAATCCTAAAATATTCGACTAATTATTAATGAGTGGTTTACAAACATCACTGCGCCACATCTTATAGATAATATGACAATTATACATAAAAGAATTCGCAGTGCTGACCATAATGATAGTGTTAAAAGTGGAGTTTATTTCCATCTTTGGATTAAAACTTCATCATATAAGAGATCGCTTGTATTTATAACAAGGCAGTATTCAAAGAGACAAATAGTAAGATTCCATAGTACGTTTGCCGACGTTATCCAATGAAGAACCTTAGATCGGAGCTACCAAATCTCACTCTCAGACAAGTTACATAAATTTCGGAGGAATAAATATGATAAAGCAAAATACGAATCTTGAAAATGCTATCATAAGTAAGCAATGCGAATATGGCTTAAGTCTTAAATGACTAATGCATTAATTTAAGCTTAATAAAATAACAGTATCATGTGTAACGCTATGACAAAATATTAACCCACTCAGCAACGTACATAAAATCTTAGCAAATTAGGATGTCAAATATAAAAGAGGGAAAATATTATTTTCCTATTTAACAAGACCAAGTATTCTTAAACGATATTATATTATAAGCAAGTTAATGCTTAATGGCGTATAAGTAATAAGTAGTTATTAAAATATATTAATAATCAGATTTATTTAAAGTACATTATAGCATCAACAATAAAAAATTTATCTTATCCCATAATATGATGTTTTAGACAATCCGCCATTAAGCATATATTTCAAAATATTCAACAGAACGAACTGCGTTCAATAAGAAATTTTACATTTAACTATTTAAATATTCCAAAAAAATCGGAATAGTGGCTAAAATGATATAAGTCCACTAGGTTGAAACATTAGCACACTAAAATTAATTTAATAAAATACATAGTTTAAAATAAGTTTTGCCACATGAAAAAGATAACTAAAGCATGAAATTTAAAAATTAAGATAGATTTAAAATACATAATTCTGTGCTAGTGTTTTATAGAACGAGATTTTTAAAAGAATTAATAATTAAAACTTTAGAGAGAAAATCACAAATTTAATGATAATTAAGTTTATAGTCAGTTACCAAATAAATAAAGATTACATTATGAGTACAATTAAAATTTACGAAAGAAGTGGGGAAAGTTAAGAGTTCATTCTTCGGCAAAACGGATTACCTTTAGAAATTATGGTGGCCACTTATAATAACGTATACAAAGTTTAGCAAGGCACAATATTAATAAAATAATGGTATGCATCTTCCAATAGTTCTTTTACAGTTGAACATAACAATTCTCAATTAGCGATGGCATGGCAGGAAGGCAGGACAAAGGCGATCTAAGGTCAGGGAGGCAAATTCCTTCTACTCACAGTTCATTTTGTTTCCACTCTCTAAACGAACACAAGAGAAGAGTGGTTTGAACTCCTTTTGCATGTTCCTAGAACTTCTGCTTCTCCTATACTTGAAATTTGGCAACATTGGAAAATGTAAACAAATACGTTCAGAAAGCATTATTTAAACGTATTTTTAAAATTGCAAATAACTTTAAAAATATGATTTTTGTTAGTTTGACTTGAAATAGTTAAATGAGAATGACATTTTTAAATTGTAATAATACTTTCTAAAATTTTCTGGCATTGCTTTAGCTTTACATTAATTGTATTTATTTTTATATCTGTAATACATATACGCACATACACAATTATCTAAGTGAAGGGAATTTACAAGCTTGGAAATAAAATATACTTAAGTTAAAATAATAATTCAACTGGTTACACATAACCATTTTTGTATAAACAGGGTGGAAGTTTATATGTGTATATGTGTGTGCTTAACATCCCTGGATGACCAAATAAACATATAAACTGGTTCAAACCCTACTTTAAAGATATGTAATGTCATCAGGCAGTGAGGTTAAATATGTACTACAGATTTACCACTTCAATATAGAGCCAAGACTACATGATTACTCATAATTTAGAGTGATCTAACATGGGTCATATCCCCCTTCCTCCTTTTATTATATTTCTATGCCTTATTTACTTTTATTTTATTATTGTTTCAATTAAATTAATTATTTTTTTTAAAAAATCCTAATTATAAGGCAATATTTTACTATAAAAAAAAAATCCAAAATTCCAAATGTATTCATACAAAAGAGCAAAAAAGAATAACGATAACATCTCAATATTTTTTGAACATGAGAAGCAGGCCGGTCATGTGTTCGAACCCTCCAATCCCAAAATAGTGTGCGCTGAAACTAACAATTGTAAAAGGAAGATTAAAGAAGAGGATTTTATCATCAACGATAACAACACAATCAATAGATGTGACACGTGTTTTGCTATTTCAAAAAAATGGACAAGCTAATTTGCATATGCATTTACATACATTATCATTTATCAATGTCAGCAATGATTTAAAATCTATTTTAACCATGAATATGAGGGGGAAAACCTCTAAAGTACTAGGCCTGGATTAATTTACTTTAATTGTTTTTGTTACCACTAACAGCTTTTTCACCCAGCATGTTAAAGCGCTTGTATATACTAATATATATGATTGCAAATTTCCATCTTTTTTTATGACAAATACTAAGAAAAATTTCATGCAGATTTATATTCTTATATTTTATTATTAATCTTATTATATTGTTGATATTTCATAAAAGCTGAAATTTATCAATTTATAAAATTGAGCAGTTAGTTCAGTCTTAATCATATGAATTTATTTATGTGGTTTGTCATCTTTTGCATAAAATTCTTAAAATTTTATTCTAACATGTGCAATATTTTCATGTTCTGTTTATAATTAACTGCTTTTCTTTTGATTTTTTTTTCTTTTAAGTTATGAAGTTTATCTTTTCAATTCATTACGACATCATTATAAATTGTATATTTTTCTTTTCAAATCTTAAATATTTTTTAAAAAATAATAATTTATATAACTTTTAAAATAAAAAAAATTTCATTTGCAAAGAGCTTATTTATTAGACATTAATGTGTATGTGATGTGTGTGTTTATACATAATCTTACCGTGAATCCTCCTTAAACAATAAATGAGACCATCTTTGGTATTTGTTGCCTTGTAAACTGATGTTATGTACCCAAATGTATTTGACTTTTCTAATGGACTTGTGGGTAATGCTTCCAAAGGAAACAAATTATGGTAGTTATCAATATCCTGTGGAATATCTATCAATAAATAAATAAAAATTAAAGTTTTACCATAATGTAAAAATAATAATAATTTATTTCAAAAAGATTAAAATTAAACTTGGAAAAGTTATTTTTTTACATAAATTAAGCTCCCGCTTGACAGTCAACAACCACCAAAAATAATAATAATAATAAAAACCTATCAATATTTATGAAAAATTTTATCATTTTAATATAAAAATAATATCTAATTATCAGTTATAAAATATTGTAAATAATGAATACTTTTCAAAAAATTCATTATTTTTTAAAATATTTTAATCACACATTTTAAGAATTTGGAAAATTTTTTCATTATGTTTATTTTATTATCAGTAGGTTACATAATAGAAAAAGTTTCAATCCTATTTCAAATCATTTCTTAAATAATTAATGCAAAAAAAATCAATTGATGGTTAAATAAATAAATTATAATAAAATGTTCAACTTTAAGAATTGCTTCAGTAAGGGTTCCTACATAAATTTCCAATAAAAAAGAATAAAATTCTTGTAGATGTATACTGTCTCACCAAAAATTAAATATATAAATTAAATTAATAAATTAAGAATCAGTTTCATTAAATAAATAATTCATATAAATATATAATTTATTAAAAACCACATAAATCTTTAAGAATGTTAAGAATATTTCAAAAACCAAAACAAAGATAGCAAAATGGTGAATAGTTTGCATGATACCAGCAGCAAACATGATTATTAAATAATTAAAAACCTTGACTATACAATTAATAAAATAAGTTTTAAAAATACAGAATTAACAAAAGATAATTAGAGTAAGATCTTGGTAACTGTATTTGTTATATGCCAATGAATATATCTATGATTATTTTAATAATAATAATTAAAAACATTGTTTAAAAAATTAGTCATTTATATCAGCAATGGATTCCAGGCATTAAACAATTACTTTAAAAAATATATAAGAAGATATTTATTAACGAAGAAGATTATTAGGACTTTATTGAAATTTTGGAAATGCAATTAAATAATAAGAGAAATACATATTTCTTTCACTTTCCAAAATATATACATTTATTCATTTATTTATTGTAAAAATATAAAAAAGTTAATTTATCATATATGAATTCAAATATAAAATATATCATAAAAATTAAAAAAAGCACTAACTTAAAAATTATTTTTTTATTTTTAAAATTTTTTTTAGAAATCTTCAAGTCCTATATTACTTTGCAAAATTAACCATACATATATTGTACCCTGGGAAATAATCAAATGCTAACTAATCAGCTAATAATACAATCATTAGACTATGCTCAGTGGGTTAAATAATTATAATTGTTTTGCTACTGAGACATGTGCCAAAATAAAGGGAGATACAATAATAACAGATATTCATTATCAAAATAAATATACAAATTAAGAAGAGGAGAAACTTCCTTGCTCATGTACAAGATTTTGCAAGAAAACAAATTTCCCAATATTTGAAGCACAACTCCCAAATAGCAAGAGTACGAAACAAATTATATATGATAATAAAAGAATCTCTTTTATTATTCCCCTCCAAAATATCTTCTAAAAATTATTAATCACCAAATAAATCTTATTGTAATGATCCAATCCAAAACAAATCTTATAAACGAAATTTGTATATTTTCCTTGTATTATAATTAATATAATCTGATCTGTTGATACCATTTTAATGATATTTGGCAAAATAAAGATGATTCTTATAATCATGAAAATAATATCTGATAATCTCAGAGTTCTTATTAAAATAATATGAAGTATTAATTGTGCTATCATGCTGTTAAATAACTGAACGACATCCCAGTAGACAGTAAAAGACATATACTTCACCTACAGGCTAATGTATACCAGTATGCAATATTAATAATAGTATTGATTAAATGAACATTTAACTTAAATAATAAATGAATGAAACAATAAGTTTTTGAAGAATAAAGTCTTCACCTGAGATGATGTTTCAATATCAAGAATGAAAGGGTATCTTTTATGTCATTCTGATACTCATCAACAACATCTGTATCGTGATCAAATAGTATTCAGTCTTCAAATGAAATTCAATTTAAAATAAAGTAAATAATTTTATCTCAAATGTACTCTGAAGATTTGGAATCATCAATCTTATGAAATTTGCATCCTTAAGTTTGGATCTGTGTTTTAAAATAAATTGCATATCTGATTTTATAACTTAATTTGTGAATAGTCATTTAAATTAAATTTATGTATGATAATCACCAATTTTAAAAGTTGTAATTCAATATTTCTGCAGCATAATGAGTAATTTGTGTACTAAGATTTGAACATAATATGATTAATAAATTGAGGACTCAAGAAATCATAGAGATAGAGAATAAAATTTGGCAACAAAAATATACATTTATTATAAATAAACATCAATTCTACCTTATACAAAAATTTAGATAACAAATTCATATTAAGGTCATTTGCAAATACAGGCACTGTTACACAAGATGCATTACTAGATCCAATTATAAATTTAGAGCTTATTTATAAATTTTGAATAGTTTTGTAAATTACAATTTCTAACTTTTGGTAAGACATTATTTCTTTAAAATATTTATTTTAAAACATATGTAAATTTCTAACATATTCATTTATTTCTACACATAATTTGGACACTATTTTAATATTATGACATAACGATTTGCTAAGGTTTTAAAATGATTTCAGATATTTGGGATATAATTACCCATGTCCAGTTGTTTATTATTGACAGATATAATTACCTAATAATCACTTAAACTATATGATTATATGATACTATATTAGTGTAACTAGGAATTTAACTCAACTATATTAGTGTAACTAGGAATTTAACTCATATAATATCTGCTAAGAAATTTTAGAATATTGTAGTTATAATTCTATCATCAAAGAATCAGCTAATAAATGCTATCTAGTATCATTACTAACTTAACAATAATAATCAAATAGTAAAATCCTTTCAGAAGTCACATATACACAACATTTTGATTAGCAATGTCCATATAATAAACAAATTATATGCTTAATTGCCTTACCAATCCATTGGCAACTTTCTTCTGGATGGTAGTGATGATAATAATGTATATGTGTATGCCTTATTATGCTATGATAATACATTAAAATTAAATTAAAAAATATATTTGCTGGTCTAATTACAATCTGTAGGCAAGGCCCAACAGTTCAATTAATATATTAATCACTTTACTGTACACTTTGGATATTAAAGTGTCCCTGAAGAGGCTATATACTTCAAATTCAAGCTTATCTATTGCTATCACAATCTAAATATGCTTTGTCTTCACTTAACATGATGTAAAATAAATATATTTTCATGAGAGAGAATATTTTTAGAGCCATAATAACTATAATAATAAACAAGCAATGGTATACCCCAGTACACTTTCTTTGAGGCAAATATCTGTGTGACATATTCCTAGAAATTGGAACATGGACCAAAGAAAATCCTACCTAAAGATTCTACTATGCTAACCAAGCATAAAGGGCAATAATATAACATTGGGAAAATCTGCTAATGAAAAATACCCACAACTGGGGAGAGTGATTCTCAATGTTCCAATGTACTATCTAACTAGATAAGCAATAATATGAGAGCTAACTGCATTCCACAAATATAAAAGGAAATAATAGCTACCCTTGGCAAAACAATAGCAAGATAAAATATCACTTAAACAAGAAAAATAATTTTCGATTTCATAAAAAATATATATCAAATAATGTACAAAATCAACAAATAAATATGAGACAATGTGACTTTAAAATACTTTAAATAACATAATAATACATTGTAGCTAATAAGAAATACACACACATAGCTAATGGTAGCATAAAATTTCAAAATATTGGACACAACTGGAAAATGCATTAACATTCAAAATAATAGGGTTAAAACATTATATCAGTAATAACTTTATCAGTTAAAACCTTTGTGAGCTTCTGATAAAGACCAAATGTTGGCTGTTTACCAATAAATAAGTCTATAAACTGCATAATAATAATAAATGATAATATCAAATATAACAAAATATGTTTTCTTTATCTGAACATAAATATCAAATATAAGTTTACACCTTTATATTTCATCATCATCATCATCATCATCATCATCATCATCATCATCATCATTATTAATAATAATAATAATAATAATAATAATAATAATAATAATAATAATAATTCAATTCAATTCTTTATTTATTTAATGTACATATCAACAGCATTTAGCCAATTATAGATTGCACAGTAATTTCATTATCATATACAAATCTAAATAAGCATTAAAAAACACAAAACAAAATAAAAAATAATACCAATAAAATAGAAAAACAATAAAATGCACAAATAAATAAAAAGGCAATATATCAAATGAAATTAAGGATAATATTTTTTTATGAGAACTTTAGTGAATTGTTTAAAACCCAGATTAAAAACATCATCATTACCAAAATCTTTGTTATAAGTTCTAGGTAAACAAAATAAAGGGGAAAAACTTAATACATCAGATTTACAAATTTTCAGTTCAAAAATATTGTGAGTACGAGTATTATAATTCTGTTTCTTAATACCTAAATTAGAAAGAAAATTAGATACAGAAATATTCTGGGAAATAAATTTATGAAAAAGCTTGAGATCTCTTGTTTTTCATCTCAGCAGTAAATCAATATAGTGTTCATTACCTAAACTATTCAATTTTGCAAATTTGTCAAAAATAGACTGAATTCTTATGATATCTGTCCTGTTATGAGGACTCCATATAATTGAACCATATTCCAAGATGGGAAGAACTAAGGATATAAAAAGTTTAATCTCTGTAAATTTATTAAATGCTTTTCCATATCTGTAAATAGCTCCTACAATTTTAAGAGATTTATTCACCATAAAATTAATGTGATTATGAAAAGATCCATTATTGGAAAATATTCCTAGATATCTTTGATGATCATTTGTTATAATTTTAGAATCATCAATATAGTAGGAAAACCTTAAGATTTCAGATTTTCTAGAGTAAGAGACAATGGAGCACTTACCCATATTTATATCTATATAATTACATTCACACCAATTCAAGAAATTATCTATATCACTTTCAAATAAAAAATAGTCATTAAAAGAATAAATATGCCTAAAAATTTTGCAATCATCTGCATAACATACAAGATGTGAAAATTTAATGCATGTTTTTAGGCCATCAATGTATACATTAAATAATAAAGGTGCAAGAACACTGCGTTGAGGCACCCCAGTGAAGCAATAATATGGTAATGACAATTTATTATTAAACCTCACACATTCTATCCTTAAGAAAAAAATCAAACCAATTAATTAAGAATTTGGAAAAACCTAACCTACAAAGCTTCTGAAAAAAATTTTTATGATTAACTCTATCAAAAGCCTTGGACATATCAAAATAAACAACATCTAACCTAGATTGATTCTCAATTGAGTTTGAAATGTGATCAAAAATAGTTAGCAAATTTGTTTCAGTGGACCTATTAGGCAAAAATCCATGCTGCTCTGGTGCCAAAACCTTAGACATCCAAGATAATACTATTATATAAACATCTTTTGCATACTTGAGCAACAGTGTGTAGAATTGAAATAGACCTATAGTCACTTCCCATATCTCTAGATCCTTTCTTAAAAATAGGAACAACTTTAGCAATTTTAAGTGATGTAGGGAAAGTACCATTTGCCAAAGAGCAATTAAAAATATGCAAAGAGAAGAAGCAATGATTCAGGACATCTTTTACAAATAAAAGCCAGAATATTGTCAAGGCCCACACTAGAATATAATTTAAGCTGCTTAATAGCAAAAACAACATCAGATTCAATAAATGAATCAAATGTTATCCTTTCTTCAACTAGATCATTATTTGCAGTTAAATTAATAAAATACTGAGATTGTTTAAAAAGCTCTGAGAAATAATGAGAAAAATCATCTGTGGCTAGATTAGAATTATTACTCCGTAATTTTTTTTTTGTAATACCTAAATCCTTAACCAGAGACCTAAATTGCAAAGGATTATCAGAAATATGACTTTCAGTGTTTTGTATAAATTTTTGAAAATCTCTATGATATATAACATTTGACAATCTTCTATAATTAATAAAATTGTTATAATAATTTAAGTTCTTAGTTTTCCAATATTTATGATGATGAAATGATTTCCTTTTAATAATTTTTTTAAGAGAAACTGAAAACCAGAGAGGAAAATGGTTAGTTAATTTTTTTTCCTTAGGAACGTATTTGTCAATTAGTTCACTAAATGATTGTTCAAAAAACTTCATACAGAAATCTACATCAGATGAAGAATACAAATTTTTCCTGTTAAAATTAGATAATTGTAAACAAAGGCCCAAATAATTTCCTTTTTTGTAGTTTCTTTTCATAATTTTAAAAAGACAAAGTCCATTAAATTTAATATTAATATAAAATTCTAAGGGAGGATGATGCAAATCAATGGAAAAATGAAATTAAGAAGTAGTTAAACATTCAATTGTAGGAAAATTACTAAAAACATAATCCAATGTGTGATCATTAAAATTGGTGTATGGATTAAATTATTTTAAATTTAACAAATTGCAAAAACGAATCATTCCCAATGCTTTAGGTGAAAAATAGACTGAATCTATGATAGTAGTACCTGACTATAAATCAGGAATATTAAAATCACCAGTAATAACTATATATGATTCACATTTGATTAAAAAATCTTCAAGAATAGAAAGAAACTCTTTAAACTCTAAAAAGGATAATGATGGCTTTATGTAGATAGTACCCAAAAGAACCTTGATACTATTTTTCAAACATATTTCACACCACATAGCTTCACAAGATGATGAAATAGGAATATACTTATGTATAAAATTACATTTAAAAGCAATGAGCGTGCCTCCACCTTTGGAAGCAACATCAGAATATCTATCTGTTCGAAGTACTTTATATCTATTGTCGATAAAAATATCATCTGAAATGTGTTGAGTAAGCCAAGTTTCTGAAATAAAAACAAAATCAAAATTTTCAGAACTGAAGAATTGCTTAATTTTTGTAGACTTAGTTCTCATCCCACGAATGTTTATATAAAAACAATAAACTCCAAACATAATATTAAAAAATATATAAAAACAAACAATAATCAAAAGAAAAAAATGTTAATAAAGGACAATATTGGCAAAAGAAAAAGAAGAAAAAGAAAAAGAAGAACAATAAGAACAACAACAACAACAATAATAATAATAATAATAATAATAATAATAATAATAATAATAATAATAATAATAATAATTCAATTCAATTTAATTCAATTCAATTTAATTTATTTATCGTACAAAAGTACAGCATTAAACCAATTACAGAATTGCACTATAATAACTATACAATAATATACATAAATGAGTAAAAATGATGAAAATAATATAATTATATGCCATGCTTTTTTATAAGATAAGTAACAAATTTTTTAAAGTCTAAAGAAAAAATATTTTCATTAATAAAATCATGATTATAGGTATTAGGCAAACGAAACAAAGGTGAAAATTTTAATATGTTAGAGCGACAAACCTTAATATAAAATAAAATAAATGTACGTGTTTTATGTAAACAATTATTAAAAGCAATATTTGAAATTTTGTTAGTTAATATAATTTTTTGATTCACAAGGTTATATAAAATTTTAAGATCTCTCATTTTTCTTCTAATGGATAGGGATAAATAATGGTCTTTTAATTTAATGTACTTAGAAAATTTGTCATAAACCAATTGAATTTTAATAATATCTCGTTTGAAACTGGGATTCCAAACAACAGATCCATATTCTAAAATTGGCAAAACCAAAGAGAGAAATAATTTATATTTTGTAAAACTACTAAATTGTCTACCATGCTTTAAAATTGCACCCATAATTTTAAAAGCCTTATTTACAACATTTTCAATACGATGATGAAATGATCCATTGCTTGCAAAAATAATTCCAAGGTCTTTCTGAATATCAACAAATTTTATATTATGATCTTCAATATAATAACAACAAATTATCATTTCAGATTTTTGGGAATAAAAAACAACTGAACACTTATCCATATTAATATCCATTTTATTATCTCTACACCATTTCACAAAATTATTAATATCTTTTTGTAATGATATGCAATCATTAATTGAGTTTATATTCCTAAAAATTTTACAATCATCTGCATAACATAAAATATGTGAAAATTCTAAACTCTCTCCCAAATCATCAATATAAATGTTAAACAATAATGGTGCAAGGATACTGCCCTGAGGTACTCCTATATTACAATAATATGGATTAGAAGAATTATTCTTAAACTTTACATAAGCTGTTCTCTTCTTAATAAAAGATTCAAACCATGCAACCAAATTATAGGAAAAACCTAATTTATACATTTTGAAAAGCAACCTGGAATGATCCACTTTATCAAATGCCTTGGATAAATCAAAATAAACAACATCTAAATGACATTGATTCTCAAAGGCATTAGCAATGTGATCAGTTATTGTTAAAAGATTAGTTTCAGTTGATCTTCCAGGTAAAAAACCATGTTGCACAGGAACCAAAATCTTATTTATGTCATTAACAATTTTCTTATAAACACATCTTTCAAATATGCGTGCAACTGTATGAAGCACAGAAATTGGTCTATAATTATTAACATTATCTTTTGAACCATTTTTAAAAATAGGTATAACTTTGGCAAGTTTTAGAGAGTTAGGAAAAATACAATTTTTAATGGAACAATTAAGAATATAACATAAAGGAGCAGCAATATATTCTACACAACCTTTATAAATGAAAGAAGGTATATTGTCATAACCTATACTTGAATGTGTTTTGAGTTCTTTGACAGCTGATATAATATCACTATTGTTGAAACAATCAATAGAAATGCTATCATTAAAACATCCCTTGATCAAATTAAACACAGACAGTTGAGAATTACCAAATAATTCAGAAAAGTGAACTGAAAAGTCATCAGCACATAAAAATGAATAATAATCCAGTTGAGATTTTCTTTTGGTAATGCCAGAAGTTTTAATAAAATACCAAAATTCTTTAAGATTATTATCTGACATATTGAGCTCCAAATTTTTAATATAGTTTTGATAGTCAATTTTCTGAATAGCTTTAACCAATCTTCTATAATTAATAAAATTATTGTAAAAAAAAGTATATTTCGTGTTTTAATGTACTGCTTATGATGATACAATTTCCTTCTAATAATTTTTTTAAGTTTATCTGAGAACCAAAAAGGGAAATAATAATTGCGAGAGTCGTGTTTTTTTGGTATATAAAAATCAATTAGATCATTAAAAACTTGATTAAAAAAGTCCATATTATAATTAGCATCTGTTGAGGAATATAATGGGCTCCAATCAAAATTAGAAATTGTCTTACACAGACCCATATAATCCCCCTTTTTATAACATCTTTTAATAATTAAAGGAACATACCACTTAAAATAATTTATTTTAACAAAAAATTCAATAGGTGGGTGATGTAAATCTATAGGAAAATTAAGAGATGAAACACAAAAACATTTAATCTCAAGTAAGATACTTAGAACATAATCAAGTATTCGATTATAAGAATTTAAATGGGAATTATGCTGTTTCAAATTCAAAAAATTAAAGAATTGCAACATCCTATATACTTTGTGTGATAATGAAGAAATATCAAAAGAAGCATTATCAAATAACTCAGGAATGTTAAAATCGCCAGTAATAATAATATTCATTTTATAATCAATCAAAACTTCTTTAAAAGTACAAAGTAAAGCATCCAAGTTAGAGAAAGACAAGGCTGGCCTTATATGAACGTTCCCTAATAATAATTTTTTATGATGATCAAGGGAGACCTCACACCATGTTGATTCACAAAATCTAGAATTCAAAAGCACAGATTTAGGAACAATCTCTTCCATAATGGCAATAAGAGTGCCCCCTCCTCTTTTAATTACTTCATGACATCTATCTGCATAAAAAACTTTATATCTATCATCAAAAAATGTATCATCATAAATTTGGTCATTAAGTCATGTTTCTGTGAGAAAGATAAAATCATAATCTTCTGAACAGAAAAAACTTTTTATTTGATTCAATTTAGTTCTCATTCCTCTAATGTTGGCATAAAAACAAGAAAAACCACCCATATCCAGTAAAATAAATTAATATATATATATTCCCTTTTTTTATAAATATTAATAAATCAATCAAGAAGTATTAATTTACGGGTCAAATTACCATAGAAAAAGGAAAGAGAAGAACTGTGAGGCCAAAAATCAGACAAAGAAGAAATAATAATAATAATAATAATAATAATAATAATAATAATAATAATAATAATAATAATAATAATAATAATAATAATAATAATAATAATAATAATAATAATAATAATAATAATAATAATAATAATAATAATAATAATAATAATAATAATAATAATAATAATAATAATAATAATAATAATAATAATAATAATAATAATAATAATAATAATAATAATAATAATAATAATAATAATAATAATAATAATAATAATAATAATAATAATAATAATAATAATAATAATAATAATAATAATAATAATAATAATAATAATAATAATAATAATAATAATAATAATAATAATAATAATAATAATAATAATAATAATAATAATAATAATAATTCAATTCAATTCAATATCCATTTATTATGTGCATTTCAACATTTACACTTTAACAGAAATACACAATAAAAAAAATAATAATAATAATAACAATGATAATAATTAAAATTTAAAAAAAAAAAAACAATAATAATCAAATACAAGCTAAATACATAAAATTATATATACATATATGTTCATAATTATACATTTAGTTGTTTTTTAACATTCATCACGCTCTTCCGATCACAAATTGATCGCAAAAAATATCAATATTATTACAAGTTAGATTATATACCATTTGCAATCTATTAATAACTGATTTACCAAAGAAAGTATTTTTACATATACTAATCTTGAAAGTTTGCATTTCTCTTAATAAACGACAAGGTACTTTCAATTCTATTTTTGATATACAGTTACTGATATCAATTTTCCCATCAATCAACTTTTTCAGTAATATCATATCCTTCAACATTCTCCTTTCTTTCAATACTGTTTTGACAGTTTGACATTCACCCATTATTAATTTATTAAATCTTTTTTCAATATTATATATTTTAGACTGAATATTAATCAGATTGAAGTTCCATATACAAGAATTATATTCTAAAACTGTAACAAGGGGAAAAAATAACCTATATTTTATGGAAATAGATAAATCTCTCCCATATCTCAAAATACAGCCCATCTTTCTGTATGCTTTATTAATAATACATTTAATATGTGTATTAAAAGTAAAATTGCTACAAAATATAATTCCTAAATCAGATATAGTCTCTTTATATTTAATAACACCATTCTCAATTTTATATTGATAAACAGATTTTTCAGTTTTATTAGTATAGGAAATAATGCATGTTTTATTAATGTTAATCTCCATGTTGTTATACCTACACCATATAATAAAACTATCTATATCCTTTTGAACCTCAATATGATCACTATAAGTAATAATTCTTTTAAATAACTTACAATCATCAGCATAAGTAAGTATCATACTATTTTTTATGCTATGATCAAGATCACACATATAAACATTAAAAAGCAATGGTGCTAATATTCCACCCTGAGGAACACCTATCATATTATCAAAAAAAAGAGAATTAGTTTTATCCATATGTACATAAGATTTACGACCCCTCAAATAATTGAAAAACCACTCAACTAAATGAGGACTAACACCCAACATTTTAAGTTTATACAAAAGTCTAATATATGAAACTTTGTCAAATGCCTGAGTCATATCAAAATATACAACATCTAATTGCTTCTGATCAGATAAGGCATGAGCAATATGATCAGATATCACCATTAAATTAGTTTCAGCAGATCTACCAGGTAAAAAACCATGCTGATAACTAGGTAATACCTCTACAATAATATTACTATAAATACACCTTTCATAAATTCTAGCAAAAGGTGACAGAATTGAAATAGGTCTATAATTACCAGAATCAGATCTATCCCCTTTTTTAAAAATTGGTATAATCTTAGCTATCTTAAATATATCAGGAATAATAGTTTTCTCAATTGATAAATTAATGATATAATGCAATGGTGCTACCAAACATTCAGCACAACCCTTGATAATAAAATTAGGAATATTATCATATCCCATAGAAGATTTCGATTTAAGTTTAGAAATTGCAGTAAACACTTCAGGAATTGCAATTTTATTAACATCTATATTCCAAAAACTCTCTTTATTAAATTTAATATCAACCATATTATCATTACTTGAAGTATCTAAGTACATATTAGTAAAATGATTGACTAGATCATCCATAGAAGGCCTAATTACATTATATCTACAACTTTTACTTCCAACAATATTAAGATCTTTTATATAATTCCAAAAGATTTGTGGATTATTCCTAAAATTTTCTTCAACTCTATTTAAATTATTATTATAATCTCTTTTCATAAGAGTTTTAGTATAAGCACGCAAACCACTAAATTTCTTATACAATTCTTTATCATTAGTTAGTTTATATAACCTATGATATTTGTGCTTTCTATTTAAGCCCTTACACAATTCCCTACAAAACCATTTAGGATATTTGTTATTAGTATTTAAATAATGCCTAACAGGAATATATTGATCTAGACAATTTTGAACTATACCAACAAAATTATTTGCCACTATATTTGGATCATTTTCCATCAAAATTACATTCCAATCAATGTCCTCAAAAGCTTTATAAAGGCCATAATAGTCACCATGTTTGTAATCTCTCTTACTATTTACCATAGGCTTTATATGTTCATGAGAACCATCTATTACAAATTCCAAAGATGGATGATAAGGATCAGGGGGCAAAAGAGCTTGATCAGCCTCTTTGCACTTCAAATCATTCTAAGTGCTAAACAATAAATCCAACATACCACCCCTAAAAATAATAATACTATTAAGTTGAATTAAACTAACCAACTCAACAAAAAATTTTAATCTATAAAGTTTACTATTATCAACATTCTTATTACTATGTCTTGAGTAATCAGCTTCATTAAAATCCCCAACTATAATAATATCATATTTATATTTCACCAATATATCCTCAACCTTAACTAAATATGCATCTAAATCATTCATTGACAAAGTAGGTCGAAGATATATAGTACCTAACAATATTTTATTTTTATTTTTTAAACTAACTTCAATCCAACAAGATTCAATATTATTATCATTAATAATTATCTGTTTATGCTTTATGTCTTTTTTAATAGAAATCAAAGTACCACCTCCTCTTGTTTCATAATTATAATTTCTATCACATCTATACACACAATACGTATCATCAAATATACTAATATTATCAATTTCTTCTTTTAACCAAGTCTCTGTTAAAAAGATAATATCATATTCATTTAATAACAATTCAAATTTAAAATCAATTGTCTTAGTTCTAAGACCACGAACATTTTGATAATAACAATTCACGAATTGCTATTTATTACACAGATTATTTTGCAAATTTATATCTTGCACTATAGTGCTAATTTCATCAACATTATCAGTCAATATAATATCTTCTGTCTTTTCTTCAATAATCCTATTAATATTTAATATAGCATTATCCTGTGTACTATCAACATTAAAATTTCTTAAATATTTTAAATCTCCATAGAAGGGCAATATGACTGCTGACAAAGGCCAAATGTTACCAATCAAAACTTTATCAGATTCAGATTCCTCTATAGATAAATAAAATGAAGAATATTTTTTAGATTTTGTATTCAGTTTATAACACACACTATTTATTATTATTATTATTATTATTATTATTATTATTATTATTATTATTATTATTATTATTATTATAATAATAATAATAATAATAATAATAATAATAATAATAATAATAATAATAATAATAATAATAATAATAATAATAATAATAATAATAATAATAATAATTTTTTGTTTTTACACTCATAGTTCTTTAATTGACATCTTCACCTTTGAACTAACTGGCAAGGAAAATAATTTTTCTTCAGATGGGGAATCATTTGAAATGATGCATCTATAGTTTCATCACTTTTTTAAAAAAATAATGATGATGATGATGAGAATGACTCTCTTTATAAAATTTGCACACATTAACAACACAAACAATGAAATATTATAATGGATTAGAATCCCCCTTCACAGATACTTAAACATTTTTATTTTTAAAAATCTGCTATAGCCTTTTCATTGCTTATCCTGTGTAGTTTTAATAAAAAAAGATCACTTGTTGGATGAAGTTCATGTATATCAAATCTTAATTAATCCAAATATTGCAATATAAAATATATCACTAATAGTAATTTTTCATTAACTTCTGTAGATATAATACAAAGATAAAGTTTGCCTTATTTTATTACAGCATCTCACATTATTCTATAAAGTTATTAGTTTATTACTTTAAAGGTGAACACTAAAAACAGTAACTAGTAAATCACCCTTTCTTTAATATGAATAACTATGAACAGCTTTCCACCGTTTTCTGTATTATTTTCTTCCTTTGAATAAATACTTCCATATATTAATTATAATACATATAATTATCAATCGTCAGATATAATTTTCAATATATATATATTAAAAAAACATAATAAGGGTTATCTCAAAGTTTTCAATTGATAAAGTTATTTTTCTATATTGAAGAAATTATTCAAGTTAGCATTCAAAAATGATATTAGGAAGAGAACAAAATTGTTTACTAGATTATATTAACATTATCATTATGATAATGAACAAAAGTTAGTATTTTTTTAAAGAGGTTGACATCAGTTTCAGAATTAATTAGTAAAATGTTAAAGTTTAATTTTTTTAATTTCTTCAATATTGAAAGAAGTTCTAAAAACTTATCAACTGTTGGTTGAAACATAACTTCACTAAAGGTTAAAGAAGAATAAGAAGAATTTAGTACAAAGTTTGTTTGTAAGTTTTTAATATGGAAAAATATTACCTTGACCTTCTTTCTGAGCATATTGTTTCTGCACATTTTATAACAATTAAAAAATAGATATCATCAACTTTCATTTAGGAACTTTGCTAGCTTTTAAAATTCTTTTGACTAGAATAAGTATGAAAACTCAATATCATTAGCTTTTTATCTAAACATTATAAAAAAAAATTAACACTCTAACTTTTAAAATTTTAAATAAAGGTCAAGTTTTCAATGCCTTGTAGTCTTCTTTTGATATTATTTAACAAAGTTGAAGAACCTTTTTTAAAATGTGTGTATATATTGGTTAGCCACACCATTGTTTTACGATACCTAATATTAATTTCATATACCACAATCAGAAAATAGAAAGTAAAATTATCCCACACTAATCTATTTCAAATTCCATGTGACAATCAATGGAATTTTCCAATAACTTGTAAATAATTTTTTCAACTTATTTAAAAATAAAATAAAATAAGAACATAAAAATTTTTAAATTACTTTTGAAAATTATTAATTTTTATCATTAGAAGCTTGTGTATTCATTTACTTTAAATACTTTAAACTAATAACCTGATTGTAAAATATTATTAGCTAAATAAATTAATTAAATTAAATATTCAAGAAATAGCATTTTAAAATTGGTGTGCACGCATGCCAATCAATACACACACACACACCGGAAATTACTCTACTTTTAATCTGATTCGTCTAATATCTAATCCGAAAGCAAATAATTAATTTTCAATATATTTTTAAATAAACTAACTTTATTGTTTTTTAGTTCCTATAGTATCATTAATTAAATAAATAATTCACTACTTAAATAGACTAACTTTATTGTTTTTTAGTTCCTATAGTAGCATTAATTAAACAAATAATTGACTAACTGTTATAATTAATTTAATAATAATATTTTATCATTAGTAGACGTATTAACAAGTCAATAGTTTTAAAACATAAAGATTAGATTTAATAAGCCTTACATTGTATCCAAACTTTATAATAAAGCATATGGGATTAATTCACAATATTTTACTTTAACTAACTTTAATTTTTAACTGAATATGGGGCTGAGTTTTTTTACCCTATTCTAATCTTATATGAATATTTATTTAAACATTAGAAGCATAAAGCTAAACTAGTCAATATAAAATCAAATTTACCCCAAATCCAAAATTAAACCAGACCAGCATAAAAATAATATTAAAACACAACCTATGGTTTCACCACTACAAGCAGACTTTTCAAGTGTAAAAAACTACAAAAACTACACCATATATATAATATTAAAAAATTACCCACAAATCCATTCACTTCCCATCCACCCTTAATATTAAAAGAACTCTTAAATAAGTTAATTGCTTCAGAATAATAAATTTTCAATAATAAAGACTCTTTAATTCTTCTTTTGATTTCATTTCTCTCAAAGAAGACAACCTTAGCTTCATCAAAATCAATAGTGTGGCCTGTATCTTTTTCATGGACATATAAAGATACAGGCCACACTATTGATTTTGATGAAGCTAAGGTTGTCTTCTTTGAGAGAAATGAAATCAAAAGAAAAATTAGTCTTTATTATTGAAAATTTATTATTCTAACGCAATTAATTATTTAAGAGTTCTTTTAATATTAAGGGTGGATGGGAAGTGAATGGATTTGTGGGTAGTTTTTAATATTATATATATGGTGTAGTTTTTGTAGTTTTTTACACTTGAAAAGTCTGCTTGTAGCGGTGAAACCTTAGGTTGTGTTTTAATATTATTTTTATGCTGGTCTGGTTTAATTTTGGATTTGGGGTAGTTTTGATTGAATATTTATTTATATTAAATGTTAAAATTACCTGTTACAATATTTATGTTACTGTTATTTTATAATAGATAATTATAATGGGTTACATAGACTACCTAACTAATTAATTAGGTCTAACTTGTATAGTCTAGCTTATTAATATTTTTACATTACAATAAATTTTATCCCCTCTCTTTTTTTATCTTTTATTTTTCCTTTCTTTTTTTTTAGCAAAACTTTAAATAAGACGTTTAAATATTACCATGGTCAAAGCACCAAATTACAATATATATTGTAACGGGATGGGGTGGGTGAGAAGTGATAGGAACATTTGTAACGGGATGGGGTTGGGTGATATAAAAAGAAGAAAGAAAAATGTTTGAACTGGGTGATGGAAAAAATCATCATGACTCCCAGTCCATAATGAACTATTTACAAGAATATATTTAAAGATATATTTATAAAAGTGTGAGATTATAAAAATATAAGAGTATGAGATTAAAGAATCCCTGAGAGAGATCATTGAGAGATCAGCCAGCTAACTCAGAAGAGCAACTAATTACCTAATTCATATATCCACCAGCATTATAAAGTAAAAGTAAGTATAAATAAATACTCAAGAGAAATAACCATCCATCATCATCATTGATGGGAATAAACAAATTAGTACAATACATCAGAATAAAATCAACAGACCATCTCATGGCTGGATTGAAAATGGGTCTTCTTTAGACCAGGCTAACTATTGAGCCTTTGCCAGGTTGGGCAATTATTTAAACATAACTTGGATGCACCAGCTTAGTGCCCATCCATTAAAATACATAAGAATAAAAAATCAAAACAATAATGCTGGGACATTTAAAACATGCTGATCATCATCAATGCTCTGGCTACTTGTACTGGCCAACTATAAACTTAAATTTTTTTAACAAGACTAAACTAAAATAAAATATAGTGTGTGGGCTTTAAAAAGTACCCTCTTTTACTGCCAACCAGGATGATGATTGATCATATCTGGATGCCCCAAAGCACTAAGTACACATCTCCATTTATCCGTGCATGAATCTAGCTCAGAGAACACAAGATCTATTACAGTATGTGAACAAGAGATGATGAAAACAATTTTTAACAATTAAATACAAATTTATTAATAACAGGAAAAAAAATGATTAAGGTCTTATAAGATAAGGCTCTGATTTTGAAAAATATACAAAATTATATACACAACTAAAGTTATTATTGTTTTACAATATTCACCATTCAAAATTTCAAATTATTACAATGATTTACATATATGTGCACACAAATGCGCAATTCCTAATATACAACTTTTATTCAATAAATACAATAAATGATTGCTTTTTCAGTTAAATGATATATATTTTACATATTAAGTTTACTGAAACACGTATATAGAATTGCACAGATTGTCAACAATAAATAATTTTTATAATTAATAATTCCCTTTTAAATAATACATAAAATTTCACATATTTATATCAATTATCAAAAAAAATATAGATACACTTTATCAAATTCTATTACAGCTTTCTTTATTCTTTTTTTTTTTAAAAAAGTATAGTCAATTTTTGACAAGTACTTGTTGGATTAATTATCGGCATTTTTGGACCAATTTAAAAGATTTGCTTTTTCAATTTTAATTCAAACAAAATTATGCTTGCATTTAAATTATATATTCTTTTTTTAATGAATATGAAAATTATTTCTTAGCAAAATATATATAGCAAATTGTCTCTCTTTTAGACATTTGACTCGAGCAAATTTTACTTTAAGTTAAGAAGTTAAAATGTCTTTTATAAAAGTATTTAAAAAATACAACTCACTGTATACACACGCGATGTATTTATCTGTGGTTTCCTGCTTGCATAGATGAACAGTAGCATCAGTACACCAATTTCTTCAAGCTTTCTCTTGGTAAGCTTGGTTTTTGGTCCATCAGAAAAATGTAATCCAGGTTTGTTGTCATCATCAGGTAAAAGTATATAATTCCGGTAATTTGTTGACATACCATGAGATTCCTTTTGTAGTCCAAGCAATTGTCAAGCTGTCTTCTAGAACATATTTAAGCAGCTAGTTGATCCATTTGAAGTGACCCTGGCTTCATGAATTAAAACTCTGCAGTAAACTATAAGGCAGCTACTGGACTGTCCTTAGATCTTCATAGGAGCTTTATATAACTCTGCTAGCTATTTTATCCTCATTTTTTTTCAGGCTATTGATTCAGAAGTGACCCAGCTTCAATTAAATCAAAACTCCTGTGAATGAAAATAGTAGCAGCCCCTGCCTTCAGCTATATTAGTTCATGGTAGCTTTTCTGACAACTCTCTGCTACAGCCAACAACATACTGCTTTCTTCAAAATCATTTCCCAAACTAACTGATATATTTTTTTTTATCAGTCTTTTATAACCTTGGTTAGGTCAGGTGACAAAAACACAGTGGCTGTTTTCAATCTGCCTAATCCATTTGAAAACAAGCTGGAAATTTCTATCAAAGTGTGATTTTCATGTTTTTACTTTAATCTTTGGAATTTGACCAAAGGTGTGATAATCCTTTAGAATTTTTAATCTACAAAGATTTTTTTTAACTACATAGTAGAAATGCAAACAAGCATTAATTAAAAAAGATATTTTATACAAGTATTAATTAAAAGATTTTAAAAAATAAATTATGCTTGCTTTTTTTTTTTTTAATTTCAAAATCAGAATTATAAATATTATTTATCAGACCTTTTTAAAATATTAATTTCACAATGAAATTTTACTTTAAACCCGGAGTTATTTAACTTTTTACTTATTATTATTTTATTTTAGGAAATATAGAAAAATATCTACAAAAATTTATGTCTGTGTTTATTTCTACTTTTCCTTTATTTTACTATATATTTATACACACACACTATATTAGTGTATGCTATGTAAGCCAACTGGTTACAAAATATAAGACTTTAAACAAAATACTCTGCAAATTCTATATTATTTTGTAAAATTGTCCCATTTATTATTATTATTATTATTATTATAATAAAAGAACAGAACTTTTGTAAAAAAAAAGTAAGCTTTTTTAAAATTTTGTAACATAATAGTTACCCACCAATATATCCACCATATTTGTGATATATATATCTTCAATGCCCTGCATAGTTAAGTGCAGTAGTAAAGTGATGACTTTAGAACTCAAGGACCATTGATTGAATTTCATATAAATACCTGAGTGACAGAATCATTCACTTATTTTATTTATATTTTCAAAAAAAAATTAAATCACAAATTCTTTAATGCAATTTTTCTTGTCAACTCTTGTTTTTTTTTTAATTATTATTATTATTATTATTATTATTATTATTATTATTATTATAAAATAAAATAAAAAAGATTTGAAAGGAAAAAGTGTGTTAAAATTTTATTTATTTTTTTTTAATTTTTAAATATATTAATGGATCACATTTGTAAAGAACATAGTGAAATGACTATTATTGATTTTATTAAATGATATTTGATTACACATGGGTCTCTTTTTACGCGGACTTATTTAACACGATTTTGAAGTTACGCGATTCGTGTTTCACTGGAAGTCGACCTCCGATAACCGCTATTACTTTAAATAATAAATTTTGCACACTTTCGTTATATTAAAAGTAATAGCACATTATTGGAATTCTACTTTCATCTTAGTAATTTCAATATTTTCAGTGCTTTATAATAGTAAGATTTTATGCAATAATGAAATTAAAATCATGATTTCCACATTTTATGTATACACACATTAAATTTTACAAGATTATAATGTAAATTTGTTCAAACATTGTGCATGTTAATTTTGCATTTTACATCATATTCTGTTTTTGCTTTTTAAAAAAGAACGTAATCAATTATTAATCATTTAGTGTCCACAAGTTTATTTTTAAAAGGTCAGTAATAGCAGTGGGCACAATTAAAAATTAAAATCTGATTTTTAA
Organism: Epiperipatus broadwayi; assembly: GCA_028023455.1. Classification (NCBI taxonomy): domain Eukaryota; kingdom Metazoa; phylum Onychophora; class Udeonychophora; order Euonychophora; family Peripatidae; genus Epiperipatus; species Epiperipatus broadwayi. Next base: position 2,207,612 of record JAQFVV010006337.1, read on the forward strand.
TTGTAATTAACAATTTAAAAATTACTTACGGGCGATTTGAAATTAATGTGATGTAAAACAAAATTTGATTTTTATACGGAATTGAAAATTAAAGACAAAAATAAGAATTTAATTTTTAGTTGTTAGTTTTAATTAAATTTTTCCCAGCAGTGGTGAATATGTTTCTTTTTATTATCATAAGTCTAAATTCATAAACAATTAATAAAATCATCATCGTCGTCAACAGAAAACCATTAACACAACATGAGAGTGAACTTGGCGCTAGTTGTATTTCCTCTTGTGAGAATAATTGCTGAGATGTTCTTGACTTCGTTTAAGGAGAAGCCAAACACATCACATCACATCACATGAGAATCTGATTTTTTACTAGTTTGCAAACGAATGTGTTTTTGGGCAAATAGCAATAATAATTAAAACGCTTATAAAAAAATGTTAATTACTGTACGATAAATTATGCATAAAAATATATTATTTTGAATAAAATTAAATATTATAGTTAAAAAAAGTTTGTCTTGTATCAATTTTTTTCAAATTTGAAATTTTTTATTAGTCATATTTTATTTCCTTCTTTTTTTTGCGCGAATTTTAAAGTAATTTTATATTGGTGCTTTGCTTTTGCACAAATTTTGAAAAATCACAGAATGCATCTCCCCTTTTTCAATGTAAGTTATGTCTATTTTTGTGCGATTTCATTTGCGCATGTTTTCTGAGGAACCTATCTACCGCGTAAAACGAGACCCAGATGTATATCTCTAATTTCAGTTATCAGCAAATTAAAAAATATTAAATAAAAAAATTAATAATAGTAATAATAAATTAATTTTCTTAATTTTAATTTTTAAGTTCGTAGTAGAATGGCTGAGCACTGCATATGCAAAACATCATAAGAAATAACATTAATAGACTTTTACCTCTTTTTTATAACTCTTGAGAGTTTTTTAAGCATTCGTTGCTGAAAATTTAACTAAACATTTTCTTTATTTTCTAAGGTTTTCAATACATATAAATATTTTCTGTATTACTATATAAATTTATTTTATTAAAAATAACATAAACATTTAAAATATATACTTTTTCTACAGTTACAAAATTTTTATACAATTGTAATAGAGATCATGAATTGAAACATTAATATACTTTTGGAGAATAATCTCATATTTTTTATTTCTTTAGCAATTCAATGTAACCTGTTTTTAAAATTTTTGACAGATTTCTTTCTACTTAAATGATTTCTTTTCATTCACTTCTCAAGTGATTCCAAATGAGAAAATATTCTTGTTATTAGGAAACTTTGACTGTTTTTCACTGTGTTGTATTGTACTTGGACATAAATTTTTTCTAGATGTTTCATTAAAAAATATACAATTATTTATGGGAATATTTATAGAATTTTAAATAAAGATGAGACATTATTTAAATGGCCAAATAATAAAAACAATTTACACCAATTTTAAAAATATAACTTAGAGATAATCATTTTATTCATGAAAACTCATCAATAATAAGGTTGGAATAATCAAGATGAACAATATGCAGAAAATGAATTATTAATACCAACGCTTCTACAGCTAAACACTATTAGTAGAAGGCAATAAATGAAATATTGCTCTGCATGCTTTAGTGCAATGGTAGAGCTTCAAACTCTAGAGCTTAAAGGTCACTAGATAACAGTTCAGCTCTGTCATTTCCATTACTTGAATGTTATATGACTTGCTTAGTGACAAACAATTTGATTACTTTTTTTTTTCGCAATGAAATATTGTTTTATATATTTTAAAAGTTTATTGTACACATAATAAAATGCAAAAAAAAAAACAAATTAAAATATATATATTTGTTTCAAAAAATATTTTTAATAACTCATTATCAATTTTTTTTTCTCTTTCAAATGGAAGATAAAAAAGACTATTTAATAAATATTGTTTTTGTTGTTTTCTCATTTTTACTTATGATCTCTCTATTTTTCAGTTAATTAAAATACAGTGTTTAAGAAATGTAGCAGAATAATAAAATAATAAGACCAATAATAAATATCCGGAAAATAATATTTTAGTTCTAATGCAATTTACTAATAGATGCAGAAAATTTAAAAATAAGTTGAGTTATTTAAAAGGTCTTTTTATAAATATTTATGAACAGTGAAATAAATACAACAAATATATGTATATATTGTTACTCATTTCATTAATAGTAGTTTAAGAGCAGTTATAACTATGATCATGTTAAGGGTATATAAATATATACATGAACTTATACAAAATTAAAATATCATAGTGTAATTGTTCAAATACTGTAATATCTCAAGTTTTTAATATTTGTGATTCTGACACTTCTAAATAGAAATACTTCAAAATCTATAACAACCAAAATTGCAATAACTGGAGTTTCAGAAACTTTTAAATAGGGAACTATTATTATTCCAAAATAAAATATATCAAAATATAATCAAAAAAATAAAACTATAAAATTTAAAACTCAGTATAAATTATGTTTAAAAAATATATTTATTTATTTCAATAATCATGTCATCACTATCATAATTTACTTGCTACCTATCATCAAGTACGTCTAATACATCCTTTCATACTATATTCATCAAATTTGCTAATTTCCTATTCTATTCTTTATATCAAAGAATTTGTGAAATTCTTTTCTTTATATCTTGCAAAGTTTCCTCAACAAATACTTTATAATGTTCTATGTCTAAAAAAGGTGTCTCATCTTTTCATTTATTTACTAATTCTTTTTTCTTTAGTGCCTCTAACTAAGAATATCATTTTCTTCTAAACTCACTTTTTTTTTCTATTCCATATAAAGCAATGATGCCTTTGATAAATGGCTATTTATTTATTACTATACTTATAATAGATTTTGTTTTTATTTCCCTCACCTTTACTTAACCATTTTTCTACTTATGCCCACATGCCTAAGACCCTCTGTAATTTCCTGCTCAAAGACCATCTTCATCTTTTTACCTTTTCATCTACCTTCATAACTCAGTTCTTTTTATTTCAATTTTCTTTACATCAATTATATTAAATACTTTGTTAATAATTTCAATTTCACTATTTCAAAATTCTAACATACCATCAACAATTCTGATGAAAATAATCCTCTTTTCTCAAATACTAATCCCAACATTATCAAATCAATATTCATTTAACAACTCATCTAAAAGTATATTAAATATGATAAAATATAAATTAACAATCCCACTGATATGACACATTCATACATTTTTATTCAATATAAAAAAGGTTAATAATGCATGCATAAATTTGATAGAGTATACATAAATACAGATGATAATATAAGTATGAAAATATCTAAGGAATAAATATATATATATATATTAATGAAAAAATTAATAAATTGAGTATTTTTATGATTTTCGTAATAATAATCAATATCATCTGTAAAATGTAATTAACATAAACATGTGAGTTACCCAGTGATCAGATACATTCCGAACAAAATTTCTATATTACATCTGATCAATAAATAAGGTATGATAAAAGAAATTTATTTACAATTTAAAAGCATACATCATAGGCATGTGTATATTATACATCAAACAATATATATATATCACAAAATGAAAAAATTGATATTTAAATAATAAAACTTTTTTCCCTCCAATAGTTATTGTTTGATTGTGTAAACTGGTCTTAAAAATAAGACAATTGTTGAATAAGCCTGATTACCAACTAGTACTTTTGAATAATCTGTTTGATAGTTTTTGGCAATTTCTATTTTTAAACCATTTTAACATATACATTATTATCTTAACTCTCTTTTCGGCAAAATCAAAACTACAGTTTGCTGAAAACCTACACATGCAGGAAATTACCTAGTCTATACATACAATCATATCAGAAACACAAAACATGGAGTTATACTATGATTATGGAACAGAACAAAAGAAGTTTGCTCAGAAAACAGCAATTTGGAAAAAAGAAAAGATTTATATAGAACAAACTCTTATGAAAAAATCATTATCCATCAGCTATTATTAAAAAAACATTAAATAGACAACAAAAAGAACCATCAAGAGAAAAGACAATTATTGATACAGTAGTGTACCCATGCATTCCAAGAATATTAAATTGAAAAAAATCTGCAATCAGTATAACAGCAGAATAGCTTTCCAGAACTATATCACACTATGAGGAATTCTAAAATCTACAAAGCCTAAACTTGAAATGCTGAAAAGAAAAAACTGCATCTATAAAATACCATGTGAATGTGGAAGAACATATATTGGTGAGACCAGTTGTCCCATTGAAAAGCGCTTGCAAAAACACAAAATGATGATTAGAAAAGAAAAAACAGATGTGTCTAAGGTAGCAGACAATTATGTGCCAAAGAACATATGTTCAATTGGGAAAATACAAAAATATTGGCTAGAGGAGAAAAGGTACAAGAAGACAATTTAAAGAATCAGCTCACATGATAATGGCAAAAAAGCCCATAAGCCAATCTAGTGTGACTGACTATACATAATATATGAAAACTATTAATCAATTTTGCTCTTAGGAAAAAGTGAACTAATCTGGAGGAACCTCATAGGTAAGTATATAAAATTTCTACTGACTGCCTTTGGCAGGATGGCTCAGTTGGTTAGTGCATTACCTTAAAATTCAATACTCAAGAATCTAAGAGTCCAAGTTTGAATGCCATGCTAATACTGTCACTGGTCAGGCCAACAACTCCTGAAAAAGAAGGGAGAATAATACTTCTCAAAATATTGTGTTAACAGTTGAATGTATTTGGAATATTTAAATAAAGTTATTTTTTTCTTAAGACATTCAATATTCATATTAGATGAAGGAATTGTTCAATGTCAAAATACAATGAGAAATATTAATTCATCTTTTATCTGTCCTCTTTTTTTATTCATTATCAAATATATGCTAAACATTTTCTTCTTCAAAAATTTTTAAGCTATTTATTACATGTCAATTATTCAATTCAAACAGAATATTAATTTTAATTAGACTTATCACTCTCAACTAATTCATTATTTTTAACATCTGATAAAATACTTTTACAAGTTTTATTTCTAGAGATTTTAGACTAGCTTCTCATTTTTAATATATGACTAATAAAATTATTTAATTTGATATAAATAAACAAATGTTTTCTTACATGAATGTAGATATATCTTTCTTTAAAGAAATGTAATTGTCTTTTCTTTCTCATGATTGTCCCATATAAGAATAGCAACTTTGGTTTTTCTTTTAAACTTCTGTTAGATATCAATTTAAGTTATAAGCAGATGATCAGAATTGCAAATTAGGTCATACTAAAAAACTGGTTTGAACTCATTACATAATGTTCACAATTGCTATAAAATATATATCCTTAGACAGCTTTTTAAATATTTTTTTCCCATTTAAAATTTTAAATATTTTTAAAACTTTTATAATTTTTTATTGAGAAATGAAATTAAAACAGCTCCCTGCTTTCATATTTTTCATAAATCTGTACCTCAATCATCAGCTCTTCTCTTTCTCTTAAAAACCATGAGATAAAGTGAAATCAAAAAACTACTTACTTAAATCTCATTGGTCAATATCCCATGTCAACTATTACAATTTTCAAATAAATATTTTTCTGTCTCTATTGTAAAATAATTAAAATCAATAAATATTTTACAAACAAACAAATTAAATCATTTCTTTAAAACTAAAGTTTTAAGTATAATTATATTGTTAATATATGATATTATTTATTGAATTTAAATATAAAGTTTATAATAAATATTTATACTCAAAATATATTATTACTATAATTTTAAAATAAATTATCTTGTAATCTGTAATTGTTCCTTCTTTTATTTACTACAATTCTATATATTTAGCTTTTAAAGAAAATTTGTAATAAAAATAAATTGAAGCCAACTTTATGAGTAATGATGTTTATTTGGATTAACAACTATTGTATTGAAATTATATAGTGGTTTATAAAATTGATGATTATAAATAAAGAATAGTTATTAAATCTCTACAGAAATCTAACTTTAATCTTTATGTATTAATTTATTTATTTATGTTATAGCAAAATTTATAGTATTACTATTATCTTAACTTTAAATTTTGAAGCTATACTATACATTTTATATTCCATTCTTACCATGGATATCCAATCAAAAGGTTACAATTTTAACAGGCAACCCTGGTATCAATTTTGTTGTTAAGATAAATATCTAAAAAAATTGATCTGTTAATCACGTAGGGTAGGAAATGCAAAACTATGGCTGTCTAGTCACCATAATACCTGCAGATAGAATTTGAATACTATCTACCATATTGGTTCTGAATATGAATCCACTTTCTTAATGAAATCTTAAGAAATAAAATCTACAAATCCTATATAAGGATGTAAGTTAACAAAAAAAAATTAAAAAAATCTACCTAGTGGCCCTTATTTCATTAAAAGGACGAGCAACAATTTCTTCGGAAAAAGTATATTTATGAGCATCAGTTAATCTGACCCCAAGCACCAATCTCACTAGTACCATAAGAATTATACTTTTCCTATCTAAGTAATCTTAGAACTATCGCTAATTAGGTGCCTGGCCCTCTAGCTAGCTCAAATGCCATGTGTGGAAGATAACAATACCTATCAGGTTAAATGGAGGTAAATGGATAACTGCATATTTGGAACAATTTTTCCTCTGAATTCCATTCCTCTCAAATTAGATTGCATGCTATTTAAAATTAGCTACTTTGAACTCACTATTTCTAAACATTTATTACCTCAATGCACAATCTATTTCCTTCTTAAATTTATGGTTTGGAGTTTAAAAGTACATTTATTATAATTGCTTACTCAGAAAAGCATATTCAATTCATTCTGAGAGATATACTGCCAGGAAGGGAACTAGGCCAATATAAGTGATAAAGATGTTCATTAATGATAGACAAATAATATGTTTTAAAGTAAGTATACAATTTTATTACTATTCTGTCTAATTAAATATTGTATATATATATATATATATATAAAATTTACATAAGTGATAACATAAAAAGAAAAAAATGAAAATTTGTTAAATATAAAAGAACATATAATTAAACAGAATGTGTAAGAATGCATTTATACATTACAAATTAAATTACATAGTTTTGAATAATGATTAAACTTTTAGAGAGTAACGATAGGCAATTTTCAGTTCCTGTAAGACAATAAAAATTAGTCATATTTATCTTGGAGTATTCAGGATTTTATTTTGATTAGGTATAAGTTTATTTCCACGCAAGCTTGTTTCAATGATCCAAATGAAATCTATGAATTCTTTATTGTCGATGAATGGAAAACAGTTCTGTTAATGACAAAAGTCCGGCAAACCTATCCATTTTGTGTTATTGCTTGGATATAGAAAATAATGACATTTTATTGGAAGCTTTCTTAGAGTATATGGTTCAAGATTCATTCCTTCCTGGATTATTTTAGCAGCATATTGGTAGTCCTTTAGGTTCTTGGATGGGCAGGCATTGAACAGGAACAGCTATATATATTTTGGAGCTTAGGGTGCTCACCTTACATGTATTTGTTCTACTCCAGCATTATGATTGTAGCAATTGTATAAGTTGATATTGTTAAATCCATTTTCTTCTCGAGATGGTTGATTGAAGGACTTTTAATATTTCATTTTTATAATGCGAGCATAGCCGTATCAATAAATTTAGCAAAAAAAATAATAATACAATATTTCTGTCTGAAAAACACTCTTGCTCTCCCTTTCCTTTTCCCCTACTAATTAATTCAATTCTTTTATTTCCCAAAATAGTTTATCAGGATTGAGATCTCTATTTCTCAGGCACGCTTTTAACATTTTTCTTTTAGGTTTCTTTTCTTTTTTTAGCAGTACATTTATTTAAGATTTCCTGGAATTTAGAGTGGCTAAATAATGGAACAAAAAACACAAAATTGCCTCAAGGTAGATATATCAAAGTTCTTTTGTTATTCTCATTAAAATATGATATACGATAAAACAGAAGAAAAATATACATTTGAAATAAGTAATAATATAAAAAAATTATATATTTGTGTATAACTGCATTCCCCACAATTTACTAACACATATTTTTCTGAATGTATTCTAAAACAAACAATTATAACTATATACATCGTTCTCTCTCCCTTTTCTTTTTTAAACAAAAAAAAACTTTAAAACTTTATCTCTCTCTTTGACATATATATATATGATTCTTTATATATATATATACTCGCACATTGAGGCCAATTTATTGGACTCATGCTTATCTAGGCAGTTGCAAAATATTATGTAACTGCTTTGTAACAGGGTTTGAACCTGGCTACTGTTACACAATATATATTGTTTGTAAGATTACAATATGTTTTTTTTTTTAAAAAAAATGGAATTTGTAACTATTCTTTATCCGGAATTTTGTTGATAAATTTATTGTTTATCAACAGTATGGCAATGATTCTAGTTCTAAAAATAAATTGGGATTTATAACTATTCTTTATCTGGAATTATGTTGCTAAATTTATTATTTATCATCAGTATGACTTCAACAATGATTCTAGTTCTAAAAAAAAAAACTAGAAATCATACTCTGTTCTTTTTCAGCATGACTTAATGTCATATCTTGCCTTACCTTCAAATAATGGACTAGTCCAGATTCCTTTCCCATCGCAATCAGATTGAGCATTCATTGCCACTAACCAATGCATATATTTAAAGTTAAAGCACAACCAATGGCAAGAACAAGCCAATAGGGAATGATGCTCCCTGAATCTGAACATTTCTGTTAAGGTTAGGGATCTGGCAACAGTCAGCTTTTTTGAAGGTAAGGCAGATAATGACTGTCAGATCTGAAAAAAGTTATGTGTTCTCCAGAGAACAACTGTTAAACTGAATAACTGTAGCCTAGTTCTCCATATGCAGTCAAAGAAAACTCCTGTTAACATGAACAGCAGTGATCATTCTCCAGACTCTAGCTATTTAAGCTGATCATTCTTCAGACTATAGCTATTTAAGCAAATAGTTAATGCAATGAGGTAAGTCCACATTTAGGACTGGAAGTTTCCAGAACCAAAGCTGACTTGAAGATAGGTGGAATAGTTACCAAATCTACTCATGAGTCAGGCTACCAATTACAAATAAAAATGGGTAGAAAAATCTACAACACATACAGCCCCTTCTTCAATAGTTCACATTAGAACAATATCTGTATCCCACTAGACAGTAACAGGTCGATTATAGCCATCATTACTTAAATCTTTAAATATTGTAAACATATTAAAAATCGAATGTATGTTTGTATCTATATATTACTAATAAATACATTAAAACGTATGTATACTTGTTTGTGTTTATATGTATAATCATGACTAAACACAATAGACTTAATAGAATATTTTTATTATCTCTAATTTGTTGAAATTCCATTCTTCCACCATTTACACGGCTGATAAAATTTGGCATCGTTTTTTTTTTTCTTTTTTTTTTCCATATGTCAAATGTGTTGACTGGTTGGCAAACCATGGCCAGCTGCCTGGAAGGCAACTATGCTAACCACTAGCCCATCAACGCTTGACATTTTTTTTTTTTGTAATTAATAGATATAACTCTTCCTTTGATTGAATAAAGTATAACAATTATTTGATGAAATCATATGGCATCCTTCCACTCATCTATTGACATCAAAGCTTTCTATTCTCATCAGAAACTGAGAATGTTCTGCTTGAAAAATTTATTGTAATGATAGTTAAGAAATGATGTGAACCTTATAACAATTTATTCCAATGAGGGTTTGTATCTTTTGCCTACAAAAAATATTTTACTGCATTTAATCATTATAATTAATATTGAATCTGATTTTTTAAACATTCACAATTAATAAATTATAAAATTGTACATGTATATTCACACATACATTTGTCAAATAATGAGTGAGATAATGTCTGAGTTGTACTGATTGCTATCAGTTCAGTTGTACTTTACATTTTATAATTTTCATGAGTTCCCAAAATTAGTGTTTTCTATATCTTGTTTGTTTTTTCCCAATCGTTTCAATAACAATAGATCAAGATTTCACTGAACTTATAATTTTAATATTTCATTTAAATTTTAAATCTTATTATATAACACTATTTTCATTGCTTTTTTTTTTTAATCTGCAGTTTGTATTTCGATAAATTTAATAAACGGGTATAGAAAATATTTGAAAACCAGGCATTATTCACAAACGTGGGAGCTTAATTGTAAATATAGTGGATTTGAACTCAGCTTTTCAAGCACCTTCAACTATCCACACTATCTCATACAACAAGATACACATGATAACGCACATGTAGAAGGGTGCTTGAAAATTTGAATTCAACTCCTCTATACTTAAACGGATATAGATAAAAAAATTTAATCAATTTTTTTTTATTTTATTTTACACATTAAAAAAATGTTTTAACTTTACGCATATACAATTATATAGTTTATATATTATTGGTGAATTTATTACAGAAACTAATTTTAAAAATATTATTCTTTTTAATTTATAATATAATTTATATATTATTGGTGAATTTATTTGAGAAACTAATTTTAAAAATATTATTCTTTTTAATTTATAACATCATATATACACATTATATTTTATTTTAAAATCTTTTTTCAATGATTTTTATTTTGAAAAAAGTAGATGATTTACATAATTTTTTGAAAGAAATAATAACATATAAAAATAATTATTACACATATTTTCTTTCAAAAAAAAAAAAGGATTCTGATTGAATGTCATTAATCTGAGTCCCTATATTTTGTTAATTTTTATCATCAAGATAAAATTATTAAGGAATCTTTTATTTAATTTTCAGAACACACACTAAAAAAATAATAAAATCAATATAGTATATAAATTAACATATATTTATAAACATATCTCAAATAAAATTAAAAAAAAATCGTATTTGAATATGTGTAAATTAATATGTCTTGACATAAGAATCATTTAAAACCATTCTATTTTCTCCTTTATTTTTTAAAACAGTATCAATTATTTCCATATAATAGTGCCATCTACTGTTAGGCAAAATAATCAATTGATGCTAGAAGATTTGTGCATTAAAATTCCTATCTAGTGCTTACTCATCCAATATCCCCAGATGACAGTCTAGTTTATGGCTTTCATCCATGAAGAATCTTGGGTGTGAGAACAATGCACCTAGATCTTTGATGATTATGGTTATTAAAAATCCAGACAACAAAATATATAGATACTAAATTGGGTTCTGATCTGTAGGACTATATAAGCAAATTGATACGAATTGAGAATATTGTGTTTTAGTTTGGGCTCATAGCATTATAGTTTACTAAAAAGATAAAAGGTGGCTTCTGGAGGGGTGCATTAGATCCAAAGATTTAAGTGAATTGCTCTCAGATGTAAGGCTCATCACAAATGAAAACCATAAACTAGAAACTAGTCAGGGGATATTGGATGAGTAGGCATTAGAGAGGAATTTTGATGCACAATCCTTTTGGCATTCATTGATTACTGTGGCTTGTACTGTTGTATGGAGAGAGTTGCTACTATTTTAAAAAATTGTGTATGCATAAGAAACAGTGGTCATATGGCGGTCATATGATCCTTTAATGGTGATTATTTTTCCCAACAAAAAAAATGCTTTAATTTCTATAGAATATAGCAAATATTTTTTTTAAATCAGAAAAGGTTGGGGGGGGGGGGGTTCATCTCTTAATCAACTGGCATAAAGTTTACAACAAAAATGGTCTAACCATTTTTTTTTTTTTTAATTATGTAAAAATAAATATATAGAATGTAAATATTTGTATTATAATGAGACAGAAAAAAGGTGAATACAGGAATGACAAAAATCATCATCCTCAAAAGCAGTAAGGTTTTTACTGTATATTAAAAATTAGCAAAAAATCAAAAAAAATATATAATATCTAAGTATATAGCATTACTAACAATAATCATCAAGAGTCAACAAACAACCCTTGTCACTGGATTTAAAAATGACATAATATAAAATTTTAGGTTAATCATCATCTATAAAAGCAATTAATATTTTATTTGCATGCATATAATGTAAGTGCTAAAATTACTATAATAAACATAAAAAACAAGCTGGAATCATTATATCAATTTGGATCACTCAATACTCTGATCCATTTGGTACCTTGACCGTACTGGCTATCAATACACTAGTTATCATAAAATCTAAACTATGTGGACTTTAAAGGTGACATTTACAACTTTAATGCCATTCAAATAATTCTACAAAAAAGCATCTAAATACATACAGTTATACATACATACATATTACAAATACCATTATACCTGAACCAGCTTTGGTATCACAAGAACTCTAGAAATTGGTAAAAAAAGATACCTATACATGCTTAATTTATATTATTAAATAACTTCTCTAAGATACCTTTCAAATCCCTCAAAGAACAAAGTCCATGGTGAAATCAGTAATATACACTATAACTAGCTGGTAAAATAAAGATACACACAAAACAAGTGTCCACAATTATTTTTTACCAACTATTTAATAATGTTAATGAATAAATAACAGCACTAAAGAAAAATTTAATAAATCCCCATATTATTTTAACAAAGTAAAGAAAAATCTTTCCACAAAACCAATTAAAAAAATAATAATTCAACATTAACAATTTCAATTCCATATATTTAACAAAGTAAATGTGTATACATTACAATACTTCATGGATTTTTTTTTACTTCTTTTTAGTCCCTTTATAGTTGCCTGGTTGAATGTCTCTTCTTGTAAATCTTTTAAAAAGTAGTTTGGTCAATCTTCCTTTTCTTTTTTTAGTACTTTATCAATAATTATTTTCATCTGAATCTTTTTTTTTTTCTTTTGTAAATCTGTTTCCACTTTAACAGCTATTTGTATTTCATTTTTTATAAGCTGAGAAAGCCATGATTTTGAAAGAAACAACTCATAAGATTTGAAGTCTCTCCCAGGGCTATCATGTTTCACCTACATTCTTTTTATTGAAATTGATTACATGATTGGGATCCCAGCTTTTAGCAAAAGCTTAGCACATGTTTTTTTTTTAAACTCCCTTACATTACACTGCTTTTCAAAAGTCTTAATTTGACTAGGAATGAGACCAATGTAGCATCAGAAATTCAAACAGAGTTTCTCATTGGTGAATACCAAACCTACTGAAATTTATTGAATACTATTATTCAATACTCTTTTGTTTTTAGAACAACAACCCTGATATCAATCTTAGTGATTACTTCAAAAATTACTGCTTTAAATCTTGATCAATTGATTTTCTTTTTACAAAAAAAAAAATCTTTTTTTTTTTAAAATATATATATATATTTAAACACAGATTGATAAATAACTTCTGATTTTTTTACAGATGACAAATTTTAATCTTTCTTGTTTTTTTTCATTATATATTTTTTTTAATTTTCATTTGTAAATATTTGAAATACAGGAACTCTGCCCATCCCTCTTCTATGTATTTAAATGCATAAGGTCATATACATGAGAGGTCGGAGTGATTTGAGGTCAACATGGGCATGGCAATATAATTGGCATCAGCATGGGGTTTGGGCTTTTTATTATCAGATTTTCAGTGGTGTGGAGGACTGAAGAATTGGAAGTTGGAGTAGATTAAAGCCTGCCCATTAATGTATGAAGATTGGCTATCTTAATATATTGTAACGGGGTGTCAGTTTCACAAGAAAGAGGATGCACATTTTACTACAGTCGGACTTGGGGTCTTGGGGTAAAATGCTGGATGAAGCGATAAAATTCTAAATCCATGATTACACATATATTCACTATGCTAGCTCAATAATTACTAGATAAATTTAGATGTAATTTAGACTAGTTCGTCCATCTCTCATCCCTCTTTCAGTCTCCATTTTGCCACGATATTCGAACTCATGGAGAAATCGCAATTGGCTCTCTTCAGGGATAGATTTAATCAACTCATTTACAATTATGCCTCTATATAAGCAATAACCAATAAAATATATTTCTAAAATGTTTATAATATTAACACATATATATAAAAATAAATGTTGGGTAGCTATTAATAATTAGTCTGTTTGTTTATTAATATGAATGTAAAAAAATAATGATTAAGTAGAGATCATATTAATAACTCAATAATATTTAATAAACAATGAAAATGTAATATAACAAGATAAATAAAATAATAATGAAAGACAAAGATGACTTTTTATCACTTTAAAAGATTAATAATTAATATTCCGATTCGATATCCCATGATAAAATTTCATACCTTGACAATCTTTTCTAAAGAAAATAATATAACTCAAATTAATATATATATAATAAATAACAGTCAACAAATTCAAAAGATCACTGACTTAAATGACTTATTAACACATTTATAGTCATTTCACATTTGCTTCATAATTATTATTATGAGTCACTCATTTTTAAATATAAGACCTCTTCCGTAAGTATTTGGAATAAAATATATATATATCATTAGTTTTACTATATTAATTAGTAATAATAATAACTCTGTTTGGTTAATATCTGTTAAAAATAGTCAAAATTTTACCTCATGTCATTTAGATGAGTTTTGTCAAACTTATGGATGGAAAATAAGATTTGATTTTATTCAATGTTATTAATACATATATTTAACTTAATAATTTTCCCTTAAAAAATTTAAATGGATGCTCCCATTTCTGCAAAGATAAGATACCAAATTTGAAAATGAAAATCAATAAGATAAACATATTAAAATGATAAACAATAATAAAATAAAATATATAAATAGATAAATAAAAATTAATTTCCTGAGCTAAATAAGAATGGTCCATTATGACACTATTTTTTAATCCTGGTGGAGATCTTCTGATATAGTGTATCTATCCATTGGTTTAGTAGTTATATATTTATTCCAAATTCATGGATTATCAGCATTATCCAATTGCTTTATTGTAATGAAGTACAATACATCCTTCAAAGATCGATGTAATTAATTACCATTTAATCTATTCAGATCCTTAGGTTTAGTTTCAGTATATAAATGAATCAATATTTCTATTTGTTTTACACATGAAGTTAAATCTTTTCTTATTTGATAGAAATTCGATTCTAATATCGAACATAAATATCCATTAAAAGAAAAAAGTGTCGAAAACTTCATTTTCTCATCTATTCCTCCTTATTGTTAAGAATGAAGTGTTAATATCATGTGTTTTGTTTCAATTTTCATGCTTGATTTACTTGCTCATTGTTATATAAACATTAAAATAAAAAAATTTATAAAATTGCCTTTTTCAATTTCAAATCTGATTGATTATTAAAAAGTTTGACATTTATGTAATTATCATTTTAACTTTATTTTTGTCAAAGTAAATGTTATTTATTTATTTAGTTTTGTTAAGTATATATGTATTTAATAATAGGTAATTTATTTATTAAATAAAGGGTTTGGTTAGAGATTATTGTAAATGAGTATATATGTGATTGTTAATTTAAGTTACCCTTTCAACTCCCCTTCCCTTACAAGCTCGAAATTGTAATTTATGTTAGAAATTTATACCCTTAATAAATGTTCCAATGTGTTCCTACAATATAATTATATTTATATTTGGATTTAGTGAAGGGTTATGTAATTTTTAACTATTTCATCTTCTTTATAATTGGGCTATATTATTTTTGGAATGATCTAAAATTAAGGACTTTGATGGTTAAAACTCAAATAATAATGTGTTTCCTTCGTAGATAACACATAAATATATTTACTAACCTTATTCCTTCTTCTTTAAGACTTGGATTTATAAAGGTCTAAATAAATACCAGAGTATCCATTTATTAATATGGATTGACTCCATTGTTCTAACTTAATTCAAGGCATCCCAATAATTACATTTGAGCTTTGATTGGAGAATACCCTCATCAAAGTTAATACTCTTAATTATATTGTTTTTACATTGATCATTACTTCTTTTTATTTCACTTTGGTATGATTTACATAGCCCATATTCATATCTCTTTGTAAACAATTATTCAGAAGGTTCATATCCCTTCATAAACCATTATTCATAACCTTCATGTCTCTTTGTAAACCACTATTATTACTTTCCATTTTATTCATTAACATTTGGGACACTTGCATTACAGCTGTGTTATTGCCTATAGCTTGTATTGCATAAAATTAAGTGATTGAGTGATTTCCATTCTAGATGATTAATCTAGATCTTCTGCAAATGTATTTTGTGTTTGAAATAGCATCTGATCTGTTTTTTGTGTCTGTAGAGGGTATTCAACTATGCCAGGTGTTTGTACTAATGATGATCGTTCCACAGTATTACTAATGTCATCACTTAATTCATTTTCTGTATCATCTTGTATTTCACTAGAGCATTTAATAACTTTGTTTACAAACATTTTCCCACTTCTAAGTATCATTAATTTTATCTTAATTCAAATATTTATAAAGCTTAGATTTATTTATAACTATTAAAATATTATACTGTAGGATTCCTTACCACTTGATGCTATTTATATGTATTTATGGTGTTCTTTATGATGTATGTCTATTTTATCACCTATGTTTACATTTAAATTTCATCCTACTTAACTCGTCTACTTTAGACATAATTTATTCATCATTTATTTAAGTATTGATCTATACTAATCATAATATATATACCTTTTTATCACTTTCAATATTATTTTAATATATATGTTTACAGTTTTATTTCTTTTAAATCCAATGGTTAAAATTCCTTTGAAACTTATGTTTCTAACATCTAATTTGTCTGTGCCATATTTAACATTGCCAATACAAACATTTCGATCCCAATATTGTTAGCACTATATGAATGTTCATACCAACACATTGTATGCCATATATAACAGGATGCTGCACACTATATTTAACAATAGAATCTATGATTCAAGGTTCACAATATGGAAACAAATTGTTTGTATTATATTTAATGATGTAAAATCTATGATTCATGCCCAACGATTGGTTGTACTATATGTAATGGTATGTCAATATGCCTGGATGTGAAAGTAATGTGTTAAACAACTTACACCTTTATGCCCTGGTGTACCTATATTTTGAGCCTCACTGTTGATGGCTTCATATATAACAAGATGTCAGATTTCACAAAAACGAGGGTGTGCATCTTACAACAGTTGAAATTAGGGTCTTCGAGTAGGATGCTGGAGCTGAAGCAACAAAATTCTAAGTCCATGATTACATCTATTTTCACTATGATAGCTAATAAATAAATTTAGATGTAATTTAGACTAGTTTGTCCACATCTCATCCCTCTTTCAGTCTCCACTATGCCACGATATTTGAACTCATGGAGAATTCGCAATTGGTTCTCTTCATGGATAGATTTAATCAACTCATTTACTAGGATCCCTCTACATAAGCAATGACCAATAAAATATATTTCCAAAATGTTTACACCTGGGTCTCATTTTATGTGAATTATTTTAATGCGATTTTGAAGTTATGCAATTCATGTTTCTTCTAAATATCTTTCATATTACACTATATTTATTAGATATCAAAAAATTTAAATTATTAATAAATTATTTTGACTTGAAATTCTTTTTTTTTTTTCAAAAATATAACCTTATATTAGCAGTAACATGAATATGGCCTGAAGCTCTATTTAGACTTAGCTTCTATGTAAATAAGCTACTTATACTATTGAGAAAATAATAATAATAGATTCATACTTACATATAAAAATATTTCAATAAATATTCAAAAATTTTAAACTTTTGAAATGTATTTTGTTAGATAAAACAGAAATAAATAATTGCTTAGATTTTTAAAATAAATAATGAAGATTTTATTGATTTTGCAAACTGAAAAAAATTCTTCTAATGATAATGTATAATCTTTTTGTTTTGATTGCAATCTCATTTTTTTAATATAGAAACAGAAAACCATTAACACAACACAAGACTGAAAGTGGCGCTAGTTGTACATCACATCACGAATCTGATTTCTAACCAGTTCACAAACAAACGCATGTTGTCAAATAGCGGTAATGATTAAAATATGTATGAAAAATATAAAATTAAATACTGTAGTTAATGAAGAAAGTAAAAAAGTTTACCTTGTATTCATTTTTTTTAAATATTTGAAATTTTTCATTAGTCATACTTTATTTCCTTATTTTTTTAATGCCAATTTTAAAGTAATTTTTCCTTATTGCTTTGATTTTATGCGATTTCTGAAAATTACAGAACCTATCCCCCATTTTTGAAAATAAGTTAAGTCTATTTTTGTGCGATTACTTTTGTGCATGTTTTCTGAGGAATCTTTCTACTGCATAAAATGAGACCCAGGTGTATAATATTAACACACATATATAAAAATAAATGTTGTGTAGCTATTAATGATTAGACTGTTTATTTACTAATATGAATGCAATAGGATAATGATTAAAAAAATATCAAATTGATAACAAAATAATATTTAATAAACAAGGAATATGTAATATAACAAGATAAATAAAATAATAATGAAAGATGGATGACTTTTTATCATTTTAAAAGATTAATAATTAATAATCTCATTCCAAATCCCATGATAAAATTTCATACCTTGATAATCTTTTTTAAATATATATATACTTCACATTCATAAATATATACAATAAATAAGAGTAAACGAATTCAAAAGATCACAGACTTAAATGCCTTATTAATACATTTATAGTCATTTCATGTTTACTTCATAATTATTATTATGAGTCACTCATTTTTAAATGTAAAACCTCTTTCGTAAGTATTTGTAATAAAAAATATATATATCATTAGTTTTACTATAGTAATTAGTAATAAAAATAACTCTGTTTGTTTAATATCTAATAAAATATAGTCAAAATTTTACCTCATCTCACTTAGATGAGTTTTGTCAAACTTATGGAAGGGAAATAAGATTTAATTTTATTCAATGCTATTAATATATATTTAACTTAATAGTTTCCCCTTATAAAATTAAAATGGATGCTCCCATTTCTGGAAAGATGAGATACCAAATTTGAAAATGAAAATCAATAAGATAAACATATTAAAATAATAAAGAAAAATAAAATATATAAATAGATAGATAAAAATTAATTTCCTGAGCTAATTAGATGTATATAGATATGAATATAAAAGAAATATAGGAAAAATACATAACCATCTTAAAGAAAATGACATTTTACAAGCTCGTGAATGACTTATCAAAATAGCAAGTCATAGAAATCAGAACAAAAAAAATGCATTTACAAATTTAAAATTGGAGATAGAGTGATGATAAAGACCCCACATCCCAGCAAACCATTAGGAAACAAATACCATAAGTATTATAATACATACAAAGGACCCCATACCAACATAAAAAAGACAAGTCCGAATGCATTCTGGCTTAATCAATAAGAAAAGGTTCAATGTACATATAATTCATGTATTTTGAAACATTACTTTGGCTGTTCATAATGATATATTGTACCGGTCAAATATATTTTCCATCCAACATGACCTGAATCCTTGAGACCAGACTTCAAATTCAGTTAAACCAAACAATTATATCAAAGACTAAACTGAATTCAAACTCAATTCACATGTTCAGATCAAAACCTAATGGATAATACATAATGATGGCACATAAGACTATGAGCCATGAACTAGCTTAATGAATGTGATGATTACTGAGACCATTTATTTCACTCTAACTAGTGTATGATAAAATGACTACGGATATTTCTGAATAAATTCACATATGTATATTTAGGTTGCCAATGCAAACAGTGAGAATGAATATTTAAAACTAATTAATAAATAATAAACAATCAAACCAAGTATGCATATAAAATATTTAATAATAAGCAAATATTTGTTCAAATATTTATGATGAATATTATAAATTAACTCTAGTCTTTGAAGCGTGAATTACAATATACAATAAATAATGGCAGTTGTACTCATATGCCAATAATTAATATGTAAGTATTTAAGAAATATATTTATCTATGCTCCGACAAATTAGACAAGTATAAATAACGATACCTCTGGGGTTTGTGCCATGATTTACATAAATTATTCATTATTTGGTATTTTATTTGGAACAGAAAATATGATTCTAATTTTATGTAAAAAGGATGTGAGATTTATTTTCCAAACATCCATAATCAATTCATGAACAGCATGAAAAATATGTAGTGTATAACTTTAATACTTAATAAAGACAATTATTTAAATTATCGATGAATATAAAAATGTTTGATTTTAATGAAATCAAATCATTATGATTTATAAAGCAAAAGAATGAGTCCATATTTGAACAAAGAAATAAAATGGTACTAATGCATTATGAACAGCAAAACGAATAAATAAAATGATTTGTCAGTGATTCAAGAAGTAGAAGGTTGGCTTACATTCAACAAGTCCTTTCTGCATTACAAATGATCCATTGAACATGAAGAAAGCCAGGTTGAAACACAGCCATGAACTTTTGGTGTTCCAATACAGCAACGAGCGAGGGAAGTGATTTTTACCTATATATTTAAAATATCAATAATATCACCAAAATGACATCCAAGAAGCAGGAGGATGGCTTGCATTAGCAATGTTCTGAATGATGATGATATAGTGATCATCATATTTGATTAATAATGCCCAATATTGTATAATAAATGCTTAACATAATGACCCAATCACATCAGATTAAAATCAAACTTATTTGGAGCAAGTGTGCTTCAATGCAGTTATAAAATTATAATTACCCCTTATATCATTCCCTTCCAGAATACAAATATAATATACAAGATTTAAATTGGAATATATTTATTTTATTTTCCTTATTAGCCTTTAGTAAAACATTAATAAATATAATCAATATGAATAAATATTTTTATATAACTTAAATAAAATAGCCGGGAGCATAGGTTATAAACTGAGCAAATAATACTTCCCAGCCATTGGTAAATCATATCAAACATATAAATCCTTCAACTCAATAATTAATAGAACAGTATTCATTTAGTTCTGACGGGCAATAATTAAGCTATAAAATTTAATGCAATACTATTTTCTTAGGGTGAGTTTAAAGAAAAAAGATTATCGAGTTGAAAGTATTATTGGCATATTATCGCAAATAAATGATATTAATAACCATTCAAATAAATATAATTAAAAGTAGTTAAAATGAATGGCCATAGTAGGAGAAAAGAAAGTTAACAATATATTAATTTTAAGACTAGAGATAATAAAATAAAGAATTACTATAACAGATTTTAACGCATTACAAAATGAATAAAAAATTTTAAACAGTATTTAATTTAAATTATGATTTGAGATAGAGTTCATGAATAGACCAAAAGTTTGTGGTTTATAAAGTAAAAAAAAAGTTATCAGTCCTTACATGGCTCGCTCATAGACGCTTAATAGTAAATGAGTTGATTAAATCTACCCCTGAAGAGAGCCAACTGCGAATTTTCCATGAGTTCTAATATCGTGGATAATGGAGACTGAAAGAGGGATGAGAGGTGGTCAAACTCGTCTAAATTATGTCTAAATTAATCTAGTAATTATTGAGCTAGCATAGTGACGATAGATGTAATCATGGACTTACAATTTTGTCACTTCATCTCCAGCACCCTACCCAAAAACCCTAAGTCTGACTGTAGTAACATGCACACCCTCTTTCTTGTTAAAACCGATGTCCTGTTACAATATGAACACTGATTATATACTTGTGTGGGAGATGATAATCTGGTCAAACTGATAAGTGCTGGTTTATCACAAAATATGTATATTAGTGATTATTTATCTTTTCTACATGTGTGTGGTCATGTGTATCAGTGGTATAAAATAGTGTAGATAGTTGACGGTTGCTTGAAAATCTGAGTTCAAATCCCCTATATTTATAATGTTTATTTGGGTTTTTTTTTTTTACACAGCACAATATTTATTGTAATATATTCGAAAGTAAATCAAACTTCACACATGTACTGTTTTAATAAAAATTAGCGCAGACTCACCCACAAGGAAAAATTTTTAAACAGCAAATTCATTCACTTGTCTTTCAAGCATATCTATATATAAACAGCCTTTGCTTACCTTCTTTATTCAGGACTTGAGTCTATCATGTACCTGATTTTTTAAAGAATGTTCAAATTTTACAAACATAATTCAAATATTATAGGAGAGAATTTATCTCATTTTAATTGTCTGCAATTAATGTATAATAATTTAGAACTTAATACATTGATAAATATTTATCTTTTTTGTACAGCACTTTATTTGTTGTGATATATTTGGAAATAAATCAAACTTTACACATACACTGTTTTAATATAAATTGACATGCACTCACCAATAAACAAAGATTTTAAAGACAAGTGAATTCACTTATCCTCCAAGCTTATCTATATAAATTAAAACAGCCGATGTGTGAAGATTAATTTATTTCCAAATACACCTGAGTCTCTTTTTATGCAGACTTATTTAACACAATTTTGAAGTTACGCGATTCGTGTTTCACCGGAAGTCGAACTCCAATAATGCGCTATTACTTCAAATAATAAATTTCGTGCACTTACGTTATATTGGAAGTAATAGCACATTATTGGAATTCAACTTTCAACTTAGTAATTTCAATATTTTTAGTGCTTTATAATAGTAAGATTTTGTGCATAATGAAATTAAAATCATGATTTCCACATTTTATGTATACACACATTAAACTTTACAAGATTATAATGTAAATTTGTTCAAACATTGTGCGTGTTAATTTTGCATTTTAAATCACATTGTTTTTGCTTTTTAAAAAAGAATGTAATCAATTATTAATCATTTAGTGTCCACAAGTTTATTTTTAAAAGGTCAGTAATAGCACTGTGCACAATTAAACTTGACAATTAAAAATTAAAATCTGATTTTTAATTGTAATTAACAATTTAAAAATTACTTATGGCGACTTGAAATAATGTGATGTGAAATTTGATTTTTAATTGGAATTGAAAATTAAAGACAAAAATAAGAATGTAATTTTTAGTTGTTAGTTTCATAAACAATTAATAAAATCATCATCTCAAAGATTAATTACTCATTACGTTGTCACCAGAAAACCATTGACACAACATGAGTGTGAAGTTGGCGCTAGTTGTTTGCAAATGAACATGTTTTTCGGCAAATAGCTAAAATAATTAAAATGTGTATAAAAAAATGTAAATTACTGTACTGTAAATTATGCATAAAAATATATTATTATGAATAAAATTAAATATTATAGTTAAAAAAAGTTTGTCTTGTATCAATTTTTTTCAAATTTGAAATTTTTTATTAGTCATATTTTATTTCCTTATTTTTTTTTGCGTGAATTTTAAAGTAATTTTATGTTGGTGCTTTGCTTTTATGCGAATTTTGAAAAATCACAGACCGCATCCCCCCCCTTTTTCAATGTAAGTTACGTCTATTTTTGCATGATTTCGTTTGCACGTGTTTTCTGAGGAACCTATCTATCGCGTAAAACGAGACCGAGGTGTATATTAAAATAAATATTGTGTTATGTAAAAAATATCTATTAATGCAATTTAGATTTTAAATTATTATATGTTAATTGCAGATGGTTAAAAATGAGATAAGTTTTCCCTCTAGTAATATTTAAATTATATTTGTACAATTTTAAAATCATTTAAAAAATCAGGCATATAATAGATTCAAGTCCTGAACAATGCACAATGAAAAAAGGTTGGTTTATATACAGATAAGCTTAGCGGCCTAAGGAAGGGTATTAAGAATCCCCTGACTGTGAACCAAGGCTGCCATTTGATGATGAGTTTTTATTTAGGTAGTTACAACTGCAGATCACTTTCAAATGAAAGAAGATTGCAAGAATTAGAAGAACTATTTTATATTATATGGGACATTATTAGAATTTGTGAAGTGAGAAAAAAAGGTGAAGCGACAATTGATTTAAAAAGTGGACATGTCCTCTGCTATAAAGGCACAAATATTGGAAATACAAGTAAAGTATGATTCATTAGAAATAAAAAGGGGAAGAACAACATTGTGGAGATTGGTGTATCAGACAGAGTGACAAGATTACTTATACAACTTAAAATCAGATACCAAATGCAGATAATTCAGGTTTATGCCTCCAACAAGTTCTCATAGTGATGAAGTAGTAGAAGATTTTTATATGGATGTACAAAAGGCTTTTGATCAGAGTAAACAACATTTTAAAATTATTATGGGAGTCATTAATGCTAGAATTGGTAAACAAATGAAAGATGAAAGTACTGTAGGTAATTTGGGTTACGGTAATAAAAATGAGAGAAAACATAGACTCATGGAGTTTGCAGAAAAAGAAAAACTTTATATTATGAATTCTTTTTTTGAGAAAAATGTCAATAGGAAATGGACATGGAAGCATCCAAATAAAAATACAGCAGAATTGGATTATATTTTGACTAACAGAAAATACAAATTTCAAAATTGTAATGTTCTTAATAAATTTAACACAGGAAGTAATCATCGCCTAGTAAGATGTAAGATATGTGTTAATGCAAAACTAGAGAGACAAAAATTATTAAGAAAAATCAATATTTACAGTTGTTATTCCTAATCTTCAGAAACATTCTAATGAATTTAAATTAGAACTTACAAATCCGTTTCAAGTATTAGTAGATTTTGAACATGATTCAGATTTGAATGAAATTAATATGAAAATAACTGATACACTTTTAAAAACTGCAACAAAAATAGCTGGTAGAAAAAAGCAGCAGTTAAGCAATAAAATTCCTACTGAGACTAGAGAATTTATGAAGAAAAAAAAGAATATGAAGATATACAAAAATGATGTATTAAAAAGGATTGCATATCTTGAATTTTGTAAAATGGTACACAAAAGAATTGAAAATGATATAAAAAAGTATAAATGTAAACTAACAAGGAAAGTTGTAGAAGAGAACAGAAATCTCAAGAATGTAAAACAACATTTTGGTATTGGTAGGAAATTTATATCTGCAATAAAAAAAATGGAATTACTACTAAAAAGAGAGATGACATCATGAAATGAGTAGTAATAAAGAACAAGTACCTCTTATATCTATTATATCTTCCAAATTGCCGAGAATTTTAAATGAAAGGATGAGACATGCAATTAAATTTATGAAGAAAGGAAAGACTCTAGGTAATGATGGAATTATAATTGATATATTAAAAGAAGTGGGTGAAGAAATAAAAAATTTTTAGTAAAGTTATATACCAAATATCTAAATGATAAAGATGTACCAGATGATTGGAAGAATGTAGTATTAATATTAATATTTTAAAAAGGTGATAAAAAAGATATTAGAAATTACAGACCTATCAGCCTTTTATCAGATTTATACAAAATTTTTACGAAGATAATTACAACTCGTCTACAGAGAACATTGGATTTCCACCAACCAAGAGAACAAGATGAATTTAAAAGTGGTTTTACTACAGTAGATCATACCCAGGTATTGAGAGAAGTTATAAAAATACAAATAAATATAAGTTGCCCTTATGCTTAGGATTTGTAGATTATGAAAAGGCATTTGATTCTATAAACATTTCTTCAGTGATTAAAGCATTGAATCATCAAGATTTGTGACAGAATGGGTTCAAACCCAATCACGACTAATATCAAAGGCGAAGGTCATTCAACTTATATGTAAATGGTATATATAAATTTAATTTTTATTTCACGGTGGTGGCTACATAAATACACAAACGAGGGGAGAGGTGCTGTCATTTTGAAACGATGTATATGTGTGTATTACAAACGTGTCTGTGAATGGGTTTGGTAGTTGAAGAGATAGAAATGAGGTTTATTGCATGTTATAAAAGCCTAGAAGTTTCCAGCAGAAATGAAATTTTTATTTGCTTTGGTTGTAATGTGATAGCCGGGCATGGCTGCTTTACGGAGCTAATTATATGTAAAAACAATAAAATATTATGAAACCAGGCCAACACTTATTAAAAGCAATCACTTACGATGTTTTAAATATAATTTGACTAAAATAATTCTTCTTTTATTAAAAATATATATATATTATTCTTTTAATTATATTTAAATATTTTACAAAAAAATAAGTTACATTATTATATAATTTCAATTAAATAAATTTGTTTTCTATTTTTTGTAACGAAACGAAGACAGTGTTTTCAATTTATTATTCTATAAAAGATACAACTAGCACACATTTACTTTTTTCAAGACTTTTATTTTTAGAATACATCCTCGTTCAATATTTTTAGATATATTTTGTTAAAAATATTGAAACAATAACTTTCCAAGCCCCTATCATTTCACCATCAAACCTAATGACACACTCATCTGTGCTAAGTTCGAACCTATTTAATATTAATAAATTTAAAATGAGCCCACGTCTGTATAAACAGTATTATATATTTACGTATGAACCAACGCTATAATTAGATAGGATTAGTAAAACTATAGCGTACTAAATTTACTTAATATTTCTAAAAATGTTTGTTATATTATTTATTAATTTTCTTGTTTAATATTGTAATTTCGTATGTGAATATATAATCTGGGCTATATAGAAGAAAGACATGATTTTAAAATATGTAAAAGCTATTATGTAAAATTAATATTAAATGTTTCTTTAAAAATTGTTAAAAGATTTCTTGCTTTAAATATATTTCAAAGAAAAGTTTCTCAAAAATATGTTTAAAAGCTATATCAAAATATGTTTGTAAATTATTTTAAATAAATATGTTAAAAAGGTTTTCGTTTTAAAAAAATGTTAAAAGGTTGTTTTTAATGTAAGATAAAAATAAAAGCTGGTCAAGTAATTAAAAAGATTTCTGGTTGTAAACCAGTGTCATTAATGCCCACACCTGGAATCGGTAAAAAGTAAAACTAGTTCAATATTTACTAATTAAAATCTCCTTAGATAAGTTTAAGTTATTTTTAAAATCTAAATTGGACATTGTTTGGAACGAAAAATCTTAACTATAATAATAGCTTGTGGAATGTTTCTAACATAAGTTATCTATGATTTTAAAAATCTGGATTATAAATTTGAAAATATTTAATTAAATTCTTGAGTTTGGTGAGTCTTGACGCAATAGATTCCGATAATGAAAAGCTATAAATACTCTGTATTTTAACAAGGGATAGACAGCCATATTTTTAGAGAGAATTGCAGCCAGTCTTCACGATTCTTAATGTTTAATATGTCCGGCTAAAAGCAGGCATTTTGTTGATGTTACTCCACGGGGAAAACGAGGGTTTCTCGCATCGAAATGCCTGAACCACCATCATGCCGCTAGCAGAGATAAGCCTAACAGAATGGAAAAGATGATGCCACCAGCCGCCCAGTCAAACTCACCAAACATACAGCCAAGAACTTGCAGTCCTGATAAATAATACCGGTACCATTTTATTTTTCAAACCGCAGAGCTCTGTGTAAATGTATATATATAAGTTAGCTAACTCTCTCTTTAAAATAATTGTAAACTAAATGTAACCATAATTTAAATCCATTTAATATTTAATATGTAAATTGCTATCAAGGTTTAATATTGTTGAAGTTAAAATTATCTAATGTATATTTTCCTTTCATTTAAAAAGTAAATTATAAGTGTCTAATTTAAAGTTATATCACTGCAGTTGTGTGTATATTTCTTTACTATTTTTAATGCTTATTATATTTTATATGCCAATATTTCGAAACAGTGGGCACTTAATTTCATGTTTTTAAAAAGATATTATTTGAAAATCTTCACGTAATTTGTTTATAGCATCAACTTTCTGCGCTGTTTCGAAATCCTATTTTTTTTTTATTTAAATGATTTAATATGTGAAATGTGGCTCTTTTAATCAACCATTTAAAAATGTAACTTTATAGTTTTATTAAGAATTAAATTTAGCCTTGATCGTATTTATAAGTATATTTGTCATTTAAGTTCTTAAGTCCATAGAAATATGCTTTCCCTCCTTAAAGTATTTATTATCTATAAGTAACCTAATAGATCGAGCATGTCAAAGTACAGATGTATTAATATCCCTTTTAGTAGCATAGATATTTATCAGGCTACACAAGAATTGGTCCCAATTTGATAGAGCTAATATGCTATTGTCTCGTATTTGGCGGATGTGATATAGTATTTTATAAAATTATTCTCATTTTGCTGTTATACATAATATATGTACATCAAGATGGAGCCATGGCATTGCCAGCACATCTTCTCTAATAGAGTAGAGCAGTAGCAAAGCCTGAGCCAAGGCCAGGTTAGCACATAAGTCCCCCGCCATTCCTGAACACAATGTTCCTTTTCACGCAGCATGGCGATCGGTCGAAGGGTACCGGCATTTGTCGCAAGAACCCTGAAGTTATTTCATCCATCCGCAGAGCAACTTTTCCTATTATTGTTTACCTGTGCCATAGCGCATTGGTAAAATCTTATTCAGCCAACTCTCCCACCTTAACATAACGCTTTCAGCATTCTGAAATTTTCTCTTGAAAGCCATGTTCGATCGATCATTACTTGAGCTGGTTTATGCACTCATTATTAGGTCATATTGTATATTTTAGTAAATGAATTCATGATCAAAGTTCAATATAATTATTTATATAACAGCCACAAATTTAATAGGATTTGCTTAACTAGATTTATAGACATAACATAGTGATTAAATATGTATCAGTTGTAAAGCAATTCATAAGATTGGCATATGTTAAACCCATCTATGAAAATTCAATGATTACTTATGTAAAGCTATTTTGAATTACCCAATGTTTGCATACATTCTACGCTGAAATGCTATTGTAAATAAATGAAATATGGATAGAAGAATTGTAAATAAATGTATAATTAGTTTAATGTATTTCGTTCTCTCTCGTTATTGATCTAATTCAATCCAATTCTAACTATTATTTATAGTCTATATAGGTTAAAACTATGCATTAAGTTAAATTAAATTAGTGATATTTTTAGACAATTAAGAACCTTTCTTTTGTTTACCAGAGTCTTGCTGCATCTTCCTGACCTATGTCAGCAGTGTGGAAAGAGGTATACTACGTGTAATTTCAAGGTGGTCATTCGTAGGGTCTTGAGTCTTGGAATGCGGCTTACGAGTTGAACTGTGGTCGGTCTTGGGATGTCACAGTCCTAGTCTGGTCAGCTTCAGTCTCTTTTGTTGGATTCTGAATTCTGTTACACGAATGTACAGACTTGATTGTTACAATATATATTTCTAATAAAAACAATAACAAATTCTTTTTTAAAAAATAAAATTTTGTTCAAATACAAACAAGAAATAAACAATAAATATTTTGGTAGTTCTTTTGATTGCCGCTTTTTTTTTTTTTTTTGACATTTAATTTGGACGAACAAAACTAGAGTACAATTAATAAAAAGAAAAAGTCCTTTTTTTGAAAACAAACTTTGATCACTTGTTTTTGTTTATATACATTATTTAACAGCAATTCCTTCCGGGTTTCCAATATTTTTTGTTGAAAAAAAAAATTCTTTTTCAAATTCATAAAAACAACAACACATTACCTCCCTCCACCCACCACCCTAAATCAAATTTTGTAGAACAACATGCAAAACCAATAATGTCTTTTTAAAAAAAAAAAAAAACAGTAACATTAATAAACAACAACAAAAACCCAATTTCTTTTTCTTAAAACACAATGTTCATCTCGCATTCTGGCCTTCATTTACTTTAATTTGTTTTGGTATCATACATAAACAACACACTATATTGGCATAGGTTGAGTGTTGAAAGCCATCTCGGACAGAATGCACAAGAACAGATCTTCGTTTTTGTGCAGACGTCACCACATAAACTCTGCCAGGTAATTTGGAAGCAAAAACTGCATTGTTTCTTGTTTCGCCACTTCAAGAGGCACCAAAGATGCTCCACATTTTAGGTGTGAGCGCCTGTTGAAGGATCTACAAAGTTGTAGCAATGATTGTCAGTAAGATGTTTAAAACTGGCAGCTTCAAGGTCTCTTCTTTTGTATCCCCTCCAACAGTCGGAGAAGATGGTCATTCTGAACTTAATGTTGTCTTTGATGGCCTCCAGAAGGGTGGATGCAGAACTTGAGACATGAAGCATTCTCCACTCTCCCTACACATACCACCAAATATCCACTGTTGTGGAAGTATCCTTCCCTGGTGATTTTTCCTGCAGATGAACATTGTTTCGACCAACTCAACGATTAAACCCAGCCCGCCTATTTGACGGCAAGGTCAGGATGAGAGACTTTCACAACAACATAACTCTCGTAGTCCATTGATCCATTCCAAAATGGCAATTTTGCTAATACTCAACTCTGAATGTATGGCTTCCTGTGTTAGTTGATCGCGACTTCAGTAATAGATGAGATAAAGTGTTTTGCAAAAAATTATCCTAAACCCTTCCAACCAAGACCTCTTTCGAATAGAACATCGAACATGGCATGACGAACATCGAAATTGTCATATATTTTTTGAATTACACAATTTCCTTCTTTGCCCGCACTCTCAGCACTTCTCATTTGGTAAAACATTTTTATTTTGGAAAAATGATACAGCATTAGAATCTGTGGTTGGCAAATTGGACAATTTATAAATAGGAATGTTTCATTCAGCCATTTCCACTTGTCTCGTATATTGACCCGCGGAAAACGTGATTTTACACATTATGTTTTGGAAATCATGTTAGGACCTACTCTTTGCCACTGTTTTAAACATTTAAATTTGTGGAGGGAAGAATTTGACTGTCTTTAAATTATTAATAATTTACACGACATCATTTACATACAATTGAAAAAAAAAGTTTTCTATATTAAAAAAATTAGGTACACTCGAAATATAAACATCGTAACAGCATACGATAGCCAAGATTCAATTGTGCAAAATACCTTACGCTATTGCGTAAATGCAATACCATGAAATACCATACAGCGGCATAAATAGCCAATACAATGAAAGTGTCATATTACCTGTATATTACGGCATAATACAACAGTGTTGTATTACTCGTAATTAATGGCCACGGAAATGGCATTTTTATGTGTTTATACACATAATTAGTGCCGTAAAGTGGCCACGCCTGGCTATCACATTACAACCCTTTCTTTTGTTTACAAAAAAAGCAGTGATAAAAGCTTTTCACATGTCAACTAAAATCTGGTTAGGCAGCAATTGCAAACAGGAAGTGAGATTCAAAGAACCTAGAGCGAATGGCAGGGATTATAAAAGGACCCAGAATGCTCCTGGACTTGTCCCTGAAGAGTCTGAGTTGTTGACAGCAGAATCATTAATTCAATTTTAAAAATTTTAAATTTTAAACTTACTAATGGTGGATCAAATGGAAATGAAAGGGTAATAGCCTAACGTATCATGCTCGAACCCCTAATTCCCACTAACTGCAGCTGCTACATTCAACAAAAACAAGATGCCTCTGGATTAAATCAACTACCAACTTCGAAACCACAAAGCGGAGCCTCATCAAACGACGGCCGTATAAGAAAATAAAGATCTGGAAACCTCACAATGAATTTTATATTTATGACCTGCATTTATCTGAACTCTTAGAAGTAAACAAAATATTCTTCCACAAATTCCACAGGAATATTCAGGTAAAAGAACTTTATGTATTGATTTTTAATCAGAAAGAAATTATTAACCATTTCCTAAGGTGCGCCTGAAAATCCAACTATCAAAAAAAAAAAATTTTTATTAAATTCTTATTTGCAGACATTAATATTGCAACTAGTATATGAGGTCACGTGGAGAAAACTCTTTCTATCGACCTTCGCTACCTAACTTATTTATAATAAAATAGTGGAATGTTGTGTGCATGTGTATCAAAATGGCAGAGTTCTAATTATAGTTATGTTCAAAGGGTTAAAGATTAAATTATATTTGTTTTTTCTTAATGATCAAAAGAATAATAATTCTCTTTTGAAAGAGTTAAATATAAATCTGATTTGATAATGAAGCTGTATCTAAAAATCTTATCGTGATATTTTCTTTATGTGTATTGTATATGTGTTTTAAATCTCTAACTCTCATTCATGACTGGTCTCGGCCATGATGCCACCTGACCTAGTTAGAGCTAGCCAATGGTCAAAAACCTCTCTCACATTCCTTAAGACAGTGGCTCTCATTGGTAATATTCACTTCACGTAATTTTTATATTCTTATAAGATTGGCGCTTGGAATCCTGTGGATGACCATAAACACACATTGGGAATGTATTACAGTTAATGAGAACGAATTCATGACTTTTTGATTAATAGTGATTAAGTCAAAACAGTTTTAGTTAAATATACATACGTAAGCACATATGTTTCCCGTGTTGTAAGTGTGTTAGGTGAAACTTATTATTAAAGTAGAGGTGGTTTTGTTACAATCTAGATCCAGGATATTGTCATATTTTAAAAAATATTTATAAAAATACAACAGCAACAATTAAATTACATAATGATACTAGAAAAGTCAACATTGAGAAGGGTCTAAGACAGGGTGACTCCATATCTCCAAAACTTTTTACAGCAATGCTGCAAAAAATATTTTGTCGGCTAAAATGGGAAGCTAAAGTAATGAAAGTAAATAGAGATTATTTAAGTCATTTAGATTTTGCAGATAATGATAGTTGTTTTTGCAAATAATGCTTTAGAGTTGCATGAAATGTTACAGGAATTATCAGATGAAAGTAATGTTTAATGGACTTTCTCAAAATATGAAAATAAAAATTGGTTATGATGAGTTAGAAGAAGTTAACAGCTCCAAATACCTTGGTCAGGTTATTAACACAGATGGAAACATAATGGATGAAATTAATCATAGAATTAAACTTGGCTGGAGAGCTTTTGGTAGAAATAACTTGATACTAAAAGAAAATATGCCTATGTGTTTGAAAAGGAAGGTTTTTAATAAATGTGTTTTAACAGATCTTACTTATGGATCTGAGACATGAATACTTAATGGAAGAACCATACAGAGACTCCAGACCACTCAAAGAAGTATGAAGAGTTGCATGTTTGGAGTAACAAGAATGCAATATATGGGTCAAAGAACAAGCAGGTATTATTGACCACATTGAAAAAATTAAAAGACTGAAATGAAGTTGGGTGAGACATATTGTTAGAAGAGATGACAATAGATAGAGAATTGAAATCTTAAACTGGATTTCAAGAAAGACCTAGAAAGAGACAACATGTGAGATGGATGGATGAAATAAGAAAGTGTGCAGGAGTGATGTGGAGAAGAGAAGCTAAAGATTAGAAAAGATGAATTGAACTGGGAGACCTTCATCCTGCAGTGGATTGATAATGGTTGTTGTTGATGGCGATGATGAAGCTTCAAGGACAAATGAATTCACTTGTTCTTTAAAATTTTTGCTTACATGTGAGTGTGTGTCTATTTATTTTAAAACAGTGCATGTGTGAAAATTGATTTACTTCTTAATACATTATAAAAATTATATTTATACAATAATTGATAAACAACTTTTTATT
The DNA here is from genome assembly GCA_028023455.1 of Epiperipatus broadwayi. NCBI lineage: Eukaryota > Metazoa > Onychophora > Udeonychophora > Euonychophora > Peripatidae > Epiperipatus > Epiperipatus broadwayi. The sequence goes on from JAQFVV010006337.1 coordinate 2,241,130, forward strand.
TTTCGAAGATAAAATATATGGTAAAATAAATGAAACAGATTGTTCTTTTTTTTCCCTTTTACAGCTATAATTAATAAAAATTAAACATTTATATTATTATTACTAAAAACGCTCAAATTTTGTCATTTGATCATTTCATTATGTAATTCTTTTACAATATAATCAAACAAGTGTTTTCCTGAAGGTTTGTAATTGTGATATTTTAGTTGTATTTATATTGGACTATTAAGCATTAAATGGCTTTAGAAAAATTTAACTTTATTTGAATATTCCATTACAGTTGAATGTAAGTGGAATATTTAAATAAAGTTAAATTTTTTTAAAAACATCAATACTTAATATTAAATGATGGAAATAGTCGAATATACAAATACAAATAAACAAGAAGCTTATATGAAAAGAAATAATTCTTCTCAATATATAAACACATGATATAATATGATGTATAATGGTTTATTCTTAAATAAGGTTAGCTTTTCTGCACCTAGATTGTATATTCAGAAATCCTGTTAGCTAAATTAAACATTTCCTTATTTCAAAATATCTACTTATCATAATAAACTTTTCTACTATTTACTACCCAATTATTTTTCCTATTCTAATTCCTTTAGTTTTTTCATTTTATATCATTTGAATAAAAACTGTTTAGTTGGTCCATTGTCTTATCCCTATATTTCCCATTTGTTATTTAAAAAACTCTAAAACAAGTTATTTATTTATACAGTGCTATGTTTTTTAATATGTAACAATCATTAAGGATCACTCCCTTACACATGTGCTGTATAGATTTAAACACTTACTGAATACTCTCCTTTCCAAACAAAAGATAATGTCTTTTGAAAAGATGGAATGAATCCACTCTACCTTTTTAACCTAAAGATATATGTATAGGCAAATCTTAAGCATTTGGAAAAGAAAGCATGACGATATTTATTAATCACTTTTAATTCCATTTACTAAGTTTCAATGATTGATGTTTGGGAAATTTTTATATTTACAGCACATCAGTATTAAATGTAATATTAAACATAGATAATGAATTATTTATTCATATAGTGCTGTTTTTAATCTGTAACAATCATTAGGGATCACTCCACTATACATGTACTGTATAGATTTAAAAATTTAAGGAATACTGTTTGTCTTTTTCTCAAGATTTGTGATGATGGTGTTTTAATTATATTTATATAATGGACTATTTCCATCATCTAATATGAATATAGAATGTCTTTAGAAAAATTTAACTTTATTAAATATTCCAAATATATTCAACTGTTAGTAATAACACACAAGTTAGCATATGCACAACATTGTTAGTGGTATTATTCTACCCTCTTCTCCAGATGACGCTGGCCTGACCAGTGATAGTACTAGCATGGGAATTGAACCTGGACTCTTAAATTCTTTAGTATTGAATTTTAAAGTAATGCTCTAAACACCTAATACATCCTGCCAAAAGCAACAATCAGTAGAAATTTCATATACTTATCTGTAAGGTTCCTCCTGAATTCTCCATTTTTTTTTAGAGCAAAGTTGATTAGTGGTTTCCATATATCATGTATAGTCAGGCTAGGTTGACTTATGGTATTGTTTGCTATTGTCATGTGAGCAGCTTCTTTAAATTTTCTTCTTTGTATCTTTTCTTCTCTATCCAATATTTTTGTACTTTCCCAATTGAATATATGTTCATTGGTACACACATGGTCAGCTACCTTAACCACATCTGTTTTCTCTATGCTAATCATCAGTTTGTGTTCTTGCAAGCACTTTTCAATGGGGCGACTGCTCTCACCAAGATATGTTCTTCCACATTCACATGGTATTTCATAGATGCAGTTTTTTCTTTTCAGTTCAAGTTTAGGCTTTGTAAGATGTTAAAATTCATTGTTGTGTATTATGGCTCTAGAAAGCTGTTCTGATGTTATATTGATTTCAGATTTTCCTTAATTTATCTGCTATTTTTGGTATGTATGAGTACACTACCAGTACCAATAATTTCTCTTTCTTTTGGTTGTTCTTTCAATATAACACAGAATTCTTCCAACAAAATCAAAGAATAGCTATGGTCTCACCATTGTCACCTCTGATTAGCAATATTTACATGAAAAAACTTGAAACCATGGCCATAAAGACTACTCCATATCACCTAACATTTGGCTTCACTATGGAAACTTTCTGGGATCACATCAACAGATCCCCTTTAATTAAATTCACAATAGAATCAGAACAAGAACAAAAGTGGCATTCTTAGAAGTTCTTGTGACAAGACACCCTCATGGCAAAATCAAAACTACATTTTATTGAAAAACCACATACAGGAAAATCCTTAGCCTATACATCCAATCACATCAGAAACACAAAACATGGAGTTATACTACCACTATAAAATAGAGCAAAAGAAGTTTCTTCAGAAACCAGCGATTTAAAAAAAGAAAAGATCTATATGGAACAAACTCTTATGAAAAATGGTTACCCATCAGCTGTTATTAAGAAAACCTTAAATAGACAACAAAAAGAACCACCAAAAGCAAAAGCAATTATTGGTAGTGTACCCATACATATCAAAAATAGCAGACAAATTAAGAACAAATCTGCAATCAGTATAACATCAGAACAGCTTTCCAGAGTCATACCACAATATGAGGAATTCTAACAACTACAAAGTCTAAACTTGAAATGTTGAAAAGAAAAAAATGCAGATTTGAAATACCATGTGAACGTGGAATAATGCATAGACCTATTGAAAAGTGCTTGCAAGAACACAAACTGATGATTAAAAAAAAGAAAACAGATGTGTCTAAGGTAACAGACCATGTATATATCAACGAATATATGTTCATTGGAAAAGTACAAAAATATTGGATAGAGAAGAAAAGATACAAAGAAGAATATTTAAAAAATCTGCTGACATGACAATGGCAAACAATCCCATAAGTCAACCTAGTGTGACTATACACAATGTATGGATACCACTAATCAACTTTGCTCTTACAAAAAAATGGAGAAATCAGGTAGAAACTGATAAATAAGTATATGAAATTTTCTACTGACTATTGTCTTTAGCAGGATGGCTCTGTTGGTTAAAGTATTACCTTAAAATTCAATACTCAAAGAATAATATTGTCACTGGCCAGACCAACAATTACCTGAAGAATAGGAGAGAATAATATATCTTGAAACATTGTGCATATACTAACCTGTGTATGCTAGTACTAATGGTTGAATGGGTTTAAATATTTAAATCAAGTTAAATTTTTCTGAAGACATTCAATACCCATATTAGATGATGGAAATAGTCCAATACATAAATACAAAGAATAGTCTTCTTTCCAAACAAATGATAAAGTTTTTTGAAAAGATAGAATGAAACTATTATATAAATAAATAACTCCTTATATGTGCTTAATATAATATCTAATACTGACATGTGGTAAATTGTAAAAATTTTGCAAACTTCAATCATTGAAACATAGTAAATATAATTAAAAGAAATTAATTATACTTAACACTTGTCTTTACATGTAGGTTTAGGTTAAAAAGATAGAGTGGATTCATTCTGCCTTTTCCAGACTTTATCTTGTGTTTGGATGTGTTTAAACCTATACAGTGCATGTGTAGTGGAGTGGATTCCTAAGGATACTTAAAAAAAACTCTAAACAAAAAAATCATAAAATATCTTTCTCACTGTATTATTTTTAAATTTCTCTCATTTTTTGACAATTTATCCTAATCCTTCTACACCATACTATACTCTACGAAATGTGTCTAAACTACATCTATAATCCTAATCCTTATTTTATTTTTTGTTTTCTTTCCCGTGTATTAAAGCTCTCATTCTTACACCAAATAATAATAAAATTACCTTATTATTATCATACATCCTTTGATTGCTTTATATAATTTTAACTCTTACATATGTCCAAACTAATTTTTATTCATATTCATTTCCCAAAACTCTTATTATCTAACTAATTGCAGTTATCTGCTCTAGCTTCATTTATTGTATGTGTGTGACGATGATCATGATGATGTATTTTCATCTTGGTGAAATGTGAAATGAGAAGTAAATAGAACTCATACGAACTAATTCTCACCAATCAAATAAATCGATAAAAAATGCACATACCAAATTAAAATAAATATACAAATTGTAACTAAGAAATATCTATCTGAATCACCGTCTTAAAAACATCAATTATTGCCATGACCTAATAAAACTCTTGGAAAGTAAGAGTTAATGTACTTTTCTTATAGAACAATAAAATTGATTTGATAATGCCATACAGATATGATTCAGGTAATGGTAAAATCATGTAATAATAATGATAAAATGATCTCAGGGTTCTTAATAAAACAAATTAAATATATTTTGTTTTCACATATTGTTGAACAATTGAATGACATCCTAGCAAACTATAGGAGACATACACATCCCTTATAAGTTAATGTATCCTAATGGATGATGATGATGATGATGATTAAAGAAATATTACTTTTAAATAATACAAGCATGAAACAATAAAATTTCGAACAGCATTCTTCACCTAAGATGACATTCGAATAGCAAGAATAAAAAGGGTACTTTTTATGTCATTCTGATACTCATCAACAAATGCAATTTTAAAATCATTTTCAAAATAACTCTCATGGATATAATAATTTAAACAATATGCAGTTTTAAACAACTTCATTTTTAAAGTAAATTAGACAAATAATTTTAATTTAATTCCAATCTTTGAAATTGTCAATCTAATGCGATTTTGCATTTCCAAGTTTGGATCTGGATTGGAAATGATACTATATATCTGATTTGAATAAAGATTTCTATAATATAATTAACAATTAATAAACCAAGAAAACCATATAGAGACAAAGACTAAAATTTAATAATAATAAATAATAGACTGTGCATGCTTAGCATTACACATTGTTGAGAAGTTTCTGGAGACGTGAAAATTTATATCATATTTGACTTGGCACAATTTCCCAATGGGAAAAAAAGGCAAAAAGACCCATGAAGATAAGGTGAGTGAGTTAAAAGATAATTATAATAAAGAGGGAGATAAATCTATCTCTACTCATCTGAACAAAAAAGCAATTGTGAATATGACAGAAAATGGTGGTTCAAACATACAGCAGCCTCCTACTAATGATAACAATATTAAGTTAAAATTAAAAAAAAGTAACTAGTAACCCTGAATTAACTAGTACCCCTGAATGTAATACTTCCCCAAATGGTGTAGGTATGAAAATAAATCCTAAAAAAGCAAGATATGCTACCTCATCCGCTGTTGACAATGCTGAGCCCCCAGAGTTGACGAACTTAAATAATAACGTCGAAGCTTGTCAAGATGCTGATTAGAATGTCCTCTGTAGGTGCAAAAAAAGAAGAACTGATAGCCACAATGAACATTTTCAAACTAAGATTAATGAAAATCAATCTAACAACCTAGATGATGCCAGCAATAACACGAAGTTATTAAATGATAAAATTGAATCAACCAAAATTATTAACAAACCAATGCTATTTGCCGAACTGAATGATAAATTATCGTACACACAACCGTTATCACATCCATCGTCAAAACTTTCATAAAATTAAACTCGTATTGAAAAAAAAATTTTGTTAACTGCATGTCTCCTAAGACTTCCATTTTTAGTTTGATAATTCAAACTAATGACAGAAGCAGTGAGAACATATTAGTCAAACCGGACTTAAATGAGTATCTAGTCTTGTTGAATAATAATGATTTAATAAAATCGATTAAACATACTGCATTCTTACCAGAAAGAGGTTTTATTTCCATTGAATACGTTAATAAGGAACAGAAAGATATAGTGGAGAGTCTAATAAAAGAGGTGCAGGGGCATAGGATATATTATGCATCAAAAGATCCTAACCCTTTAGTATTCAGTAGGGTTTTACACACACCACCTAACTTTAATGTAGAGTTCTTTAAAACCCAATTAGCCAATTATGCCGAAGTAATTACACTGGAAAGAGAGATGACTCCGGGTATCTCTTTCCTAATTCCCTCTAACTCATGGAAAGTTGTCCTTAAACTAAAAAAAAAAAGGTATTGTGAAAGATCAACTACCACACATGTTGTTCAAAGACCAAATGCCAATTTCAATTGTCTTGAAGGGAAGAACCCCCTTGTGCTTTAAATGCAACAGAAATGGTCATATAGATGCTATGTGTGTGACTAGGAATTGTGTTAAATGTAATGAGTTTGATAAAAATAATCATTTATGTGGAACTAATAATGTTAAGACGTGGGCAGACATTGTTGATAGTAATATTGACAAAAATATTGATAATGATTTTTGTGAAAATATTGACAATAATTTTTGTGATGGAGATGACATTGATGTGAGTCCCAGCCTATCTTCTGGGCCTGCTGAAGTATCATATTATGCAAATAGTTTGGCTCAAGAGGTTGATGACTCTGTTTGTTCCAGTGATATTGGGTGTATTACCAACAGTATAATTTCTGATATAAATTTTGCTGAAGGAATAGAGGTCAATAGTGATACTGTTCCTGATTGTGTTTATAACAATACTGTTTATGGAATTAGTACAGAAAAAGGAGTTGACAGAAATATCAATATTATAGAGAATAACCCCACAATGCTGGATTAGTTGCCTACTAATTCTGAGATTAATATCAAAATTGGTTATCACAATGATACAAATGCAATGATGAATGAAACTATAAGTGATATATTTGTGGGTAAAGTATCAAATTACTCCAATAATTATGAACAAATCTCTCAGTATACTAACTCTTAATATTAGAGGATTAAATAGCCCAGGTAAAGTTGATAAAATTGTCGACTATTTGTCTAAAGAAAAATATGAAATAGTAATTTTAACTGAGACTAAAATTAACCATAATACACATGGTTATATAATTGATAAATTATCTCAACAGAATATTATGCTTTTTAAACCTAATTATAGGCCTGCTCAAGGTGCAGCTGTTTTAATATATATATATGCATTCAGAGATGAAAAATATTCAGTTATTGTCTTTACAAACAAACAATATTGTGATATCCTTTGTTTATCAGGCAGTCTTGCATTATCTGACTGCTGTATACTCTGTAGCTAAGGGTAATGATATTGCAAATATAATCCATAATGTTCAAAATAAGTTCTTACAAAAACCAGGCATTATAATTCTGGGCGATAACCAAAATTGTACATTCCGATCTCTTCCTATTGCATTACAAAATAAAATGAAAGAAATTTCACTATATTCATTACATGAAAGATATCCAGATAATGCATATACCTTCTTTAATAGCAGATTCTCACCTCTTATAGACCTATTCTTCATGTCGGGGCATAAGCTAATTGAATCAACTATTAATACATCTCTGGTTGGTTTTTCAAATCACCTCTGTGTAAAGATAGTTCTTTATAACTATTACCAAATCAATAATCAATATAGATTTTCTATTAGGAGAAACGGTGCTTGTATTATAGATAAAGATGCCGTAGGATGGCATCGTTTTCACGCTAAAACTATAAAATATGAACATTCACGGGCCGTTGATTTTAATAATTTTTCTGTGCTTTTTTGTAATGCGAAAATAAAAACAAAACAAAATCGTCTTTTTTAAATATTATTTTTTATTAACGTATACAATTTAAATGATAATAATAAATGTAAAATAAAATCAACAAATTACAATTTGATTCGTGTTTTTTATATCGTATATTTTTTAAATTGTGTTACGGCTTTTTTTTATTAATTTTCTATCGGATATTTTTTTACTTGTGTTACGGCTTTTTTTTCATCAATTTTCTATCGGTTATTTTTTTACTTGTGTTACGACTTTTTTTGTTGTTGTTTAACTAAAAAATTATAATCGTAATAAAAGTAAAAGTTGTTACGGTTAAATTTAGGGTTAGTTTAGGGTTAGGTTTAGAGTTAGTGTTCTGTTTGTTTGTAATGCTAAAATAAAAAATTCCAAATCGTAAGCGTACTCGAACAGAAGAAAGAAACTCAAACTTTTTTAAACAACAAACAAATGTCTTCTTTACTTATTAAACATGTTTATAATATTTGCTTTTTATTAAATTTACAAAAAAACCTGTACATTTGGACTTTTCTTACTGGATATTTTTCTCATACCGCTCTTTTTTACTTCAAAAATATACAGACGGTAGAATCTTCTTTGTCTCGTGAATGTTACTAACTGTACATTACTTGACACATTACCTAATTGCAACTCAATAAAAACATAGATATTTATCATTTACCCAAATAAAAGTTCAATACAGTACGTTGTAAAAAGTCTTATAATTATTGTTTTAAAACATCTGAACATTTCAATAGTTTAAAATAAAAAAAAATCCAATGAAAACAACATTCCAATACAATTCAAATACAAACTCTCTGATCAAGCCGTAATTATTTTATAAATTGTGCGAATTCGTAAAATGTAATTGCTGCTTAGTGACCTACATGCTGTACTGCAATGCGACATAGCAGCCTGCATTCTGTAGCACAACAAAAAAGATTGTATTGTAGAAAATGCGGGTTCGAATGTGTCGGCCACGGAATCAGCATTTTAATGTGTTTTGGCGCGAAAACCGCGCCATAGAACGGCATCTTTAGCTATAAGATGAGTACCAGAGAAACATTAGAGATGGTGTTTTGCTCTCCATTGACCAATTATCAATTATATTGACTGTCATTAATTATTATACAAAATGTTCAGGTCTACCATCCTGTATTGCTTGGTTTAAAATTAAAAAATATCTCTCTAGAATATGTTATAAGAATGCACAGAATACTTTATCAATGAATCAAATGAAAAATAGAATCTCTGAAATTCAGAAAGTCTTATACAATATTACCTACCTCAGACCTAATCATCAATTGATAAATAGTTTACAAGATGAATACAACAGCTTATATCAAATTATGTATCAAGATGCTCATACAATATGGCTCAGAAAATTAATTCCGAATTTGAGTAAATTATCAAAACCCATGATAAACTATGCTAAATTATATATCCCCCATTCTAGGGGTATTGCCAGTATCACCAAACATGATGATGGCATTGCCACTGGAATCTACATTGATAATTACATATTTGAAAATTTGAAAATCAAATTTGGCGCGAGTACAGGTTTCATTGATCAGTACATTAGTATCATAGCTGGGGAACAGAAAGAGTACATTTCAAATCAGGATATTCAACATGAAATTAATAACCTCAAGGTACAATCAGTAATGGCAAATGACACAATTCCAGCCTCTGTTTATAAACAACTTGATTATGCTCTTAGATTTGCAATATGGAGATTTTTTTAATCAGTTGTGTTATGAGAGAATTGAGTGGCCCTTTATTAGCAACAGAGTAATTTTTAGCCTTAAAAAAGACAAACTAGTGCAAAGTCCAACAATTGATGAACTGAGACATATTTCTGTAGAAGATGTTGATTTGAAGATTCTGGCTAGAATTCTCTTGAAAAAATTACATCACCTTATCAATACTAGAATTTCTTCTGCCCACCATGCTATTAAAGGTTGACGTGCAGTAAATGCTGCCTTAAAAATTCATGAGGCTATTAAATATGCAAGGGATTGGAACTTAACCCAATATTATGCTATCCAAATAGATTTTAAGGCTGCTTTCGATCTGGTCCATTGGTCATATATGATTCAGTCCCTCCATCTTTTAATCCCAGATCACATATGTTTGGTGAATGCAGTTGAAAACTATATTAAAAATAGTAGAATCTCTCTTAAAAACTTTATGAGAAGCTCTGATTTTTTTATCCCCAAGAGGGGCATTCCACAGGGTTCTGCCCTTGCGGCTCTTCTGTTTGCAGTTTATATAGACCCTCTCGTTCCTAAGATTGAGAATCTCGTACCCGGTCTTTGTCTTCCACACTTGGGATTGCAGGTAGCTGTCACAGCATTCATTGATGATATTATTATAATATTTCAAAACAGCTATAATATCCAAGTTGTGATGAATATCTTAGAAAATTTTCAGGCTGAGACTGGCTCAATTATTCAACCAATCAAGTCTCCGGCCTGGCAGTTAGCTACAGGTAAAAAAATGCCATCTAACTTTATGGCTCTCCCGTCTGCTTTCTTGGGTATACCATTATATATGTCCAAAACTAAAATAAACACTTACTTGAATAAATTAATTATTAAAAAAATTGAAGATAAAATAAGTAATTTCTCATCACTTAAATTACATGAAATTACAAGAGCGTTAATTTTTAATTCCATTGTTTCAGGGATTTTGACATACTATGCACCCTGGGTAGCCCTACATAACAAAACAATACTCAGAATAAACCAGATTGCAAAGAAATATGTCTGGGGTAGAGCTTCAAGATGGATCCCAATATCAACCTTGCAAATGCCAATAGAAAATGGAGATCTTGGCCTGATTGATCCAGCACCACAAACTTGTTCATATATTTATTTCTTTTGCTTCATGAACCAGTTTTAATGCTCTAATATTAAAATCGCGCTCTGCTTAAAATATATATAAATGCCAACTATTTCTAGTTATATTAATTAAATTTATTTCAGTCTTATACAATCCCACCATCGTAACTTATTTCTGTATTTAAGAGTATCTATATACCTTGAAGAAAATAAAGCGTTCTTCTTACCAGCGCTACTTAAAAAAAGTTTCATTAAGTATTTTTGCTGTGTTTTCAAATGTATTTTATGTATTTTCATGACCGTAATGGTGTGAAAATGGTTTATATTATATCTGTAATGAATATCAGAACACTCCCCGAAATAATGCCAGTCACCACGTTTCAGAACCGTAATCCAAAGCGTTAATAGCAATATTATGTAATTCTTTCTAATAATGGATTGGCAACTTAATATTGGACCCACCAAAGACGTGTGCTTATTTATCATATATTATTTAGCTAATAAAGAGCATATGAGAAATAATAGCATGAATGACAATATATAATTATCTATCATTTGGTAGATCGCTTGCTCATTCACGCACACACTAATGTATACAATTAAGTCATATATGTAAATTAATAATTTGTCATTATATTAAACTAATTTTTATTGTCTAACTTATTTGAGTAGTTCGAATTCCTTTTCTCCACTTCCAAAAGTAAAGCCTGCTTATATATTTTAGTTTAGTCATAGTAATAGATGTCTCATTGTCTTCTCATGCTTTGCTAGTGGCCGAATTAAAATTAATTCTCATGTGCCATCACTATTATGTTATTCATTAGGTGTTAGATCTGGGGCTTAGAGAGTGGGTTCGAATTCAGGCTGGTCCTTGATCTAAATCTCAGGCTTGACTGGGTTTGAAGTACATTTTGTGAGTTCCAGCCCATGTTAGATGGATAAACATGTTTTGACCGGTACAATAGTTATATTGTGAATGCAATGAGAATAAAATTTACTAATCATACACTTTATTATTTAAATACAATTTTCAACAGAAAAGCATGCTATTATGCTAAGAATTTTTGGAAATTTAAAAATGCATAAAAACGATTTTCCTACAGATTTATGTTGGGATTTTAAAGATTTTATGCTTAATAAGCAGAAATGTTTATATAGAAAAGTTTTTTCAGGAAAAATTGGGATTTAGCAAACATATAACTTCATCTTCATTTATCTGAGTAACAAGATTGATAATTTGATGCTACACAATTATATAGGCTTATAAAAATATAAACAGCCATCCAAATGATTGATCAATATTTATATGATAAGGAAAAATGAAGGTATAACATTTGTTTATTAAAAATATTGTACTGGTCAGCTTTGTCTGTTCATATAACAAGATCTAGCATCTAGGCAAAAGTACCTTGAGTCCAATCATGTGCAAGATACATGTCAAGAAAACTCATGAACTCTGCCTTATTTTCCTATTTTCCAGATCTACCAACATATGAGCAACAATCCCGATGATACCGATCCAATTTATCTCTCTCCGCTGGCATCGCAAAGTGGAAACACAAAAAAACTCTAATTTGAAATTATACAATGGAATATCTTAGTACAAAATATAAGTTTGACCCATTTAAAGGTAGTGACCTTTCACATTAATTATATATAGAGGATTAACGGGAGATCATCTAGTCAGAGTGAGCATAATTTAATAAATAAGATATTAATATTTAAATAAAAGAAAACAATGATTCTGCAAGTTTATGAAATATATAAGTTTTATTAATTTAAAGAAATATGCATAAATACTTGGTTTATTGTTTAATTAATCATCATTGGCCTCTTAATGTACATATAATTTGATTAACATTTATACAGTAGCGGGTAAATCACATAAAGTTTGTCTATGATGTAGAAAATGACAACTTTAATTATTATTCTATTTTATAGCAGCTAGCTCATATGCCAATAATTTATAAATATACTGATGAACAGTTGATTTAGTGCTATGAGGAAATATATTTGTGAGACACCAATCCACCCCCAGAAAGAACAAAATATAGCACTTAACCGATTTAGCTTACAAAGATTATTTTATGATTGAAATATTAACTTTACTACAAAAATACATTTTTATTAATAGGTGAAAGGATCTCAGTTTTTACTGAGTGAGAAACATGTGTGGGATAGCTCGGTAATATATATATAATGGCGTCGCAAAAAGATGCACATATGAAAATATTAATAAATATAATAAATAGATCTGTTTAGTAGAATCATAATATTATGGTTTATGGACATCCATAGGTTTGAGTTATGGCAAGAACTTTAAGAGAGCGGGTATGCATGATGGTGGAATTAGATGATCCAATCTCAGATCCGAAAAAAAATGTGCTTCCAAATATGAGGATGATAAATGGTACTGAATTCTTTCTGCTACTTTGGCAGATTCGGTTCACAGAACGAATGTGTCGGCTATAAATAACAATCAGCCAGGTCTTTCCTAGAGTGACCCTATGTCAATAGCTCATACGATGAATAAGTCCCATGGGGGGGGGGGTGTCAGCTATGTTCTTGGACTTGGAATGAATATATCAGTATAAAATCCCAAGAAAAACACAAAACACACATATGTGTATTTGATCATGGAGGCCTGTTTGCATACAACACTTGGAACAGAAAACATAATATTTTAACACTAAGGATGAATGAATTATAACCTATATATATTGGGAATGTCCAATGTAATAGTATGACTTAAATTCTAAACAGTAATGGATTATTTAAACTTATTACTAAAATACATAATCATTAGAATAAAGACTCTCCTTCACCATTACTTTAATTTATCTAAAAACTTCCCACTATGTTAAATAAATATGAGAATTCGGTCATAAGTGATTTTATTAGAATAAACATAATTATACATATATGAATGGTGGTGGTTATTAATTTGATAATAAACAGATTTAATTTTATATAATAAATTTGAATTTTTAGGATTAACACTTATTATTTAAAAAAAATTAAAAAACATTTCTTAGAAAAACAGATTTTTACTCTGTTTTTCTACAATGACATTATAAGATAATTAATTTGTTTTCCCCCAAATTCGCAGGCGTTTGCTAAGATAAAATAAAACTTCTTTTAATTCAACTTAATCTAGTCACCCCATAAAGTAGAGAGGGGGAAAAGAAAAATAAAAGAAAAATGACAGTGGCAAATTTGAGGACTTATTGGCATATTTAAATATATATAAAACACAATAATAAAAGTTATAAAATATTATTGCCGCATGAAGATGGAAGAAAAATATTACATTTATTTAACAGAGGTTCAATGATAAAAAGAAATTAAAGAGAGTTATATACAAGCTAGTGGTAAGTTAATTACAAATCATTTTAACAAAATATTAAATTTCTGGTCGAAAGACCAGCTAATAGAATGATATTTTAAATTATATACAAAGTTATTAGAAATAATTATGGAAGGCTGAATTTAAGAGTTTAGACATTAGGCAGTGGTTAGAGTTTTTTTACCTTTATAAAATTAGTGGTGATCCTTGATGATTCAGTGCCCATTGGGATTGGTGAACTAGATCTAGTTAGATTCGATCCGTCAGGCAGATAGCATTTAACTATTCAGTCTGTAAGCAAATTAAAGTTCATGGGTAACAGGATCCTGAGCGATGATTGCAGGAAAGAACATGTTTGAATGGAAAGGTGAAAATTTCCACTACTCACTATACATTGAATTATTGTCATGACAAGCATGGATTATCTCTACCATTGGTGTTTAAATATTATGAGTCTCCCCTTTTTCTAGATTCAAATCTAGCAGTATTTATCCTATTTTTTCCATTGATATTGGAATGCACTTAGCTGCTAGACCTGAGGCACTTTATCCACTTAGCAGATCTGGAATTTGCTGACAGGATGCACCTTTTGTTTGAGTAAGTTTTAAAACAATGCAATAATTTTAGAATTTATCAAACTGATTGTTTTAAAATATGATCTATGATTTTAAAACAAATTTGAAGTGGATAAAATCTCCACTAATAGATTTTTATATTACTGTTATAAAAGACTAGGGAGTTAGAGAGATGGAGAAATAGTATGGAGAGTAAAAAGAGTTTAAATATATATAGAAATAAACAGAATATTAGGTAGGAGCTAATATATGATAATAGTAAGGAAAGTAGTTTATTGCTTAAGGCTCGAACAGGATCTTTAGCTACAAAAGAATATACATGTAAATGGAAAAATATGGGTGATTTATTTTGTAAATTATGTAAGGAAGGAATAGAAAATATTAGGCATTTGTTATTGGTTTTTATGCTGGGTTTGGGAAAAGATAAGGGAGATTTAGATATAAAGGTTATAGAGTTGACAAAGATTATGTTGTGGTAATGGTATAGAACAGATTGTGGGTAAATTTAGAGTGGGGAATGTAAAATAAAGTGGCTAAAGGTTTATCTGGGCATAATTGCTGAGATATTCTTGACTTCGTTTAAGGAGAAGCCATAATACATCACATCACATCACATTTAAATCTCTGTTTAGAGAATAATTATTTACAATGGAAGTTTTTGTTTTGACAACATTTTTTTTTTATTTACATGCTAAAAGAATGGTTTGAGAAATAATCTATAAATATAAAAATAATTTATTAAATGATTAATATAATTGTGTATATATGAATGTAACAATTAATATTGAACCATTTTAAAGAGAGTTTGATTTTTAAATTTTTACTGTAAATCTAACTGCAATTACTTGTCATGGTTCAATTTAGTTGTAGCCATTACTATTTACATATTAGAATTTTGAAAAATTGTAAAATTAATTCAAGTGTTTGTTTTAATAATATACACCTTCACCCCAACTACTGATGGCAATTGATCTCCCAAAACTCTTCATAAAGCAAAGATATATAAAAATCAAGAGATTATAATGATTTGTTATAGTAAAAAATTCAGCTAGTTTCTGCAGATAAAAATTATGCATATTGTTTTAACAAACAACTTAACTTAGTATTTATAGTAATTTTAAAAAATCGATAAAGTAGAATATATGCATGTGTAAACTGCACTATGTATATATTACTCAACAATGCACTTAAAATATGTATGTTTAAAAAATAATGAAATTTAAATCTATTATATATATGTGTGTGTGTGTGTTGTATGCACAGATAATGAAGTTAGTAAATATATATAATTAGATGCAAGATATTAGTTTACTTTAAATATAAGCGCTTTCAAGAGACTTGCTCTCATACTCATAGCTGCTGTTGTTAAAACTGCATTTTAGAAAAGAAAATTTATGCAAAGTAATGCAAATAATTTATAATTGCCATTTTCGGGACAGGGCAAAGCAGGCTTCTCTTCTATTAATAGACTCAATATCGCTTGCTATATGAAATGCTTCTCTAATTTTGCGTTTAGTATCATGTCTTTTTGAGCAAACAATGTTGACAGTAGTGGGTTTGAGTTTGTGTCCTGTTGTTCTTTCATGCTCAAAGAAGATGGAATTGCCTTCTTGTTTGGTTTTGGTTTTATTGTACACGTATTTGTGCTGAGACACTCTGTTGTCAATGTTGGTCCTACTCTCACCATAATATGCGGCCTGGCAGTTGGCTTGTGGGCAGATCATTTTATACACAACCTCAGGAGTGAGCTCAGGTGTGATTATATCTTTGGAATTATTGATAAGTCTGTTTGTATTTGGAGGTAAATATGTGATGATGAAGTCTTTAGATAGCTTATTGTTGAGATATTTGTCCAGGGGTTGGATGTATGGTATTAGAATTCTTGGCTTATTATCCTTGATGTGGTTGTGGTTAATTTTGTGATAGAATTTATTGACTTTCCTGTTGATAGAAAATTGTGAATATCCTATTTTAATTAGATCAGCTGTGCATTGGTTAAGATTGTGTCATTTGTCCACTTCATATTTACATAACATGTGATTTCTAAACAAAAATGAAGATATGCATGTCAGTTTATGGGAGTAGGGTGCATATGTTGCAGGGTGAGTTGTACCTCATACTTCTACTGCCTTAACTGTCATAATGTAATCCAGATGACTGCAATTTCTGCTTTCACTTATGTCCGGGTATTTGACCTGTTGTATTTGGCTTTCATATTTGTGGGTGTAAGTAAGTTTAGAGATGTTCTGGAGACTAGTGTGCATTTCAAAAGTAATGTGGTCAGGGGCTGTGATGAATATATCATCCACATATCATAGGTATATGAGAAGTAGAGTTGAGCTGAGAAATCTCAGTAATGTAAGCTTTTCATGAAGGTTCAGCACAATGCTAGAAATTATGCCGCTAAGTGGTAGACTCATTGGTATATGAGAAGTAGAGTTGAGCTGAGAAATCTCAGTAATGTAAGCTTTTCATGATGGTTCAGCACAATGCTAGAAATTATGACGCTAAATGGTAGACTCATTGGCCAAGCGTTAATTATTTTGAACAACTTATTCCTGATGATTGCGACTACATTCAGGTCAAGTCACTTTAGGAATTCATAAATGAATTTGGTGCATGTGGGTGGACAGTCATTGGTTATAAGTGCATCACTGATGATCTCGATGGATTGTGTGTGGTCAATGGATCCGTAGAGCTCTGTTATGTCAAGAGTTGCCAATTTAAATCGTGGTGGGATGATAGCTTGCTTGATTTTTCCAACAAATTCAAATGATGAGTGAATGGTGTACTCACCAAAGTTTAAGGTGTCAATGAGCCATCTATTGATAAGTGCAGTAGTATTAAAGTAATGTGCTATTCCATAGTACAGCATGATTCATAGAGGTGTGTCAGGTTTGTGCAACTTCACGTTTGTGGATATAAAAAGAAAAAACTACTTATCTTAAAGTTGTTCTTTCCAATAATCAATTCATTCAGCACTCATTGCCATTCAATTTTTGAGTTATCAGTTATTTATTGTAAGAGTTTATCATTTCCTTTTAAATCCTTTGATGATCCTTGTTTTGTTTTGTGTTTTGGAGGTACATCAGGTGTTGATGGATGAGGATCTCTATAAAAAGTTTCAAATTTTTCAAAAGAATAGTTCATGGCCTTGTAATACAAAATCAGTCTTCGTTTTTTTAATGTCCAGATTCTTTTCTACAGGCTTGTTGATTTTCTTTTCTTGATCTGGTTGCATGAATTTCTCATTAGTTATTTTTTCTATATGTGATTGCAAAAGCTCTTCAATGTAGTAATCATCAATTTCTTATCAACATCTTTATCCAAACTGTCAATACATTAGTTGTAAAGGTTAATACATCTTAAAGATTGTGATGATTCGTTGATCCACATGTTGAAGAAATGATGTACTGTTCAGTGGGATTAGTTGCTAATATGATTCCAGCTGAAAATGTATGTAGCTGTAAACTTTTAAAAAAAAAATTCAATATTGTTAAAAAAAAAAGGGTTTTCATTATGCAAGTGTACAGAAAACTGGGCCAAGAAAAGAAGATTAAGCTCATAGTTGACAATTGTTTGATTTCTTCTGCAGAATTATTAATCATTGTCCTAAAAAAAAACTCATTCTAAAGTTTTATTTTTTTTAATTTCAAAATCTTATATTATTTACATGAAATTATTTAGAATTTAAAAGCAATATTTAATTGAACTATAATGATCATAAAGACTTACTTTTTATATCAACAGTATAATGGTAGCCAAATTATATGTACAATACCAAAAGTTAATTGTGCAGTTAATTTCGAGAAAAGTAAAAATTCTGACATTAAAAAAGAAAATACGTACCTAATACATTCTGTATTTGCATCTTGTAATCAATATTTAAAATGTTTTTTACAATACGTACTATGAAAATTTAAATAAAAAGCACTTTATATACAAATATGCTAGTTTTTATGGCATGAGATGTCATATTTTATTATGCACAGTACAACATGTAATGGCAGAAATGTGAGTCATTTAAATAAAAATTTAAAGCATGAAACTTTTTCAAATTATTTGTATTACATTTTCATTATACAAAATTTATTATTAAATGTATAATGCATAAAATTATCATCCCTCTCCTTCCTTTTCTTTTACTGAAATTATGTGTTTGTTAATATAAATTATATATTTATTTATACTCATATAGAATTCATATCTACCATAAATTTCTAAAGTTCTAATCCACTTATTTTATAAAAATAATGATTTTCAAAAAGTTTAATAATTTATTTATAATTACGTTTATATAATATGTTTGTGTTTACAAGTAATGAGTTACAAAACTAATAATCAAATGTATAGAAAGATTGCATACGCAGGCAAATGATCAAATTCTGATTCTTATTTATGTCTTGATACTCATGCTTTGGAGTTACTCTGGTTTTGCTATATGTTTCATCACATTATTTTCAAGTCTATAGCTAACAAATAGACTATATGCAAATAAATTATATCTATGTGATACAATAAATATAATAAGATAGCATCACTTGTGTGCATAAAGAATATAAACATCACTGGTGTCCATAAAGAATATAAACATCACTGGATATCCATAAAGAATATAAACATCACTGATGTACACAAAAAATATAAAATGAAGAGATGAAATTCATTTTATCAGTGATATAGACAGTAGCCTACAATTTCTAGTTTTAGATAGACAAGAAGCCAATTGCTATGATGATTTCTTTTGTATCTTTTATTAGGATGAATCTTTTTCTTTATAGATGCTTTTGACATTTGGAACTTTTGGAATACAAAATAAAAATGAAGAATTCATATCCGACTTCTTTTGGAGATTGTGAAACTATGGATTATCTCAAGTAAGACATGTTATAAATGTTTAGAAAGATAATTTTGTGAGGAATACAAAGAAATTATCACTGAAGATGTAATTTGAATTTTAGTTAATGTTAATTTTCAAATTATGAACAAACAATAAAATAATAATTATTTCAAACATGAAAAAAATTTTTCTTCCTTATTTTTTATATATAGCACTATTTATCTTATGCTTATTCTTTTTTTGTTGTTGTTGTTGTTTTCCATGTGTCATAGCATCGGCCGGGACACGAACCCACAACCGTCTGCAACCAACTACTTGCTTGCATGGCGGCTGTGATACCTCTCGGCTAACAATGCAAGACTTATGCTTATTGTTTGCCTTAGTTTTTCTAGTTTCTATTAATGTATTTTTTTTGCTCTAACATAATTAAAACTGAAGTTATTGTGAAAATTGTGTCTCAGGTCAGTATTTTAAAAAATTCAATACGGCGGTTTGGACCGATTAACTAACATTAATAGTAGAATTAAATATATATATATTTTTAAACCATTACATTTTTCATTGTTGTTGTGAAATGTAAGAGATTAAAACATTGATCTATTTGTGGTAATGCTGAAACAGTTGAATAACAGAGTTGTTAGATAATTTAATCAAGAGCTGCAGAATTAATCACTCAAACATCGTCTTCTCTGGAAGCTTTCTGGTGATTCAGAGGAACAAAAATAAATATTCAAGTTGACATACCATATCAAAAAACTCTCTAATTCTTAAAAAATAATTATTATTATTTTAAAATGAGGTAAAACCTGATAAGTAATGTCTTCCTTTATACTCTTCTCTTTTGGAAAGCGAATGTAGAGAGCTTTGCCTCATAATGGGATATTTAAAGTTAAATTTTTACATACAAACTGTATACCCTGAAACCTTACTATATACTGTACCAATATACATTCTTTCAATTATAAGATAGACAAAAAAAATGAAAATAAGCAAAAAAATAAAATAAAATAAATATATTAAAATTATAAATTTGGTAAAAATTTTATTAGTATTTACAATAAAGCAGCCATTTTCATCTTGCAATACTCTCACTAATTTGAATGTGATTTCATTCAATAACAATGTTTTCTTCATGTTAAATACCTTGAAAGTACAGGTATTTCTTTATCACTTTTTTTTCTTCCAAAGGTGTGATGTAATATGGTATTTCATTCGATATTTTCTAAGTATAACGTAAAAAAAAATTGTCCTTTCTTTAATAATCATTACAATGAAAATTATTGATTTGTAGTAAAAATCATATTCTCAAATGTGTCTTATGTTCAAAAAGAATAAATCATCTACTAGAGAAATAATGAAAATGAAAAACATTTTTCTGTTACTTTTATTTGCACTGCTGAATTAGCAAAAGTTACAATCATGTTAAAATATAATTTTTTGGTAAGCATATTGAACTTATAGATAGAAGATATGAACAAATAAAACAGTTCTGATAAATGCTATTGAATTGTGTCAGAAAACTTCAAGTCTGTAGAAAAGACTGAAGCTTTGTTATCCATTTTATTTTTTTAAAAAAGTAAAAATATGGTAAAGTAAGATTTTTTATTATTTTTTGAATTAATGTGATGAGTGAATGTACACCTAGCAAACATACATTTATATGTGGTCTTTCAATTTAATATTAATACCATTATATTCTAAATTTGTATAGGCATACAATATACATAAAAAAGCATCACAGTTATATGTAAATATGTTGAAGATACTGTATACATGCAGTACTGCAAACAATATTTATTGTATCTCAATCAAAACATATAAACAAAATGTAACATATTTATCTGTTATATATAATATTTGCAAGGACAGCTTAAAACAAAATATAGCAGATATCATAAATTCACTGTATATATTAAAGTGAAAAGCATATCTATATGCTTATTCTCTCAGTGTTGCATTTTTTTTTATTTCTTAGCATATTTATATATTAACAAACTCTCCATACAGTAATGCCATAACAGTGCAAATATTAGTGATCAACGGATGCAAGATGATTTGTGCATAAAATCCCTATCTAGTGCCTACTCATCTAGACTCATCAATGAGGAGCTCTGGATCTGAGAGCACTAAATCTTAAGATATAATTCCATCCTCCAACAGTCACATTTTACTAGTTTACTTAACAATAAAGCTATAACACCAAGATAAAAACACAATAATGTTTTTAATCAAAGCAATTTTGCTTTTATAGTCATATAGTTCAGTATCTATAAATTTTAGTGTCACTGTTTTTTTAAAAACCACAGACACCATAGATGGCACTCTTGTATGGAGAGTTTACAACTGTTTAAACAGCTTGTGTAAGCATAGGAAATGATGATCGTGTAATGTTTTACTGGTTTATATTAATCCTGCCCATAGGACTATGGAACTGTGGATTTAAAAAAATGACACCAAAATGTATAGATACTAAACTGGCTTCAGATCTACATGACTATAAACATGAAAGAGCTTGAATTGAAAACATTATTGCACTTTCAGGTCCTGAGATCTAGGTGCAATGCTCTCAGATTCAAGACCAAAAGCTAGAAACCATTCTGGAGATATTAAATGAGTAGGCACTAGATAGGGATTTTATGTGCAAACCTTCTTGCATTTATTGATTACTAAACTATTGTATGAAGAGTTTGCTATTTAAACAGCTTTTATAAGCATAGGAAATGGGGATCATCTGACATTATATTGGTTTATACCAATCCTGCCATGTGATTATGGTGATTGTGAATTTTAAAAACCAATGACATCAAAATCTATAGATATAGAATTGGGTTCAGATCTATATGACTATAAAAACAAAACAGCTTGCATTGAAAACATTATATTTTCATTTTGGCCTCATAGCTTTATAATCAACTAAATTGATAAAATGTGGCTGTTGGATCGTTGCATTAGTTCTTAAGATATAGGAATAGTGCTCCAGATCCAAGACTCCTCACCGATCAGTAGGGGCTAAATAAGAATTTTAGGCACAAACCTTTTTGTATCCATTGACTATTAAGGTTTTCAGTGGGTGGCACTTCTGTACGGAAAGTTTGCTACTATTTAAACAGCTTGTGTATGCATAAGAAATGGTGATATGTGACATGTATGGTAAATTTTTATATTTAATCAAGATCATTCACTGTTAATTGAATAAACTATTACATTTGTGTGACTAATATTTATCTGACATAATTTATAGGTAAAGATTATTTCAAATTAGATTATTAAAGAATAACAAAAAATAAAAATAAAAGAATGATAACGAAAATACATAAACTGATAGCATTAAACAAAAATGTATAGCAAATTACCAATGACAATCTTAAATGATATATGTTCTTAAAAGTTAACAAATCTATTTTATAGCACAAAATGAAAATCCACAATATGAGTAAAATAAGCAAAAAAAAAAACACAAATACCAAACTTATAATTAAAACTTGAAGCAAATGGCATTGAAAAAAAAAGATACAAATAACAATTTTTTCCAAATATATATATACATTATAATGATCGATTGAAACTCCCTAACTTAATCTGCCATACAGGGTACCAATAGGCTATTGGAACCTAGACAATTTATATAATAGGCAGATACGCACAGGAGAGGTTACTCTTTTATCGAACTGAAAGCTCCAGTCACCAGCTCAGAGAAAAGCTGAATATTAAAATTCTAATTCTTAATTTTAAACAATATTAATAAAATATATAAATAAATTACTGCCAAAATTAATTCAGCAAAACATTTTATTACGCGCACACACACGCACATTAAAAGGAAAATTCTGAAAATTAAATTAACTAGTGAATATGTTTCATTTTGAATTATATGCACAGATGGACGCATTTAATAAATTTTACAATTTTAATATTTTACTAAGCATGAATATGCTACATAGATGCTTTTAACCTTAGGCTAAAATCTCAAGTTTAAACCAACACTAGGTTACTGATATACTGATGTGACCAATGCAAAATGAGATTATTAGTATAACACAACTATACTAATATGAATTTATGTCTGTAGTAAGATGTCATTAGACAAATAACGAATCATGGTGGGAAGGAACGAACATCTTCTGCATGATCATTAATAAATTTCAGCAACAGACAGGAATGATCCACTGCCTAATTGGTAATAGAAAAATGAAATTGTTTGAAATATATTTAAAGAGATGCTCTATAAATAAAGATAGTGGTCTTTGCCGGCTTACTGTCCCAACCAGAGCATAAGAAAGTCAATGGCGTAGGAAATACGTTTATGACCATTGATAACACAATGGATACACTTTTGGGCCATACATTCAGGTGGGTATTATGCCCTGTATACTAATGTGGTACAAGGGAATAAATATTCAATGCATCTACTCAGATTACATTGACATAAAACATCCATACATCTATCCACCAGCAACCATTTAACTATGAAACAATTAACCCAAAATTAACATGCCTTAAACTAACATAAGCTTATGTATCTATGCAGCCATTCTTGCTTATTTTCAAATAATTAATTTAAAAGAAATTTATGAGAATGGAAATGATAATAATAGCAAACATATTAAAAGAAAATATAACAAATAATTTAAATTTCTGCTTAATCAGATGAGACTTTATGGGTTAAGTTCCGTTTAGATTTAAGTATTTGAAAAGTTCTTAAATTTTTTAAATATTTGAAAAAATTTTAGATTATTAAATGTATTTGAAAAGTTCTTAGATTATAAAAGTATTTGAAAAGTTCTTCGATTATTAAATTATTTGAAAAGTTCTTAGATTATAACAGTTCATATTTCCCCTGACTGTATGTTTATTTGAAGTCCATCTTGGTGATCCATAATTCATCATACAATTCAAAATTCATTCATTTCATATTGTTCTAGGTGGAGACGAGTCCATTACTGGCCAAGTTCCAGAAACCACATCATACTCTGGAGGCCGCCTCAGCTAAGACAAATGTGGGAAACATAATTTATTGTGTGACCCTTACATTTTGGAGATCCGCAATATACTTATAAATATATTTAAAAAACATATAATCAGCAAGAGCAATCCCAAATCTCAATCTCGACTTCAAAGTTTTCTTTTTATATCTTTGAATTTTTATCATCAAATTCCAGGATCGATCTTGCCTGGCTTGGTGCTGTTCTTATTGATGATGACTTTTCTCTGTGGACTGTGTGTTTATTTACATTATAATTGGCCAGCTTTCATTAGAGTGAGAACTCAAAATTATCACTAGTATTTTTTTTAGTTTATCTCTTATCTGACTTTTATGTTCAAGGGCCTGTTTGCAATATAGAAAATCATTTCCATTCTAAGATTAAAAATAACTAATTAATAGCTTCTTTTTTTTTTTCTTTTATATTAAAACAATCTTGTTTTTAGATTTTTAAACTTTAAAGAACTATATAATTAGTTTGCCATCTGTGCATTATATATATATTAATTTAAATAAAATTATTAAATTCTCTTTTTTTACATATATTTCTACTTGAGGGTGATTCTATACTTTTCCCATTTTTATTTGAAAGTGATGTAATTGCATATCTTTATACTGTTACAATATATTATAATCAAACTGCTTCAAGAAATTAAAAGTCAAACAAAAAAATTCAGAAATATTTTTTTATTGTATTTTAAAGACCAAAGCAAAAGTAGTGTTTCCTGTTCTAACTGGATGTTACAAATATTGATCCATTATTTATAATAATATTTTTAAATAAAATGTTAAAGATGCATTGTTTTATTATTATTTACTAATGTAGCAATATATTTTACAAAAATTATAGTACCAATTATTACAATATTAAATAACAATAAAGGTAGTGTAAATATTTTTTTCTTACTTGGTTGGTGTTCTCTATCTACTTGCGATAACAATAAAATATGCCTCTGCAGAATTTCCTAAAAATGCAAAAAATATCAAATTTAATATTAAATTTATTTAAACATTTTACTAATGATGTATGATACATAAAATAACTTTTCTAATTTTATTACAAATTTATAATAAAATTACATGTAGATTTATTTCCAATAAATAAATAGAAATTTCTTAAATTCTTACTAAAAACCAAACACTTTAAATTATGTAATATGAAATAAAAACATAACTATTAAAACTATGTAGGCAAAAAAACTATGAATATATATGGTTTCAACTAACATTTTATAATAGTAAAAAAGAAATACACCTTTATCCCGCTTAATGCTTGACCTTTATGTAAGGATTCACAATAACGATCATCAACAATTTGTACCCACTATTTTTGATTTACTATTGATTATTACCTATAAAGATCATTAAAAAAAATTTAAAAAAATTTTTGGTGGCCATTTTGTAACTGATGACATAATAGAATTGTTATTAAAGTCATCTCATCCAAAAGCAAAATAGTGACTTTCATGCTAAAATTGTATGGCACATATTTTATTCCTAAAACACAATGTTATAGTGCTGCATTTAATATTTTGATTATAACCTTAAAAAATGATCAGTGAATGTACACTATTTTATTTAATTTTCATCCAGTGTTTATACGAGACCATTAGTATTTCATTATATCTCCAAAGTAAAGATTTTCATTATTAATGAAAGCAAAAAATTAAAAAATTCATTCAATACACTAATAAATAAATAATACAAAAACACTGTCAGATAATGAAAATTATTCTACATGAATAAAGCATGATAAACAGAGCAGCCAAAATTCAAAAAACATTAATTATAAATAACAATTTGCCAAGTGCATTCAGTACTGTATACCAGAATCAAATGATAGGAAAGGGAAATTTAAAGAGGTTTGGTTTATTGCAAAGTCTAAAAACGTTATCAATCAGTGTAACACTAGAGTTCCACTGAGAATGCTCTGGGATATTAACTGATCAGTTCCAATATGTCACCATGATTCTGGTATACAGTACCGAAAGCACTTGGCAAATTGTTCTTTATAATTAATGGGTTTTTTTTAATTTTGGCTGTTATTTATCATGTTTTATTAATGTAAAATAATTTCCGTTATCTGACAGAGTTTTTGTATTATTTATTATTTAAATATAATTATGGAGTAGAAGCCTTGAAGTTATGTAAAGAAATTGTTAAACTTGGAGAGCGGTTAAAGTTCTTAAAGAAGTGCATGAAATTTAAAGTTTTTCAGAACTGTTGTAATTTTGTTATTAACCCTCCTATTTACAGGAAGAGAGAAGCAATGAGTTTAATGAGGATTACATTATTAAAGTATATTGTGAAAGATTGTAAAAAACCAGTTATATTTAAATGTTGCAGAAACATGGAGGATTTTAAACTTTTACTTGATGCTGGATGATATTATTTATAGATGTAATGGTTTGCAAATGTTTTTGTAGCATAAATTTGAGAATAAATTTAATTTTTTAGCGACGAAACAAAATGTAATAATTTATAATGAAGTACAAGATAATTTTGTGAATTTATTAAATGAAAATTTCTCAATGGAATTTAAATCTTTATTGGAATGCAGTCCTAAATTTGTTGGTGGAGTTGGAGGGATCTGAATATGGAGATTATTGCGATATTGAGACAGCTTATGAATTTTTAGAGAAGGAGGTGGTGATTAAGCAGGTTGCTCCATAGTTAAAAGATTATTATTATCTTGCAGAGGATAAGAAGTGGTATAGAATGATTAATAAGTTCAGATTGTTGTTGAAGGAGAAAAATATTATTTGTGCAAAAGAAGATAAAGGTAATAGATTTGTGTTGATGAATGGACACATATATAAAGAGAAAATTTCTCAGCAAATTGTTAAGATGAATTTTGAAAAAGATGAAAATCATAAGTTAAAAGTGTGTAAGGACAAGTTTGTTTGCAATGTTTTGCATCCATTTGTTGGTAAACTATTTTTTACGAGAGATGAATAGTTGAGAATTTATTCATTAGCAGCGATTGTTCCACGTTTGTTTGCAAATGTTAAAGTTCATATGAAGAATATTCTATTAAGGTTGATGATGGATTTTGGAGGTTGTTATTATCAGAAAGCATTGCAATTGGTTGCAAAATGGTTACAAGAGTTGGTGGATTTTGGTGAATATACAATTAATTCAATGTTTGAATTTGTTCAGATTTTGGAGTCTGCCAAGGTGATTAGTTATTGTTATATGGCTTCGTTGGATGTGAGTTATATAAATTGGCAGACTGTAATAAAACGATAAGTGTAATTAATAAACTTTTATTGGATTATAATGCAGACTTTTATAAAGCTAGATTTATTATGGAAGTATTGGAATGGATTAATGGTGATATTACTGCAAGATATAGAAAAAATCATTATCAAATGAAGAATGGCTGGCCGATGGGGTTGGTGGTGAGTGATATGTGTGTAGTTTATACATTTCGGAAATGAGAAAACCTATTGTTAAGCCATTTATAAGAAGTTATGATTTAATATATAGAAGATATGTGGATGATGTTTTTGTGTATGGGTCAAAAGATGCAACAGTGAATATATTCAAAGAATTAAATGACAATTCTGATTTGTCATAGACTATTGAGTTTGAAAATGATGGTATCTTAAAGTATTTAGATGTAAGTGTATATAAATGCTGTAATATGTTTGGGTATAAAACGTTTGTTAAACCATTAAATGTAAGAGGTTTTATACATCCGTTATCAAATGTTCCTTTGAATTATAAAATGGCTGGATTTAAGTGTTTTTTTGTATCGAAATTTGCATCTTTGTAAATTTGAAACAGATAGGAAAAGTAATATTGAGAAATATATGGATGATTTGATAGGAGTAGGATACAAAAAAATTATATTATACAGACAATTGTATTTGTTTTATCAGAATTTAAAGTTCAAACATAAAGTGGATGTAAATAATAAAACGGTCAAAAAGTGATTTTCTTAAGCTTATGTGCCATTTACAAGTAAGAAATTAAAAAATATTATCAGTAAAGATTATAATGTAGGATTCCATTCCCCTTTGTGTTTAAATAGATTAATAAACAATTCAAAGGATAATGTGGAAGAAATGGATAAGTATGAAGTGGTTTATTCCATTACTTGTAAAGAAATTGGGATAATGGTTGGTTAGACACACACGCTGCTTGATGGCATTGTTGCTATGCAAAAACTATAAAAGATTAACATTCCCAGGCCGTATTTTTTTGGGGGGATTTGCTTTCTTTTTTCTTATAAAAAAAATCAAACCCAGAATTTTTAATTTTTAATTATTTTTTTTTATTAACTTCAACAAATTTACAAAAATAACAATCAAACACAGATATTTTATTTTTTGAATGTCTTTTTTTTTAACACCAAAAAATTTTCAACATATTAGCTTTGGTTATTTTGGTTTCTTTTTTTTTTACAAAAAAATAAAATCAATAAATGTAAAACTGCGTATGCTTTTTTTTTTTTTTTTGTTTTCACAACTTATTACTCTTTTTTTTTTTTTTTTTTGGAAAACAACATCAACAAATTTAAAAATTATTAAGCTATTTTTGAGGGGTTCCATTTTTTATTTTTTTTTAAAGTAACAGGAACAAATTTAAAGATTATTAGCCTATTTTTGGGGGTTTCCAGTTTTTTTTTTAAAAAAATTACATCAACAAATTAAACCTTATTATGATTTCGTTTTTTTTTTTTGCTATAAATATCAACAAATTAAAAAACCAACTGTTTGCGTCTCCACTAACATATAAGATGTATAACTTGAACAAACAGTATTCTGGAACCATCAAACCAAGTTAGCTTCTGGTGTCAGTAAATGAGAGAATGAAACAATGTCTGGGTTTTCCATGCCATATTGTTGCTCTCATTGAGTTTATGGAGAATACATTATTTGACATGTTACCTACTTCAAACGATGTTCAGACATACCCTTTGACAAGGTTTTACACCTTAAAAGTTGATTACATAAGTGTGTAAACCCTATGATAATTATTGGTTAGTCAAATTGTGTGATTTCAATAAAAAAAAATTCCTTTACAATTAACGATTTTTACATAATTAAAGACACATACCCTCACACGAAACTGTAAATAAGTGTGAAGTGGGCAAATTCACATAAATATTTTGGTGTGATGCAACAACACAGTATGCAATGTGTAGTAACAACAGAACTGTTGTATACATATAACACACTGTAGTGAAAATACGCTCAGACACATATAAAGGAAGTTTTTATGTGTTTTAGCTCATAAATCACACCATAAAATATAGTTGGCCATGTAAATGGCATATTTATGGGTTTTAAGCACATAAATCATGCCATCAAGCAGTGTGTGTGCATAATCAACACACACCAAAATTGATTGTAAAACTATTTATTATGGTGAAATGAAGGCGAATGTTTTAACATGATTACAACAGCATATTTATGAGTACAAAAAATCTAAATGTGATTTACAGATTTATTCTGTTTTTTTCAAATCATGAAAGTAATTGTGGTCATAGTTTTATCCTCAAAATATTACCACTGTGTGCAATGAATCAAATCATAGGAAAAGGAAGTTGAAAGAGGCTTGGTTTATTGTGAAGTCTAAAAACGTTATCAATCAGCATAGCACCAGTGTTCCACTGAGCATGCACTGGAGTATTAACCGATCAGTTCCAATATGTCACCATGATTCTGGTATACAGTACCGAAAGCACTTGGCAAATTTTTTATAATTAATGTTTTTTTAATTCTGGCTGCTCAGTTTATCAAGCTTTATTTGTGTAAAATAATTTTCAATACACTGATGGAAATCAACACAGTACTGCAAAAATAGAAAATTTGCTCAGCATAAAATTAAAAATATACAGTACATATTTTGAATTAAAATTTTTCTGTCAAATCAAAACTGTTACCATTGCTTTTAAAATATTTTCAGTAAAAAAAAAGGAGAGAGCAAAGAGGGTAAAACAGTTTCAGATTTATAATTAATATCAAAAATTACTAAACCTAATTTTAAAATAATACTTACTCTGCTTCCTTGAATTCTTTTCAGATATTGAAAGCAATGGAGAGACATGATCTCATATGTAAAAAAAAAATTCAGTACCAAAAAAAAAAATTTAATTAAAAATAATTTTTGGTCATATGTACTATCAATATTAAATTTTAAATTGTGTGCAGCATAAATATTAGCTAAGATTTCTGACAATCAATTTTGGATTAAAATTTTTACAAATGTTAACTTCAATCAAATCGAAACTGCTATCCATCATATTTCAATTGCATTTTTGGAAAAAAAATGTGAGGATGATTTTATGCAATTAATAATAAATTGTGTGTGATGAAAACGCAATACAAATAAAGTGAATAACAAGTCTTTAATTTTTCTTAAATAGCCCGTAACTTTGCCATTAAAATGTATTTCACTATTCGATAAATTACTAAGCATTGTAAAAATATGGCTACTGCACTTGATAAAATAGTGACATGTCATGTCCCAAAAAAAACACTATGGCTATTGTATTTGTTTATTTAGATCAGCACAGTATACGTTGTAACAAAAACCTTAAATATTGATTACAATATGCAAATTCAGAATGCATTAGATTTTTTTTTCCTTTTTCAATACACTGATTTTTATTTTTTAAAGTTAACTGTGATTACGTTTTTGAAATATATTGTATGTTTATTTGGCTCTTCTTACACTAATAATAAATAGCAAGTCTTTATGATCAATCAAATGATTTATTAATTATTTTTTTAAGTTTTAAAAATTTCACATAAATAATATAGTATAATAGTGTAGTACAAATTTTAAAAAAATTAAACTTCAATATGGATAATTTTTTTTCAACATAATGTGCGGAAGAACAAAAAAATTGTTAAATGGTATTTTAGTTTTACTTTCTTGGTATATTTTGCTACACATTTTGGACAGTGAAAACATGCATTTCTTTTCTAGCAATATTAAACCTTTTTTTTAGTGATTCTGTTTAAAGTCATCATAGCAACTAATATGACCACAAAAAAATCAAGAAAATTTTTGAGCTTGGAAACCAAACTGGATAATGATGATCGGTGGGTGAATGGATCACAGGAAGCAAACAACCAAGTTACTGGGTTTTTTTCTAATTACATAGATTTAAGTTGCAATACCATACGTACATAAATACATATTTTAAATGAATAATACATGCAGCATAGTTTACACAAGCATATAATGTATGTTAAGAGATTTTTATATATACTCAATAAGTTATTTTTTAACATAATATTCCTAACTTATAGTAATCAGCCAATTTTTCGCCCATTATAAATGCTTATTCTGCATATAATATTCTTGCTCAATGATGAATTTTGGGGAACAATTGCCTTTTCTGGGCAAACATGTATATATTAAATTTATGCATTTTACTTGTTTTAGATGTATGGTTAATAGTGTTGTACTGTATATCTGCAAAGAAATGTACATCAAAATACAAGTCATGTTCAACAGAAAAAAAAATCACAGTAACATTTAAAAAACAGATAGTATCCACTATCTGTTTGATGTGATTGGTGTACAACATCTGTTTTAAAAGAAATTTCATTTTTACCAAAAAAAAAAAAATTTGAGATACTTTATAACTTAACTTTAAATAATCATAACTTTTACAGACATAATTTTCTCTGTATCTTTCTTTAAATCTCAAACTTCAACAAACCTAAAAAATATTTACCTACTCTTTACATAGTACAGCTTTCATAAGTAGTTACAAATTAAAAGCAAGACAATACTAAGAATATATTGTATCGGTCAAAATATGTTGATCCATCTAACATGAGCTGGAACTCAATTAAATGTACTTCAAACCCAGTCAAGCCTGAGATTTAGATTAAGAACCAACCTAGATTTGAACCCATTCGACAAGCCACAGATCGAACACCTAATGAATAACATTAATAGTGATGGCACATGAGAATTAATTCTTAAGTCCAGCACACTAGAAGAGCGAAAGAAGCAATGAGACATATTCAACAAGAATGCACATATATGTTGGAATGTATGGAAGTGGAGAGAAGATAATTAGAACTACATAAGTGGCTTGAATATTAATAAAATATTTAATAACACATTTAATGAACAGTAAATTACTTATACATCTGTTTGAATGCTCTTATGAATAAATTACACATGATATGTCAATAAATATATTTGGTGGCTTACATTAAGGTGCCAACCATTTGACTGCAAAACAAACTTACACATTTTTAAATTAATGATTTAATGGTGGTTCGGAAAGATGATGAGCATGCAACTTTAAGAAGCATTCTAGGAATCATTATACATATTATACAACCTATTTTCACACCATTTCAGTCGTGAAAATCAAAATATATATTTTAAAAATGGTTTAATTATGGAATACAATATTTATAAGGATTTAGAAAAATAATATACATTTAAATCAAGTCTCTTTTATTAGCGGACATAATAATTTCAACAATTTTTTTGTAAATTCCAACTTTAAAAAGAAAAGAAAACTTCGTTTTCTAAAGATATGTATATTCTTAAATAAATGGGATGAATTACGATGGTGGGGTTTTACAAAAATAAAAAAAAACAATATTATTTAATTAACTAATGACTATTATAGGAAAGACATATATATACATAAGCAAAGTGCAAGTTTATGATTACATCATCAAAATTAAGTCATTAAATAAATAAATTAACACTAATGGAGAAGTAGCAAGGCTGATATAAAGGCAGAAGAGTCTGAAGTAATGTCGTGCTTTCAAACGAAGAAATAAAGTGGCTAAGAGTCATTCTTCTAGGGTACTGCTTAGAGAAGTTTAATTAGGCTTGCGGTGAGCCCCAGGGTTGTCTGGGTGACCGATGTGAGAGGCCTCTAATACGAAAATGATCCCCGGAAGGTCAACTATCGGCAGGACAGGGCGTGAAAAAAGTTTATGGGTCCGAATTTATCATAATCATCCAAGTTAGAAACATGTAATATTTAATCAACCAAAACCTTATATCAGCAAGGCAACATAATATTGTCTTTAATGACATTAAATGGAAATCTTTATTTTAAAACACATGAACCTCACTCGAATGCTATAATTTAGGCAATGAACACTATGATATGTAATATATAAAAAGATTTAATTCGCACTAAATAAGTTTTAAAAATTACCCCCCCCCTCTTTGTTATTTAACAGACTGAAATCCCACCCTCGCGAATTTTATAACTTACAAATAATCAAGTCTTGGAAATATTAAGAGTATGACATTATGATCAAAATAATATAAAAACAATAATAATAAGAAAAAAATCACCTTTTCAGAATGAAATGTATAAAATGAAGTAAGTATTTGATAGCGTTAATTTTTCGGGAATAATAAAATTATACATAAAGAATATATATATTTCTTTTAAAGACATTTTTAAGAAAATCATATAATTGGGTTAACCTGAGAAACAATCTGGCAAGCATATTATCTAAGAAAATATGTAATCTAATTCAAAAGGGAGGGGTTTATTCACTTCGATTCAAGGGAGGTCTAAGAAGATAGGGAAAATAACATATATTAAGCTCACAAGATTGTTTAGATTGGCAACTTAAAAATAGTAAAATACAACAGTTTAAAATAAAAAAGGAACCGCACCAAGATTAAAGAAATAAGAGCAGACTTTACATATAAAAGAAAGCTTAGTAATATGAAAGCAAATTTACATTAATATTTATAACGTAAAAACATTTAATTTAACAATTTAAAATGAAATCCGGAGAGTTGAGGTGGAGATTAATTTAGAAGGAGTAAGAAGTAAATTTCATAGGTGATTTTTAGGTTAATTATCTTGCTATAATAAAGAGTCCACTTCAACAGTTCGGCTCCAGCATGGAAAGATTAACAGGATTGAAATTATTTTAGTAGCAAGCTTCCGTTAGGCATTTCTCCGTCCTTAGATCATATTTTGGGCCATCGGTGAGATGATTATTTGAGGTGAGATGGACCAGCAAAAACAAGGAAGGTGACAAGTTTTCTACTTGTCCAACATTTTAAAAAAAAAATAGTGGAGTTCTTTTTACAACAGCTTATCTAAAATTTAGTTCTCTTCTCTGGTAGTCAAAAATCAGCCCATTATATACAGTCCCCAGGTATGTGAGGAATGCTTTGTGTTCCTTTTTTTAATTTCATTTCCTTTACCTATTGTTTTTGAGATGCAACTGTTAGATAATTTTTCCAAAAATATATTGAAATCCACTTCCAGATTAGAAATAGATTTGATAAAATGTTAATGGCAAAAGTATAACTTCTTAATTGAATTTCCCTTTTTACTTTTAGTATAGTATAATTAAATATTCTTTCCGACAATTAGATAATATAACATTTCCACTCTTTTAATTATTTTTGAACAATTAACAGTTGCATACTCCATCTTGGATTTTTAAAAGAAACATAGTTTTTAATAAATTTAACAAAAGTTATTTTTTTATGATTGATAAAATTAATATAGTGTTAGTAATTGCTCCCATTACATATATATATATATTTGAGCTGCACCTAATATATTTTGATTTTAATAAAAGAATAATAAATAGTAAAAAATATTAAGAGCTAAATTTTATAATCTTTTAGGTGCATATCGCAAACACATACATAAAATATCCATTAATATAGGAGCGGGAGAGAACATAAGGTTCAAAGGTGGGTATTTGGTGAGTATGAAGGACCATGAATCTCAACTGCTTCATACTTCCCCACTTATAACAGATGAAAAAAAGTTTCATGATATATTAACACTATTTGGACTATGAGTCTTCAAGTGTTGACCAAAAGAGATGATTTTGAAATTCATATTTTAATGTTCACGTACCCTTCAATCTATTTCTTCACTGCTTTACATCTTAAATGACTATTTTAAATTAATATCCCTTTCAACGATTATTATTTAATTGACCGAATGAGTTAAAAATCAAAACTTTTAATTGGCCAACTCACAACTTTAACAAAATCTATTGTTAAAATAGATTCACTTTTAATAATATAAATACGTTAGTTTCATTTGTAAAAAGTATATTACAAATTTGTCAGATTATGAAAGTAAACGAAAGTCTTTTCAAAAATAAAATTTGATTTATAATTTAAAAAATATACAATTGCGGTGAAATAAAAGTAACCGCTATTCAACCAACCAAAAAAGATTGCTAACGCAATTTTTTTTTTTCACTTTAACGTTATGATAAATATGCAGCAATAAATAAATAATTCTTGGTAATATCTTAACTATTTTTCTAAAATAATTTGATTTTTAGTATTATTTTATCAATAATAATTTGTAATTCAACTCAAATATTGTTTAAAATGTTGTAAACATTCATTTATCATTTTCATAATAAAAATCAAAACGGACGTAACTTTTTACTTTTTGGCAGCCATTTCCCTTTCTGACAGAAGTTGGACAGACAATAAGATTCAAGAAAAGGTGGTGAAAAGGTGGTGCTTTGGTTTTGTTTGACATATATGGTCATTTTTATTGATTTTTTACTTGTAAAATAATTCTGAAGAGGGCACCATCTTACAGAACTTTTGATTTTCTTTCGAATGACGTATAATATGTATACGTGGGATAAAAAATAGCTGATTTAGAGTGACGTCAAATCTACTCGTTTTTTTACGAGTCAGGCAGTTGAAAGAATATTACCTATACTATTTCCTATAACTCCTCCTAATTATCTTATAAACAAAATAAAGCAAATTAAAGACATATCCAGTGTCTCTGGTCCAGTTGGATTGTTTTTCTTCATGGTTCACGAGTTTTTCAGTGGTGTTTTATTTTTACCTTTTCCCGAGATCAGGTGGTACATATGGTTTTAACTGTCTAGCATTGAATGTTCCTTTTGTGCCTTGGTCTCCCTCCAACACGAAGGTATTTTCATGACATTTTCACAGGATCAGATGTGGTCCATGATAAAAAGGAAAACATTTCTTGAATTCTTTCTCGGTAGAACTGCTGGGCTTTTGTGATCTTAACCACACTTGGTTGCCTTCATGGAATTGGTGGTGTGGAATGTCTCCTTTTTACTCGTAAATTGGCCAATTGTGCCATACGTGAGTGGGCGGCTTCTCCATCCCTGTCTAGATTAATTACTATATTGTCCCTTGGTAACAAGTTGTTAAATATGTCTGGACATTGTTTCCCATAATGTAACCTACTTGGAGCAAACCCTGTCGACTCATTGATCGTATAATTAATATACCCCATGATTTCTTCGATTTTCTTTACGCTCCCCAGTGGTTGGATGATGTATATGTATGAAAAAGTCTATAGATCTCTCTCATAACCTGTTCACATAGGTTAGACTGGGGATTTCTGATGAATATCAACCTGTGATTAATCCCGTTTTGTGATCCATCCATTCAATTCCTTTGAGGTAAATGCGGAACCATGATCCAACAATATTGTATCTGGTTTTCCCATCTCAGGGAATTGTTTTTCCTGGAATACCTGAATAGCATTTTTGGTGTTGGCCGACCGAACGGGATAAGACCGTACATACTTGGAAAATTTATCATGTAACCAACAAGTAGTGAAATCTTTGAAACATTGGCAATGGTCCATAATGATCCACTGCCAGCAATTCATTGGATTTTGATGCCAGAACTGGTTGCAATGTTCCGGCATATGATTTGTTTAAAAATTTGTTCTATGCACATTTAGTGCATTTACACAGGATGTCAAGAATTTGGGCATACATTCCCGGCCCATAATGATCCACTGCCAGCAATTCATTGGATTTTGATGCCAGAATGTTTGCAATGTTCCGGCATATGATTTGTTTGAAAATTTGTTCTATGCACATTTAGTGCATTTACACAGGATGTCAAGAATTTGGGCATACATTCCCGGCCAGTAGAATTGGTGCTTTATAGCCTCCTTCTGTTTTTCTTGATCCGAATGTGTCATGCACATGATTAATTGCCTTACTTCTTAACTTAGTGGGAGATATTGTTTTCCACAGGTTATCTTGACCTTTTAGAGCAATCTGCAAAATTCCATCTTTCAATCTATATTGTGACTATTGTTTTCCAAGAGATATTATCTGATCATGGGTTTTTTGGATACAAATAATCTGTCAGTACTGTGGTTTCAGCTTCTTGCCAATATGATAGATTTTTAAAATCCGATTCTAGGGATATATCTCTAGTAGTGGTCATGATTGTCACCATTTGGTTCACCAAATCAGGGTTACTCAATTTCATTGGTACCGGATAGTGACTCAATATATCGGCCACTATATTTTTAGGCCCAGGTCAGTACATGACTTTAAAGTTAAAGTTTTGTAGGGTCAAACTCCATATGATAAGGCAGTCAGTTAAGTAGCTTTTATTTAAAAATTGCAAACATTTATGGTAAGTTATAATGATAACTTCGGACCTAGTAGAAACTGCTTGAATTTTTGGCTTGCCCATATGATGCTTGTTCGGTGGTACTATAATTAATTTTCGCCCCTTTAAAGTTCTGCTACTGAAGTAGACTACTTGTTGTTCTCCAGTATCCCCTATTTCAAATAGCACTGCTCCCAAACCATTCTTGCTAGTTGGATTGGACGTAAAAAGGGCACTGAAGTCCAGGTGATGGAGCATGACTGCCTGAAGAAAATTCCATTTAATGGTCATTAAGTCCCGATCATGAGCAGATGTCCACTTCATTTTTTATTCTTGCATATCAAGTTTACTAAATTGGTTGTTTCACTGGCAAACCCTGGGTAAAACTTTGTGATAAAAATTGCATAGCCCCAAGAAGGATCAGACCTGTTTACGTGTTGTTGGGGTAGGAAAATTTTCTATTGCCTCAATTTTTTCAGGGTGACCCTATTCACTGATGATGTGCCGTAAGAAAAAAATTTCCTTAATTGCAAAGTGACTTTTTTCCAGATTAATGGTGATGTTTTCCTGCTCGCATTCCTTAAAAAACAATGCCAGATATTTAAGGTGTTCATCGATATTCTTTGAGGCAATAACAATATTGACCACATAACATATCACATGTTCTTGCATCTCCTCAGATATCATCCAATGTAAACAGCACATGAGGCCAGCCCCACTATTAAGGAGGCCAAAAGATACTCTTTTAAACACGTGGCTCTGACCATTATATCGAAAAACAGTGTATATCCGATCCCATGGGTCGAGAACCATTTGCCAATAGCTGGTAGTCAGATCCAAAGTGGAGAAAATGGTTTTTCCTGCTAGCTGGACAAACACTTCTTGGATTGGTGGAAGTATATCCCTCTCAGGTATGGTCATACTATTTAGCCATCTGGTGTCAAGGCATAATCGGATATCACCATTTTTCTTTTTGACAATCACTAAGAGTTTATTGTATGGTGATGGGCTATGTTCCATGATATCCCATTCCATCATTTGTTTAATTTGTTTGTTGACTTCATCCCGATATTGAAAGGGAATAGGGTATGTTTTAGACTAAGCATAGGATTCTTCCTTGACCCTGATCCAATGGATATACCCTCAAATTTTTCGACACGAATTAGAGAACACATGTGAATACTTTTGTAAGAGTTCTTGGATACAGGCTTTATCCCTTGGTTTTTCATTGATGAATCCTGTACCTTCGCTGTAATTAACATCGGGTCTACAGGTTGAATCATGCAGTCTGGTTTTCCAATCTTGTCTACTTATTGGTTTCAAATTTAAGGGGTTCTTGATGAACATAGCAGGTTTTGTTAGGGTAATCTATAGCACATTCATGTTGGGTTAAAAAATCAGATCCTAGCACCATATTGTATAAAAGGCCTGACATTACTAAAAAGGGATGGCCTAGAGATTTATTATTGAGCGTGACATCTAACCACACTTGGTATCTTTCACTTATCAATTGTTTCCCATTGGCTAGGGCAAGGTAAATGGGACATGTGGGGAACTGCATAACTTGATTTCCTTGTCTTTTGAAGTCGCTTATTCAAGACTTTGACACTATCAATATTTGGCTTTGTGAATCCAGCAGTATCTGCACCCGCTGATTGCTGACTATTCCTTTTTTGGTAGGTTACATTTAATCCAGTCTTATCCTCAGAATTTTCCCCTTCATGGATGATGGTGGACATAGGGCTGACATATTCTGTTGGTTGCATTCAATGCACCTGTTGCAATATCAGTTTACGGGTGTTTCCCTTATCGTATGTTTCCATTACATCTTGGTCAAGGGTTATGTTCCCATAGTCCATAGATGTAAAGAAGCTGGTCATTTCTCCTATTTTATTGCTTCTGTTTCAGATCACCATCCCTTGCAACCATGGTGGCATACCATGTCTATGCGAATAATGTGTGCATCTGAATATGCAAATTTTGGCAAAAACCTCAGCATAGCAACCTGTTTTAAAAAAATTGTGTGAGTCTCTTGGTGGTTAACTGGGAATTTTTCTATGGTTATGGAGTGTATGACACTTTCCTGTTTCTCCTGGCTCCAAAATGTTTTGAATAAAGAATGTTGGTACTCAAAATTTGTTGGTTTGAACTTTAATGACTGCCACCAGTCTTTGGCTGTATCCTTTAGGTGTTGGTTAGCAATGGCTAATTGTTCATCATCGCTGAAGAGGTAAAGTGTAAACATATCCTTCAAACTTTCCACATCCTCCTGTAAAGTCTAACTGGGTTCACCATGGAATATCTGTATTTGCATAAATCATGCTATGATGGATGACTACTGGTAATTGACCCATTGCTCTGGTTTTATAGTTTTAATACCCTTAACTCCAGTGTCTGGCAGTACATTTTCCTCTGTTTCAACCATTTTGATGATTAGTTCTTTTTGCTCTGGCCCTTTAACTTCACTTGCTTCTCTTTTCCTTAGTCTCCTCTCTTCCTTTTTTACTTCCTTCCCATGCCTCATTTCCTGTCTATCTTTTATATCCTTTTGAAATTTTTTTATTCCATGTAATAATTGGCTCATCACTATTAGGATGGCTTGTTTGGACTCTGTCTGTCATTCTATCTGGTGATCCATTTTATTATTAAGATTTTTTTTTTCACTTTGCTGACTGATTTAAAAAAATTCTGCTAAGATATATATTTATATTATTTTATACTTCATTAATAAACATCCTCCCCAAACTTTTAAAGATCATCTCCCACCTAATCAACTACTGCTGCCCCACTTTCTACCTATATACCCTCAACTATCACTTTGCTGATGCCCTAACTTCCATTTGATAACAAAATTTGTTTAATTAAACATTTTATTCAATATTTATCCTTATGATCCCAATCTCCTATCCATTTCTTCATTTGGTTTCTCCTTGGTCGCACCCAAGTATTTGAAAAAGAAAAAACTCATAGTCTGGTTAATATATATTCAATATTTATACATGACATCATTAAAAAAAATGTTGCTCTCATACTATTTGTCTGGGTTTGAACTCTCCCCTTCCAACATTTTTGGCATTTTTACTCACTACTGGTTGGCAAAATTTCTTTTATAAGAGCGCCAGAAAACACAGAGTGATCAAAGATTTAGAATATTTTTAACACTTTTTTACATATATCTGAATAACAACCATTGGAATAAAAAAAATATTTTTTTTTTGAAAAAACATCTCTACACTTCTTATCTGTAGCATAGAGAGATATATTCATTTCACGTATTACATTAAGGAAGAAAAAAGTGCATCTATTCTGTATTTATGGCTATAGTACATGGATCTTATCTTTAACAAACTCTACTTTTAATTATCATACATGACACAGACTTTTCTGGACATAAAACCAACTACTAAAAAAATTCTTACTTACGGTTGTAATACATGGATGTTATCTTTAATAAATTCTAATTTTAATTATCTAATATGAAAACAAACTTTTCTTGTCATAAAACCAACTACTAAAAAAAATTCCTACTTATTGTTGTAATACATGGGTCTTATCTTTAATAAAATCTACTTTTAATTATTTAACACGAAAACAAACTTTTCTGGTCATAAAGCCAACTACTAAAAAAAATTATTATTTATGGTTGTAATACATGGGTCTTAGCTTTAACAAACGAATTATATACTTATAAACTGATTACTTTACTTTAAACATTTCAGAACACAAGATTTAATCAAAAATTTTGCCACTGGTTATGTAAAATATCTTTTATTTACTCAATCAGTTTATTACAATTTCTGGGTGAAAAACAGTGTATTTCTTCTTTCCTTTATTAACACAATGGTATTTGATTTTTATAAACTCAATATCATAAAACATTTTTATTTCTAAAACATTATGTATATATTAACCTGTACACACATTATTTTTCCTTCTAGAACATTACGTATATACTAGTGACCTACCCAGGGTGTGGGAAAAATTAATAAGGCCTCATGATTGG
The DNA here is from genome assembly GCA_028023455.1 of Epiperipatus broadwayi. NCBI lineage: Eukaryota > Metazoa > Onychophora > Udeonychophora > Euonychophora > Peripatidae > Epiperipatus > Epiperipatus broadwayi. Next base: position 2,282,667 of record JAQFVV010006337.1, read on the forward strand.
GCATTCAAATGTGGAAAAAAAATCCATGTACTAGTCAAAATATGTTGATCCATCTAACATGAGCTGGAACTCAATGAAACGTACTTCAAACCCAGTCAAGCCCGAGATTTAGATTAGGGACCAACATAGATTCGAACCCATTCCACAAGCCATAGATCAAACACCTAATCAATTCTTAAGACCAGCCCACTAGAACAGCGAAAGAGACAAGAATGCACATATATGTAGGAATATATGGAAGTGGAGATAAGATAATTCAAACTACATAAGTGGCTTGAATAATAATAAAATATTTAATAAGACATTTAATGAACAGTTAATTATTTATATATTTGTTTGAATGCTCTTATGAATAAATTACATATGATACGTCAATAAATATATTTGGTCAGTTAGATTAAGGTGCCAACCATTTGACTGCAAAACAAACTTACAAATTTTTAAATTAATACTTTAGCAGTGGCTCGGAAGGACGATGATAAGCGTACAAATTTAAAAAGCATTCTAGGAATCATTACACAATAATATACAACCTATTTTTACACCATTTCGGTCATGAAAATCAAAATATATATTTTAATAAATGATTTAATTATGAAATACAACATTTATAAGGATGTAGAAAAATAATATACATTTAAATCAAGTATCTTTTATTAGCGGACATAATAATTTCATCAATTTTTTTTTTTAAATTCCAACTTTAAAAAGAAAAGAACCCTTCATTTTCTAAAGATATGTATACTCTTAAATAAATGGGATGAATTACAATGGTGTGGGATTTTACAAAAATAAAAAAAAAACATTATTTAATTAAACTAATGACTATTATCAGAAAGCATATATATATGCATAAGCAAAGCACAAGTTTATAATTACAGCATCGAAATGAAGTCATTAAATAAATAAGTACCAGGGCTGATATAAAGGCAGAAGTGTTCGAAGTAATGTCATGCTTTCAAACGAAGAAATGAAGTGACTAAAAGTCCTTCTTCTAGGGTACTGCATAAAGTTTAATTAGGCTTTGCATGATCCCCAGGGTTCTCTGGGTGACAGACACAAGAAGCCTCTTATATGAAAATGATCCCCAAAAGGTCAACTACCCTCAGGACAGGGCATGAAGAAAGTTTATGGGTCCAAATTTATTGTAACCCTCAAAGTTAGAAGCATGTAATATTTAATCAACCAAAACATTATATCAGCAATGCAACATAATATTGTCTTTAATGACATTAAATGGAAATCTTTATTTTAAAACACATGAACCTCACTCGAATGCTATAATTTAGGCAATGAACAGTATGCTATGTAATATATATAAGAAACACTTAATTCGTACTAGATAAGTTTTAAAACTTACCCCCCCCCTTTCCCTTCCTTGTTATTTAACAGACTGAAATCCCACCCTCGCGAATTTTATAACTTACAAATAATCAAGTCTTGGAAATATTAAGAGTATAACATTATGATCAAAATAATATAAAAACAATAAGAAAAAAAATCATATTTTCAGAATGAAATGCATAAAATGAAATAAGTATGTGATAGTGTTAATTTTTCGGGAATAATAAAATTATACATAAAGAATATATATATTTCTTTTAAAGACATTTTTAAGAAAATCATATAATTGGGTTAACCTGAGAAACAATCTGGAGAGCGTATTAACTAAGAAAATATGTAATCTAATTCAAAAGCGAGGGGTTTTATTCATCTCGATTCAGGGGAAATCTAAGTAGATAGAGAAAATAGGTTGTTTTATAATAGCGTGTTGAAACTGCCGGAGGGTGTGGTTTGTTTGTAAACAAAGATAAATATAATGTTGCAGGGGCCAGGTTTTTTTTTTTTTTGGTTTGGTTTGTTTATCACATTTATAAAAGTAATATCAAATACATTTTTTAAACACAAAAAAAATGCATAAAAAAATCAAAAAATGAATTTACAAAAAGTACTTAATTTTTTTTATTGTTTTCATTACTTATATTTTCGGGCCGGTATTTTTTTTCCATGTATTTTTTTTGTTTTTTTGTTTACCACATTTAAAAGTACTATCAAATCAATTTTGAACCAAAAAAAATATATCAATTAAAAATGAATTTTAAAAAGTAGTTACTTTTTATTCTTCTTATTACTTATATTTTCGGTTTGGTATTCTACGAAAAATCAGCTTCTTCTTTTTTTGTTTGTTTTATTTTTATAAATTACAAATAAACATATTTCCATTTAACGAAAACATTTACAACCCAAAGTCAAACTTTGGGAGAGGGAGGTGTTTACAATTGATAACAGAACGGAACACAACTTAAAGGTTGACAAAGTTTTGATGGTAATTACCAAAAGCATAAATATATATGGTAATTAAAACCCAACTTTTTGGGCTCTTCAGGAATAGCACGCATGCAGCTTCAAGCTCTTTTGTTTGATAACCCTTCTAGCAGTCAGAGAATTCTTTGACAGTCGGAAACTTTCCTATTTCAGCCATTTGATTAAGCTTGCAGTTGTTCTCACAGAGACGTGACTTAGAGCGTGATTTGATATGAATCGCATTTGCACCTACACTTGCCCAATTTTTTGAGCAGGAAATGTGAGCTAGGGAAGCATGAGACTATGCTCATAATTGTTAGTAGACATTCCTAAAACATGGGAGATAGAGGGGGAGGTGGTCTTAATGAATATTAAAATTGTTTTGACAATCAGAATTCCAGTCACCCTCACACAATACTGTAGCCAAAAGTAAAATGTAATCGCACATCAAAAATGTTTACCCCAAATCTGAGCTGTAAGCTGACACGATAGCTTCTGTGGCAGATTAAATGTCATGTTTCTGTGCATTAGCATAGAAATAGACACAGCCACCCCATACAATGGACTATTTCTAGGCTTATGCATTAGAAATAGAATGTTCAATAGCAGAGGCCACCTAAACAGCATATTTCTGTGCGCTATCATAGAAATAATGCCCTCCGGCGGTTTCAACACGCTATTATAAAACAACCAGAAAATAACTTTATATATTAAGCTTGCAAGATTGTTTAGATTGGCAACTTAAAAATAGTAAAATACAACAGTTTAAAATTAAGAAAGGAACCGCACTAAGATTAAAAAAAATAAGAGCAGACTTTACGTATAAAAGAAAGGTTAGTAGTATGAAAGCTAATTTACATTAATAGTTATAATGAAAAAACATTTAATTTAACAATTTAAAATGAAATCCGGAAAATTGAGGTGGAGATTAATTAAAAAGGAGTAAGAGGTAAAGTTCATAGGTGGTTTTTAAGTTAATTACCTTGCTATAATAAAAAGTCCATTTTAACAGTTCGGCTCCAGCATGGAAACATTAACAGGATTGAAATCATTTCAATAGCAAGCTTCTGTTAGGCATTTCTCCATCCTTAGATCATATTTTGGAGCATCAGTGAAATGATTATTCAAGGTGAGATTGGCCACCAAAGACAAGTAAGGTGACTAGTTTTCTACTCATCCAACATTTAAAAAAAAAAATAGCATGGAGTTCTTTTTACAACAGCTTTTCTAAAATTTAGTTCTCTCCCCCAGTAGTCAAAAATCAGCCCATTATATACAGCCTTCAGGTATGTGAAAACTGCTTTTAGTGTTCCTTTTTTTAATTTCATTTCCTTCACCAATTGTTTTTGAGATGCAACTGTTAGATAATTTGTCCAAAAATATATTCAAATCCATTTCCAGATTAGAAATAGATTTGATAAAATTTTAATGGCAAAAGTATAACTTCTTAATTGAATTTCCCTTTTTACTTTTAGTATAGTATAATTAAACATTTTTCCCCATAATTAGATAACATAATGTTTCCACCCTTTTAGTTATTTTTGGACAATTAACAGTTGCATACTCCATCTTGGATTTTTAAAAGAAAAATATAGTTTTTAATAAATTTAACAAAAGTTATTTTTTTATGAACTTAAAACAATATTAATAAAATTAATATAGTGTTAGTAATTGCTACCATTATATATATATATATATATGCATATATTATATATTGCTACCATTATATATATATATATGAGCTGCACCTAATATATTTTGATTTTAATAAAAGAATAATAAATTGTAAAAAATATTAAGAGATAAATTTTATAATCTTTTAAGTGCACATCTCAATTACATACATAAAATATACATTAATATAGGAGTGGGAGGGAACACAAGGTTCAAATTTGGGTTAGTAAATTGGTGGTTATAAAGGACCATGAAGCTCAACTGCTTCAATATAGGCTGAAATAGAGAGCAGATAAATTGAATTCAGGCCATAATATTAGGATGAGTCAATATGCTCTCTTATAATAACTTTGTTTATCTTTGTGTAAGAGATATTATAATTGCATTAAAGAGAGAATAAAATGGCTATAAGTTGCTTATTTTAAAAGAAGACAAATCATAGTTATTAAAATAAAATATTAAATAAAAAGTTATTAAATACAGTTTGTTTTCAAAAACAAATTCAAAATTTTTCAAGTCATTTTCTTTTTTGCCCTTTCTTGTTTTTTTATTTTGAAAAAAAAAAGTAGAAGTAAAAAAAAATATGTGATTAAACATTGATTAATTGGGATAAGGTAATTTTGTATGTAGATATCTTAATCAAAAAAAGATATTTTTTTTAAAGTATTTTTTAAAAATCAATGACAAAAAAGTTATGTATTGGCAGAGATAATTAATTTAGATCAAAACATGATATCTAATGGAATCTATGCAAGAACATAGAGCAGACAAGCAGACCATTATGGAATCTTGGCCAAAGAACATGTGGTTGGCCATAATCTTCCATAGTGAAGTCAAATAGACCAAGTTATATTTACCAGTGGGAGAATAATTTTTTCAGTATTTCAAAAAATTACAAGATGACCAAATAGCATAAATAGCTAATTCAATCTCTACATGTTCATCTCTGCCCTATTATGTAAAACCATAAGATTTATATAAAGTCCTGCTCTATAATGAAAGAAATGCATTGATCCACATCATTATCAAAGGCAGGTTTTCCTTGCTCAGATGTTTATATGACAGTTGCTGATTCCCTCCAATATTCTACCAAATTGTGAGGCTTAATCTATAACTAGATAGTGATGAAAAAATAACATATCATCACTACCATTTTAACATGTAGAGGAAAGAAACAATAGAATTTAGCTTCTTGACTAACCTAATGTTAAAATAAAGAGACAAAATAATAATTGCATGGAAAGGAGAGGCCTAACATTTGTGATGAAAATTAAGATTTGAACCCCTTCACAATGTTTAAAGTATTTTAATATAAACCTTAGCCAGAAAAAGATAAAAAGAGTTTAAAATAAATACAAATGTGCCTGTGAATCAAAAGTTGCATACACGCATTTTATAAATATTTTATCTTGGCATTTGGTTTTATTGTGATACAAAATTTTCTTTTACAATTAAGATTTTTTTTAAAGATGTAATTTTCCTTATTTTATTTTACTTAAACTTTATAAAATATAAAGAGAGGAATGTCACTAATTCATGTTATACATATAATTACCTTAGCATTTCTTAATTAGTATAGAGTAATTCCATAAAACTTTTGTTGTGTGTTATGTGGAATGTGACTAATGATAAAAAAAAAATTAGTTTTTTTTTAAAACAAAAGGTATGTATAGATCCTATAATGAATTAATTAATTAATAAGATATTATTTTAACTTTATCGATGTAAAATAAATCTTATACCGATTGAATGTACAAGATTTCCTTTTGTTCATAGTCGAATTAGACCATCAAACCTTAAGTTTGTAATAATATGCTATTTGAAGATTGTAGTATAAAGAAAATGGAAATGTTTTTATGTGTTATTATTGTACAAGATTTAAAAAAATATAAAATGATAATACTGACCACCTGAATGATGAGCTAGCATTATTTTTTTATGTAAGGGAAGTATAAAAAAAAAGATATTGAAAAAAATAGACTTTTGCTTTGTACAGGTGTCTCTTTGGCTGCTATTTTTATTGTATTTATGTTCTCTGGCAGGGAAAAGAAAAAAACTTTTGCAGAGAAAAAAATTGAGATTTTTAACTGAACACTCAAAGTGAACTCTCAAATTACACAGGGTTTGAAAGCATTAAGAAGAGTTTTAATAAAATAAAAAAGTAACTATTGAGTATAGGTATTCTGTGCCCAGTAAAAAATATACATCATATATAAAATATATAATATTCATTACCAAATAATAAATATCATGCAGTAAAAATAACAGAAGGACACAGGGTCTCGTTTTATGCGGATTTATTTAATGCGATTTTGAAGTTATGTGATTCATGTTTCTTCTTAATATCTTTGCATGTGATTTACTTTTATGCAGTAAAAATTACTAAATCAGAAGTCGAGCTCCGATAATGCGCTATTACTTTAAATATTATAAATTTCACACACTCACGTCATATTTAAAGTAATAGCGCATTATTGGAGTTTGACTTCCATCTAATAATTTCAATATTTTCAGCAGTTTATAATAGTACTGTAATAGATTTCATGCAATAAAGAAGTTCATAATTCACTTAAAATCAGGATTTCCCCATTTTATAAACACACATTAAATTTTACAAGATTATAATGTAAATTGTTCCAACATTATAGATCCCTATACTACGCATGTTGTTATTTTTGCATTTTAAATCACATTCTATTTTTGCTTTTTAAAAAAGTACGTAATCAATTAATCATTTAGTGTCCGCAAGTAATAAATTTTACAAGATTATAATGTAAATCTGTTCAAACGTTATAGATGAAAAATACTATGTATGTTATTGTTTTTGCATTTTAAATCATGTTCTATTTTTCCTTTTTATAAAAAGAGTATGTAATCAATTAATCATTTAGTGTCTGCTAGTTTATTTTTAAAAGGTGAGTAACAGCGATGGGCACAATCAAATTTGACAATTAAAATCTGATTTTTAATTGTAATTAACAATTTAAAAATTAAGTAACATAAGGTGATGTGAAATGATGAAATTTGATTTTTAAACGGAATTGAAAATTAAAAAATTAAAGACAAAAATAAGAACTTAATTTTTAATTGTTAGTTTTAATTAAATTTTGCCCAACAGTAGTGAGTCAGTGTATTTTTATTATTGTAAGTCAAAGTTCTTTTTTTTTTTAAACTGTTAGTTTACCCATCCAAGAAAATGAATTTCTTTGGAAACAAAATTTCAAATTTAGATCGCTTAGCGAAATGGGAAGGATCAACAGCGATTGGAAAACATTTTAGTTGTATTTCCTCTTGACTTCGTTTAAGGAGAAGCTACAGTACCTCATATCACATTACAACATGACAAATCTGATGTCTCAAATAGCGATAATGAATTAAATACTGTACATCTATGTAAAAAATCTAAATTACGCATAAAAATATATTGTTTTGAATAAAATTAAATACAGTAGTTAATAAAAAAAGTAAAAAAAAGTTTGTCTTGTATCAATTTTTTTCAAATTTGAAATTTTTTATTAGTCATATTTTATTTTTCTTTATGCGAATTTTAAAGTAATTTTACGTTGGTGCTTTGCTTTTATGCGATTTTTGGAAAATTACAGTATGTATCCCCCACTTTTCAAGTTAAGTCTATTTTTGTGCGATTTCTTTGGTGCGCATTTTCTGAGGAACCTATCTACCACATAAAATGAGACCCACATGTGTAACAGATTCATCATCCATATTAGCCATATGATTGTGTTATTTCTCTTGCCTGCTGTCTGATTTGTCAAAACAGTCCAACATAAATAAGACATTAAAGGCTCATGTGAACTGTAAACACATGGATTGCCTTTTACCGAAGGTTAGACTCAAATCCACTGAAGAACAAGACCAACTTTGATTCCAAATGATATGAACATTCTATGGGTAAATAAGAAATTCACATAAAATTTACATATATCATTAAGCTTACTGATGTTCATTATTATAATCCTAGGAAATAATATGAACATTTATCTTTTATTTTGCTTTATTTCAATTTGTATTTATTATTATTATTATTATTATTATTATTATTATTATTATTATTATTATTATTATTATTACTTTCATAACTGATAGTGAAATTTTGTTTTGTTTGTTATTTCTTTATTAATGTATGAATAAAAGAGTGTAAAAAGCCCATATGTATCTGTGCAAGTGTGCACCATTCCATAGTGTATCAACATTGTGTTGGCACATAATAATTTTGTTTAAAAAATTATTAAAATAAAAATCTTTCGTAAAAGAAAACGTAAAAGTAAAAGTTTAAGAGTTTTGAAATAAAAGTTACAGTTATTTAATTAAAAGGGGGGGGGGGTTGCAAGTTTAAAGTTTTATAAAATAAGTTAAAGAGTTTTTTTTATTAGTTAAAATGTAAGTTAAAAGTTTAAAACCATAAATCTCTTTTTATTTAAGTTAAAGAAAAAAGTCATCTTAAAACTAAATACTGAATGGATCTCAAATTATATATGTGTGTGTGCGACTGTAAATATAATGTATGCGTATTAAATATTAAAAAAATAAATGAAAGTTAAAAAATTTAAAAACACTCAGTGATGGCTACTAATTAAAAATATAAAAACAACACATTTGCATGGCTACTAATTAAACGATCTCCAAAAACATGTAATTAAAGGATTATCAAAGGAATTTCGACAACAGATATAGCTGGAGGATATCAAAATGACAACACGTCATATGTATAGATAGTCAATTTTTTATCAGACAGTTAGTTGTGTTTGAGAAATAGTTCAGAGGCATTTGAGATAACAGTTCAGTATAAACTATCAGTGAGGTATATCAGTCAGCTTATTATATATCCAGAATTAAGAATGCAGTGTTAAAACTTCGGAAAAGATACGACTTTCTCCAGCCTGAAGTCCAATGAAAACAGCCAACCTACCTGATAAAAGTGATGCCTGCATAACAACCTGAAGCTGCTCAATATCTAATTGTCGTAAAGAAAATGCCTCGGAATAATCAGCATCAAATCTCTACAAGAAGACTTCAAATCTAACCTGTTAGAAATATTCATTAGAAACAGCAAACAGCAAGAAGTATCCACGTTCAAAATCCTAGGTAATAACATTTTCTTATATTCATTTCTAAAGTAGCCATCGCATTCTAAAGCATCAAGAGTCAAGTTTAAGAACTCTATAGCATACATAGATGAACTATTAATATGTGTGCTTAAATGTTGTGTGTGTGTTCATGCATTAGTATATAGTGATTTCATTGTATTTTGTATTTCAAATATTATTTAATGCTTTCTCATAAGATATTATAGTGTGTGAATTAAAAATGTGTGTGTGTTTATAATAGTAAATAAGATTTATAAAATATTTAAAATTAGTTTAATAAATGTTAATTAAAATAAATTGTCTTTAAACTAAAAACTTTATTTGTCGGTCAATTGTTTTCACCACTAATTGAATTAAAAAAAATAGCTGAGCTAGTTAAGGGATTTTTCAAGCGCTGGATTATGGGCCTTAGATTAGCTGGCGCCAGGGGTTTACTCCAAAATAAATAAAGTGTTTGGATAGTAGGGGTTTGAATCTAGCAGCCGAGGTAGGCCATGATCTGGAAATGTGATCGTGTTATGCGTTGCAAAGCTCGATCTGATCGTGGGTATTATTGACAGCTCTGCTATCAATAATATTTTCCACTTTGCTCGAACGTGCCGGTTCATTCACATAACATTTATAATTAAATAAGATTATAAATTTATTAGAAATAAGGTTGGAACCCAGCTAAACCAAGCTTGCAGGGTAAGTACTATCATCATCGGATTGAACCCGGTACAATAGGCATGAATATATATGTACAAAGGGTAAATGAAAAAAGAGACATTACCTGTATATACAGAAGGTTATATTTAATGTAAGGCCGGATAATGGTAAAGGAAATTTATTGTGTAGATTATATATATATATATTTGTATTTTTTATCCAGTTTTGGGTGAAGGGAGATATATAAAATATATATTTGGGAAAAATTATAATTTTGCCATAATTATTATTGTTTGTTCACTGAAATGACATTTTAAAAACAAAAATGTTTTGAAATAAATTGATAGAATTAATAAAATACATAGTTAGCAGTCAAACCTTTCCATAACTAGTTATTAAATATTATGAGTGAATATTGCTAAAGATCAATATCAGTTTGTGTTTCTATTTCCAATTGTGTATTAATACCATTTACCCTGAGAGTTAGAATATAACAGTGAGCTAGTACAGAGGATTGCCATATGAGGAGTTAAGGTATGTTTTCTCTATATATATTTCCTCATTGCATAATTGTTTATTTAGTTAAGAATTGTTGCTTAAGGCTGATAAGAAAATCAGTGCTTGTAAATATGCCTTCAGAGAATCAAAACAAAATATAAATTGGTTTCCATATAATTATAGGTGCATGTAAGATAGCTGGAAAATATAAGTAATTAACATTAGTTCAGTTATCTTTATTATACAAATTTAAAAATACAAGGTAATATTTTTTAAATAATGAACTTTTAATAAACCATACATGCATAAAACAGATTAGTATGGTCATTTGTAGCATATGAGGTTCAGATATTTTCCCCCGTCTCCTATGTAAATAACATAAAAGGCAACATTGACCAGTACAGTAATGTTTGGCACTCAAAATGCACCAATTATGACAGGGATTAAGATTTGAATACCTTCACGAGTTTTGAAGTATTTTAATATATATAAACCTTAGCCAGAAAAAGATAAAAAGAGTCTAAAATAAGTACAAATGTGTCTGTGGATTTAAAGGTGGATACATACATTTTATAAATTATATTTTTCTTGGCAATTTGTTTTATTGTGACACAAAATTTTCTTTTAAAAATTAAGATTTTTTTTTAAAGCTGCAATTTATTTTTATTTAAACTTTATAAATATAAAAAGAAGAAAGTCACTAATTCATGTACTACTTATAATTACCTCAGCATTTCATCAATTAGTATCAAGTAATTATATAAGAATTTTGTTAAGTGGAATGTGACTAATGATAAAAAAAAAAATTTTTTTTTTTAAGGGTAAAGATATGTATAGATCTTATAATGGATTAATTAATAAGATTTTTTTTATAACTTTTCAACGAAAATTAAATCTTATACTGATTCAGTGTACAATATTTTCTTTTGTTCGTAGTTGAATCAGGCGATTAAACCTTATTAAAAAGTTAGTAATTATATGCTAACTAAAGATTGTAGTATAAAAAAAATGGAAATGTTAATACTGACTACCTGAATGATAAGTCAGCATTTTCTTTTATGTAAAGGAAGTACAAAAAAAAGATATTGAAAAAATAGCGACTTTAACTTTGTATGAGTGTCTCTTCTGCTGCCATTTTTATTGTATTAATGTTCTCCAGAGGGAAAAAGAAAAGAGCTTCTGTGGAGAAAAAAATGAGATTTTAACTCAATACTAAAATGAAATCTTAAATTATACAGAATTTAAAAGAATTAAATGGAACTTTTTGATAAACAAAAAATAATAATTATTGGGAATAAGTATTCTGTGACTAGTAAAATAAATATATCAAGTATAAAATATATAATATTAATTGGAAAAATAGAAAATTTTTAGGAAAATAGATGTGTAACTTAAAAAGGATGTGAAATATTAAAAATAGGGTAGGGATGGGTAATATTAAAAATAGAGTATGATTGGTTTATAAAATTAGTTGTGATCTTTGCAATATGATATATACATATATCAGACAGAAAAGACTGCCATGGAAAAGATAAGGAGCATGATAGGGCAATTAACAGAAAGGATATAAGATCAGGGCCATATATACATTTTTTGGATTCTGAACATAAAATGAATTGTGAAAAAAAATAATCAGATAATAAAGTATGTTAAAAATTACAATGAAAAAAAAAAGGTTATGAGACTTTGGATATTCAAGAAAATATAAGCAAATGTGTAAACATGGTTAAAGGTCCAGCACAATTAGGGGACATTGTTAGATTATTGAAAACTTGAGTTATAATTTTTAAAAATAGAAGGAATTATTATTATTGTTGTTGTTGTTGTTGTTTTTTCAGATTTGTATATATACATTATAAAGGAGAAGAGGACTGTAATAAGTTTAATCATTTTTATATACAAATATGTATTTTATTAATTATATCTAATGTATTTATTTTAAATGTAATGTAAATAATGTCCACTGGGGGAAGTTACAGTAGGGTAATTAGTCATGTGATTGTGTAAAAAGCAATATGTTGAAAAGGTTCCATTAAGGAATGAAAGCCAGGTTGATGTATTAAATTAAATTTTTATTTATAGTTGTTTATTTCAATTTTATTAAACAAGGCAAAAACCTCCATTCAGTAGTGCCACCCTATGCCAACCAGAGTAATCAATGGATGCCAGAAGGCTTGCGCATAAAATCTCTATCTAGTGCCTATTGTAGCAGTCGATCTTAGCCCAAGATCGAGCTCCACTGTTCTACCACTTAACCCACTGTTTTTTCGTCATATTTATATAAACTAGTATATTTCTGAGAAGCGTCTATAAAAGTTTATAAATATAAATCTCAAGTAAAAATTTTCTTTAATTTTAAACATTGACTTTTATGGATGCGACTCAGATATATACATATATTAACAGAGCTTTTATATATATAAAAGAACAAACAAATCTTTTCAATAATTTTGTATTTTTATTCTTAATTATATGTCATTTGTTTTATAAATATTTTCTTCATATAAGTACACAAAATATTCAAGATGGAAGATGGCTGTCCTAGAATAATTAAAGGGGTGGGATTCATAATTTTAAAAATAATTTTTTAACTAAAGTTAATGAAAGTAAAATTTAAAAACAAAGCTAATTGATTTTAATTAGAGATTAACATTTTTTTATCAAATCTATTTCCAATCTGGAAATTGATTTGAAATTATTTTGGACAGTTATCTAATGATTCCATCTCCAATAACAATAGCTAAAACATTTCTGTTAATTAAAGATAAGAAGTTTTAATTAAAAAAACATTATTTGAACACCTTAGAGTTTTGTATAAATAGGGCCAAAAATCTATTGTGTCAAAAAAAAAAAAAGAGAGGAGGTCAATGGTCTTTAACCGACTTCACATCTGTGTAATTTTTGAGGGGCTTCAGCTGCCTTTCCTCTCCGTCTTCGGCTCCAATCTTCGCCGTGCATGATGTAGCTTCTACCGTTCAAGTGTGCCCGTGCCGTCAAAGAACTGCCGAGGCCAAGAGACAAAATTCATCTGTATTCCATAGAATGCTGAGGTAACCAGCCCAAAGTCATTATAATCGTATTACCTAAATTATAACTTGTAAACTCTTTTTAAATTAATGTTTTCTGTATATTTAATCTCTTTAACTCACTCATCGGCGAGTACGTTAAACCTAATAATTATTTCTTTTCTTTATATCGAATCTCTATAACATAAATTAATACTACTATAAAACATTTCATTCAACTCACGCTTCTTACTTTCTTTTATAAATTAGTGCGGTTATAATTTATTTTAACTGATATTTTATATTTTTCACTAAACTTTTATTTTTAAATGCAAATCAAACCCAGTTTTATGAACTTAGAAGGAGGGGGGGAATTAATGAGTTCTTATTTATTTATTTCCAAATAGTTCGTAAGTCTGAGTTTTTCTTGTAAAATGAATATATGTTTTTTTTTTTCATTTAAAATATTATACCGTAAAATTATACAAAATATATAAATATTTTTCAATCTGGGATGGATTTTGGTATACGTAGGTTTTATTAATTTCTTTATTCATCATCGTCAAAAAGGCTGGTGAATAAATTGCATTTTGTTGTTCGCACTTTTAAGTGCATGAATTTTAGTTTTTTTATATATTTAAACATAATAGAATTGATTCAAGAAGGGGGAGCAATGTAAGCTTCATTAATAATAGTTTTAACTTCTGATTAATGATTCTATCTTAAACGGGTCATTATTTTAACATGTCATTACGTATTTGTTAAACTATTTAAGGCTTTATATTTATTCTTTAAATCCAATGATTTTATATTATTATAATAGCGTTGTTAGCATATGCCACTATTCATATTATTAAGCTTTATCTAGAGATGTGCGTCAGAATGCCCGAGTCGTCTCATCTTTGTTTCAGGTCATAAACAGGGCGATGAAAGTCCCTAGACCACATCTATATATGTATATTCGCGTAACGAGAGAAATGCATAGGATAATTCCGACAAAGTTCGGCCCAGTGCATCTCCGTCTGAGGACCTTTTGTCAACCGATTCCACAAAATGTGGGGTGGCAAGTCGGCTAGACTGTTTTCTTCTGTTAATCTGATAAAGCACTTCAAAATATTGGATCCGCAGATATTCGGCCATTATGCTAACACTGCAATTTCTTATAGTTCGTTTTTCTTTTAGCTTCTTTGACAAAATAAATCGTAATGATATATAATAATGAAACATTTTCTCTTTGTAATATTTTTAGTTGCAGTTTAAATCCAACCTCTCATGAAGCTGCCCTCCCTTTTATTGAATAAGCCATTCCCACAATTATAGTTTCGCTATATTCTATTTTGAAATGTCGAAAATGTAAAATAAATAAATGTTTTTAAGTATATTTTGATGACAATGTATCCTCATTTTACTGTTGTAAATAAAATCTATAAATGAAAATATATGTCCAATGCCAAGAGCATTATATTCCAGTCCTACAATCAGCGAAACTCTTATTATTATCATTTTACATGTGTTTCTAAATATATAAAATACACCAACCACCCAGATCTATTTTTTTTAATATTAAATAAAACCTATTTTAGTTCAGTAGTGTAACCGCCGCACTAAATTCATATCTATTGAAATAAAATAATTGTAAAAAGATCATCAAACATTTGTAACAAAAATTAAAGTTTTAAATGCGTGAAGTTGAATATATCTAAAATCTTGAATTTTTGTCAAAATAAATATTTATATATTTTAAACTTAATTCAGTTGTTCGAATCTCCTTAATATTTATATTTATGTATTTTAAACTTAATATCTTGGGTTCACTTGATCTCTCATCATCATCATCAGCTGAGTCTCATGCAAAACGATGTAGCACCGGGCCCAGAAATAATTAATTTATGTGGTATCACCGTAGAGTGTTGTCCGTAGTGTTATAGATTTGGGGAGTGGGCAAATAGGTTAGAATTCATGATTGCTCCTGACCTGTGTGTCTTGGGCATGATTGGATTCGGGGTACTTTTGCTTAGATTCTAAATCTTGTTGAATGGACATACATTTTCGACTGGTACACTATTCATTAAAAATCCCCAGACTAGTTTCTGGCTTGTGGCCTTCGTCAATGAGAAGCATTAGATCTGAGAGCACAGCACCTATATCTTAGGATCTAATGCAACCCTCCAGCAGCCACCTTTTATCTCTACTTAACTACAAAACTATGAGAATAAAATTGAAAACCCAATAATATTTTCAATCTAAGCTCAATAGCTCATCACTGACGAAGGCCACAAGCCAAAAACTAGTCTGGGGATATTGAATGAATAGGCACTAGATAGAGATTTTACGCACACTACTGTATGGAGAGTTTTGCCTTGTTTAATAATAATTATGTGTCAGTATAAGAGATGGTGATCATGTGATGTTTAGTGGTATTTCAAGTTTGTTTTGAATTGATTCTTTTTCATTTTATATATACAAGCAATATTGTGGGAAAATTTTAACATTGAAATTTGATCATTTAAAGTATTTAAAGAAATTTTATATATAGAATATATTTTTTCCTTAAATTTTTGTACTATACTTAAAATAAACAGCATTTCAATATGCTCAGATAATTATTTTTTTTTATTGACAATAATAGATGACAACAGTTAATATAGACTAAAATAGTAAATAACTTTAAGCTAGTCCTCAATTTTATTTTTCCTTGACGTAAGAAAGCATTATAGATATGGATATTACATCATTAAAAAAAAATCCATTCATATATTTTAAACTAGTTAGCAGTTGTTGTTTTTTTTTTGTTTGTTTTTGTTTTTTGAGGGATTACCATAAAAATACTTGTTTAATTTTAAGAACATAAAACCAAATTATTTAAAATAAAATACAAATATTAATTTTAATATAACTTACAATGCAATGGTAGAGAATTTGTCTAGTATGATGAATGGTCTATACTTGGATTCAACCCACATAAATTTGAATTATTTTTTCTTTCAGGTTTATTTAAATATTCTTTGGTAATCTTGTAAATTGTCTTAGTAATATATTCAGATTTTTGTGTTCCATGAAATAGATTTATATTCTTAGCATTACATATTTGATAAGCTCTTTGAAATAATTATTATTATGTGTGTATATATAATTTGTTCACCTAAAGCATATAAATGAGCATATCTTTTTAAGTGGGGTTTCTCAAATGAAAAAAAAATATTATCAATCAACCAAAAAAAGTTCATACTAAAAAAAAAAAAAACAGCCTGCAATATGTAAATAGAAACAATTGTCAAGTACTAAATGTTTTTATTATTATGAGTTAAAGGCTCAAGTAAATAATTAAATATTTTGAAATAAATGTCATACAGACATCATACATTATCTAATCATCACTATTCCAAACCTATAAAAACTTTAATATTTTTTCTAATTAAGAAATCAATATGATGAAAAAATGGAATACGATTACAAATTTTGGAAAAAAACAAGAGTTGAATAAATAATATATGTGGGTATATATGCATAGGATCAACATTAATGACAAAGTAGAGAAATAACATATATATAAGATTTGAAATACCAGGCACTCTTATACATGGAGTCTAATTGTAAATATAGGGGATTTAAACTCAGACTTTCAAGTCCCTTCACTATCCACACTATCTCATACTACTGATACACATGACCACACACATGCAAAAAAGATAAAGTCTGAGTTCAAATCCCCTATATATATATATATCATAATAACATCAAAATTATCTCTATTTTAAATTCATTGTTGCATCCTAATGGGAATTATCCTAGAAATAGTTTATTTTTGCTAAAATATCAACAATTATATTTTTCTTTAACATACGTCGGACCATAATATTATGATCTAAAATATTTGAAATTTGTGTTTGCTATCAATCTGAATTACTGTTACAAACCATAATTCAAAACAGGTAAACAAATAGATGTTCTAGCCTACTAATATAAAAACATAGTTTCTTTTAAATGTATGTTAACACTAAATGTCCTGTTGTTTGTTTTTTTTCTTCTTGTTATTTCCTCAACTTCAATTGCTGTAGCAAATACATATTAGTTAAATAAACATAAATAAATATAACTTTTACTTTATCAATTTTACTGAGCTACTCAGAGAATATAACATGGTATATATGAGTGTAAACCAAAAATTATTCACACACTGGCTATAGAATTTATTTTATAATCAAGTTTCTGAAAATATAAATACATAATTTTTCTACATAACCTGACTGCTTTTCAATACCATTTTTATCCATCTTTCAACAAGCGTTTATATTTCCGCATTAAAAAATATTTTAGATTGAACTGCAAGCCAAAAATGTACCATTAACTTCACTTTTTCATCAGATATGAATCTTCATCGTTGTAGAACTTTTTCCAGGGAATCAAACAGACTGTAGTCTGATAAAAATCAGGACTGCAGAGAGGATGATCCAACATCTCTAAATAAATTTTTTGGAGATTATCAACAATTTAACAGAATACAAACATGCATTGTCACACAACAACACAAAAATAATTGTTCTCTACATTTTCCCAAACTATAGGTTTCAGTTCTTCAGTTAGCATGTCACAGTAATGAGCACTGTTGAATGGTGAAGCTTTTTCCTGATAATGTTCCAATATTGGCCTCCAAAGTGTGGATAATTTTTTATCACCCTCATAATTTCTAATAATAAAACACTTAAAAAAAATATTTTGTTTTTATTTTTTATAAAAATCAAAACTGAAAACAAATTTACTTACCTGTCGTAACTCATCACTCATAAAAAAAGAAGGAGCATTGGCTTTAGGTTTCATATGTACAATATGAGATGGTGTGGAGGGATAAACTTGATAGGATGGCAAAATCTAATTAAATAAAAAGTGTAGATTTAAAATGAATAATGAACACAAATAAAAATTTATATATATATAATATGCACATACATTTGAATACATACATCAACATCATGAGTTACCAGAAAAAATAACAGTTCTGCATATAAATGCAACAATTTTCTTTAAGCTTTTCTATCTTTGCTTTATTTTAAAAACATCACTTTTCCTTCCTTTAAATCATTAATCAACTTTTTTCTTTTTCTTACCTTGTTCCATTCTCTTATCTAACACAAATTCTTTAATTTCTCCACTTCTATATATATATATCCAATCCAATTCTCTTCCATTTTAAAAATTTTTTTAATAACCAATCTCTTATCGTTGCTAACTTTATATATATATTGAAACAGTATATTCCTTCCCTCATATCTGTTTCACTTATTTCTTCCTACAGCCACATCTATGCTGGGTTTAAATCCCCTACAGTACATGTATATACACATCAACAAGTTATATAAATATCAACACAGTTATATAGGTATTATCACACATACATGTGTGGATAAATGACTGTGATATCAATGTGTGTGCATATATTGCAGTGTTTATATTTCTTTTACTAAATAATATTTGTTATAAAATTTGTTTATTTAAAAAGAATGTACATTTCAAATGTTCACTAAATAATATTTAAGTTTTATTTGAAAGGAATGTACATTGTGAAGAACATGTGAGACTTTACAGATGGGCCATTCTACAGATAGTCTTCTGTCATTAAAAGCTGGAGCAATTCTCGATTTTGGTCAAATAACTCAGAAACAAAACCAGAAATCAAACCTTCATTTAACAAGGTTATCTAAATGGTGTCTAAATCAGTATCATTTTTTTCAAACTCATTACAATTGTAATGAATCACTTTTCCAGATTAAAACCATTAAAAGTTTAAGCAATTAAAAAGATCAAAATTGTAGAAACAGGCTCTAGTGAAAATTGATAAGGAAATTAAACATCTAAGCTATAAAATTTAGAGGGGAAGGGAATTCTCAGTTAAACATATAGCCAGTGGTTCTTAATCTGAAAAATGTATAATTGAGGCAGATTTCTTACTGCACAGAGCGCTTTCTGTAAATTTTTGTGAAGTCAAAACCCACGTCATATGGGGGGCTAGGCCAAGAGATTTGCTCTCTCTACTATCCCGAGATGGCAATCTACATTCCTCCTGCATGCCTATGGGCGATCATCATCACCGAAAGGGGACCTTCCAGCAGCCTGATGCAAGAAAAAAAGATAGACATAATAACCCTGTCCTGAGTAAAACTACACTAAGCCACTGTTTGATGTACCTGCATTCAAGCCACTACCAATAAGACCGGTAATGTTCTTTTAAGACCAAAGCTCTATAAATTAGTCTATAAACTTATAATCTAAGCTAACTTATTTACTATAAAGAAAGTTCTATATAATTTCTCAAAAATTCTGTAATAGAAATCATTTGTAAAAGAAACTGTGTTAAACTTGCCTAAATTTATCTATATATAGTAAAATCATTTTCTGTCAACTTACTTTCTTTTTTTAAATCTGTAATTTATTTTTTAAAGTAACTATAAACTCATTTATAATTTAACCTTGTAAACTTGCCTGAATTCTTTTATAAATTAAAAGACTTTAATTTTTGTAATCTGTAAATATCTGCAATCAGTTATCTTAAATTACTAAAAACTGCGGTCATGCCTAACTTTATTGTTTTAAGTAATTGCTTACTTTTATTCTGTTTAAAAATAATACATATGTTATAATATGCCCATCTTTCGAAACAGCGAATAATTATTAACTAACTTACAATGGAGATAATTAAAATCTCCACTTTAAACATTTTAAGAACGCTGCTTGGCGTATTAAATCGCTGTTTCGAAATAATATTATTAGATAATAAACTATCACTATGCGCTCGTTATTGCCATGATATTATATATATTATAAATTGCATTATATTTTACAAAGTATGCTTACTCAGTTTTTATGTATTATGACATTTGATATCTATTCGTTAGAGGGGATATCTAGTTAGAGATGATATGAAAGTATATTTGCTGATGTTTACTAAATTACCATCAAATAGATATTCCCTCCTTAATTGCAATTATATATATATATGCAGATTCAGGATTTTAGCTAGATTATAATATAAGTCCTTTTATTAACATAATTATAATGCTAGTTTAAGAACTGGTTGAATTAGTTTGACAGATACAAAATATCTGTTTTAGGTGCCTTATACGCAACGTATTGATCTTTTTTGTGTGTGCATTGCAAGTGTGTCTTTAGACAGTACATGTACATGAGTTTACATTTTGCTGCACCCCATTCTTTACTTCGGGTATGACTATTTTTATTAGAACTGGAACATGAGGGTCCAGACCATTTTTGTAAAGCCTATCCGAGTTCCTGAATTTATATGTTATATAAATGGCGGCAAACCGTCTGGTCTCGGGGTAACCAAGCATTTGATGCAGAAGCTCCTGAATAAGTACTCACTCGCACTGCAAACTTATTTTTAGTATTTTATAAAGCCCCATAACATATATATGTGAATCTAAAGATAACCAGTTCCTTTCCTCCTTGTGAATTAATTATTCAACTTTAGACTGAAGTTTGAATCTTAGTTATCAGGTTGAATCTGAATGATATTGAGCTTATTTATTTGTTCGCTCTATTAATATATTGTAAGCGTCTACCCATATGATTGTTGCATAATTCATGCATGTATACGATCTCTCCCGCAGCTTCAAGTAAGTATATTTATGAGCATGGTTTAAATACCATCTCAAGCACCAATCTTACACTTTGATAAGAATTATACTCACTGAAAACATAAATAAGGGTTCAGTATATATATATAGGGTAGCGCATCCAGACTAGCTCTATCTCTCAAGGTCTGGGGAACATGGTCTAACGAGAGAACAAAGCAAAGACAATTCCCGATTACATCACATATATCTACATATACTACACTATAATTTACCTGTTTATAAATCTATTACTCTAGCCCAGAAGTTATAACAAAATTAAGCTATATGCTACTACGCTAGTTACCATTCAATTCTAAGTTTTATACACGCATATACATATCTTAATATTCATGCGCACAACCCATTTATTCCGATACACACATATATGATTCATATATATATATATCAACGAAAGAGTGTAATTACACATCAGAGTTGTTTGTTTAATTTTTTTTTTTTATTTAAACAAAGATTTATTACGGTATTTAATATAGAAGTAACACAGATCCCTTTATTGCTACGCAACTATTGAACATACATATATAGAGAAAGGGTAAGTTACGTTAATTACGATCGAATCTCCACGTGGTCATAGCTAACAGTCCGCACATTTATAATACTAACGAAATACTGGCCTTATCGGTATTTTTTGATCCTAAGAATGTTAAAAAATCTGCAATGTGATATGTCAAATGGTCTCTAGAGTTAAAGTAGATGATCTCGCTTGCTTAAGAGATCCTAGCTGCACGTGCTTCGTCGCCATTACTCTCGATAATTTTTTTAAGACAGCGAATCTTCATAAAGCCGATTCAGGTGAGTCCTACAATAACGATCCACTGGGCCGGTCTGACAAAACTCACACTATTATAATTACCCCAACATTTCGATGGGGAATATTACTAAACTTCTTAATCAATTACAAGTTAATGATCTCTAAAGTCCGCGCTCCTTTTCTTCTCTTTCCTTCCCAATAACATACTACTCCTTTTTTTCCTTTTCTTTGTCCTCAATAAAAAAAAGTTATTTTCTTTACACCTTGTAACTTCGCACTTTCTCTTACCGATTCATACGCCGCTGACCGGATCTTCTATTGTTTCAAAATACCAACTCAACCAGTTCTAAGAATTCTGACAGACAGAATCGTTAAGTGAAACTGCCCACAGCAACCACTTCATTCTATTTCTGTAGCTCTATATGTTGAACGCATTAATCAAGAAACACGTGTCACCACCCATATTATTAAAAATGTAGAATTTAAACATTAACGACAACAAATTATATATGTATAACAAATAACAAATTTATATAACTCCGTATATAATTACCTCTCGTCAATCTCACATATAACCGTTAATATCTATACACTTTTTATAATAACACACATACAAATATATATATATATACAAGCATACAGTCCATCCTTTAACAGATTACATATTGCTTTCACACTCTTTGTAACAGGGTTCGAATAACTATTTATATATATTTTTTCGCATATACACAGTCACTCCATATCAACACTCACAATTAAC
Source organism: Epiperipatus broadwayi (assembly GCA_028023455.1). NCBI lineage: Eukaryota > Metazoa > Onychophora > Udeonychophora > Euonychophora > Peripatidae > Epiperipatus > Epiperipatus broadwayi. The sequence continues at coordinate 2,305,061 of JAQFVV010006337.1, forward strand.
ACTATATTGCATTATCTCTTGTATTCGAACCCCATCTGTTACAATATAAAACAGCCACCTTAGAGCTGTATGTATTCATCATCTCTGCTAAGCTATCAGCTTATAACTTTGGCAAACCAAGAGCAATAGGATGGGTATGTTATATAATTAGGCATGATTTATGGACCGCATTTACATTTATTGTAATATATTAATATGAGACAGCTGTACTGATAAGTCTCATTCACTATGAAAATGCCTACATGTGTTAAATACACATAATTAATGTTATGTAATCCTTCCCATTGTGTTACTTTATATCATTTCTTATTATTTTAAAAAACATTTTAAAATATAAATTCCCAAGTTCTTAATGATTTTATATGCTGGGTATATATTCTGTGGTTAAGATAAATAGTGTGTTAAATGGCCTATTCCACACATTTAGTTACCAGTATTTAACCCTTGAGTCTCATGTTTCTCCCTGTCCTATGCCAGCTCGCAGTTAAATTAAGGAAAACTGTAACTTCAGATGTCACTCATAAGGTGTTAAATAACAAAGTACTAGCAAATGAGTTGGAGTTTGGTTGGATTAGAGGTTTCAACCACCACCTCACTCCAGTCAGCTTTGGTGTATTTTGCCTGGATTCTGGATTTTGTTGCATGAGGGTACAAATCTGACTGGTACATAGGGGTTTTTTCCCCAATTATGGATGCCCAATCATGTGGCCTCATCAATTCATTTCCATGGTGCTGAACTGAATATACATTTTTTAACCAATATATGTAATTTTTTTTTCTCCAATTATGGATGCCCGTTCATGGCCATGATAAGTCCATACCCTAAACAGACTGTGTGAGTATTTTAATATATATATTCTAACCATGCCGTTTGCATATTCACTTCCGGGCAATATAATATTAAACAAAATGGGTTAGCTCAGTTACAGATTACATTTGGTTAAATGTAAATAATTAATAAATAAAATATTCTGCATTAATATTAAATGTTCCACTAGCTCAGGGGTCCCCAACCCTATGCCCACAGGCACCATGGCACTCGCAGACCATTTTACGTGTGCCCGCCGCTATCCAAACATGATAAAAAATTATTTATCTGATACAAATAAATTTAATTTTTAAAATTTATTATAAATTATTGTATTATATTGTAATCAAATTGTAGGGCATCCTATACTTTTACAGCGTAAACATATAAACGTTAATTTTATGTTAAAATTTTATTTTTGAAATAAATATATTTTTGTACATTATGTATATTATTAACAATATCCAATTATAAATTTACATTGAATAAATAAATGGTGCCCGCCACCTGGCCGGTATTATGAAATGTGCTCTTAGATGCAAAAAGGTTGGGGACTCCTGCACTAGCTCAAATTCAAAAATAAGATTCAGTTTATAAAATAAATAAATAAATATTTATTATTTCATGAGACTTAGAAGTGAAAATACAGGTGACAAGATAGATTACATTGAGCCAATATCCCACAGGATACTACCTCAATGGCATAAGAACACTATCCCCCCTATTACTATCTTAAATAATAAACTTATAGTATTCTTACGACTTTAATAACTCCTACTCATTAAGATTAAACTAATATTTAAATCTTAATCTTTTATCTACTATAATTTAACTCAATAAAATCCCAGGTTCATAAAACTATTCTAAGATAATCAAATCACGGTAGTAAAACATGATAAGGGATTTTTTATGTCATACTCTACTACACTTAAACTAATAATAACAAATAATAATAATAACCTTCATTGTATGAACTAATTCTGTATATCTCTTTCTTCACTATAATTTTATTACTATAATAAAATAATAAAATACTATAATATAATCTTTATCTTTATATAATAATATAATAAATACGTGGTAGCTTTTGGTAATCTGAAAAATATATGTGTGGCAACTAATAGCATATAATTCGATGTACTATTATGATAATTAATTTATGACCATAAGATAATATAAAATGTGATTACTTAAATAAATAAATACCAAGAAAATATTCGAATTCTTAAAATAATTCTTTATTTATTTCTGTGCAAAAAATATTGTTTTAATTCAATGACTCTAGATGTATCATGCATTTTAATGGGAAAAAGAAATAATCCAAACACACAAATTTTTGACAACAAATTTAACAAAGTTTTATTATAACACTAAACAAAATAACACTTTATTTACAATATTTACATTTTTAACATCCTTAATTTGCACCGTTATACATTTTTTATTGGAACTTAGTTAAGTCTTCACTCTGACTTAAATTAATAATAATAAAACAATACAATCTTATTGATTCCTTTATGATCAATCTTATGATAAAATTACATTTATTTATACTTATTTAAAATATATCATCTTTAACTATTATTTAAACTATGCTTCTTTTTTTTATTAAAACATCTATTGAAACCTAGTATGGAAAAACAAAATAATAATAATAATTGAGATCATGGATATTTTTCACTAGACAATTTCATTTTGCAATGTTAAAAGATATCATATAAAATATCTACTGATAATTTATTACTAAATTGTGTGGATATCATTGTTCACTACACAATGACTATAAAATATAATACATCCCATTTAATATTACTCTAATACTATATAGTTGTAATCACTGATATATTCCCTATTATTTAATAAATATAAAATTGTACCTATGCTTATTGTTTATATCATTTTACTTTATAACATTATATCTTAAAAATATGCAGTACTCATTTAAAAAATGAAATAAAATATTAAAAAAATTATTTAATATTTCACAAGCAACTTTGCTTTACATATTTCATTCCTGAAATTTATTTTATTTTCTAAAAATAAAATCTACAACATAAGTTATGATTCTTTTTCCTTTTGGATCCGTTGGATTTTCAATTCCAATTTATACCAATTATACTTCTTCTGACAAGTAAATGAACTTATCTCATTCAGACAATAGCATATTTTAAACTCTAAATTATCTATTATTTCTTTTAAAATATACCATACTGTACGATGTAGTTATTTTGGAAATCTAGATAGCGAATAGATGTGTAGGCAAGGAAAGAAAAACTAGAGTATAACTCATAGCACATATTGGAGAAAGATACCATGGCACAGTGTATCTATAAAAAATAGAGGCATGACCTTTTCTGTCTAATGTCCTCCAATACTATCAATGATGTCAAAGCTATTCCTTCAGTTTATTTGAAACATCAATACTTAAAGAAAATAAACACTGTCCACAAATAAATATACACCTACAGGGCTTTGTTAACTGTATTGCATATCTAATCAGATTACTAAATACTATTCATATTCCCTTATTACATCCTATCTTAATATCATCTCCTGGGTTCATGTTCACCATATTACTACCAAGTCACTATCTTATTATTATTTCCTAAAAGATTTATCAAATCTTACATCGACAAATAACCAATTTGCATATTCAAAATAATAAACAAAATTCCATTATAATTAGAGTGATCTCACTAATCCACAAGAAAAAGTTTGCTTACTTTCTTATTCTATATTCTAAACACATACAAACTAGTCATATAAATACTTTGAACATCCAATAATATGAAAGTTTTTTCTTAAAGAATCACATAAATATTCATCATCATGTTGTGTTATATTACTAGTATAAAATTATAGTATGCATATTCTCAAAATAAATCCTAATCTCATAATTTAAAAGTGTTGTACAAATGCGTTTACATATAATTTAACATTCATACTTCCATATATTATAATTCATAGGCAATCTGCAAAAAAGAAAAACAAAATATACATCATAAAATATATCAATATTCATTAACTATTACCAAGTGATATTGACTTGTCATCACTTTTGCAGTCTTCTTTTTCCATCAATTAGATACAACATTGCATACATGAAAATACAATCCATACTTTTATTTAAATGTTCTTATTTAAATTATTAAATTATTCTACTATAAGATTATAATATTATCAATAAATTAATATTCATGTTCCTACTCTTATAAACCAAAATAATTACATATAAAAATTAATAAATGAGTCAAAACTATATTTACTTAATCTTCAGCTGAAAAACGAATATTCCTTATATAGTTCAAATATTTTATTTTCTTTCTCGAGAATTTTTTTTTTTTTAAAAATGTTCTCTTCAAGAGCAATTTTGAAACTTTCCCCCCTCCCCATTGCTACGATGATGAACAAGACAAACTGTTTCCGGCATGGTGAGCAAAGTTTTAAAAAAAATGAATAATTAAAAAAAATTCAATGTCTTTTGAAATCTTGAAAAATTAAATAAAATAATCATCGATCCATCCTGGAAAAGTTATAGAATAATAGTTTGTGGTTTCTATAGTCCAGAACAATGATTATTAAAATCATAATAAAATCATAATATTTAAAAATAATCCTGTGAAGCTTCCATATTATCCTAGAATATTCTATGTCGGCATAATGATGCACCATGTCCCTTTGGCTTAGCTTGAAATATCCGGATAAACTTTTTGCGCAATATGAAATATTTCTATAATTCCATACTTTTATTTATTCATGTATTACTTTTCTCTATAGGTTTCTGCTTCAGGAAAATCTATTGCTATTTATTACTTATTTTCAGCGGTTTTATTCTTGTCTTAAAATTCAGTTTTTTTAAACAATTTTATAAAATGCATATAATCCTATATTCCTCAGGTTTTATAACATACGCTTTCGTAAATATTTCCATTAGTCTTTACTTAAAATAATTTCTTGAAAATTTTTATAATGTTTCCTTCAAAAAGGATATAACATTAATTTCTGTAGCATTGTTTCCATAAAATTATTATAAAATATACTTGTCATATCACTTATTAATCTTGGACAAGCCTATCTTGCTGTTATATAAAAATAATGCGTACTTCACTTTTAACCAGCAAATAGCTTTTCTATTAAGTTTCTTGTACAATGTCCATAAAAATAATTTATTCACTGGAATAGACCTCTGTGTTAATATTATTAATATTATATTCACAATTATTATATTTATCTTTAAAATTTCCATTAAATACGTTTTACTTATCGGCATTTTCATATTTTTATTGCGAAGTAGATTAAGTTTCTGATGAATACTCCTGGTACAAGACTTTAAAAATTAGCAATGCGTATTAAAATAAAGTTATTAAACTATTTTTATTTTACACTCTCTTTGCAAATACTTTAAAATAAATGTCCTATTAGTTTTGCAAATAATTTGTACGAGAGCACTAAAAATTGACTAAAATAATAAAATTTTAAAATTACTATTACATTGATCACCAACACATTTTAATCACCCTAATACCCCCCATGCAACACTATTTATATCCTAGAAAATACCTCATCCTATTGGTGGATTCTTACTTTTCATTCGATACCAAATTTGCATAATGTTACAATCTTACACAATTAAATTTCAAAAAAATAAAATATGACGTATTATAACTTTAAAATATTATTTTAAAATATTACTTTTAAATCAATTATTACTTTACTAAATTAATTAAATATTTAAAAATAATTTTAAAACAATATTTAATACATTTATTCCACCTTTAATATTTAATTTATCTATTTTATTTTAAAAACAAAATATTTAACTTTTATTAACTGTATTCATCTTTATTACATTGTTTAAACATTTTATAATGACTAACTTAATATTTGCTTTTATGATAGGTAATAATTACATCCAATTCTATAATGCAATTTTAAAAATATTTTGAACTTGATTAATCCAAATACTAGCAAGATGTGTGTATAACCATATATTACACAAGTCACATGACTAATAGCCAAGACAGACTATCCGATTTTCTGTCTGGAAATAATAATAAATTGCTACACTTGTTGTATTAAATAATACAATAATACAAAATTTGGAAGAATAATTTGGAAATACAGAATTAAATACAACTTTCACTACCATAAAGCTTATTTTTAAAATATATGATATTAATTATAATTATTAAATATAATTTATAAAAAAAACAAATATGACTTTTATTTAACTATAAGTTTAAGACTATTAAAATTGAACTTTTTAAACATACTTTTAAATATTTATAGCTGCATTATCTATTATGGCCAGCTTTTGCAACCATATGTAATAACATTTTTAACTTTACTTATCTATTTTAAGGTTATTCATTATAATTTTATGCATTACGTATTTTATTTAGCCTCAAATTGTATCTTTAAGATATTATTAATACAATATAACTAACACATCAAGAGAACATATTCTAAATTTAAAATTTTTTAATAATTTGTTGTGATGAGCTGATTCTGACCTATAGAAAGGGCACAATATATATATATAATGAGATTTTTTTGTTGAAATTTTTTTTTTTTTTCAATATTGGTATATGTGGGGTTTTTTCCCCTGAATATGGGCACCCAGTCAGTTAATTTTCACACCCTTAGGCCCTGAACTGATATACATATTAAAAAAATAATATGCATAAATTTTTTTTTTCTTTCAATTATGGTATTGCAACTGGGAGAGATGCTCATAACTATATACACATATCATCTGAGTTGTATATATATATATATACATTTTTTGTGTGTGTCTATTTACTAGATACTCTGTTTTATTTTAAGTGATAAATTTTTTAAATTGTCTCTGGCTCAGTGTGTAGATACTCAGATTATATACATAGATATGGCATGAGTATATGCAAGATGTGTTAACCAGATATGATGTGTGTTGCATACAGATTGGAAATTGGGAATTTTATGCTAGATATTTTTCATACTCACTGGTGACTGGCACCCAGGGGTGACTTGAACAGGTTGATATTCATCCTCATATAAATTTTGCCATCAGGGGTAGAGAAAAAGATTTACATAAGGAGGATCTATTCCTTTAAAGTTTTATTGTAAAATTTGGATTGAAAACTGAGCAATGAAACAAAAAAGGCAAGGTCAATGAGGTCAATGTAAAAAAAAGAAATATATATATATATATTCTAACCATGCCAAGCGTCATTCTCACTTCCAGATAATATACGATATGAAAATAAACAGGTTCTAGCTGAGTTAATTTTAATAAATGAAATATTCAACATTAATTTTAAAATATTCACTAACTCAAATTTAAAATACAAATAATGTTCAGTTTATAAAAATAAATTAAATAAATATTTAATATTTTCATGAGACTTGGAAGTAAAAATACAGGTGACAAGATAGATTACGTTGAGCCAATATCCTAAAGGATACCACCTCAATGGCATAAGAACACTATGCCCCCTTATTAATATATCAAATAATAAACTCATAGTATTCTTATGACTTTAATAACTTTTACTCAATCAGATTAAGCTAATAATTAAATCCTAAACTTCTTTTATAATAATCTAGCTCAATAAAATCTCAGGTACATAAAATTTATTCTAAGTTAATTAAAATTATGGTAGCAAAATATGAGAAGGGATTTTATGTCATAATCTACTACACTAAACTAATAATAATAAAATATAATAATATTCTTCATTGTATAACTAATTCTGTATCTCTTTTCTTTTACTATATTTATATTACCATAAAAAATAATATAATATGATCTTATCTTCATGTAATACTATAATAAACACGTGGTAGCATTTGATAATCTGACAAACAAAAGTATGTGGCAACTAATAGCATATAATTCAATATACTATTATGTTAACTAATTTATGACCAATAAAATAATGTAAAATTATGATTATTTAATTAAAAAAATACCAATAAAATATTTAAATTCTTAAAATTAATTCTCTATTTATCTTTTTGTGCAAAATTATATGTTTGTTTCAATTATTATGAATATATTGTGATTTCATGTAGTGTAGTGGAGAAATAAACAATTCAGACACAAAATTTTTGAAAAAACAAATTTTAACAAAATTTATTAATAACAACAAAATAAAATAAACCATTTATGTACACTATTTACAATAGATATCCTTATTTTATACTTTACATTTTTATTCACTGGGTTATAAAAATAATTTATACTTAGTTATGTCTCTATTTAGACTTAAGACAAAATAAAATGTTACCATTTGGTTTCTCGTTATGATTAACTTATTACAAATATATTTATTTATTTTATAAAAAAAAATATTTCATCCTTAATATTATTTAACTATATTTTTCTTTAAACACATTCGTAAAAAAAACATTCTACCGAAAACAAAATTAACATTATAATGAGTATGGATTTCTTAAAAAAAAATTAAACAAATTTTCATCTTGCAATGTCAAAGATGTTACATAAAATATTTATCCAAAATTCATTACTAAATTTTAGTGGATATCATTTATCACACGATGTTTACTAATCATAATATATTCTTATTTAGCCTTACTTTAATATGATATAAGTGTAATCATCAATATATTCCTGTTATTCAATACATAAAAAATATACTATGCATATTCTTTACATTCTTTACTTTGTACTATTGTATTTTAAAAATATGCAATATTTAATTTTTCTAAAAACAATAACATAACAACCATTCAAAAGTTATTAACATTTTAAAGAAAATATCTTTATTTTAGATACTCTATTCTAAAAATTTATATTTCATTCCCGAAATAAATTCAAAATATATTCTATGATTCTTTCCTATCCTTAGGATTCACTGGACCTTCAATTTCAAGTTATAAAATTCTGTTCCTTCTAAGCAAATAAACCAATCTTATACAAACGATAGCATAACCTAAGCTCTAAATTATTTAACATTTCTTTTCAAAATATCTTACTGAATGATGCAGTTACATGAAATAAAGATAGCGAAAACAGATGCATAGGATTTAAGTAAGAAATCTAGAGTATCACTCATAACATATCTCAAAATCATGGCACAGTGCATTAACAAGAAATGGAGGTATGACCTTTGCCTGTCTAATATCCTCCAATACATAAACGATGTTAAAGCTATTCCTTCAGCTTTATTTAAAACATCAAATATCTAAAGAATATAAACACTGTCCAAATAAAATGTGTACCAGTCATAGGGCTTTGTTAACTATGCTGATATCTACACAAAGACTATAAGTATTATTCACATCCCTTATAACATCCTATTTTTAAAACATCATCTTGGTTTCCTGTCTACTCAAGTACTTCCAAGTCACTATCTCATTAGTATTTCTCAAGATTTTCCACATCTTACATCGATAAAATAACTATCTACATTTACAAAACAATAAATAAATTCACTGATAGTTTAAAAACAATCTCACTGTTCCACAAGAAAAGTTTGCTTACTTCATTATTCTGTATGCTTAATCATATACAATCTAATTAGACAATATTTGAATATCTAATAACATGAAAGTTTTAAAGAATCACACAAATTTTTGTTACTATGTTGGATTATATCACTAATATAAAAATCATTGTATGCATATTTTCAAATCATTCCTAATCTCATAATGTTTTTAAAATGTTGTATGAAAAAAATGCATTTACATATAATTAAACATTTATACTCCATTCTTACTATTCATAGATAATCTAAAAGAAAACAAGAATATACATTATAAAGTATTAATATTCATTATCATTACCAAATAATCTTTATCTGATCATCATTTAGTAGGCTTCCTCCATTCACTGGATATAGAACATTGCATACATAAAGAAAATACACATCCATACGTTTTATTTAAAAATATTCTTATCTAAATTATTAGATTATTATATTATAAAATTTTATGTTATTAACAAATTAATGTTTTATGTTTTCCTAATCTTATTAAAAAAAAAAAATTTTACATTTACACTAAGTTAATAAAATCAAAAAAATCAAAACTATAATTACGTATTTACTTGACAATAGTTCATGATAAGTCCAAAATGTTTATTATTTTCTCTAGAGTTTTTCTTTTTAAAATGTTCTCAAAGCACGTTAAAGTTTCAAAAATAAAAAATAAAATAATCCGACGTCTTTTAAAAATCTTTAAAAATTAAATAAAATAACTATCAATCCATATAAATAAAGTTTTATATAAAAATAGTCCCTTGTTTTACTGTTCAGAATGATAATTATTAAATCATAATATTAAATTAATCCTGTGAAGCTTCTTCAATATTCTCTGCCGACATATCTGATGCATCACTCCATCAAATTTAATTTTAAAATATTCAGTAAACTTTTATGTACTATTTGTATTTTCATGGATCCATCTTTTTATCCAACTATATGCTCACTTTTTTTTATATAGGTTTTCATTCTTAATAAAGTTCTTTAAAACAAGTATTTCTAAAGATGCATTTTTTTTTTTAATATTTCCGAGACAAGAAGTTTTATATATCACAATGCTTTAGTAAAATCTTCTCTGTTATTTTTTAAATTCTTGCAAAAAATATTTTTTTAAATGTTTCCTTCAAAAAGGACTAAACATTTTATTCCTTTCATTATGATATTCTATAAACAATTCATAAGATATAAGTATCTTATTCTTTTTTAAAACACTTGGATAATCTTATAAATAATAATGCATCTCCAATTTTTTTTTAGACGGCAAATAGCTTTCCATTGCATTCATATACTATCCGGGTTTTTATGTACCAAAACAGTTCTCTGGTGAAGTATTAATGAAGCTGTATCAACAAATATTTCAAATATTTTTACAGTATTATAACTTATATACATTTTATTTCATAGTATATCCATTTTTTATTGCTATGTTCTGAATTAGACTTTGATTACCAGTGATAACGGACTTTTAAAAAATTTAACAAAGCATGTTAAACGAAATTATTAAAATATTTTTTTAGTTTACACTCTCTTTTTGCAAGTTACTTTTAAAATATCAATTAGCTTTTGCAAATAAAATTATCAGAGAGTGCTAAAATTGACTAAAATACTAAAGTTAAAATTATAATCACCTGATAGCTTCTGATATGTTCAGCTACCTTTTAAAAAACATTTCAATCATCCCCTAGACCCCCCTCCCATTCAATTGATATTTATATTCTAGAGAATACATAATTGATTGATTTTCACTTTTAGTTTGAGATCAAATTTGCATATATTGCAAACTTGCAGAATTAAATTTTAAAATAAAAATTTATGACGTAATATAGCTTACAAATATTATTTAAAATATAACTTTTAAATCAATTATTACTTTATCAAAATTATTTGAACATATAAAATAACTTTTAAAATAATTTTAATAACCTACTCCATTCTTAATATTCAATTTATCTATTTTTATTTAAACAAAAATATTTAATTTTTATTATATCTGTATTCGTCTTTATTACATTATTTAAAACATTACATACGATAGTTAACTTAATATTTAATATTTGCTTTATGCTAAGTAATAATTCTATCCAACTCTATAATGCAATTTTTTTAAAATATTTCAAACTTTGTTAATTTAAATACAAACAAGCATGTGTGTGCAACTCTATATTACATAAGTCACATGATTAATAAAATTTGAGACAGACAATTTTCAATCTATTTCTCTGTCTGGATTTATAAAATTGCTACACTTATTATATTAAATAATATAATTATAAAAATTTGGAAGAATAATTTAAAAAATATACAACTAAATATAATTTCACTGTCATAAAGCTTACTTTTTTAAAAAATATACGATTTTAATTGTGATTATTAAATATGATTTTATAAATTTGAATATAACATTTACTTCTATAAGTTTAAAACTATTAAAATTTAACATTCAAATATACCTTTAAATATTTATAGCTGTGTTATTTAATATGGCCAGCTTTTGCAACCATATGAAATAATATTTTTAGCTTTATTTAATTGTTTTAAATGATTCATCTCAATTTTATATACACTACGTATTTTATTTAGCTTCAAACTGTACTTTATAACATAATTAACAGAATATAATTAACATATCAAAAGAACATATTCTAAAATTTAAAATTTTTAGTAATTTACTATAATTGACTATTTCTGACCTATAGAAAAAGGCACAATATATATATACATGTACTTCAAATCAAACTTGGCACAGAAAACAAAATTTTTCATTATGAATTTTAAAGTTTCTTTTATTAGGAGTAATGCAGCTTCAATGAAAAAAAAAAAAAAAGATGGTATATCTGGTAATGTTTATTTTTTTATTTACTTACAATTTTTTTTTGGTTATTGTTATGTTAAGGTGTTAAATGTTAAACAGGGCTTGAACTTGAGAGTGGCATTTGTTAGAGAAAGAAGTGGTAAGAATAGGATAGATTAATAAAGAAATGCAGTGGGCTGAAGATTGTAAATTAGAGAGATCCATTTTTGGGGAGACAGTGAATAACCATTTTACAGAATATATTAGTAGTGCTTTTATTGTTATATTTAGAACTTGAATTATTGGACAGTAGGAGAGAGGGGGAAACAGTAGAGGACGTAAGTAGAGAGGAAAAAATGGAAGAAGTAAATGTGGTGGGGAATGGGACTTTAGAAAGTCTGAGATATTTAATCTCAAAGGAACCATGCAAAGTGGGTAGTGAAGACAAGCCAGAAAAAGAGAGGTGCTAGAAAATACCCTTGAGATCTGTATGAGAGATTGTTGAAGGTGATAGCAGCACAGAAAATGAAAAAGGAGAAGTGAGCAATGGCCAATATACCAAAAGAATGCACATGGAAGAGTCAGCAGCCTTGGGAGAACCATCTCAAAAAGAAATATGGGAGCCAGGATCAGAGAAAAATGTGGAGGAAAACTGGGGTGACATGCTATCAGCTTTGTTTATAAAGATAGAAACCATGATAGCAGAATCCAAATGAGACAGGATCAGATCAGCAAAACAGATAGAAACCATGATGGTGGAATCCAAACAAGATAAGATAGAATTGGAGAAAAGACTGGAAGCTAGAGATGGTAAAATGGAAGAGAAATGTGACACCCTCGACACAAAAAGATAGAGAAAAACAACTGAGGTATGGAGAGGTTGCAGAAGGGTTTAAAAAATTTGAATTAAACTGCCAACAGAAGCATAAGGAGATCCAAATTAAGTTCATGGGACTCCTGAATGAACATGAGGAAGAGACCAGTAGAACTATACTGACACTCAGAAAAGAACTTGAAACTACCCAGGATAGGTTAAGTGCCAGCAAACATACATAGATGGTTGGCAAAATCAAGAAGAAAGTTAGAGCAGACCTTATAGACCTCAGAGTCATCATAAAAACTAGAGAGGAAACAAGTGTGCTAGTTGGAAATAGAAGGAGATCCAGGAGTTTGAACAAAGAGTAAGGAAAAAATGACTGAAGAAGTTGGAGGGACAGTCAGAGACTGATAATGAGGAGAGTAACCATGAGGATGTAAGTGAAGAACAAGAAGGTGCAAGAGAAATTTGGGTAGACAGTATAGATGATAGTGTTGGTCAGGATAAATTTGATCTAGTGGAAGAAGACACAGAAGAAATTCCTGTGAGAACCTATGATGACGTAGGTGAAAAGGAGGCAGGAGAAATTTCAAAAAGTAAATGTAGAAGATAATGTTATACAGGATGAGTCAGCAACAATAAAAGAAGACACAGGGGAGATTTCTATGAGAAGCTATGACCATCTAGGTGAAGAGGAGGCAGGAGAAATTTCTGGAGGAAATTTAGTAGATAGCATTAGACAGGGTAAGTTAGAACCACTGGAAAAAGAGACAGACGAGATCCCTATGGAGGTAGAAAGAAAAGAGGTCTTGAAACCAGAGGAAACTCATACAATGAAGTTGAGAAGATGCAATGAGTTAGGGTTAGTGAAAGGAGCAATGAGAAGGTGGAGTGCTAGCAGAGACAGGAGTCTACCTGGGAGAAAATGTAAGGTGCACCTTGTGTGTGAACCGGACCTCTACAAATTGATAGCCCCTGAAACCAAGTGCAAACAAAACAGGCTTCACCCTGAAAATGAAAAGGAGCTGGTGAAAAGTAAACAGAAAGAGTTGAACTATAGGAGTGGGATAAAAAATAAGCCTCACTAGAAGCCACCAGTTTTTGAATTGCTGACACAGGTAGATGACACTGGGGCTAACTCCGAGATAAAGGCCTGGTGAGACAGAGTGATCTTGGTGCCAGTATCCAAATGGGAAAGACAGCATGGAAAAGAATGAGGAGAAAAGAAGGTGCATATGTCTGCAGGACTGAAAACCAGAAAACAGTTCGAACATGGAGGTTAATAAAGGGATGTGTTCAGAAGTATCCTAAATATTTTCATTCTGGAAAAACCAAACTGGACCCAATGGAAATGTGGGAGGCATGAAAACCTCCTAGGGCATGATAAGCTCCATGAAACTAAAGTATTCTAGGACTTATCCCCAGATCCAACATAGACAGGATTCGCTTGATCATCAGCATACCTAGTTTACACTAGGATGATTCTTGATCATTTGTGGACTTGTTCCTAAACCAACAGCATTTAGGCATTAATTTTTGTGTGTTTCTATATATGCTTTATATTTATCCAGTTAGTTTAGCCAATTAATATATGTAAATGTCAATAGCTTTAGACTTTAGTCATAGTGGCATAGGATTATAGTATAGTCATCTTAAAACAGAAAGTAGACAGGCAAAGTAAAAAAAATTTGTCATCATTTGTCTTGTTTCACAGTAATTATAGTATTCAGGAATGTTGTTAAGCTTAAATAAAGTGATTTTTTTAATTGATTTTTTTTGTTCGTTTGGTAATATGAAACAGTATAGTCCCTCCATCATATCTGTTTAACCTATTTTTCCCCACAGCCACATCTATGCTGGGTGTAAACCCCCTACAGTACATGTATATATGCATCAACCCAGTTATATAAATATCAACAGTTATATAGGTATCATCACACAAACATGCATGGATGAATGACTGTGATATCAATGTATATGCATATATTGCAGCGTTTATATTTCTTTTACTAAATAATATTTGTTATAAAATTTGTTTTATTTAAAAAGAATGTACATTTTAAATGTTCACTAAATAATATTTAAGGGTTATTTGAAAACAATGTACATTGTGAAGAATGTGAGATTTTACAGATGAGCCATTCTACAGATGGTCTTCTGCCATTAAAAGCTGGAGCAATTCTCAATTTTGATCAAATAACTTAGAAACAAAACCAGAAATCAAACCTTCATTTAACAAGGTTATCTAAATGGTGTCCAAATCAGTGTCATTTTTTTAAAGTCATTACAATTGTAATGAATCACTTTTCCAGATTGAAACCATTAAAAGTTTAAGCTATTATAAAGATCAAAATTGAAGAAACAGGCTCTAGTGAAAATTGACAGGAAAATTAAACATATGAGGTATAAAATTTAGAGGAGGGAGAGAAATCCACAGTTAAATATATAGCCAGCTGATCTTAATCTGAAAATGTATAAATGATGCAGATTTCTTACTGCAGAGGGCTCTTTCTGTAAACTTTTGTGAAGTCAAGAGCCATGACACATGGCGGCCTAGACCAAGAGATTTGCTCTCTCCGCTATCCTGAGTTGGCAATCTACATCTCCTGCATGCCTATGGGCAATCATCATCACTTTAACAGATGACCCATTATCAATATTGTCGTTTGTATAAATATTTAAAAAAAATTTGATATGTTGACAACGTAGGGTAATAAACACAGTCACCATAACACCTGCAGATAAAATTTGAATACTATCTACCATATTGGGTTCGAATGCGAATCCACTTTCTTAATGAAATCTTAAGAAAAAATTTTACAAATCCTATATAAGGATTAATAAAAAAAAAATTAAAAAAATCTACCTAGTGGCATCATCTCATTAAAAGGACGAACAACAATTTCTTCGGAAAAATTATATTTATGAGTGTCAGTTAATCTGACCCCAAGCGCCAATCTCACTAGTACTGTAAGAATTATACTTTTCCTATCTAAGTAATCTTAGAACTATCGCTAATTAGGTGCCCAGCCTTCTAGCTAACTCAAATCCCAGGGCGGGAGGTAACAATATCTATTAGGTTGATCGGAGGTAAATGGATAACTTTGCATATTTGGAATGAGTTTTGTTTCCAATTTCTATGCTTCTCAAATTAGATTGCGTGCCATTTAAAATTGGTTGATTTGAACTCACTTTTTCTAAACATTTATTACCTCAATGTGCAATCTATTTCCTTCTCAAATTTATGGTTTAGAATTTAAAATCACGTTAATATAATTGCTTACTTGGAAAAGCATACTTAACTCATTTTGCGATATATATTGTCATGAAGAGAATCAGGTCAATATAAGTGATAAAGATGTTCATTAATGATAGATAAATAATTTATTTTAAAGTAAGTATACAATTTTGTTACTATTCCGTCTAATTAAATATTGAGAAAGAGAAAAATATATACAATTTACATATCAAATGATAATATAAAAAGAAAAAAAGGAACATATAATTAAACAGCACATGTAAGAATGCATTTATACGTTACAAATTAAATTATATAGTTTTAAATAATGATTAAACCTTTGGAGAGTAATGATAGGCAATTTTCAGTTCACTTAAAAGACAATAAAAATTAGTCATATTTACCTTGGAGTACCCGGGATTTTATTTTGATTAGGTATAAGTTTATTTTCACATAAGCTTGTTTCAATGATCCTAACAAAATCTATGGATTCTTTATTGTCAATGAATGAAAAATATTTCTGTTAATGACAAACGTCCGGCATGTCCATCCATTTTGTGGTAACGCTTGGATATAGAAAATAATGATGTCTTATAGGAAGTTTTCTTAGTGCCTACAGTTCAAGATTCCTTCCTTCCTGGATTATTTTAGTAGCGCATCGGTAGAATCCTTCAGGTTCTTGGATGGGCAGGCATTGAACAGGAACGGCTATCTATTTGGAGCTTAGGGTGATTTGCCCTACACATATTTGTTCTTACCCCAGCATTACAATTGTAGCGATTGTATAAGTTGATATTGTTAAATCCATTTTCTTCTCAAGATGATTGATTGAAGTAACTTTTAATATTTCATTTTTTTATAAATGTGAGCACAGCAACACCAGTAAACTTAGAGAAAAAAAATATTAATACAACATTTCTGTCCGAAAAACACTCTTGCTCTCTCTTTCCTTTTCACATACTAATTAATTCAATTCTTTTATTTCCCAAAATAGTTTATCAGCATTGAGATCTCTTTTCTCAGGGATGCTTCTAACATTTTTCTTTTAGGTTTCTTTTCGTTTTTTTTTTAGCCGTACATTTATTTTTGATTTCCTGGAATTTTTAGAGTGGCTAAATAATGGGACACAAAATTGCCTCAAGGTAAATGTATTAAAGTTCTTTTGTTACTCTCAATAAAATACTATGTATGATAAAAGTAAAGGAAAATATATATTTGAAATAAGTAATACTACAAAAAAAATTTATATATTTGTGTATAACTCCATTCCCACAATTTATAAACACATATTTTTCTGACTATTCTAAAATAAACAACTATAACTATATACATCTTTCTCTTATTATTTTTTTAATAAAAATAAAACTTTCAAACTTTATTTCACTTTTCGACAAATAGCTATATGATTCTCTATATACATACTCACACATTGGGAAATATTATGTAACTGCTTTGTAATAGGGTTTGAACCTGGCTACTGTTATATCACAGAGGGGAGACCTTCCAGCAGCCTACTGCAAGAAAGAGATGAAGAGATTGTAACTCTGTCCTAAATAGAACTACACTAAGCCACTGTTTGATGTACCTGCATTCAAGCCACTACCAATAAGATTGATAATGTTCTTTTAAGATTGCAGCTCTATAAATTAGTCTATAAACTTATAATCTAAGCTAGCTTATTTACTATAAAGAACATTCTATATAATTTCTCAAAATTCTGTAATTTAAATCATTTGTAAAAGAAACTGTTAAACTTGCCTAAATGTATTTATATATTGTAAAATCATTTATTGTCAACCTACATTTTTTTTAAATCTGTAATTTATTTTTTAAAATAACTATAAAATCATTTATAATTTAACTTTGTAAACTTGCCTGAATTCTTTTATAAATTAAAAGACTTTACTTTTTGTAATCTGTAAATATCTGCAATCAGTTATCTTAAATTTCTAAAAACTGCTGTCATGCCTAACTTTATTATTTTAAGTAACTGCTTACTTTTATTCTGTTTAAAAATAATATATATGTTATTATATGTCCATCTTTCAAAACAGTGAATAACTATTAACTAAGTTACAATGGAGATAATTAAAAATCTTCACTTTAAACATTTTAAAAATGCTGCTTGGCATATTAAATCGTTGTTTCGAAATAATATTATTAGATAATAAACTATCACTACACGCTTGTTATTATCATGATATTATATATACTATAAATTGCATTATATTTTACAAGGTATGCTTAATCAGTTTTTTATATATTATGTCATTTGATATCTATTTGTTAAAGGGGATATCTGGCTAAAGATGATATTAAAGTACATTTGCTAATATTTACTAATTCCCATCAAATATACATTCCCTCCTTAATTGCGATTGTATATATATATATATGCAGATTCAGGATTTTAGCTAGATTATAATATAATTTAAGTCCTTTTTATTCATATAATTATAATGCTAGTTTAAGAACTGGGTTGAGTTAGTTTGACAGATACAAGCTATCTGTTTTAGGTGCCTTATACGCATACGTATTGGTCTTTTTGGTGTGCATTGCGAGTGTGTATTTATACAATACATGTACAAGTGTTTATGTTTTGCTGCACCTTTCAAACGGGTTCACGGCAATATACCACCCCATTCTTTACTTCAGGTATGGCTATCTTTATTAGAACTGGAACACAAGAGTCCAGACCATTTTTATAAAGCCTATCCGAGTTCCTGAACTTATATGTTATATAAATGGCAGCAAACCGTCCGATCTCAGGGTAATCGAGCATTTGATGCTGAAGCTACTGAATAACTACTCACTCGCACTGCAATTTTATTTTTAGTATTTTATAAAGCACCGTAGCATATATATGTGAATCTAAAGGTAACCAGTTCTTTTACTCCTTATGAATTAATTATTCAGCTTTAGACTGAAATTTGAATCTTGGTTATCAGGTTGAATCTGAATGATATTGAGCTTATTTATTTGCTCACTCTATTAATATATATATAACAGCCACCTCAGAGCTGTATATATTTCATCATCTCTGCTAAGCTATCAGCTTATAACTTTGGCAAACCAAGAGCAATAGGATGGGTATGTTATATAATTAGGCATGATTTATGAACAGCATATACGTTTATTGTAATATAGTAATATGAGACAGCTATACTGATAACAGTCTTTCACATGATCATCATCTCTATACTAGCACATAATTATTGTAAACAAAGGCAAAACTCTCCATACAGTAGTGCCACCCTGTGCCACTAGATAGGGATTTTATGCACAAGCCTTCTGGCATCCATTGATTACTCTCTTTGGCACAGGGTGGCACAACTGTATGGAGAGTTTTGCCTTTGTTAACAGTCTCATTCACTATAAAAATGCCTACAGGTGTCAAATACACATATTTGATGTTATATAATCCTTGCCATTGTGTTACTTTATTTTATATCATTTGTTATTGTTTTAATAAACATTTTAAAATATAAATTGTTTCATATTTTTCTTGTTCGTGGGTCTATTTCAATCCATATTATTTTATTCAAACCACATTCTATTATCCCAAGTTCTTAATGATTTTATATGCTGGGTATATATTCTGTGGTTTCGATAAATAGTGTGTTAAGTGGCCTATTTCGCCCATTTAGTTAAGTCAGTATTCTCCCTGACATATGCCAACTCGTAGTTAAATTAAGACAGAGTGTAACTTCAGAAATGTCACTCATAAGGTATTAAATCATGAAGTACTAGCAAATGAGTTGCAGTTTGGTTGGATTAGAAGTCTCAACCACTTCACTCCAGTGAGCTTTAGTGTATTTTGTCTGGATTCTGATTTTGTTGCACAAGGGTACAAATCTGACCATTACAATATAACCCACACCATTATTAATATAAAAAAATTAATAACAATAAAATCCTTTTCTCTCTAAAAATATGATTGTCAGTGATTTTTCATATTTAAAAAATTCAATAGAAATACTTTCTTCCTTTATCTTTGAAAACTTGTTTATTTATTTACATGAATCCATATATACTCCAATATATTATGCACAAATTTCTAATATTTCAACAACCTTCTTGTAGTAATTATCAAGGATCTACAAATATATATATCTTAACCATAATAGCATTTCGTTAGCATCCATATATAACTCTTTTCATTATATAAATTTTACTATTACAATTATTTATCTCCCCTATTCTTTATTTTTAAAACCAATTTTTTATTCCATCTTACACAAATGTACAAAACATTTACAAATCCAGCAATACCAATAACATGTTGAAACGATAACTTTCCAAGCCCCTATCGTTTCACCATCAAACCTAATGACACACTCATCTGTGCTAAGTTCGAACCTATTTAAATGTTAATAAATTTAAAATTCGCTCATGTCTGTCTAAACAGTATTATATATTTACGTGCGAACCAATGCTATAATTAGATAGGATTATGAAAATTATAGCGTACTAACTTTATTTAATATTTCTAAAAATGTTCGTTATATTATTTAAGTTAAGAGTAAATTATTAATTTTGTTGTTTTCGTTATATTATTTAAGTTAAGAGTAAATTATTAATTTTGTTGTTTAATGTTGTAATTTCGTATGTGGATATATAATCTGTGCTATATAGAAGAAAGACATGATTTTAAAATATGTAAAAGCTGTTATACAAAAATAATATTAAATGTTTCTTTAAAAATTGTTAAAAGATTTCTTGTTTTAAATATATTTCAGGGAAAAAGTTTCTCGAAAATATATTTAAAAGCTCTATCAAAATATGTTTGTAAATTATTTCAAATAAATATGTACAAAGGTTTGCATTTTAAAAAAATGTTAAAAGGTTGTTTTTAAATAAAAAGAGTTTCTATTATATGTAAGATCAAAAATAAAAGCTGGTCAAGTAATTAAAAAGATTTCTGGTTGTAAGACAAGTATCATTAATGACCACACCTGGAATTCGTAAAAAGTAAAACTAGTTCAAAATTTACTAATTAAAATCTCCTTAGATAAGATTAAGTTATTTTAAAATCTAAATTGGACAATTGTTTGCAACGAAAAATCTTAATTATAATAATAGCTTATGGAATATTTCTAACATAAGTTATCTAAGATTTTAAAAATCTGGATTATAAATTGAAAAATATTTAATTAAATTCCTGAGTTTAGTGAGTCTTGAGGCGATAGATTCCGATAAGGAAAAGATATAAATACTCTATTTTTAACAAGGACAGCCATATTTTGGAGAAAATTGCAGCCAGTCTTCACGATTGTTAATATTTAATATGTCCGGCTAAAAGCGGGCATTTTGTTGCTGTGACTCCGCACAGAGAATGAGGGTTTCTCTCGTTGCAATGCCTGAACCACCATCATGCCACTAGAAGAGACAAGCCTAACATAATGGAAAGATGATGCCACCAGCCGCCCAGTCAAACTCACCAAACCTACAGCAAGAACTTGCAGTCCAGATAAATAATACCGGTACCATTTTATTTTTTAAACCGCAGAGCTCTGTGTAAATGTAAATATATCTATATAAGTTAGCTAACTCTCTTTTTAAAATAATTATAAAACTAATATGTAACCAAAACTTAGATCCATTTAATTAATATTTTAAATGTCAATTGCTATCAAAATTTAATGTTGTTAAAGTTTAAATAATCTGACTTATTTATATTTTCCATTCACTTCAAAGTAAATTATTTAGTTTAAAGTTATATCACTGCAGTTGTGTCTATATTTCTTTGCTTATTTTAAATGCTTATTATATTTTATATGCCAATATTTCGAAACAGTGGGCACTTAATTTCATGTTTTTAAAAAGATATTATTTGAAAATCTTCGTATAAATTGTTTATTGCGTCAACTCTCTGCGCACTGTTTTGAAATCCTATTTTTATAAAATAATAATTTTATTTTTTTTTATTTAAGATGATTTAATATATGAAATGTGGCTCTTATAATCAACCATTTAAAAACTTAACTTTATAGTTTATTAAGAATTATATTTAGCCTTGATCGTATTTATAAGTATATTTGTCATTTAAGTTCTTAAGTCCATAGAAATATACTTTCCCTCCTTAAATATTTATTATCTATAAGTAAACTTTATAGTTTATTAAGAATTATATTTAGCCTTGATCGTATTTATAAGTATATTTGTCATTTAAGTTCTTAAGTCCATAGAAATATACTTTCCCTCCTTAAATATTTATTATCTATAAGTAACTTAATAGATCGAGCATGTCAAAGTACAGATGTATTAATATTCCCTTTAGTAGCATAGACATTTATTATCAGGCTACACAAGAGTTGGTCCCAATTTGATAGAGCTAACATGCTATTGTCTCGTATTTCATAGTATGAAATATACTATTCTTTGCTTGGCAGATGTGATATATTATTTTATAAAACTATTCTCATTTTGCTGCTATACGTAATATACTTATCTCAAGATGGAGCCACGGCATTGCCAGCATATCTTCTCTTATAGGGTAGAGCAGTAGTGAAGCCTGAGCCAAGGCCAGGTTAGCACGTAAGTCCCCCGCCATTCCTGAACACAATGTTCCTTTTCACGCAGCATTGCGATCGGTTACAGGGTACCGGCGTTTGTCGCAAGAACCCTGAAGTTATTTCATCCATCCGCAGAGTGACTTTTCCTATTATTGTTTACCTGTGCCATAGCGCATTGGTAAAATCTTATTTCAGCCAACTCTCCCACCTTAACATAACGCTTTCAGCATTCTGAAATTTTCTCTCGAAAGCCATGTTCGATCGATCATTACTTGAGCTGGTTTATGCGCTCATTATTAAGTCATATTGTATATTTTAGTAAATGAATTCATGATCAAAGTTCAATATAATTATTTATATAACAGCCACAAATTTAATAAGATTGGTTTATCTAGATTTATAGACATAACGTAGTGATTATTTCTGTATTAATTGTAAAGCAATACATAAGACTGGCACATGTTAAACCCATCTATGAAAATTTAATGATTACTTATGTAAAGTTATTTTGAATTACCCAATGTTTGCATACATTCTACGCTGAAATGCTATTGTAAATAAATGAAATATGGATAGAAGAATTGTAAATAAATGTATAATTAGTTTAATGTATTTCGTTCTCTGTCTCGTTATTGATCTAATTCAATCCAATTCTAATTATTATTTATAGTCTATATATGTGAAAACTATGCATTAAGTTAAATTAAATTAGTGATATATTTTAGACAATTAAGAACCTCTCTTTTAATTATCAGAGTCTTATTGCATCTCCGTGACCTATGTCGGCCGTGTGGAAAGAGGTATACTACGTGTAATTTCAAGGTGGTCATTCGTAGGGTCTTGAGTCTTGGAATCCTGGCTTACGAGTTGAAGTGTGGTCAGACTTGGGATGTCACAGTCCTAGTCTGGTCAGCTTCGGTCTCTTTTGCTTGGATTCTGAATTCTGTTACACGAATGTACAAACTTGACTGTTACATAGTATTTTTTTTTCCCCGGGTTTGTATGCCCAAAATCGTGGGGCCTGTAACTTATTTCCACCCCTGAGGAGATTATTGAGTAAATAGATTAAATTCTTTTGTTCAAAATTAAAAATTTTGAGTCAATTTTTTTTTTTTTGCCAAAATAATGTATATGTATAGATTTTTTTTTTCCTGAGTTTGAATGTCAATTAATTCCATACTCTGAATAGATTATTAGTTCATTATATAAAAATTATTTATATAGATGCATAGTAGAATTTTTAAGGGGATTTATAATATATGTTGTGTAAACTTTCTTGCTCACTGTGACTGGCGCCCGAGGATGATTTGAATAAATGTCAAATCGTTCTCACATAAATTTTGTCATCAGGAGTAAAGAGAGAAAAGGGGGGTCTATTATTTGTTTTATGTTTTATGAATTGGATTGAACGAGAAAGAGAAGGAAATAAATGTAAGGTCAAATCAAGTCTTAAAGGTTCAAAACTAGCACAGACGTGTAAAATAAATTATAACCATGAACCATGGAAAATTTAAAAAAGAAAAACAGCTGCAAGAGGCCAAGGGTGAGTTGCATTTTATAATTTTTTTTGTTATATATATTAAATTTATTTCACTGTTAGTTAAATGTTGGGTGGGCATCAAGCGAATGTATAGTGAGAAGTTAGGTGTATTAATAGAGTTAGGCATAGGTGTTGAGATGAGTAGGAGACAGATCATTTTCTTTGTGGAGTGCAGCAATTAGCCGAGTTAGTAAAGCAAACAAAAACCAAGAAACTTTAGTAAAAACGAATTGAGCCAGTAAAAAGAGAAAAAAAATTTTTGTTAGTATATTAAAATGGATAATAGTACGGAGGAGGAAAGGGAAGTAGTGAGCGAAGGGGAAGAAGGGAAAACAGGAAAAGAAGGAAAGTGTAAGAGTATTATATTAAGATCGGGAAAAGAAATTATGGAAGAGAGTAGCAGCACAGAGGGAGACACGGAAGGTGAAGCGAGTATGAGCCAGATTAGGGAAAAGGCATCTATACATCAAAGTGTGGCCATGTCAGAAAAGTCAGACACCACGGTAACTGAACAGAGACCTATAGAAGAAATTAAGAAAGAATGCTGGAATATGAACTCAATGATGGAGTCACTATTGAAGCAAAGTAGACAGGATGCAGAAGAGAAAGATAGAAAAAGTAGACAGGATGCAGAAGAGAGAGATCATAGAAATAATCTAGAAATGGAATGACGTTTTGAAGCTTTGGGCAGGCGATGTGAGGAAGGAACAGCACAGATTAGAAAAGACTTAGAAGAAATGCTGTGTAAAGGCCTGCAGGAAGTATCCTTTAGCTGCCAACAGAATTGTGAAAAAATACAGTTTGAATTCACAGAAATGCTGGATACAACCAGGACAGAAAATAAAAATGAAATGGTGAAAATCCAAGAGGAAATCAAGGCCATGGGGGAGCAGGTTGAGCATCAAGAAAGGGATATAGGGGAGAAGTTCAATAAAATGGAGACAGATCTTAGCAGGAAGTTTCAGGAATATGAAGACACACATAGTGAGATCCGGGACGAAATATATGAATTAAAAGAAGGCCTGGCTCATAGAAGTCAAGCAGCAGCCGAGGAAGAGAACAGTATAGCAGAATGTATTCAAGAATTAAGAAAAGACCTCGTTGAAATGAAGGGAGCAAAGAAAGAAAGCATAGAGAACAGTTTAGGCCTTAGTCATTTAGCCGAGAACCCATGCAAAAGAAAACTAGTATCAGTGGGGGACTCTAAAGAGATTCTTAGAAAGGAGGAAAGCAACATCAACACAGAAAGCATCATAAACAAAGGAAATGATCAGATAGCCACCCCAG
This sequence comes from Epiperipatus broadwayi, assembly GCA_028023455.1. Taxonomy (NCBI): domain Eukaryota; kingdom Metazoa; phylum Onychophora; class Udeonychophora; order Euonychophora; family Peripatidae; genus Epiperipatus; species Epiperipatus broadwayi. The sequence continues at coordinate 2,330,543 of JAQFVV010006337.1, forward strand.
ATAGGAATGAGTTAGATGCAGAGACAATCGGACTGTATGGGAAGTACGAATCGAAGAGTACCATAAAGGGCAAGAAGAAAAGGAAGAGAAAGGATCCATACACAAGTAAGAAGAAAGCAAGGCTGGGATGGACAGAGAGAAGGCAGGAGACAGCCGCAGAGGTTCGCCAGGGGAAGAACAGAGGGAGAGAGAAAGAACAGATTCAAACCCTACTATTCAGAAATAACAAATCTGGAAAGCATCCAAAATATTTCCCTAGCTATGAAGGAGTAGACTTAAATAGAGGATCGGATAAGGAAGTTCTATATAGTGGAAGTGGGTTTGCACAGAGTCTAGAAATGCACCCGGCACAACCGCCTGTGAGATGGGAAGATGAGTATGAGGGATATGGATGGACATCAGATGAAGAGGATGACATTATATTCGGGTGCTGTTTTAAGTCAGATAAAGAGGAGTTACTTAATGTACCACCAGATCCTATTTAGATAAAATATATATATTTGTTATGATCTACCCTCCCTTATCATTATATAGTTTATAAATTATCATTGTTATATATATAAAAAAAAAAAAAAAACAATTAACATCCCCATTGCATATTAATTGACATATATCCAGTAGGATATAAAAGTTTGTTTAATGTAAATATTTGGCAATATTCTATTTTGTGTGGATTGCTTTTAAATTTTTTAATTTAGTCGTATATTTTTTTTTGTAGTAGTGGATTGTCTAATATGTATGAAGTTCCTCGGTATAGAATGTAGCAGGCAATTGGGTTTATATGTTTTTCATCTCTATGTGGGTAGCTTAATTGATTTAATATTATTAGTAAAAAAAAAAAAAGCCTATAAAATTATTTAATAGCCAACTGTAAGTAAATTCCTTTTTTTTTTTTTTGTTGTTATTTTTTTTTGTCCCAAGTATTCGGATATGAAACGATAACTTTCCAAGCCCCTATCGTTTCACCATCAAACCTAATGACACACTCATCTGTGCTAAGTTCAAACCTATTTAAATGTTAATAAATTTAAAATTCACTCATGTCTGTCTAAACAGTATTATATATTTATGTGTGAACCAACACTATAATTAGATAGGATTAGGAAAATTATAGCGTACTAAATTTATTTAATATTTCTAAAAATGTTCGTTATATTATTTAAGTTAAGAGTAAATTATTAATTTTGTTGTTTAATATTGTAATTTCGTATGTGGATATATAATCTGTGCTATATAGAAGAAAGACATGATTTTAAAATATGTAAAAGCCGTTATACAAAAATAATATTAAATGTTTCTTTAAAAATTGTTAAAAGATTTCTTGTTTTAAATATATTTCAGGGAAAAAGTTTCTCGAAAATATATTTAAAAGCTATATCAAAATATGTTTGTAAATTATTTTAAATAAATATGTACAAAGGTTTGCGTTTTAAAAAAATGTTAAAAAGGTTGTTTTTAAATAAAAAGAGTTTCTATTATATGTAAGATTAAAAATAAAAGCTGGTCAAGTAATTAAAAAGATTTCTGGTTGTAAACCAGTGTCATTAACGACCACACCTGGAATTCATAAAAAGTAAAACTAGTTCAAAATTTACTAATTAAAATCTCCTTAGATAAGATTAAGTTATTTTAAAATCTAAATTGGACAATTGTTTGCAACGAAAAATCTTAATTATAATAATAGCTTATGGAATGTTTCTAACATAAGTTATCTAAGATTTTAAAAATCTGGATTATAAATTGAAAAATATTTAATTAAATTCCTGAGTTTAGTGAGTCTTGAGGTGATAGATTCCGATAAGGAAAAGATATAAATACTCTGTATTTTTAACAAGGACAGCCATATTTTAGAGAGAATTGCAGCCAGTCTTCACGATTGTTAATATTTAATATGTCCGGCTAAAAGCGGGCATTTTGTTGCTGTGACTCCGCACGGAGAGTGAGGGTTTCTCTCGTTGCAATGCCTGAACCACCATCATGCCGATAGAAGAGACAAGCCTAACATAATGGAAAGATGATGCCACCAGCCGCCCAGTCAAACTCACCAAACCTACAGCAAGAACTTGCAGTCCAGATAAATAATACCGGTACCATTTTATTTTTTAAACCGCAGAGCTCTGTGTAAATGTAAATATATCTATATAAGTTAGCTAACTCTCTTTTTAAAATAATTATAAAACTAATATGTAACCAAAACTTAGATCCATTTAATTAATATTTTAAATGTCAATTGCTATCAAAATTTAATGTTGTTAAAGTTTAAATAATCTCACTTATTTATATTTTCCATTCACTTCAAAGTCCATTATTTAGTTTAAAGTTATATCACTGCAGTTGTGTCTATATTTCTTTGCTTATTTTAAATGCTTATTATATTTTATATGCCAATATTTCGAAACAGTGGGCACTTAATTTCATGTTTTTAAAAAGATATTATTTGAAAATCTTCGTGTAAATTGTTTATTGCGTCAACTCTCTGTGCACTGTTTCGAAGTCCTGTTTCTATAAAATAATAGCATTCGTAGGGTCTTGAGTCTTGGAATCCTGGTTTACGAGTTGAAGGGTGGTCGGACTTAGGATGTCACAGTCCTAGTCTGGTCAGCTTCGGTCTCTTTTGCTTGGATTCTGAATTCTGTTATGCAAATGTACAAACTTGACTGTTACAATGTGATATGTTGGACTATTTCCATTATTTATAAGTGAATGTTGAATGTAAAGAACATTTTAAACTTTATTTAAACTTTCCAAATACAAACAACTTGTTAGTAAGAACACACAAATAGACAATACAGGTTAGTAATTACACAATGTTTTGAGTAGTATTATTCTCCACTCTTCTTCAGGTGCACAGTGACAATATCCGCTTAGATGTAGAACTTACACCTTTAGATTCTTGAATATCGAGTTTTACAGCAAACACTCTACCAACTGAGCTTTTCATTTTAGCCAGTTTTAGACATAATTTTTCATAATGTCTAAATTTCAACATAGCCTCAGGTCCATACCGAGTACTTAGTATTTGTCTGAAGGTTTGTAATGATGCTATATTATAAAATGTGATACGTTGGACTATTTCCATCATTTATGAGTGAATGTTGAATGTAAAGAAAATTTTAAACTTTATTTAAACTTTCCACATACAAACAACTTGTAGTCTTTATTCTGGAAAAATCATCTCAGAGGTACAAATCACAATTGAAATCATCAGGAATCTTACCTCAGTATAATCTCTATTGGAAGAAAACTATATAAATCTACAGAAGAGATCATATTAAAATGGATCACTATTCTCATTTCCCATCACCATTTATCTATTTGACTTGCCTATTGTGTTGTCATTCTATACTATAGAAAATATCATATTGAAATGGATCACTATCCTCATTTCCCATCCCCAATTATCTATTTCACTTGCCTGTTGTGTCATCATTGTATTTTCATTAGATAAAATGGCATTACCAAATATAAATTGATTAACCAGAAACAACATTTCTCTTACAATATATTGTAATGGGCTGGTGGATTCCATGACAGATACAGGGAGTGCATCTTACTATGGTCGGACTTTGGGTCTTTGGATAGAATGCAAGTGATTACGCGATGAAATACATAACCTATGATTGTTTCTACTTCCAATAGACTAGATATACCTATTTTTATTAACCTAGATACAATTTGGGTCAGTTCATACAATTATCACCCCTTTCTAGCCATGTTATACCATAGTATTCGAACTCAGGGAATAATTGCTTGGATTCTCTTATCATGGAAGGAAATCACCCTAATAGCAGTTATTGCACCTCTATATAGGTGATAATTAGTTACCAAAAATCAATTAAGCATGCCCAAAACCATAAGGTATATAAAAAAAATATGTATGTGCAGTATAAGTATATATGTATTAAAGTTATAATAATTGATCTAAATATGTATATGTATTTCCTCTATCATAATAATAATATTGATAGGTGTAAAACTAAATAAGATAATAATGTTTATAACGGATATGTGAATAATGAAGAACTATAAAGCTGATCGTGGATATGGAAATAATGATGAGCTAGAGACCAAATTAAAATAACGAATTATATTAACATTAACTGATTAACAAAAATATAAAATACGAATAATAATTCAATCTGATACATGTAATTTGTTATGTCAAGAATGAATTTATACCCTATTGATATCTAATAGTGATATTTATAAAAATAAAATCCTTATCCTCAACCCAATGGTAGAAATTCATGCACTTGACCAATTATTTACAACGAATATGTAACATTATTATATATATGTGATCCGATTCTATCTGGCTAATTTAAAATATATATATATACAAACATAAAAAAAAAATCTTTGTTGTCTAGAAAATGTTATAAATCATTTATACAAAAGCAATATAAAAGTAAGCTTAATTAATAATAAATAAATTAATATAAACTCTATCATTATCTAGTGTATTGCCTTTTGTGAGATAATATTAAAATCTTTTACCTCTCATTTCCCTTTATGTTGTCAAAAGTTAGTCGGATGGGGAGATCAAACTAGTGTATTTTTTATTATTTCATACAAATGAAGATGATAAAAAAAAAAATAGTTAAATCTAATATTTTCCCCCTCCTTACTCTCCTAATGAATTTTCCACATTGGCTTCCAATTGTAGAAAACGAAAATATACAGAAAATTTACAATAGACAAATAAAAAAATAATAATAAAACAAAAATCACAATTTTTATCCCGTTATATTAATTAAAGTTTGATTAGTCTGCTGGAAACTGTTTATTTGCCAAATAAGTTCCTATGAATGAAGATGAAATTCTGCTCACACGAAGAATGGAAATTTCTTGTCTGGATCAAAAAGCAGTAATCTTTTCCAATTACCCTCTCTTGGATTTGGTTAGGCATTTTATTCAAGGCAAAAGATGGTCTTCAGGTTTTTTCTAAATGGGTAGGTGAAATCTTTAAGCTTTCATGGCTTTATTGATGACGTAATATTGTCTATGGTATAAACTGTTTAGCAAACAACCATGGTATAAATATAATATTATATATCTATAGATTTATTTTATTTTCAAGACTTTAATGGTGATATTTCTATATAACAAAACAGTTATTTATTGTATATTATTGTTATTACGTGAATACAACTAAAATTGCCTAATTAGCAAATAATTGAATCTTCTCTTTTAAATTATTCCTTCCAATTCATATGGTTGCTTTAAAAGTTCAGCTTTTGAAAATTCTGAATATTATTTAAAAAATATATTTAAATTCGAACATATATATCCATCTTTGTATTCGAATTTCTTTTTAAGCTGAAAAAAAATGCTTTATCTTCGAATGCAGAAGACAATATAACAATTAATAACATTTTATAGATCGCTGTATTTTTTTTAAATATATCAACCTTGTCATTTTCTATTGTTGAGCAGACATAATATATATAATTGGGATTAAAACAATAATTTGTGAACATTTTAAATTTCGTTTCTACAGCTGGTTGCTATGTGATTAGATCTAAATTTAGTCATTGTTTCCTTAGGTTTATGTGCAATTTTTTGGCATAGTTCTCCCCAGTTAGTGACACATAACACATGTTTTATTCCAGTGTTAGTATACCTATCTGTTTCCCCTAGTGGTTTAATGGTTTTTATTATTTCTTTAAAAATAAAAAGATGTTTATGTAAATGTATATGTTGGAAAGAAAAAATGTTAATATGATAAATTGCTTGGCAATTTATTGGTTAAGCAAATATGTTTATGTGGCTCCAATTGGCAGAGTGTCCTAAATAATTGGATGGTGTGTCAGGTTGTAACTCATTATTACAATATATATATATATATCATAGATGATGATTAAATATTTACTATCTAATTATGAGGTCATTTGTCAATAGATGCTTTGGCAACATAAAACCTATTTAGTTATCAGACAACTAAACATATATATATATAACAATTTGTTGTTTTTTCCCCCTTTTTTTACAAAATGATCGATAATAAAACAATGAAAATCTAATATTCAAACAGAACATAAATATTTATTAAAAAAAATAGACATTGGAAGTATTTCTTCAATGCATCCATCTTGGGTCTTGAGGCTCTTCATAGAACCATTCAATATATATATATAAAATAATTCAGGATAGAGAGAATACAAATCAAAAACAAGATATAGGTTAATATAATCCATTGTAACAATTTTTTACCTCTGAGTTTAAGATCAAGAAACACCATGGTCTTTCTTCTCAGTGCCTGATAAGGCAGAATGAATGTTTGTGTAAATGATAAAGATTTTTCCCAATTATACAATTATGACAGACAAAAATAAAGCATGGCCCTTAATCCCAGGAGGCTGTAAAGTCACCAACCAAGGCAGCGGTTGGTGGCCGAAGGCGAAGGGTGCTAAGAATATCCTGGAGGCGGACCCAGGCTGCCATTTGATGACGACTTTTTATTTAGGTACTTACAACTGCAGATCACTTTCAAGTGAAGGAAGATTGCAAGAATTAGAAGAAGAACTCTCTTATATTAAATGGGATATTATTGGACTTTGTGAAGTTAGAAGAAAAGGTGAAGAGACAATTGATTTAAAAAGTGGACATATGCTCCATTATAAAGGCACAAATATTGGAAATACAAGTGGAGTAGGATTCATTATAAATAAAAAGTGGAAGAACAATATTGTGGAGATTGGTGGTGTATCAGACAAAGTGGCAAGATTAGTTATACAACTTAATAGCAGATATCAAATGCAGATAATTCAGGTTTATGCCCCAACAAGTTCTCACAGTGATGAAGTAGTAGAAGATTTTTATATGGATGTACAAAAGACTTTTGATCAGAGTAAACAACATTTTAAAATTGTTATGGGAGATTTTAATGCTAGAATTGGTAAACAAATGAAAGATGAAAGTGTTGTAGGTAATTTTGGTTATGGTAATAGAAATGAGAGAGGACATAGACTTGTGGAGTTTGCAGAGAAGGAAAAACTTTATATTATGAATTCTTTTTTTTTTTTGAGAAAAATGTTAGAAGGAAATGGACATGGAAGCATCCAAATGAAGGTACAGCAGAATTGGATTATATTTTGACTAACAGGAAATACATATTTCAAGATTGTAATGTTCTTAATAAATTTAATACAGGAAGTGATCATCGATTAGTAAGATGTAAGATACATATTAATGCAAAACTAGAGAGACAAAAATTATTAAGAAAAACAATATTTACAGTTGATATTCCTAATCTTCAGAAACATTCTAATGAATTTAAATTAGAACTTACAAATCGGTTTCAAGTATTAGTAGATTTTGAACATGATTCAGATTTGAATGAAATTAATATGAAAATAACTGATACACTTTTAAAAACTGCAACAAAGATAGCTGGTAGAAAAAAGCAGCAATTGACTAATAAAATTTCTACTGAGACTAGAGAACTTATGAAGAAAAGAAGGAATATGAAGATATGCAAGAATGATGCATTAAAAAGAATTGAATATCTCGAATTTTGTAAAATGGTGCGGAAAAGAGTTGAAAATGATATAAGAAAGTATAACTGTGAACTAGCAAGAAAAGCTGTAGAAGAAAATAAAAGTCTTAAGAATGTAAAACAACATTTTGGTATTGGTAGGAAATTTATATCTGCAATAAGGAAAAAAGATGGAATTATTACTAAAAAGAGGGATGACATTATGAAATTGGTAGAAGATTTTTATCAAGAATTATATAGTAATAAAGAACAAGTACCTCCTATATCTATTACATCTTCCGAATTGCCCAGAATTTTAAATGAAGAAGTGAGAAATGCAATTAAATGTATGAAAAAAGGAAAGGCTCCAGGTAATGATGGAATTATAATTGATATATTAAAAGAAGCAGGTGAAGAAACAGAAAAAATATTAGCAAAGTTATATACCAAATGTCTAAATGATAAAGATGTACCGGATGATTGGAAGAATGCAGTAATAATATTAATATTTAAAAAAGGTGATAAAGAAGATATTAGAAATTACAGACCTATCAGCCTTTTATCAGTTTTATATAAAATTTTTACCAAGATAATTACAACTCGTCTACAGAGAACCTTGGATTTTCACCAACCAAGAGAACAAGCTGGATTTAAAAGTGGTTTTAGTACAGTAGATCATATTCAAGTATTGAGAGAAGTTATAGAAAGGACAAATGAATATGAGTTGTCATTATGTTTTGGATTTGTAGATTATGAAAAGGCATTTGATTCTATAAACATTTCTTCAGTGATTAAAGCATTGGATCATCAAGGTATAGATCCAGGATATTGTCATATTTTAAAGAATATTTATAAAAATGCAACAGCAACAATTAGATTACATAATGATACTGGGAAAGTCAACATTGAGAAAGGTGTAAGACAAGGTGACTCCATATCTCCAAAACTTTTTACAGCAGTGCTGCAAGAAGTATTTTGTGGATTAAAATGGGAAACTAAAGGAGTGAAAGTAAATGGAGATTATTTAAGTCATTTAGATTTCGCAGATGATGTAGTTGTTTTTGCAAATAATGCTTCCGAGCTGCAGGAAATGTTGCAGGAGTTATCAGATGAAAGTAGGAAAGTAGGACTAAAGATAAATGTTAAAAAGACTAAAGTAATGTTTAATCGATTTGCTCCAAATATGAAAATAAAGATTGATTATGATGAATTAGAAGAAGTTAAGAGTTACAAATACCTTGGTCAGATTATTAATACAGATGGAAACATAATAGAGGAAATTAATCATAGAATTAAACTTGGTTGGAGTGCTTTTGGTAGAAATAACTTGATATTAAAAGGAAATATGCCTATGTGTTTGAAAAGAAAGGTTTTTAACAAATGTGTTTTACCAGTTCTTACTTATGGATCTGAGACTTGGACACTTAATAGAAGATCAATACAGAGACTTCAGACCACTCAAAGAAGTATGGAGAGATGTATGTTGGGAGTAACAAGAAGAGATCGAAAACGCAATGTATGGGTAAGAGAACAAACAGGTGTTACTGACCTCATTGAAAAAATTAAAAGATTGAAGTGGAGTTGGGCTGGACATATTGCTAGAAGAGATGATAATAGATGGACAATTGAAATTTTAAACTGGATTCCAAGAGATTGTAAAAGACCCAGAAGGAGACCACATGTAAGATGGATGGATGAAATAAGAAAATGTGTAGGGGTGATGTGGAGAAGAGAAGCTAAAGATCGGAGAAGATGGATTAAACTTGGAGAGACCTTCATCCTGCAGTGGATTGATAATGGTTGATAATGATGATGATGATGAACAATTTTTCATTAATTCATGCTAGAAAATATGTTGCCAGAAAATTCATAAAAGATTTGAGCACTAGAAATAAGAGGGCTAAGTCATGATCCATGGATCTTGAGCTCCAGAGCCTGCTATTATACTATTGAATCAAATCATGCAGGCCAATACTGATAAATTATTTTTTATAAGGATCTGAATACATATATGCAGAAAAATAAATGAAGATATAAAACATAATGGCATCTCAACACTACATTTAAAAACCTAAAAATCTTTTTAAAATTAGAATAATATATAAACAGGTTCTTACAACACCAGTATTTTCTGATGGTGGTTGTTCATCTTCTGTATAAAAATATGTTGTTCCACCTACTGATTCCTAAAAAAATAGAATAAAAAAATAATTAAAATATTTAGTTTTAAAGTTGTTTTTAAATTAAAATTGATTATAAATATTACATAAAAAATATTTACATAGTTAAATTTTTTTATCAAAAAAATAATAATAATTAATGCTCTAAATATATAAGCTAAATAAGAATTTAGTAATATTTGTAAAACATAAATAAAGGCCTAACTTTTTATGAACAACTTAAAACAATACAAAAAGAGCAAAAAAAATGAAGCTAATTAATTAATGTAAAAAATGTTACTTAAAAATAAAAATGCCCCTTTCAGAAAAATCTACAGAGATGATTTTACAAGCCAACCAAAATTTGCAAAAAAAAAAAGAAGTTTCTAGCGTATATACTTTGTCAGTGACAAGCATGAACTTAGAATCTAGTATGTCTAAATCTTTTGAACATAATGCTACCAGTAGCATCTTTTATTCTTTTTTTTTTTTTTTTTTGCTATCAAGCTATCAGCATAAAATTCAAAAAATATTTTAACAATTTGAACTTAAAGCTTACTTGCTTAAATAATCATAATCATAAAGTTCTGACAGCAGTCATTCTTAGAATAAAACTCTTTAAAACAGGCAAAACTCTCTATACATAATAGTGATCACTTGATGTTTATTGGCTTAATAAGGCTCTTTATATATTTTTAGTTGAAATAAATATAGAAGTATGACGAAATAAATTAACTTTTATTTATTAAATGCAGCAACAGGCCATGAAGTCAGTGTTATATTTTGATAAGCAAGCCCACTTTTTCTCAAGCTGATAAGTATTCAAACTAAAATTTGTTCAAAATTTTCCACCTATCACTAACTAAGAAAGGACTTGAGTTTATTGAAAAATAATTATTTAAAGAAAGATATTTATAGGCTGTATAATTATTTATAGACTGTACAATTATTTAAAGAAAGTCATTTATAGATTGAATTGAGAATATTCAAGAAATCATCATTTTAATTAGTACAAATAGAGCAATCATCAGTATAATCTAAATCTAGAAACAATAAAAATAAAATATTTATTTTAATTTTTAATTTAAATACTTCACTATCAAATTATATTATATCCTAATGTCTAATTCATAAACTTATTCCAAAAATTACTGTTATAAAAATAAAAACAAATTTGTTTAACATCAGTTTTTATTTCAAATTCCTCAGATTTTCCAGCATTAGTAATAATGCTTCTTGTCCCATCACATGAAGAAACTCTTCCATATAATTAAACTTTCCTAGATATACAGAAAACTTCAAGCAATGCAACTAAACTTTTTGACTAGTTGTGTCAAATACCATGGCCAAATCAATAAAAATAATATATAAATCATAATTTTCACTTATTATATATTTTTTGTTTTCTGAATTTTCCTAATAACAAATGCCGTACCTACAGTGCTTCTTAATTCACAGAAGCAGACCGAATGTCTAATAAATAATCATCTACAATTAAAAATAATCTATTCAATAAAATTCTTTAATATATTTATTGTGCACTCATTAACAGTAATAGTCTACAATAATTACTGCAGTCTTTCCTACTTTTTTATTTTCATAAATTGGAAAATAAATAAATCCATAACATCAGAATCAAGTATTCAAATTTCATGAGTCCATTTATTCCTAAAAAATTCAATAGTTTTGAAGTTTTTATATAAGCATTATATTTTAAATATCATTGGGCATTCAATCAGAGCCTGTAACCTTTCCATTTTTAAAATAATAAAGATCTGTTTTAAATTCATTAAGCTGAAAATTTATGTTCAAATCCAAATGAGTAAGTAGATAATAACTTAAGCATAAAAAAAATAATAAGAATTTTTTCATCATTATTCAAATGATAAAATCTGCTTAAAATTCTGTATCATTATCATATAAAAAAATTGCAGTTTTAGATTTGTCAGGTAATTATGTATTTTTGAATGCATCAAATATAAACTCTAAAGTGGCCATAATCAACAAAATGATCATACCTTTTTGTTATTTTAATCAAATAATCATTCTTAATCTACTGTCTCAATTATTAAACTTCTGCCTTTAAATCCCTATATTGCAGGTAAAGTTCTATATTCATTTTATTATTTTGCCAAATAGAAAATACTATATTGGATTCAAATCATTAATAATATAATCACTTCAAAAAATCAGTTACGATTCTTCTTTTTAGTGAATCCAAAATCAGATTTATTCATATTTACACTACATTTCTTAACGATGTCACAAGAGTATGAGAAGCTTAAATAGAATATAAATGCAAATAAAATTAATACTATGAAAATGATGAAAAGAACAATTATAAATATTGGACAACAAGTTATAGAGTAGTTGGTGATTTTTAATATTTGGTAAAATACATGCTTTTAATAAAACTTATTCAATAGATTATTAAAATGAGATATAAAAATGGGCTTATTAAATGCTTAGTTTGGAGCATTCATTACATTATGTATATAAAAATATAAGCAATTTTAAAAAATGAGAAGAAAAAATAAAGTAGATTTAGAGGAATGAAAAAGATAAATTAGAAAAATAAGATTAGTCCTGTAAAAAGATGTTTTAAAAAAATGAGAAAAGGTTTTATTTTTTGAGGAAATGACAAAGTGGAAGACAAATTGGATTATAACTTGTATTTATTTATATTTAAAACCATAGAGAAGATGCATTAAAAGGAACTATTGAGAATATGGGGGTAAATATGAGAAAAAAAAGATTCATGTTAAGAAGATCCAGAGTATGAATTTTTGACAAATAGAAAAACTTGAAGTAGGTGGATCTGTCTTATGATATATCTGAGACAATAATAATACAATGATTTAAAGAAATAAGTAAATTTTTTTTGTTGTTGTTTCTCAAATAATTTATATACCATTTTACTTTTTTTTCCTTAAACTATTTTTCATTTAAACTGACTTTTTCAAAATAATCATTTGAAATAATTTTTAAATAATAAATACTTTAAAATGGATGAAAATAATTTTCTCTTTTTTAAAAAAAAATATTTTTTTCCATTGCAGTTTCCATATAATTCTATATTTACACAAATACCTGATATGCTGGAATTCCAGATGGACCACAGTCATAATTTTGTAATCCTCCACCTATAGGAGATTTATTTTTTGGTCTCGAGAGAGGAGAATGTTGAGGTGTAATTCCAGGACTGTGTAAGGGACTAGTACTAGTTGAAACTGGGCCTCCTTAAAAGAAATATATATATATATGTAGAAAGTTGATAATTTTCTTTAAAAGATGAAAAATAATATTTTAGTTTTATTATTTCATACTTATAAAAAATAATTTTTTATATAGAAAATCATAAATATATTATAAAACAATAAAACTCAGTTATACACAATAATCTAAATTAAAAGAACAATTCACATAAAATTTGAAATATATATATATATATATGAAAATAAAGTCTTATTTTATTTATATATTGTGTATTATTTTGTTTTAATTTCGTCATATAACCATAAAAATAATAAAGATATTATATATATATATATAAATTACAGAGTTTGTCAGAAGTTCCAAGATTCTATTATACAAATTATTATTTTGAATAATAACAAGATTATTTTAAAAAAGCAAAAAAATAAATAAAACATATCATTCAAATATATAGGAGTGGAAGATGAATGAGTAAACTATGAAGAAAAGTAAAAATAATCAATAGTGACATACTGATCTAATTAAAATAATTACAATACTGTAAATACTTTTAAATAATATAGAAGTGATTGCTGCATTATTAATAACGTTAAATAACAATTGAGAGGAATAAAAGTAATGGATTAAAATATTTATGTCACCACTGGTGAAAATTACTTGTACTAACAGGATGTGAAGATTTATGAAATATATTTATTATATATTTTTTGAAAACATATTTCATGGTTTGGTGCAGTGTAACGAGGGGCTCTGGAATTCAAGTCATTGAATCACAGTCTTGTTCGGTACTTGAACTTCTTCTGAACTCATGAGTAACAAAACTTTTTTTTTTCTTTTTTTTCTAAAGATATTATTTTTATTATAAAATCCAAAAATATGAAGTGCTAAATTGAAAACGTGACTGAAAATGACTGTGAACAATCAAAATTTTTAAAATGCGTCAAATTCATTGATTCTAAGTTCTAAAAAAATCAAAAAGCAAAATTTTTCAATATTTAAGCTACTTGATACAAATTATTATTAGGAAATAAATAAAGATAAATGAAAGAATTTAAAAACATTTTTAACAAATTCTGTATCTCAATGTACTAAATCAATATACATAATCAGAATTGCAAAGTTAGACATTTAAACAAAAATGATAAAGGATATTTACTATAAAAAACTCAGAAAATTATAAATAAATAAAAATCTGCCTAGAATCACAATAAAGAATAAAAAATAAATAAATTGATAGATACAATACTAAATGAAATTTCATGTCATTATTAAACAAAAAAAATTAACTATCATTTGGTAAGATAAAATGATTAAACTGGCCTAGAAATAATAAAGCCTAGAAAATTAAAAAAAAAAATCTGAAGTAAAGACATTTATTTGGATTATGTACCAAAGATTAAAGATGTATTGTGACAACTTTTACATTTCAATACCCTAAAACAATAAACTACAAATGTAGTAATAAATGTATGTGTACACACATATGTGTAGTATCCTATAAAAGTAATTACTGAAAAATTGAAAACATTATTCTTTATTCAGGTATGTCTAACAGATATACCCATGTATATAAATGATTGTATTCGTGTTTAGAGTATTTTGAGAGATCGCAGTGGGGTATAAATGTTTATAAAAATAGAATCACTACTTTAATAAATATTGTATATTTTGCCTTATTGGTGAGAAAGTATTCATTTATTATTAACACTCGCAAAGCGTATGCACTATTAGCTTAAAAGGCTGATATTTGAATGTATTATTATTATCATAAATTAAAAATCAACTATTTATTTATCTTTCATGCGTATGTTTTTTTATTGGTCTTTTGATTATACTTTTGCTACATGCGTTATAAATATGTGTAAATGTAGTTTAAAATTTGTCATGTAATTGTTCCACTTGTAGTCAAGTATTTATTCTAGCAACTATGTTGGTGATTTCTCATTTTGCTTATTGTTAGGCCTTTCCTTATGTTAGCAGTAGATACTAATGAGATATGTAGCACTGAGCTAGAATTGCTGTGCCACTTTGGTGTAGGCTTGTTTTCTCATCACTGTCATTCATAAATATTTAGGTATTTCAAGTTGTGCATTATAAAAGGCATTTGTGTGATTATATTCCCCTACTACTTATTATATATTTTAAAACAGGCAAAACTCACTATATATATATATATATTGCCACACACAGCAAGCTAGAGTATTAATGAATGCCAGAAGGCTTGTGCATAAATTCCCCATATAGTGCCTACTCATCCAATATCTCCAGACTAGTTTCTGGCTTATGGCCTTCATCAGTGAGGAGCCTTGGATCTGATAGCACTGAACCTAGTTCTTAGGATCTAATGCAACCCTCCAGCAACCACCTTTTATCTCTATTTAACTACAAAACTAAGAGTCTTAAACTGAAAACACCTTAATGTTTTCAATCCAAGCCCATTAGCTTATATAGTCATATGGGTCTGAACCCAGTTCAGTACCCATACATTTTGATGTCTTTGGTTCTTTAATAACCATAGCCACCACTATCCTATTAGGCAGGATTGGTTTTAAGCCAATAAACATCACATGACCACCACCTCTTATGTTTGTGTATAACAGTTGTTAAAACAGGCAAAACTCACTATATATATATATATATTTTATAATGATCCGGCGAAATTGGAGACTTAACATATCTGCACTACGGGCGCCATCTAGGCATTTGAACCTAGAAAAATTTATAGAGTAGGCAGATACGTAAGTCAAAAAAAAAAAAATTTTTTTTTTTTTTGCATCCGGTCGTTAGCCCATGTCACTAGCTCAGTGGAATAGCAGAGATTTAATAATATAATATAAGAATATATATATAAGAGGAATAAAATAAGCCACTGCCAGTAATTAACATACAAACATTTATTTATGCACATATATATAAGATTTAAAATTATTTTAGTATTAGTTTTACATTTTAACATTTAACATTATTTTTAACTTTACCTTAGATTTTAATTTACATTTTAATTTCTATTATATTATAAGTTTACATTTTAATTAAGTTCGCACAGATGGGATTATAAAAGCTTGTTTTAATATGTTGCTATAGATCGGTTACATAGATTTCAACGGTCAAAAACATTTCAAAATAAACATAAACGATCAAAATACAAAATTATTGATTACTGACAATTGCATAGGGAAATATAAGAAACCCTCTAGTATTCAGCATAAGATACTTGCATTGTCACCAACAACTTAAAAGACATCCGAATAAATACATTTTAGATACTCCCCGTAAGGTATCATTATTTATCGAATGTCTATATATTTTGATCAAATATGAAAACCCGAAACATAATTCACCGTTAACCAATCCATGCAAGCGTCTATAAACAACTTAAATTTAATGCATTTTTATTTAGGGTCGAGTATGAATAGACTACATAGATTTGCATTTGAAAATAAAATATTCTATCCCTATTTAACCTTAGGCTAAAATTCGCAATCAAACTGGCATCAATTCATCTGATACATCGATGTATTCAATGTAATACGGAACACGGCAGCACCAAAAAGATTAAGAGAAGACATTGACTCTCATCAGATAGGAATATTACATCTATCTAATGCGAAGAACAATAATAAAAAAACTCCATAGAAAGGAACTGCGTTCTCCATCTTATAATTCCTTTCATAGGCAAACGGGTGAGTGCGGCGTATATATAAACGATTCTGCCAGTAGCGAATCTCCGACTACATCTACTAACTACATCAATATATCCAATCCATTGACCCAATTTAACAATGAAACAACTAACCTAAGATTACCCTCCCCTAATATAACTTTACAAATCTATACAGCCATTCACGCCCGACTTAAGTTTAACATTTATGTAATTTAACTTAACGGAAAACAGAAATCATGATAAAACTTAAAGAACAAAAAATAAATAAATGGAAATGATTTTACAAAATAAATACATTAAATAAAATTATAACTAATTAATAAATAACCTTGGTCAGATAGGATAATATTGCAATCATTTAAATATGGAAAGTTTTAATTTAATGTTCATTATTTATAAAGTTCTTACGGTTTACAACAGTTCATCTTTATCCGTTGCTTGCCATGAACGTGAATTCCCACGCCATCCTCAAAAGATTGGTATCCATTTAGCCGTTGTTTTATTTATTCATTCGGAGGTTTTTTAGTTTAGTTGGTCCTCAATGTAGAAAACGATAGTTCATTTCTCTTTCTTTCTTTGGCAAAACTGAAGGGATTGAATCGTGCGTCTCTTCAATCCCTTCTCCCGCACCTCCGCACTAACACCTATCTGTCACATCATAATAATCATAATCACTAACTAATAATTTCCAAACTTGTCCTTTTATATTACTTTGAAAGATTGACTTAACATTACGTCATCGATGTGATGATCCTTTTCGTTGAGGTCCGATTTCCCAATGGATTTATTTCATTTGCTAAAAGTTTCTATTATTTTCCTATCTGACCGATGTTTTTACAATTAAAAGCCCAAGGCTGGTTTACATTTGACTAATTAAATTTATCATTTCCATTTCTGATTAATTAACCTGTTTTCCAAATCAAAGATATATTTAAAGATAAATTTAAAGATATAATTTTATCTCCAAATCTTTTTAAAAATATAGTTTTAAAATACTTTTTCTTTAATAAAGTTTTATTTTAATAATTTTTCATTATCTGTGCGATTTAATATATACGAGTTTAAGATGATATTTAATTTCAATTTTTAATTCTTAAAGAAAATTTTTAAATGCGAACTTTTTAATTTACTTTCATGTTTAATAAATATAAAAAAAAAACAATGTAACGAACGTCTGTGCTCGTTACAATATATTGCCACACACTGTTTTAACAAGTTATACACAAGCATAAGAGGTGGTGGTCATGTGATGTTTATTATATATTTTCAAATGACTGTGTATTGAATAAAATATTGAGTCTGTATTTCTCTATTCCACATGATTTGTTTAACTAAGACTAGTACAACTACTTCTTTATATTATATCACTTAAAATATAAATTATATATTAAAAAATTGTACACTAATTTCAATGTAAATATATCTTATTATATTACTAACTATACAACTATATTAGTACAATCAGACACACTACTTAATCTTAATATGTATCACTGAATATTAAATTGAAGCTGTAGAAGGTTTCTCTTTATTTATTTATTTGCATAACCTAAATATATCACAGATATGGTATACTATATGTGCATTATATCTAACTTATGTATTAATTGATATAAAAGTTTCTTTATATTATTTTTATTGTAAATAGTAACAGTAAGTAATTTATTTTTGATAAATTGTAAACTAAAAAGAAAATATATTTAGTTTTTGTAATAAATATTTATTTTATTCTTTAATTACATTTCTGTATCCATCACCATTTGTCACATCCATGTACCAGAAAATCCATTTAAGTAATAAAAGTGTCCAAAGTGTATATATAAGTACATATTATTTTGAAATTGTTACATTGATACAATTCTTGCAATCCATTATGTATGCAATTAAATTTATATAAGATTACTTTATTGTTGCTCTTGTTGTTAAATTACTTAGTGGTGTGTTTGGCACAACAAAATATTCTTTTACCTATGTATCATTTTAGCTTTGCTTTTGTTAGATAATAATTTTAAAATTTTAAGAAAACTTGATCTTATTTAGTTAATCATATAAGAATCAAAAATAAGAGTTAATATATGCTAGCCAATATTATGTTTAAACCAATTTTAGATAAACCTGCACTTCATTAAAAAATAAGAAAGTATTGATAAGATGTTAAAAAAATATGAGTCCCATTGCTATTATCACTGCTATTTAGTTAAAAGAACCTAAACTATCTAATTATTTTAGATTATCATTATATAGTGAGTATTCTTTCCAAATGAATTACTTAATATTTAAAAACCAGAGACTATTATCACTATCATTATTATTGTTTGTAGAATGTAACAATGAATTATCAATCAACCATTGGTCTATCCACATCTTGTAAAATAATGTATTAATTACCATATGCTTAGTCCATGAGAGGACTTACTTAGTTATTGTTCACTTAGCCTATAAGAGAACTTATTTTAGGTTATATATTTATTTAATGCATTAGAGATCATGTAATGATTTAGACCTGTGTTTAAACTTATACTTTCTTTATGATTACTTGGTCACT
The DNA here is from genome assembly GCA_028023455.1 of Epiperipatus broadwayi. Lineage (NCBI taxonomy): Eukaryota > Metazoa > Onychophora > Udeonychophora > Euonychophora > Peripatidae > Epiperipatus > Epiperipatus broadwayi. The sequence continues at coordinate 2,349,604 of JAQFVV010006337.1, forward strand.
CTTTGGAAGGTTACAATATATAAATGTGAGCTTTGAATTTTCAAATAAACAAATTCTAAACTTACATATATACATCTTTTTTTAACCTTTTGTTAATATTAATATTTAGCAATTTATAATTTTTATTATGATTATCAAAAAAAAAAGAACATAAAAAATCAGAAATTGTTGTGATGGAACATGAATTTGTAAAAATGTTGCAACATCTCTAATCGTAAATGATCTATATCTCTAGCATTGTGTCTAATTAAATACAAAGTGATGAATAATATTTTTTTTACGACTGTGTGAAATAAAAAACATTGAACAATGTACTTTTTTTTAAAGATTGTGTGAAAAAAATATTACTCACTAGACTTGCCAACTATAAAGTGAAATTGTTCAATCTTGTGTCCCCCCACCGCAAATAGTCATTTATTGAACAAGATCGGAAGACTATCTATATTGGTTATAAAATGGTTATAAAAAATTTTTTAATTCTTATCTATTTTGAATTCAAATACCAGGTCATAAGCATGATAGGTACATATGCTAATAACTTTGCCATTAAGCCCTTAAAGTTTATAAATGTATCAAACATATTTACAGGAATTTATTTATAAACTATTTTTCTTAGCATAAAACATGTTGGAATAACAAACCAGATTATAGATTAAAAATTTGCAGAATGAAATTATTCTTTTATAATAAAAATCATAGAAAACATGAGTAACACTACAAAACCATAATAAACAGGAAGGAAAGTTGAAATATTCATGTTTTAATTGTAAATATTTCCATAACTTTATACAGAACCAAATCAGCAATTATGCTATTAGCAAATCTCATGTAATCTCTGAGATAATAGTTCATCATATATATATAAAGTGAATCTTCAATGGCAGTAATAATGATTTGGAAAAGTTAGGCAAAGAAAATAGTAAGGGGAGAGGGTGTACTCAGAGTTAGAGAGATCAATAGCATAGTTGTTTTTTTATCATAAGTATAGCTTAATTAAATTTGATAATAATTTAAAAGCTCAATTTATTATTTTGGTAAACATCTACACACATAGTGCATAGGTTAAAATTTCCGATATTGGTTTAAATAATGTAAAACTAAATTCAATTCTAAATTTTAAATAAATTCTAATAGGTTGTTTTTCTTGTAATGAAGTCTGCCTTTTTTTTCTTCTAATTACACAGATCTATTTAACATTCATTATCAAAGATTCAAAATCAAAATTTTAATTAAATAATTTTTGGTATCTATGTTTTAAAAAACAGTCTAAATGATTATATTTAAGAACAGTTGGTATATAAGTGGATCTGGTAACTAGTTCATCAAATTCAATACAAGGTGAGAAAAATAGAAAAATGACTTATGTTCTTCATTCATCCTGCTACCACAGCTTTTGGAGATATCTTGGAAAAGAACCACTGTGAAACATCAGCAAAACTTCAATGCTAGCTAAAATAACTACCATATGAAAAAAAACTATGAATGAATACAAAACCTTAGTATGCCTTTCCAATTTTTTGCCTCAGCCAAAGTAGTACCATGAGTATTACCTTCCGTACTTGCATATTATGAATCATCCTCAAACTAATTATAATAATTAGCCAACCTCAAAAAGTTTACAAGACTACGATGTTTATCAAATATATATTAGTTTGCACAAAAAATATCAAATTGTCAACAGTAATATGTTGTGATTCAGAGACTCAAAAATCACTTGGGCATCAAAAAAAAAAAAAAAAAGCTATATAACCATATTATAAGTTATTCATTAAATTTTTTTAAAGACATCAGAAACACTTTTGAAAAAATCATTTACATATTGTACACATTTTAATTGTGCCTTGTGTCTTAATTAAAATAGTTAGATGCACAAAATAGTAAAATATTAAATTTCAATTCAGTAATATTCTTTATAACGTTTTAAAACTAAAACTACAGCAATTATACTTAAAACTACCTTATATAATTTTATTAATGCATTAAATAATTTTCAAAGTACATATTAATAGTTGTTAAAAGTACAAATTTTAATAATAATGTTGTTTAGTGTATAAATAATGTACTAATATTCATTAAAATAATGTAGTTTTTATTGTAAGTAAATCTAATTTTTTTTATCCATTAAATCTATAAACTTAGTTAGCCTAAAATATTTTAAATAAATCATTAGATAATATTAAGTAAGATAAAAAATTGTCTGATTAAAGCAGTTCTAGTGATATATGTGTTTGTCTGTGCTTGAATATATGTTATTTTGCAATATTTAATTTATTAAAAATAATTGTTTTAATTACTTTAATTAAAAAGTATTAAAGAATTGACTTGTGTTTAATGCTTAATAAATACCAAAAGGATATGACAATTTATTTCATGCAATGTTTATTTAATAAAATTTAGTTTATTAAATAATTATATTAAAAAAAACATTTATTAAACATTTAAATGTTACATAAGTTGAACTGCCATTTTTATAATATTTTATTTTTTGTTTTTTCTATCATTCTTTAATTAAACCTAAAAACAGAACTTAAAGTTGATGACTTAAAATCAATTTTATTAGATGATTGATTTCAGTAGTCAGCTGATCAATTGGGGTTGGCTATATAAGAGAGGAAAAACAGGTGTGTGGTATACGTGAAAATTATTAAGAAATTTATAATTTTTTTTAAAAAAACTGTGAATATTTTTGTTTTAAAATGTGTTTAAAATTTTATCTTTTTTCAAGCTTTTGTTTAAAAACATGTTTAAAATTTTCTTTTTAGAGCAGCATTAAAATTAAATAAAAAATAATAATTAACTAGTCTACTCTTTGGAAGGCAATATTGATATTTACTTATTATATCAATTGAGGAAAATAAAAATGCATGAATGGCTTGGACAAAGTTGCAATATTACTGGAATTTTCATTTTAATCTATGGAAAAGGTTGACTTGTGCAGAAACCATGGAAAACACAAGGATGTATTATGTAAGAATTTATTTATTGTATTATAGAAATCTTTTTCTATTTGTTTACAAACTTTTATATTAAAACAGTAATCCTTTTGATCCCTTGCCGTTTCATCTTAACCTGTTTTCCAACCCATCTGTGCTAGGTTTAAACCCTATTAAAATAAAATACTTAAAACAAATGTATAAGTGTACTATCATGGCTACTTGTACAGCATTATATATGTACATATGAATGAATGTCGTATACATACGCTATATTAAATGATACAACATATATACTTGTCTAAAGTTTATTCCTTATGTAGAAATAAATTTATATTACATATTTAATATTAAAAGTCAATTTATTAATTTTATTTAAAGTATGAATTAGTATGTAGACGTATAATCCCCTCTGTATAGTATTACACATATAGGATGGCACAATGTTATTTTATTAAAAGCTTTTAGTTTTATCAATTAAAAATGAAAATATGTGTTTAAAAAATTGGCAAAACTACCGCACCTGTGGCCAAATCAATCTAAAAATTTTGTAATTGCTGTAAACTAATGTATTTTCAATAAATCGGGTATTCAATAAAATCACTGAACTGATGCTATTGTAATTCTCCAAGGTAATTTTGATGCCTTGAATTTCAGGCAAAAGAAATGCCTCGTGAGTAGGTGCTTGAGTCTAAAACATATAAATAGTCTATATTTTCAGCTGGGAGAAGAAAGACACCATTTTGTAAAAGTGTTTGGTAACCTATTCCATGCCAGTCTAAATTTTTAAATGTCTGGCTAAAGAAAAGCCGAGTTTTGCTGCTTCTCCATGAGGAGAACGGTAGGCTTTTTTGTCAGCCCATGTCTTGAACAACTGAAACACTCCCATATGAATCATCTTACAACAGCACTGCCAGATGGAGAAGCCCCATTAACCAGCCCAAGAAGTATCATCTTCGTGCCTGAAATCCGAGAACCTGTATATCCAGTTGAATGAATAACCAATAACTAAAACTCAAACCTGCAGAGCTCTGTGCCTATCATTATTTTGTGTCAATCTTTATTATATTTCAATTTAAATACTTTTAATGTAAATTTCAAGCTAGCTAAATGTAACACTTTCTAACTGTTCAAATTAATATTATGATAAACTTTGTCTAAATTAAGTAAATCTCTCATTCTATACCTTGTCTAGCAACTTTTGTAAATTTAAGTCCATTTAAAGCTATTTAATGTCTGATCTAATTTATTACTTATCACTATGGTTGTGCTAATACTTTTCTTTCTTATTACACCTGGGTCTCTTTTTACGCAGACTTATTTAACACAATTTTGAAGTTGCGCGTTTCATGCTTCACCGGAAGTCGAATTCCAATAATGCGCTATTAATTTAAATAATAAATTTTGCACACTTACGTTATATTGAAAGTAATAGCACATTATTGGAATTCGACTTTCATCTTAGTAATTTCAATATTTTCAGTGCTTTATAATAGTAAGATTTTATGGAATAATGAAATTAAAATCATGATTTCCACATTTTATGTCTACACACATTAAATTTTAACTCCGATAATGCGCTATTAATTTAAATAATAAATTTCGCACACTTACGTTATATTGAAAGTAATAGCACATTATTGGAATTTGACTTTCATCTTAGTAATTTCAATATTTTCAGTGCTTTATAATAGTAAGATTTTATGGAATAATGAAATTAAAATCATGATTTCCACATTTTATGTCTACACACATTAAATTTTACAAGATTATAATGTAAATTTGTTCAAACATTGTGCGTGTTAATTTTGCATTTTAAATCACATTCTGTTTTTGCTTTTTAAAAAAGAACGTAATCAATTATTAATCATTTAGTGTCCATAAGTTTATTTTTAAAAGGTGAGTAATAGCAGTGCGCACAATTAAATTTGACAATTAAAAATTAAAATCTGATTTTTAATTGTAATTAACAATTTAAAAATTACTTACAGCGACTTGAAATTAATGTGATGTGAAATTTGATTTTTAAACGGAATTGAAAATTAAAAAATTAAAGACAAAAATAAGAATTTAATTTTTAGTTGTTAGTTTCATAAACAATTAATAAAATCATCATCTCAAAAATTAATTACTAATTACGTTGTCACCAGAAAACCATTGACACAACATGAGTGTGAAGTTGGCGCTAATAGTATTTCCTCTTGTGAAAAATTCATTTTTTACCAGTTTGTAAACGAACATGTTTTTCGGCAAGTAGCGATAATAATTAAAACGTGTATAAAAAAATGTAAATTCCTGTACTGTAAATTATGCATAAAAATATATTATTTTGAATAAAATTAAATATTTTAGTTAAAAAAAAGTTTGTCTTGTAATAATAAGAAAACAATTTAATTTTTTTTTTTTTTACTACTGCAAAAATGTTAACTTTGCTTCTGATGATGCAAATATTAAGATCTTCATAAGGTCTAGCTGATTGTTTGAATAGCTTCAATTATTTTTATACTTTTTCTAGTTAATATCATACATCCTTGAACTTTTTGTAGACATTGTATCTGAAAATAATTTGACCCAAAAAATGATACAAAACATTTCTGATAAATTTAACTTGATGATACCTTTGGGACTTTTTAACTCCTTCAAATGGTTTATTACAGATAAATCGCTTGTATTAGTGATCACAGGTATTTCATACTTGCTATATAAATTCCTGAAAAAACTATTATATGAAGCACTGAGCATAAAGAATATATGGAATACTATTTTACAAATGGTTGATTATCCAAGAATTTTACAATAAAAAACAAAAACAGTATTTAAATGGCAAATCAATATTCTTGGAAACTTTGTACTTATTAAAGTAAATCAGCATAAAAAAAATATCATCATAGAAATACTTAAAAATATATATCTAAACTATTCATCAAATGATTTTTAAAAAATTAATGGCACCATTTGGAAACATTTTGAATTTATAGTTAATTTATTTTAAAGACACATCGATATTGATTTTTGGAAATAGTTGTGATAACATTGATCCATATACTCTACCTATGCACACTACTGATCAGGAAGTGACATTATTACTATTTATTAGAGGTATTAAGCCCCAATGTTTTGAGTATGGCATTTTCAGACATTCCAAGCATCAATGCACTCTAACTAAATTGAAAATTGATATAGATATTATTGCCATAATCTCAGAAAAAAAAACAAATTTTCCAGAAATAAACAAAAATCTGCCTCATAAGATAAATAATAATCTCGAAGAAAAACAAAATGAGGATTATAGTACAAGTAATTCAACAATGATTATGATTATAAGCAAAACATTAACTGGGGTAAATGACAGCCTAACACTATGAGTGCCAAAAGTGTTAATGATGTCAAATATTGAATCCAGTAAAAGAAAAGTGGGTCATTCACCCAATAAAAAACAGGGATCAAAGATGCTAAATGCATCAACAGAGACCAGCGAAAATGAAGATACTTCTTCAAAAATAAAACATGCAAAAAAAGTTTTAAAGAACTATTTTAAAATATGAATGATAAATTTGCAGACATTTCTGAAGATGGCACAGCAGACTTGAAAATAGTAAGTGCATTTCACAATAAACATATCAGTTATACTATAGCTCATATGCCATCACTTGATAGCATTGTTTTAGCACATAAATCATAATGTAGCATGTAATGATGCAGTTTAAAAAGAGTTGTGAATTAAAATTACTTAGATTTTCAACTGAAAGTAGATTATTTAGACACACAAGATGAAACTAAAAATAAGTATGCTAAATATTAGGGGATTAATTTCAATCCCTAAAAATTTTCATGTAGTGAAATGGCTAGATATTGTACAAACACATGTGATTTTGTGGAAGCAAAAATATATAATGCATTTCAGATAAATACCTCTGTTTATGTTATCTGGGTAGGTTACTCAGCTTTTTCAAGAATGACATCAACACCTTCAGGAGGCACAGGAGTGATTATTATGATATCATGTCCATTTAACTCATTTAGAATATTGTACATAGATGATCATTCGCTAATATTTACTATGTATCATAAGACTATAAGGTTCATTCAAACCATAATCAATAAATAGAATTATTGAAATAATAAATTCATCATTTGCATCCTTTTCACTTCCTATTTTGCTGATAAGAGATTTTAACATGTCATAAACTACATTTGTGCCCAAATAAATGCATCTCATTAATATTCCACTAATGGGTCGTGAAGGGTTTCTGCCAAATAATGCAGTCTCATTTAATAATGGCAGAAATTCATCACAGATTAATAGTTTTATATTCACCATTATTACATCACTCAATTAAAATCCAGCTAGTCACTGCTCCATTCTCAGACTATTCTGCAATAATGGCAACTTTAGATATAAACTATACATTCCACTCAATACAATAGAATAACACAATAAGAATACTTTTGTGTACAAGAACTACAGAATTTCTACACTCAAAAAATTTATATTCTATCTGCCAAGCTGAAAGATAAAATATTTGAACCTGTACTGAAACAGAAACCTCCCAATCCCTTTCCGTTTCACCATCAACCTAATGACCTACTCATCTGAACTAGTTTCGAACCTATCTTAAATGTAAAAATGTAATATATAAGTCGAGCGGTAAAACTTTGTTATCATAGTCGCTTGAATGGCATCATCCATTTACATACGAAAATACATTATAATTAGACAGGTTTGATAAAATTATAGTGTAGAAATGCTCATAATTTATTATAAAATGTTTTATTAATTTTCAGTCAATTCTTAGTTATATTCGCTATTATATTCGTATGTGGATGGATAATTTAAACCTTGGAATAATAGCAAAATGATTCGTATATATATTTAAGTTTAAATAAAAATAATGTAAAATGTTTTCTTTAAGATATATTCACGTTTTTCTGATTTAATGTTTTACACATATAATTGAAACTAAAGTATTTTCTTTAAATTTGCTTCTTTTTTTTTTAAATAAACAATATGAAGAAAATATGTTAAAAGTTAAAAAAAAAATCATCCGTTTATAATTAAAAATGAGAATTTTGTGTAAACAAGAAATCAATTAGTGATGGCACCTGGGGTAAAAGTAAAATCTAGTTTACAGATTGATTTTGTTTCAACAAAAGCCTTTATCATTAAATCAGAGTACTGTTACTTCTGCTAAGCTTTAACATTCTATAACACCTAAAAAGAAATTTTAATTAATGAAAACTGAATCAAAATTAGATAATTTATATATTTTAATAATTTTAAGTAAATTAAAAATAACACCTCGGAGACTTTATCAGTAGTAAAAATTAGATTATATTATTTTGTTTAATTAAAAGTCAATTGGTCCTAAAGCAAACGAAATTCCAAAAAGGTGTTAAGGCTTGGTGTAAAATATATAAATAGGCCATATTTTAAGCGGAAAGATATACTCCATCTTGCTTTTGAAGAGCTGTTAATATCAGAAGTTATAAATTGTTTAATTTTACCATGTCTGGCTAAAGTCAGGCAAGAATTTTGCTGCTTTCCCAAGATGGAATGTCAGAAGTCGATCCACCCAAAGTCCGAGGCAACAACCAATGTTGCCCTAACTGCTTATAATAAGTAGAAGATGCTGTAAGCCGCTAAAAGAACTTGCCTTCGTTCCAATTTCAGTCCAGCTACAGAAACACCATTTTAAATCTCGCAACTAAATAGAAGATGCCATAATCAACCAAAGAACTCACCTCATTCCAGCTCAAGTATCTCCAGTCCAGCTATAGAACTGTTTTAATACTATTTAAAATCGCAGAGCTCTGTGTGAAATCCAACATAATCATTATTTCTTCAAAATACAGGTTAGCTAACCATATAACCATCTTATTGTAACTTCTTTCTAAATTGTTTTCTAAATAATATCTGAATTCTATAAAATGAAATACTTTTGCTAATTTCTTTATTAATTCAATATTGTAAACAATTTCTAAATTGTTTTCTAATTAATATTTGAAGTATATAAAATGTAATAATTTTGCTAATGTCTTTTTATTAATTCAATATTTTTGCTATATAATTTAATCACTGCAGTATATTTACTTTTCTTTTGATTATTTTAAATAATTATTAATTATGCCTGCATTTCGAAATGGCGTGCATTTAATTACAAAATATGTTTCTTTTTAAGACAATTTAAAATCTTTGAAATATTAGTTACTATAATGTCATTTCGCACGCTGTCTCGAACCCTATTTCTAAATAATAGCGACCCTTTGTGCTCATTATTATTTTGCCATTTAGTAAATAATTAATGTGAATATAAGATGTGGCTTATAAATCCAAATTCGCAACCTTTAATTTATATTACTAAAAGTTAAACTAGCCTGGAGTGTAATCATAAGTATATTTTTTAGTAAAGTATTCGTAAGTCCCTTATTAAATATACTTTTCCCTTTTTAAAAGTTTAGTAGTTATAGATAATCAAAGAGATTGAACGGGATAAAGTAAAGTTTGTATATATATATTCCCGGCAGTAGCATATCATATTTCTCATGCTACAGAAGAGTTGGCTCTTTTGATCAAGCTGATAAACTTGTGTTCATTTAATATATGATAATTAATTTATAATATATCTCGTCTTGGCAGATGTGGAATTTATTAATATTTTCTCGTTGTGCTGTTTTATATATATATATATAAGATGGAGCCATGGTAAGTCCAGCCCATCTTCCTCTTTTATGGGTACTGCTGTAGCTAAGACTGAGCTAAGGGCTAGATTAGCACGTAAGTCCCCCACCTCTTATGAACCAAATAAAGGTTCCCTTTTAGCAGCATGACGACAGGTTATTGGATAAACCGGTGTTGGTCACAAAAACCCTAAAAACTATTCTTCCATCCGCAGAGCAACTTTATTATTATATTTTACTTGTGCCTAGCATATTAATAAAATCGTTATAGCCAACTCTGAGTCCCTAATATGCAATTTTCGGCATTGAATCGAAGCATTCTTGAAAACCCATTCCATCTTAAGCTATCTGGGATGCTTTATAAGCCCATATTTAATATATAAATTTATTATAATTAGATGTATTATTAAGCTTCACTCCAGACTTGGTTTGATTTCATGTACAATAGCCACTCGAACTGATTATAAAAGGACATAACTAATAAGTGAATGTAATGATTAGTTGTATAGCATGATATTTGGCTCCATTAAATAAGAGCAACAAACCTATTTGCCAACGTATCAATTATTGTTCAAATAGCCTAGTGAAATGTTACTTTATAAATAAAATACCTGCGTGCATTTGCCAACAATAATGTTATATCAAAATACATCTCAAATTTTCAATAAATATATTTATAATTCATCATATATCAGTTTATGTCTCATTATTAAATCAATTCAATTCACTAATTGCCCATAGCTATTCATTAGTAAAGCCCCTATTAATTAAATGTATTAGATTTTATCTTTGGAATGTCTCTAGTATTTAAGTTGTTTATATATATGTTTAAGTCCATCAGTCTTATTGTTTTCTCCGATTTGCTAGCAGGCCAGATTAAGAATTAATTCTTGTGTGCCATCATTGTTATGTTATCCATTAGGTGTCAGATCTGGTGCTTGGAGAGTGGGTTCGAATCCAGGCTGGTCCCTGACCTAAATCTCGGGCTTGACTGGGTTTGAAGTACATTTTGTGAGTTCCAGCTCGTGTTAGATGAATAAACATATTTTGAGCTGCACAGTACAAATATGGATATCATTCACACAAATAATTTCACACACTATAAACTATGTTACTAGGTCAATTACATTTTCCAAAGACTCTTAGTCCTAGCTGATGAATCATATAAAAGAATTTCAAAGTGTGCATGCACATCAGACAACAGTCAATTTATATTAACATTTAAAAAAGGTACAAATCAACATACAAAGTAATATATACATATATATATATATATATATATATATATATATATATATATATATATATATATATATATATATATATATATATATATATATATATATCATATATCATCAACCATTATCAATCCACTGCAGGATGAAGGTCTCTCCAAGTTCAATCCATCTTTTCCTATCTTTAGCTTCTCTTCTCCACATCATCCCTGCACACTTTCTTATTTCATCTGTCCATTTCACATGTGGTCTCTTTCTGGGTCTTTTACAACCTCTTGGAATCCAGTTTAAAATTTCGATTGTCCATCTGTTATCATCTCTTCTAACAATATGTCCAGCCCAACCCCACTTCAGTCTTTTAATTTTTTCAATGAGGTCAGTAACATCTGTTTGTTCTCTTATCCATACATTGCGTTTTCGATCCCTTCTTGTTACTCCCAACATGCATCTCTCCATACTTCTTTGAGTGGTCTGAAGTCTCTGTATTGCTCTTCTATTAAGTGTCCAAGTCTCAGATCCATAAGTAAGAACTGGCAAAACACATTTATTAAAAACCTTCCTTTTCAAACACATAGGCATATTTCCTTTTAGTATCAAGTTATTTCTACCAAAAGCATTCCAACCAAGTTTAATTCTATGATTAATTTCATCCATTATATTTCCATCTGTATTAATAATCTGACCAAGGTATTTGTAACTGTTAACTTCTTCTAACTCATCATAATCAATCTTTATTTTCATATTTTGAGAAAATCTATTAAACATTACTTTAGTCTTTTTAACATTTATCTTTAGTCCTACTTTCCTACTTTCATCTGATAACTCCTGCAACATTCCCTGTAGCTCTAAAGCATTATTTGCAAAAACAACTACATCATCTGCAAAATCTAAATGACTTAAATAATCTCCATTTACTTTCACTCCTTTAGCTTCCCATTTTAATCCACAAAATACTTCTTGCAGCACTGCTGTAAAAAGTTTTGGAGATATGGAGTCACCCTGTCTTACACCCTTTTCAATGTTGATTTTCCTACTATCATTATGTAATCTAATTGTTGCTGTTGCATTTTTATAAATATTCTTCAAAATATGACAATATCCTAGATCTACACCTTGATGATCCAATGCTTTAATCACTGAAAAAATGTTTGTAGAATCAAATGCCTTTTCATAATCTACAAATCCAATACATAATGGCAACTCATATTCATTTGTCCTTTCTATAATTTCTCTCATATGATCTACTGTGCTAAAACCACTTTTAAATTCAGCTTGTTCTCCTGGTTGGTGAAAATCCAGTGTTTTCTGTAGATGAGTTGTAATTATCTTAGTAAAAATTTTGTATAAAACTGATAAAAGACTGATAGGTCTGTAATTTCTAATATCTTCTTTATCACCTTTTTTAAATATTAATATTAATACTGCATTCTTCCAATCATCTGGTACATCTTTATTATTTAAACATTTGGTATATAACTTTGCTAAAAAAATTTCTATTTCATCACCTGCTTCTTTTAATATATCAATTACAATTCCATCATTACCTGGAGCCTTCCCTTTCTTCATAAATTTAATTGCATGTCTCACTTCCTCATTAAAAATTCTGGGCAATTCGGAAGATATAATATGTATAGGAGGCACTTGTTCTTTTTTTTTTTCATAGCCACAAAAAAAATACTTTTTCACACAGTCACACACTTGGTCAAGACAATATTTCAGATGGGCAATAGGTCAACCTCCTACATCTAGAGTCTCTACTACTCAAGTAATTCACAGCACAGTTATGATTATGCTAACTTCAATCTCCATACACTTCAAAGGTAAATTGTAGAAAGAAATATTTTTCAAACCATCACATAATTACTTTGGGGCAACAGATGAACAAGCATTATTCAAATCACAAGATTTTATACACAGTTTGGGCAATAGGCCTGAATCTTCCCAACCAGCCTTTGAGGCACACTAAAGTTTGTATTTGAACACTTAAATCAATTTACCTCAAAATATCTTGCAGACATGACAAACTTCCTATGACAGGAAATTTATGAAAATCGTGATTTATATTCAATAGCAATTGTTCTATTCACAAAGAAAAACATATCATCATCCACATACAGAATATAAGACCAATATTCATGGATCCATTAGGGATAAAATTTCTTGAAAAGATATTAAAAACAAGATGGAACCACATCTATTACCACTGATGTTGCAGTCACAATTCACTAAAAAATGATCAACAGGACAAACAGCATTATTATTCAAGACAGTCATTAATATGGTGTGATATACAAAGAAATATCCAATAATAGTACTGCTTGTCATTAGACCAGCTTCTGACTCTGTACCAGTTAATATGCCCATACAAACTTTGAAAAATACTATATCTAATTACATTTTATATGTATTTACAAATTTACTTATAAATAGGAAAATGCATATTACTTTAAATTAAAAAATGTCTCCCTCATTTATCGCAATTCAATCAATATTTCAAGAATCATTACTTAATGCTTTATTATTTTCAAAATACATAAGCCAATTATTCTTCAGCGACACATAAAAAACATCTTACAGGAATCTGTATTCCAAACATTGGTTTGCAGAATAACCTACATGGACAATATTACAGTCTGTCTTACAACCAAAAAAAATTCAGATATTAGTAAAAATCATGAAGGAATTTAGCAACTCCCATAAACTTGAATTCAATCTAGACAAATCATGTGCATGATACATATACACAGGTAAAATATATAAAAACACATTTCTTGGCTTACCAATTAAATATTTAGGTTTTCCTTTCTATCTGAGCAATATGACTATGCAAAGACAAATATAAAATAAATTAGTAAACAGGCAAAAACTCTCCATATAGTAGTGATGATCATGTGATGTTTAGTGGTTTAATAAAATAAATTGTTGCAATCAACAGAACACCTAATAGCAATACTTTCAAAAGCGTACCTTTCACTCTATTCTAGGGTAGCTCACATCAATATGCTTATCATCACAAAGATAAGATACTATTTACATGTTATAATCTTTACAAAAATATTCATCTCAAATGTGTATTCACTGTGCAGATAGCTCTTGTGGGGAAAGAAAAGTTGCAATTTCACAAAAATATTTAGAAAAAATAATAATCCAATTCAACTAATCATTAACTCTTTTGTAAAAGCTTGCTTTGCAGAAATAAAAACCATCACATTCATACTTTATTTTCTGTAGTGTACAAGTTGCTTATTTCTTTACAACAGTAATACAAGAAGACACCTGAAGACATTTAAAAACAAACTAGACATAATTAAACAGAGAGATAAAAAAAATTACTCCTCCAGATTTATTTGCAGCTATGTTCCAATTATAATTTCTCAATTGCTTTTTTTTTTCTGATACATTCATTACAACAATATGCAGTGTTTTGCTTTTCTAATTCTAATAAAATTGTAAATATGTCAAATTCTTTATATTGATTTTTTTATTCCTATTGTAATATACTATTTATCAATAAAGTTCCTTTTGAAAAATAATTCAAATATTTTGAATGATTAAAACTTAAAATCAAAATCTCTACACGCACAAAATAGTTAAATGCATTTACATAAAAACTTCATTAATTATTTGATGTCTTAAAAAATTAAAGTTAAGTTTTTGAAGTTTCTTATAATATTTCACATTGTAATTTTAAAAATAGTTTCATTCTTTCTAGTTCACTTATTCACTATCATTTAGGAAATTTTAATCTTCATTAAAGCAATAGAATTTCCATCAAACCATTCATATAAGTATAAATGTGACTCTTCATAAATATTCTGCTTTTCTTTTTTATTTTTATAAATTGGTTAATTTTTTTGTTTTTCCTTTTTCCCTTTTAGAGAGTGAATGGGCATACTCATTTACAAGTGGCTGCTAATAATGTTGATGAAATTGACTGGAAAAGACTGAGTTTTCATTTTCACAATAATTTGATCCCATTATATTTTTGTGCTTATTAATTACATCTTTCATAATGTCAATCTGTGCGTTTGATTCTTGATTTATGAGCATTGTTGGATTGAGAAGGTTTCATTCTTAAAATGGCCATACAAAATGGCCAATTTTGAAACATTAAATAAATCAGTTATTTTAGATAACTACTAGTCCAAAAAATGATCTCTTAATTTTAGAAAAATTTTATATGAACTTTCAGTTGGATACCTATTAAGATTTTATTTATATTTTTAAAAAATGCCTTTTTTAACTATATTCATTTCTGTTCTATATAATATCAGAAATATAGTCTCATTTTATACAAATCTTGAATATATTTTAATACAAAGTATTGCTTCTAAATAAATGATTAGGTGTAATTTATAGGGATTTGAACACAGACTTTCAAGCTCCTTTCAGCTATCCATTCTATCTCATAACCTGATACCCATGACCACACACATGTGAAGAAAATAAATGACTTCCAATATATATATATATATATTTCATGCTAAACCAGCACTCATCAATTGGTTCAGATCATCATCTCTGATATATATATATATATATATATATATATATATATGATATATATATATATATATATATATATATCAGGGCCCAGTTTATATTATGATAGAAAATCTTGAAACTTTAATAGACAGGCTTCAATAATATTGGCATCAACAAGAGATTTGGCCATTCCAACATCAGATTTCAAATGGTATGGACAGCTGAAGAGTTGGAGGATAGAGTAGATTGAAGTCTGTTCATTAAAGTTTGAATATTTTTTGTCTTAATATAAACTGAGCACTGATTATATATATGTGTGTGTGGAAGATGATCTAGACCAAATGATGAGGGCTGGTTCAACACAAAATACATATATTGGAGATCATTTATCTTTTTCACATGTATGTGGTAATGGGTATCAGTTGTGTGAAATAGAGTGGATAGCTGAAGGAAGCTTAAAAGTCTGTATCCAACTCTCCTATAATTACATCTAAACTCCAAGTATATAAATTATACTTGTATTCAAATACTAAATAAATGATTGTTGATTTTACTATTATGACTAAAAATGGTTAACATCTATAATGAAATAAATTACAAAGTAGAACATATTGAAAAAAATGATATATTTATATTAAATTCTAAATATAATCATACTTTAAACAAATATTGGATATATTTTAATACAAAGTATTGCTTCTGAATAAATAACTGTTAATTTTACTACTATAACTAAAGATGGTTAATATCTATAATGAAATAAATGAACTTTTACAACAAAGTAGAATATTTTGAAAAGATGATGTATTTAAATTAATGATCACACATAAATGATTTTTACTGCGATTAAGTATGTAACAATTAAAAATATACATATTTCATGGAACAACCACATAGAAAATGTTACTAGAACAAATTGCAAGTAGAATCTAAAGAACCATTTTTAAATAAACTTGCAAACATGTTTACTCTTATGTATATCAAAGCTAATCCATTTAGACAAAATAGATTGGCATTGATATATGAAAGAGTAAACATATTGGCAATTTTTTTTTTAATGGTTCTTTAGAATATGCTTGCAATTTATCTTAATAATGTATTTCAACGTTATTGTTCCAGGAAGTATATAAATTAAATTATATAATGTAAGCACACAACAACAAAAAAACCCACACATAAATTATAGGTTTAGACCAACAATAATTTTGTTAAATATAAAAATGAAAAAAGTAACAAAAATGCAACAAAAGTTAAACTAAGTCTATAATATATTTTATTGACTATTTAATACTCATGCTTCATGCTAAATAAACATGATTATAATATATATTGTTAGTTTAACAGACAAAAAATAATAATGCCTACTGAATTAAGTTTTAGTAATGCAGAAGTTTTAACAAAGTAACATGCAGCTCTTTTTTTTTTTTTACTCACGGCTCCATGTTTTCTGAAGAAATTCTTCAAAGGAATCAGCTGTCACTGAGCTTTGCCCCGCCACCTCTTGGCCTGCATTCCACTCCCAAATTTTCCATTGGGCACTTGAACCTACAACAGTGCCATCCTAAAACTTAGCTATATCCCCTTAAATGTTCAGCAAGCACTTACACAAAAGCAGAAAAGCAAGAAGAATATTAAAGAACAGTTAAAGCAAGCTTTAAAATACATATACATATAAATGAAGCATTGTGAGAAGAAACCATTTATTTAACAATTTTATTAAATATATATACATAATTTAAAGACAATATCAAAAAATATTTAATAATGATGTGAATCTATATTATTTAACTGCTGTTTGACACAAACATTAATATTTTCATGTTTATCCAAATAAATGTCTTATTTGAAGTCTATTAATATAATTGGCCAAATATTATGCATATAAAATGCTGTAACATAAATTTACAATACTAAAGTGAATATAATTTCATTATTAAATTAACTACTTTTATTTATATATTTTGTAATTGATTCCAAACAATGTAATATACTGACTTTTTGAAACACTTGAAATTTTGCTTATTTACAATAAAATAAAATAAAAATTAAAGCAAATTACCATATGAGCTAAACAAAATCACAAAAATGTAATTAGTATAACTCAGAAAATATATTTAAAATAAACTATCAAGTAAATATAGCCAATGCATTTTTTTTAATAATCTACAAAAACCATAAAATGATAAACACAGTATTTCATACAAAATAATTCACACTAACAATAGAACTAATTAAAAATCAAACTACAAACATTGATGATCATTTTTCATTGACTTAAAAATACTATCTTGCTAAAACGCTTTAATATTCCTTTGTATTTCACTAAAACTGTAAAATGAATCTTTTTTTTTAGTTTCATCAACATTCTTAGCTCCTAAATCTCATAAAATTAAACCAACAAAATTTTTTTTACTATGAAACTACTATATAAAGTAGTAAACCTCCAGATTGTAGCGGAACAATCAGTCATTCCATCAGACAGACCTCCACCTTCAAAGATAAGCTGGCCAAATCAGATACTTGATTACCTTTTTGCTCACAATGGCCACTCTACCCTAGTATTCAGACAAAAATTCTCCATTTGGGATGCTCATGGCCTGCTATTTCCCACACAAAACTCTACCATTCCTTACCTTGGTGGTAACAATCACGTGGTTACCAGGTTTTTCAAGCATCTCAAGCTGGAGCCAAGGTTCCTGGACTTTCTCGTAAAAATCAACCTGAATTCACTTCAGACAAACTGGTTCCTGCACTACAGGAGATTCCTCAAGAATATAGATCCTATGTGTCACAACTGCCATAGAACCTGTGAAACCTTGCATATGACAAAATCAGAACTTTCATTACTTACCCCTGCCACATTTCCCTGAACAAAATCTTAAATATTAAATGCTGCTTCCTGTCCAGGGATTATGTCACCACAAGACTCTCAACCTTTCTCATTTATGCCATCTGGATGGCCAGATGTCGCAACAAGTTTACCTTTCCTCATCCCAAGCCTGAAGACACATTCATTTCCAAGCTAAAGGAATTTCGCCATAAGGACAGAATAATCTCTTCCAGATTTTTATTTGACAACACGTGGAGCCTGATTAAGCTGGATTAACAACACCAGTAACCACATCAGAACATTTGGTTGCCTGACTAACATGGATAACTATTATTTTTGATTTACAATTGTATCATTATTACATATGGTTTTTCAATAAAATTATTTATAAATAAAGTAGTAAACCTCTCCCCGATGGTAAATTTATAGTAAAACAAATTCAGGCGTCATATAGAAATCAAGTGAAATGCCAATATATATATATATATAAATCTATATAAAAAATTTTACTAAACATATACTATAAATCTATTGGAATCAATTTATCTTACACATTTACCTATAAATTTTTACTTATAAATAGTGTTCTAATTTGTATATATTTTCTTGGTCTTAAGACTATAAATTTCAAGCGATTATCTTTTCATTAAATTTCTACATAATATCGATAATAACAAAAGCAGTTGGAAGCACTATGGTAGAATAGATAAAATTCTGTTCAAAAATTCACACTCTATATGTTAACTAAAAGAAATCTTCAGTTGGATTAAACAATACTACAGTAAATCTACTAAAGCTAATGAATGATCACTTAGAGTCCACTTGAAAAGTACCAGGAATATATATTTATCAGGACAAGCATTTATGCTGCATTAAAATTAATATAAAAATCACTAAAAGCTACTCATAAACAAGTATAATATTCTAACTATTAAAACAGGTAAAACTCTCCATACAATATTGCCACTCAATGCAAGCCAGAGTAATCAATGGATGCCAGAAGGCTTGTGCATAAAATCCGCATCTAGTGCCTACTCATCCAGTATCCCCAGTCTAGTTTCTGGCCTGTGGCCTTCATCAGTGAGGAGCCTTGAATCTGAGAGCATTGCATGTAATGCAACCCTCCAGCAGCCACCTTTTATTTCTACTTAACTACAAAACTATGAGTCTTAACTTGAAAACACAATACCTTTGAATCCAAGCTCATTAGCTTATATAGTCATGTAGATCTGAACTGAGTTCAGTAACCTATATATTTTGGTGTCTTTGATACTTTAATAACCATAGCCATGATTATCCAATTAGGCAGGATTGATTTTAAGCCAATAAACATCACCTGATCACCATTTCTTATGCTTGCTTATAACTGTTATTAAAACAGGCAAAACTCTCCATACAGTACTGCCACTTAAAGCAATCCAGAGTAATCAATGAATGCCAGAAGGCTTGTGCATAAAATTCCCATCTAGTGCCTACTCATCCAATATCTCCAGACTAATTTCTGGCTTGTGGCCTCCATTAGTGAGGAGCCTTGGATCTGAGAGCACTGCACCTAGATATTAGGATCTAATGCAACCCTCCAGCAACCACCTTTTATCTCTACTTAACTACAAAACTATGAGTCTTAACTTGAAAACACAATAATATTTTCAATCCAAGCTCATTAGCTTATATAGTTATATAGGTCTGAAATCAGTGCAGTAACCTATACATTTTAGTTTCTTTGGTTCTTTAATAACCAAACCCACCACTATTCTATTTGGCAGGATGGGTTTTAAGCCAATAAATATCACGTGATCACCATTTCTAATGCTTGCTTATAACTGTTATTAAAACAGGCAAAATTCTCCATACAGTATTGGATGAGTAGGCACTAGATGGGGATTTATGCACAATCCTTCTAGCATCCATTGATTACGTTGGCTTGCATTGAGTGGCAATACTGTATAGAGAGTTTTGCCTGTTTTAATAACAGTTATAAATAAGCATAAGAAATGGTGATCATGTGATGTTTATTAGCTTAAAAGCAATCCTGCTTAATAGGATAGTGGTGGCTATGATTATTGAAGAACCAAAGACACCAAAATGTATAGGTTACTGAACTCAGTTCAGACCTATATGACTATATAAGCTAATGAGCTTGGATTGAAAATATTATTGTGTTTTCAAGTTAAGACTCATAGTTTTATAGTTAAGCATAAGCAGAGATAAAAGATGGCTGCTTGAGGGTAGCATTAGATCCTAAGATGTAGGTGCAGTGCTCTCAGATCTAAGGCTCTTCACTGATGAAGGCCACAAGCTAGAAACTAGTCTGGGAATATTGGATGAGTAGGCACTAGATGGGGATTTTATGCACAATCCTTCTGCTATCCATTGATTACTGTGGCTTGCATTGAGTGGCAATACTGTATGGAGAATTTTGCCTGTTTTAATAAGTTATGAGCAAGCATGAGAAATGATGATCATGTGATGTTTATTGGCTTAATATTCTAACTACAGAAGAAAAAACAGAAAAACAAAAATAAAAGCTCAACTCAGTTTTATTATGATAATATAAATGGATGTGCAAACTATAATATACATCCTATTCATATATATCACATGCTTATCCTTTAACTGGTTTATGTAATATCAACAACATTTTCTGCAACAAACTTTTCTTTTTTCAAGTTGCCTAAATGTATATTTCTTGTATTCTTAATTATACTTTTACAATAAAAACATTTAATATTGCTAATCTTTAGTTATTATGAGATAATCATTTCATTCATGAAAACTAAATTCAAGTTCCTTGTAAAAAGCTTTTATAAAAAAAAGTCTGCTGCTTTTCATTTGCTTAACATGCTCATTCCATCACAGATATACTATATAACAATAGTTTTATTAGTATCATATATAGAAATAATAGTGATTTAAGTCTTATGATTACAGTATTCTCCTAAATGAAAATTTTCCATAGCCTTTATGTTATGACTAGGAAATTTCATCAAAAAAAAAAAATAGCTCTATAAAAACTATTTTTGTTATATACCTCTTTCAACAAGTTAAATAAAGCAGCAGCACATCCATATAATAAAAACCATCAAAATACTAAACTGATTCATCACAATCTTAAATTAATTACTATCAAAGTGAATAATTTCTTCCATTGAGAGATTGATAAAGCACCTGAATTTTTTAATATTAATTAGTATATCTGATTTTTTTATAAAATGCAATCACAACATTAATAAAAATAACATAATCATCAACATATTGTAAATCTAAAAGCCTAAACAATAAAGTTCTCTGTTTTGCTTTGAAGTCATTTAAATAAAAAATGTCATTGTCAAACCTATATTTCATATTGATGCATGCTTTATGAAGCTATCAATAACAGTCCCAAAAATCAGCCATAAAAAATAAAATTTGAGATTGCACATATTTCTGATTAACACCAATGCTTTATCAAATGCCTCAGATCCCACCATCAATAATAAAACTATCTTCATAGACGTAATAATGTTTTCTCTCTTACAAATATGTAGAAATTGTATAGGATAAATAAACTTTAAAGAACAACCACATAATTTCAAGTATTACAAAAAACATTTTGTATTAACAAAAAACATTTTGTATTAACTGATGTATAATAAGAAGAGCAATATGAAAAAGTAAACTATTTCAAAAGTGACCAAATTAAAATTAATCAAATAATTTTTCCAATTGTCATGTTTGTAAGCAAAATTTGGAAATTAAAAAAAAATGATTAAAAAAAGGATGGATGCATATGAGATAGTGCTACTAGAAATCAAAAAGAGATATTCTGTGTTAATAATGACACATATAATAATATATTTTAAATATTCAATGAGGTTACTTTATTCTACAGAAAAGCTTATATTGAAGAAAAAGCCAAAAGTTTCCAAATTCAAAGTCACTTTTCATGTAACAGAAAGATCAGATTAGATAATTATTGCCATGAATTCTACAAAGATGTTGCATGTGGCACAAAATCATGAAGTATGAAAATAAAAGAGAAACCTTCAAATGAAGACATTGTATCCTTTTGAGGGTTACAGATTGAAATGATAATAAATCATGTCTTTGCTCACATCCTCTTACATTTATTTGCTTTATAAATTTATTTAAACGCATATTGATTATGTCAGTAATATTTACTAAGGCTGTAACTTCAAGAATGTACGCATGAAAATGCAATAGTAGGGACCTCTACAGGTCTTAATGTGTAATAAGAAATGTGGACTTAATCAGTGAAGTATTGAATAGCTTAACGCTCTCAGATCTAACAACTTCAGCTTAATCTATTTATATAGAAAGTAAATTGAAGTAAAGAAGATTCCCCTCTTTTCTTCCAAAGCGTAAGCTTGTGGTTAAGACCTGTAGAGTTCCTTACTATCCCATTTTCACACACACATTTTTGAGGTTACAGCCTTAGTAAATATTATTTATTTGCTTGGTAAGAAATACTATGCATAAAATGATTCTTAAAATTTTATAAGATGATATTTAATCTGTAATAATAATTCATGCATGATTTACAAATGACCAATCTAATAAAATTCTAGAAAATATTTTATCTAACGAATATCCTATTTTCCAATGAATATCATCAAAAATGGAAAATACTGAAGTCCATTGAGCTGTTTTTTCATATAAATTACAATAAATAATTTTTTCTCATATAACAGCTATACTAATATATATATATATTAGTTCTAATGTTTTCACGGATAAAAGATGTCATATTATTATTACTATTTGTGGGATATTCCGTGTAGTGAAAAAGCTAAATGCTGACGTTTCAGTACAATATCAAGTACCTTCCTCAGAGCGTCCTCTTTCTCAAATCATAAGAATGCATGTGAGATTTAAAATCGTTTTTATCATTTTCTTTCTCCTCATATTTAAATTCTATTGGTTGAGAAGTTTTAAAATTTATTTTCTCTTCCAATAGTTTCTTCCAAAGGTGTGAATTAAAGAAGATTAACAACATTTGGAAGAAACTATTGGAAGAGAAATAAATTTTAAAACTTCTCAACCAATAGAATTTAAATATGAGAAGAAAAAAAACGATAAAAACGATTTTAAATCTCACATGCATTCTTATGATTTGAGAAAGAGGACGCTCTGAGGAAGGTACTTGATATTGTACTGAAACGTCAGCATTTAGCTTTTTCACTACACGGAATATCCCGTAAATAGTAATAATAATATGACATATATATATACTAACCTGTAATCTCGTGCATCCTCACTTCCAGATAATATATGATATAAAATAAAACGGGTTCTAGCTCAGTTAATAATTAATAAATAAAATATTCAGCATTAGAATTAAAATGTTTCACTAGCTCAAATTTAAAATACAAATAAGGTTCAGTTTATAAAAACAAATTAAATAAATATTTAATATTTTCACGAGACTTGAAGTGAAAATACAGGTGACAAGATAGATTACATTGAGCCAATATCCCACAGGATACTACCTCAATGGCATAAGAACACTATCCCCCCTTTATTACTATTTCAAACAACAAACTCATAGTATTCTTACGACTTTAATAACTTCTACTCACTAAGATTAAACTAATAATTAAGTCTTAATCTTCTATTTATAATAATCTAGCTCAATGAAATAATCTCAGGTTCATAAAGTTTATTCTAAGTTAATTTAAAAATACGGTAGTAAAATATGAGAAGGGATATTATGTCATAATCTACTACACTTAAATTAATAATAATAATAATAATAATATTCTTCATTGTTTAACTAATTCTGGATATCTTTTCTTTTCGTTATATTTTTATTACCATAATAAAATAATTTTATATAATCTTTTATCTTCATGTAATAATATGACAAATACGTGGTAGCATATGATAATCTGATAAACAAAGGATGTGTGGCAACTGATAGCATATAATTCAGTATACTATTGTGATAACTGATTTATGACCAATAAAATAATGTAAGATTATGATTATTTAATTATAATGAATACCAATAAAATATTTAAATTCTTAAAATAATTCTCTATTTATCTTTTTGTGCAAAATTATATATTTGTTTCGATTATTAAGCATATATCGTGATTTCATGCAGCGATGTGGAAAAATAAATAACTCGGACACAAAATTTTTTGAAATAACAAAATTTAACAAAGTTTATTACTAACAACAACTAAATAAACAATTTATTTACACTATTTACAGTGGATATCCTTAACTCTTTTTACTTTACAGTTTGATCTACCGGGTTATAAAAAAAATAATTTATATGTCAATTATATCTTTATTTAGATTTAGGACAAAATTTAAAAAAAATGTTACTAATTGGTTTCTCATTATGGTTAACTTATTACAAATATATTTATCTACTTTATTAGCAACAGTATTTTATCCTTAATATTATTAAACTATCTTATTTAAAAAAATGCATACTTAGAAAACATTCTATAGAAAACAAAATTTTATAATGAGTATGGATTTCTCAAGATATTAAAAAAAAATTTCATCTTGCAAAGTCAAAGATGTTACACAAAATATTATCCAAAAAATTCAGTACTAGATTTTAGTATTTATCACACAATGTTTACTAATCATAATATATTCTTCTTTAAGCCTTACTTTAGTATGATATAAGTGTAATCATCAATATATTTCTGTTAATCAATAAACAAAAAATATACTATGCATATTGTTTACATAATTTACTTTGTACTATTGTATTTTAAAAATATGCAATACTTATTTTCTCTTTAAAAAAATAATACTAAAGCATTTAAAATTATTATCACTTTAAAGAAAATATCTTTGTTTAGATACCTTTTTTAAAAAAAGTTTATATTTCATTTCCGAAATAAAATTCAAAATATATTCTATGATTCTTTTCTTTCCTTAGGATACTTTGGATCTTCAATTTTAAGTTATAATGGCCTATTCCTTCTAAGCAAATAAACCAATCTTATACAAAACGATAGCATAACCTAAGTTCTAAATTATTTATCATTTCTCTTAAACATATCTTACTGAACGATGCAGTTACATGAAATAAAGATAGCGAAAACAGATGCATAGGATTAAGGAAGAAATCTAGAGTATTACTCTTAACATATCTCAAAATCATGGCACAGTGCGAAGAGGTATGACATTTACCTGCCTAATATCCTCTAGTACAGGGACGATGTTAAAGCTATTTCTTCAGCTTTATTAGAACATCAAATATTTAAAGAAATATAAACACTGTCCAAATAAAATGTGTATCAGTCATAGGGCTTTGTTAACTATGCTGATATTCACATAAAGATTAAATATTATTTCCATTCCTTATAACATCCTATTTCTTAAAACATCATTTTGGTTTCCTGTTCACTAAGTACTTCCAAGCTACTATCTCAACATTATTTCTCAAGATTTTCCACATCTTACATCGATAAATAACTATCTGCATTTACAAAACAATAAATAAAATTCATTAATAGTTAAACAATCTTACGATTCCATAAGAAAAGTTGCTTACTTCATTGCTCTGTATGTTTAATCATATACAATCTACTTAGACAATATTTGAATATCCTAACATGAAAATTTTAAAAGAATCACATAACTATTTGTTATATGTTGGATTATATCACTAATATATATAAAAAAAAATTGTTGTATGCATATTTTCAAATCAATCCTATCTCATAATGTTTTTTAAAATGTTGTATAAAAATGCGTTTACATTTATAATAAAAAAAAAAAAACTTTTACACTTCATCCTTACAATTTATGGATGATCTAAAGAAAACAAAAAAAATATACATTATAAATTATCAATAGTTATTATTATTACCAATAACCTTTATCTAGTCATCATGTTCAGTAGGCTTCCTTTATCCACTTGAGCATTGCAGATATAAAAAAAAAATTCACACCCATACACTTTATATTAAAATATTTTTAGCTAAATTATTAGATTGTTATATTATAAAATTTTAATATTAATAAATTAATGTTTTTATGTTTTTCCTAATCTTATATAAAAATTTAGATTTAAACTAGGTTAACAAAATAAAAGGAATCAAAACTATAATTACATATTTTCTTGACGATAGTTCCTGATAAGTCCAAAATGTTTATTATTTTCTCTAGAGTTTTTTAAAAATGTTCTCCTCCAAGCGCGTTAAAGTTTAAAATAAAAAGAATTATTAATCCATTTAGTAAAATTTATAGAAAATAATCCTTGGTTTTAGTATTTAGGATGATAATTATTAAATCATAATATTAATTAATCCTGTGAAGCTTTTTAAAGTATTTTCTCTGCCAATATTCTCTGCGTATCCGATGCATCAATCCATCTAATTTAACTTTAAAAATATTCGATAAACTTTTAAGTACTATTTGTATTTCCATGGATCCATCTTTTATTCAACTATGTGTTCATTTTTTTTATATAAGTTTCCTTCTTGATACATTTAAACTTTCGTTTGGTATTTTTATATATCACTTTAAAAAAAAAACTTCAAGTACTTTTAAACAAATCTTTTCTAAATACATTTTTAAAACAATTCTAAGAACGGATATTTTAATATCAAAAACGCTTCTGTAACATATTCTCCTGGGTTCTTTCTTTAATTCTTGAAAATATTTTTAAAAATGTTACCTTCAGAAAGGATATAACATTTTACTCCTTTGAATATCATATTATATAAAATAATTCATGAAATATAATTGTCTTATTACTATTTAAAAAAATAAATCTTGGATCAGCTTATAAATAATACGTTTCAATACTTTTTTTTTTTTAGACTCCGTATAATGTCCGAGCTGTGGTTTTTTTTATGTACCAAAACAATTCTTCGGTGAAATATTAATAAAGCTGTATCAATAAATATTTCAAATATTTTTTCAGCATTACAACTTATATCCATTTTATTTTATAGAATATCCATTTTTATTGCGAAGTTTAGGTTAAATTTTTTAGATAAAATATGACTGATAAAGGAACTTTAGAAAATTTAACAAAGCATGTTAAACGAAATTATTAAAATATTTTTTAGTTTACACTCTCTTTTTTGCAAGTTACTTTTAAAATATTAATTAGTTTTTGCAAATAAATTATGAGAGAGCGCTAAAATTGACTAAATAATAATTTTAAAATACTATCTTTTTGATAGTTATAATTTACCTTTCTCCGGTTTCAATACATTATTAATCTCCCCCTATACCCCCGTGCAATTCATATTTATAGTCTGTAAGAATACCTATTCCTATTGGTTAATTCTTACTTTAGCTTGAGAACAAATTTACATATTTTCAATTTCAAGTACAATTGAATTTCAAAATTAGAAATTATTATGACGTAATAAAATTTAAAAAATATTATTTAAAATACCACTTTTAATTCAATTATAACTTTATTTAAATTATTTAATCTTTTAAAATAACATTTAATAACCTATTTCATTTATCTATTTTTATTTAAACAAAATATTTAATTTTTATTATATCAGTATTCGTCTTTATTACATCATTTAAACATGTTATACGATAGTTAACTTAATTATTATTATTATTTTATGCTAGGTGACAATTCCATCCAATTCTATAATATAACTTTTAAAATATTTTAAACTTTGTTACTTTAAATACAAACAAGCATGTGTGTGAACGTTTGTAATATACAAGTCACATGATCAATAACTTTGACAGATGATTTTCAATCTATTTCTCTGCCTAGACTAATAAAATTGATACACTTATTACATTATATAAAATAACTATAAAAAATTTGGAAGAATAATTTTAAAAATATAGAACTAGATATAATTTTCACCATCATAAAGTTTATTTTTAAAATATATTATATTAATTTTGACTATTAAATATGATTATAAATTTAAACACTATATTTATTAACTTATCAGTTTTAAACTATTAAAATCGAATTTATTAAATATACTTTTAATTTTTATAGCTGTGTTATTTAATATGGCCAGCTTTTACAACCATATGAAACAATATTTTAAGCTTTACATAACTATTTTTAAATGATTTTATATACTACATATTCTCTTTAGCTTCAAATTATACTTTAAAGATATAATTGACTTAATACAATTACCATATTAAAAGAACATATTCTAAATTTAAAATTTTTAGTAATTGACTGTTATGAACTATTACCGACCTATAGAAAAGGGCACAGTATATATATATTAATAATTATAAATAAAATCTTTTATCACATGGTTTTGTGCTCTTCTCGAATGTTAAGAAGCATCTATTTTAATATTAACCATTTTCTGCAGATAGAAAGCTATTTAGTGCTCTATAATTGAATTAAATAACCACAATAACAAAATAAAACATGAATAAAAAAGAATAAAAGTATAATGCTGGGCTTCAATAAAAGTTGAAAAAATTGACTATATTACATAACAATATACAGAATACATAATATATGTATAACTTTATTTATATTATTCTTATTATATAATTTTCCATTCATTTTTAATTTAACATTTATTAATTAAAATATTCATAGTTATTTAAGTTATGCTTAATGTAATATGTTCCGTATATTTGTCTTCTTTTTGAATCTTTAATGTAATTTAAAGATTTAATATTTTTGTAACATATATTTTATGTACATGTTAAGTAGTAAAAGTATAAAACAGATTAACATCTCACCTATTAACTGCTTCTACTAAGTTTTTTGACTCTTACACATGTTTCCTATATGAATGTAATAAATCGTATTTCAATAATCACAATTAATTTTATATACGATTCCTTTTTAAATAATAACATTTCTGCACAAAATGATTATAATTATAATAATCACCATAATTCAAATAGAAAATGGATTAAACTTTTATATTATCCAAATTATATTGATAAACGTATAAATGCTGGATTGTCAAACAGTAAAGTTCTAAAAAAATTAATAGATAATTATTAAATAAGAGATGATTATAAACACACAAAAAAGGAATCATATATAAAATTAATTGTGATTATTGCAATATGATTTACTGTGGTCATACAGATAAAAAACATATGACATTATTGCTCGGAACTTCATAAGAAAATGTCAGCACCAGAATTGATCCTGGGACCTCCCTATCCCAAATTGGACTGTCTACCAACTGTGCCAAACTGCACAGGGTCAGGGTAAAGGCATATGGCTCTATTGCTCAGGAGTTCATAAGAAGTTTGAGCTCCAGATCTAGAAGTACCAGAATAGATTCTGAGACCTCCTGATTCTCAGGTTGAATGCTTTAATAATTGCATCAAACTGCATAGGTCATCATAAAGGTACAAAAATGTAAGAGCCAAAGATTATAACAATGCAATTAATAGCCAAGATAATAAATCTGCTTTACACATTCACTACATAACATATGGTTACAAAATAGATGTTACAAAAAATATTAAATCTTTAAATTACATTAAACATCCAAACATAGGAAAAATATATGAAACATATTACATTGAGAATATCTTAAATAATTATACATAAATTTATAAAACTTTAATAAATTTAGTTAACAACTTGGTCAATTAACAATGAATGGAAATTATATAATAATAAAGTAATATATATATATAAAGTTATATAGGTTTTGTTTTATTTACTTATTCTGTACATTGTTATGTTGTGTAGTCAATTCTTTCAACTTTTATTAAATCTCTGCATCATACTTTTATTATTCATGTTTTATTTTGTTATAGAATACTAGTTCTATCTACAACAATTGGTTAACATTATAGTACATGATCAACATTAAAGAAGGGCACAAAACCATGTGATGAAAAAAGTTTGTTATCTACAAATAATACTACATATTGTGACCATGTGTTTTGCACACTGTTCCCATTACCTACCCCTAACATAATTTTCTGTATTTACTTGTTTTAAAAAAAATAGTGAGTTAATAAATAAAAGAGTAAAAGAGACAATAGCTTTGTTATATATAAGCCTTTGATTCAACTTGTATGCGAAGTAGATGAATTGTTATATTTATTATAAGCACAATAGTTTATAATTTTTTCATAAATTCCAGTTATTATTAAAATAATAGTTATTATACTAGAATGTATGCAAGAAAGTAATGACTTAATATTATAGTAATTAAGTTTTAAAAGAAAAAAGAGTAGAGAAGATAAAGTTCATTTAAAGTTAGTTTCTTTAGGTTTAGAGTAGTAAAGCAAAGGTTAAATTTTGGTTTATTGTAATTCAGCCTAAAGTTCATTAAAGTTATTTTTATTCCCTAATATTTTTAAAAATTTGTTTGTTAGTTGTAATAAATTATAGATGTTTATTTAAAAAAGTAATTAATAAGTTAAGTTTAAAGCTTAAAATGTCATTTCCTTCACTCATGTGTGTTGTGTGTGCATGGATGGATAAACACACTTATATAATTAATAAAGTAGTCTTATAATTCAAACATTAATAAATTAATATCATAACAAAACTCAATTAGTAAATGAACAAATAATGTTTAATTATTTTTTTATTATAATATTTTTTATATTAAATAGGAAACTTTGTTTAACTTTCTTTCAAATTAAGTTTGTTAGACCACATGTACTTTTGAAAATAACCAGATTAAAATGACATCATTTACTGATTGATTTATCTTGCAGTTAAGATTTTAAAAAAATAATAATCTGTGTTTTAGCTGAAATAATAACATAATAAAAATAAAAAATACTATAAAAAGATAGGTCCTGTTGATTAAAGGGCTGGCTGTCCCCCCCCCTCTGGCTCAAGCTGCATATTACTGAAATTTTAAAAGTGTTAAATTTTTATAATTATTATTATTTTATCTAAAAGTGTTAAATGTTAAACTTAATCATCCTTAAATCTACAATGGACTGCTTTTCTTTTGTTACTGAATCTCAATATAAACTTTCTTGATTGTTGCATAATGCTACGGGGGAAATTTGTGTCTATTTAAGTAAGATTAGTCATTTTAGCTTCAAAATGTATTTCAAGAGGAAGCAGGTGATGTGTTTAATTGTGGTTATTGTAAAATATATGCAGAACATTTTTCTAGATCATATCCATTTGTTTATCTTCTAAAAAAAAGAAAATTAAAAGTTAAATTAAAATGCATAGACTATTAGGCTATGAATTAAGTTTTCAAATGTGTTATATTAATTTTTACCTGCTAAACAATAAAAATGATAATTATTAAAAGAACTATTATCTTAAGAATGATTTTTGAAATGTTTTACTTGAATTTAGCTACATTTTAATATAATTCTTCATATATAAAAGAAATATACTGAAGGAATTTCACATTATTATAATAATTTCTATGCTGATGTTATCAGGTTAAATATTCCCACGAAAAACTTGAAAATAACACTGCATGAATTACATAAAGAAAATATACGTGAGAATAATTAAGACATCTAATCATCTTAGTATTAATTTAAATGCTTCGAGGAAATAGCAATGTATTGTGCCAGGCATTATCAAATGGCCTTGCACAATGTATGGATTAAGCACAACAAATATATAAATGTGCTATATTGATAATGGAGTGGTCTGAGCATTAAAATACCCACACACACCAATTTAAATAATATGAAATTGACATGGAAAATATTGTAAAATAAGCTCATGTATTTTTTTTTATTTTTCTATTTTGTATATTTTTTATATCACTTTATGTATTGGGCTTTTCTCTGAAAAATTCAAATAGAGAAAGGCAAACTTATTAAACAAGTGAATCAAATGTTGGAACATAGTAGTAAAATAAATAATTAAAGCAATTGTTCCAACATACTTGTACATTTTTCATTTTGTTAATTACTGCCTCTAAAAACTAATTTTATTCTATAAACAAAGAATGTTAATTGCTTTTGCAAAAATCTGACCAAAAGCAAAATGTTTGATAAGGCTATAATTAAAATGTTATTATTTTTTTTTAAATAGAAATTCTTTTGAAATGAATAGCTGTAATCAAGTGGTCTGAGCATTCAAGATGGATGTCAAACTTAAAATGTAGAATTTAATCGGAAAAATATAAAGGAATGTTTGCAATCTAAGTGATAAGCTAGATTAAAAGGATTGGCTGATTCATTCTTCTCAGAGGGATATCTGAATTGGTTCTTATTAGTGGGATGGATAGTGCTGTGGGATTCAGTCTTTCGTTGGCAGCCATTCTGGGCAAGTCATTCTTTTCGTTGCTCCAGAATTCTCCAAGCGATCAGCTACTTAGAGAGTCATTTATGAATAGTACTATTAGTGACATTCGTTAGAACAAATCCTTTATACAGTTCTTTTAAGAACTCTTGTCTTTGTGGATTCGAATAACTATTGGAGACAGCCTAGGAAAATTTATTAAATAATCCTCGTTACTATTTAGATATATAAAAAAAAGAGGATATGAAGCAATATACTAGAGATTCCGGCAAAATGACCGTGGGGTAGACAACTAGCCAGTGCACCGCCCTTTCTCTGTCCTAAGCCGCCCAGATGTGACCACGCCAATTCCAACCGCCCAGGAGGATGACCAGTGCCGCCTTACTAAATGGAAGAAATCGTCACCACACAGCCAGTTAACTTGAAGCCCACTCAGCCCAGAGGAGAAGAATGAAGACGCAGATATAAGTTTATTTTAAGATATTTATTAACATTGAAATAATTAATTTTTCTATTTCCGATTAGATATATTTTTTTTTTGTTATTATTATTTATCATTTAAAAATGAGAGAGTCTCTCGCATATGTATAAATTGACGGTTATTGCGGTCATAAATGGTAAAGCTTTTACTTAAATCCTTTGAGTGAATGTTTCTATTTCAAATTAGTATTTTCAACAAAGATTGCAATGAGATTTTTTTTTGTTGTTGTTGTTGCTATTCGTTTTGCTGTTGTTGTTATTCCTGAAATTCGTCAAATATAAATATGCATGTATATATATATGTATGCGTACATACGCTTATTATATTCGGTAAATATGATATCTCATGCTGAATATCAAAAAAAATGTATTTAACCGTATATCCTTTTTAAGTTATTTTTTTTGTGACTGCTACACCTCACGATGAGTGTAAGAAGGGATTGATTTATTATAGATTCCCTATAAGCAAGTACTCTAATAACTTTATATTTAAAATAATAGTAGGTGTATAATTGGGCTGCACGTATATACATGTATAGAAATTTATCTTTGGCAAAACGGAAATAGATACAGTACCTTATGGTGAGTACGATATGGTATCTGAGCCAATGCAACATATTGACTTGTTGAAAATATGAAATTAGTGATATATTTCATTGTGCAAATATGCATAGTTTTTATTATTATATTTCCTATCAATAAAAAGGTTTTAAAGTTATCAGTAAAAGCGTATGCCTGTATGACCGAAAATCTCATATCTGTATATCAAATCACACAACTTAAAATTTATTTCTATTGGGTAAAAAGAGCTCAGACCACTTCCATTACTTATAAACATTGTCAATAGTTTTAGGGAATTATTATTGTTCTTATTTAAATTTGGATTTTATCTATTTAAACGCTTTGAAAATCTATATATATTGGGATAATTAATTATTTAGTATTTTGTTATTATATCATCATTTATATGAAACGGTAATGGGTATTTGGGACTAAATAAATATTTAATCACATTATTAAACTTGTTTCGTTTTTATAGTATTAGTTATATCGATAAAATGTGTTCTTTCCTTATCAACCACATACCTGTAATAATCATTTAACTTACCCATTTGAAGACCCTAGATGTAGAGTGACTTGAGCTAGCCACACGGGATATCGCTCTACCGGGGTGTTAAATCTTATTCTTATGCTCCGCTGAACATATGGTATTGCACACCCTTCTAAGAGGGTGAAAAATTCATTTTTTGATTCTTTTCTAGAAGTGGCGCGCAAAGGTCTATTTTGTAAATAGATTTTTCAAAGGTGTGTACTTGCCATTGTTCTAAATATTCGGGCATTAAAATAAGAGATCAACTAAAGGGTGTTTTAACTGGAAGATTCCTGTCAACCCACTCTTTCTATCAGTTTGGCCGGAAGTACTGATATATATGAGTATAGAAATCGGCTAAATTGATATCCATTTCTTTACCTGTTAGATCTTGGTCACTTCATGCTCAGTGCAAGATTAGGAAAAGAATTCCGCAGGGAGTATGGTCCGGTACAGTATATTTAGTCATAGATGAATTTAAATAAAATATTTGTCAACAAATGCATATAGGAGTAGCAGAAATATTGCTAAAGACATTTGATATGCTATATATTTGTTGCTAATTACTGCTTTATATAATGTTTAAATGAAATTATTGAAATGGAAACCTAAAAATGTTATCATTATTATATGACAAATAATTTAAAAATTTAAAACATGTTTCTTTAAAAGAAAAATAAAGATAAATTATTAGTTAAACAAACCCGCAGGATCCCAGGATATAATCATCTCAACAAATGATTGCATTCCAACATTGTCATTCCCATATTCACTGGCTTACTGCTCTATGTTTAATTTTTTTCTTTTTATATTATTAAAATGTGTTTAAATCTAGAACTAATTTAGTTTTAAAAACTATTATACTATATTGTGTTTGGAATTTTTTTTCCATATTTAAAAAAAAATTAGAATATTATGATTTGACTTGAAGCTTCACAGAACAGTTTACTTGTTGAAGGA
Source organism: Epiperipatus broadwayi (assembly GCA_028023455.1). Lineage (NCBI taxonomy): Eukaryota > Metazoa > Onychophora > Udeonychophora > Euonychophora > Peripatidae > Epiperipatus > Epiperipatus broadwayi. The sequence goes on from JAQFVV010006337.1 coordinate 2,384,444, forward strand.
GTACTTCATGCCTTTAAGATATTGCCCAGTACAGAGAAAGTTTGCTAATGAACTAAGATTTTTGAAAAAAAAATATATTCTATGCAATATTTTTCTTTTGTATTTTGCTATGTTCTCAACAATACTATTTTAGTATTATAATTGTGTTAGGTAATTTATTGATGTATTTTAATTTCAATGGGTTTATCAGAATGTGTAGATATTCTACACATTATTAGGTGAACATTTTTATTATATGTGTTGGTATTTGCAGGATAAAGCAAGCTATATTATGTTTTGAGTCAGCAGAGACATTCATCTCATAATTATTTTTTAAATGTATGGTATTTCATTCATGTATTAGTAAAACAGCTAAAGTAATTATCAGAAGTTTTGATATTTTACATAATTGCAATAATAGTAATAACTGCTAATATTTTCTTGCACTTGAGAATTATTATTCTCATATTCTTATTCATTTTATCAGTCATGTCCACTTATTTTTGATAAATTTGATATTTTATATTCCATACATGTGTGTATTGTTACTTTCTGCCAAAATTTATATGCTATTAATTTTCTTAATTGATTTTCCACAGTCATTTGACTTAATTTCATATTGTTGGTTTCAAACATTGCTTATTGTTTATTATAGTTTAAATTTGAATATTGCTTTAGTCAGTTACATTGTTAAGTTAATATCTTGTCATCATTTAGTTTATGGTATCAATTGGCCTCATAATATTAGGCCCTAATTGCTCATGTTTATTATTGTGCCTTATGGACAAGCTCCCTTATTATTATATGCTTTTCCATGAGTTGGTAGTGCTTTACTCTCATGATTATCACATGTTTAAATGCATTTAAATCCTTAGATAGGATTATATTTCTTGGTGTGTTTTCCCATTTTTCCTCTATGTGCTATGACAAGGTCCACACATATATGGCATTGGAAGTCACCAAGTATTTATTGATTCATATTAGTCAGCTCTGTGGAGCATATGATTTGGCCTATCACTCATGATATATTTAAATTTATTTTCCACCAAGGTAGATGATAATGTTTTCTGATCTAGATGCGTGATGACAATGATAAGCTAATTTCTGAAGGATTTAGTTTCTTCAGGTTTGCACTTTATTGTTTTAATGCTAAGAGGTATAACAATGTCTGTATTGAAATGATATGATGTTATAATCAGCTGCAAGCAAAACAACAAGAAATAATAGTTTTAAATAATTATTTGTAAGAATATGGTCATTAAGAGCAATCCATGTATTCTATGCAATTATTTTATTCACCTAGAATTTTCACCGATGGATGTGTAAATCATTTACGTTAAATATTTTGGTATTATCAGTATTATGTGGACAGTAATTTATTAATAGTATGTGTGCACATGACTTCTGATGAGTGATCCATACTTTCATTCAGCTATTTAATAGTACAAAATATTAGGCAATATGAGATTTATTTTAATCTGATATTAATTTTATCATGCCAGCAATTCATTTCAGTTTATTTACCTGATAATTTAAATTATTAGCAAGTCAGCCCATTAACAAAGGTTATTAATGATTATTGTTATGAAAAATAAGTAATTTAAATAAAATTAATTTACTGAGCTATTGTTAAATCGGTATGAATGTTTAATTTTATGAAACCCAAAATTGTTTAGGGAATCATCTAGTGCAGGGGTCCCCAACCCTATTCCTGCAGGCACCATGGCGCCTGCGGACCATTTTATGTGTGCCCCCTGCTATCCTAACACGATAAAAAATTATTTATCTGACACAAATAAATTTAATTTTTAAAATTTCTTATAAATTATTGTATTATATTGTAATCAAATTGTAGGGCATACTATATTTTTACAGCGTAAATAAATATTTTTTTTGTACATTATGTGTATTATTAACAATATCCAACTATAAATTTATATTGAAAAAATAAATGGTGCCCACCACCTAGCCGGTATTAAAGAATGTGCTCTTAAGTGCAAAAGGTTGGGGAACCCTGATCTAGTGGAATTAAAATGTATAAAAATTAGCTATTGTTAACTCACAACTTTTATTAATACTGTTTAGTAAGTTGATCTGTTTAAAAATCATTTGATTTAAAACCTTGGTTAGTCTGTTCACAAGGTTAGAATATATTGCTATAGTGAAAAACATCTTAACAGTGCTATCTTGGCAATAATTCCAAACTTTGTATGAATTTTGTTTTATCATTTTAGTAATTGTAAATAAACCTATTTATTATTTATTTTTAAAAAACCACAAATGTAGTTAATATGGGTTTTTTTGTTTGCTATTGTCTTGGGTTCACAATATTTATTATTTTCATTGAGTGAATGATTCAGAATATTCCAATATTCACAGAAATAAAAATAAAGTTATGCATATAATTGTGATTTTTAAGTGAAATCAAGGTAACAGATAGTTAAACATTTTCAGATACGAATAATAATATTATATATTAAGATATATTTCAACTATGTTTATCTTCAAAGGAGGATTGCACAATATGAAAATGAAGATTTCTTGACTGTTCCGGAGATTATTTATATTATTTCAGACTGCGCATGATTAAGTTATTTAGATATTGAATGACTATTTTATTTCAAGGTCCGATTACATTTAATAACTTAAGAAGGTTGTCTGTGAAAGAATAGAAAGACATAAAAAGCACCATTGTCTTTCTGCAATCTCGAGTGATATCCTGGGTAAAAAAATGACTATTCCAAATTTAAAATATTTTAATAAGGCAGAATATTAGAATAAGTATCCTTTTATGTAATTTTAGTGAATATTGTTATTTAATAGTAGGAAGCAGTCACTACAAGAGTAGTGTTTGCTTCCTATATTCGGCCAGGATGTCATTCACTAATTCATTTATCAATTTATTTATTTAATAGGCAACATTGCATGATAATCCAATTTACAAATGTCATAGTAGGACCCCTAAGATTATTTATTCTTGTTATTTTCATAGTTATTTATCCAATTATTTATGTCATAATATCAATATTGGTAGTATGAGATAAGTATTCCTTATTTATTCCTTGTTATAAGAAAAGTACATTTTGTGATAGTTTTACATAAATCAAATATTTCAAATCTTACTATTCAGAATTGATGATAAAAATATGACCATATTCTTGAAATATTAGAAGAGAATATTTATTAGAAAATTCTTCTTTAAGTACAGATTTATTTTATTCAGTGAATATAATTTAATGGAAGGTTGGGTATGATAAATATTTTGCAAAAGTAGAAATTTTCTTCTCTATTGTTTATTCCAAATCATTTATGCTATGATTATTTGCAGTATTGTTTGACTCTTCCTCTATCTTATTGTAAGTCTCTATAGTAAAATCTTAAAATTAATGTAACCCCACTGAATATAGCCCTTGTTCAGAAAAAGAGTCTCTCAAATAATAGTAATTTCTTAATATAATATTCTCATCATCCAGCAGTAAAAAAATTATGAGGTTACAATATATATATATTGTACCTATATTGATATAGGCACATATAATTTTTATCTAAAATTATTATTAAAGTAATCTTTCATAAAAGAAAAACATAAAATTAAATGTTGAAGAATTTATTGCAGCTTGTTTTCGAAAAAGATAAGAATTAAATAGTTTCTAGCGTTAGTTTTTGAAATAAAAAAAGCTACAATTAATTAGTCAAAAGGGGGGAGGGGGGTCTTGGTTTGAGAAATGAAACTAAGGGTTGTAAAAGGAAGTAGTTTTTGTTAGTATTCGTAAAAATATAATTTGAAAAAGTTAAAACATACAAATTCAATTTTAATTAAAGAAAAAATAATGTTAAAACTAAATAGTAAATTGTATTAAAAATATATGTGCGTATATATGTACCTTTGTAAATATATAAAATGTATGTGAAAGTTAAAGAAGATTATCATTAAAAAACACGGCAATGGCTATTAGATATTAATTAAAATAAAACAACGCATTTTATTGCATGGCTATTACTAATTAAGCAATCTTCCAAAACACGTTTATCAAAGGATTAATTGATAAGGAATTTGACAACAGATCTTTGCCGGAGATATCAGAAAGACAACAAGGCGCAGGTATAAATAGACCTTTTTTTATCGGACAGTAATTCATTCCACAAATTAATTGAGTTGAGACAATCAGTTCACAAAGTTATTGAGAGAGTGCAGTTCGGAAATTAATTGAGTCAGTTAAGAACAAAATGCAGTGCTGAGAATATTTTGGAACGCACGTTTATCTACAGCCCAGATGTCCAAGAAAACAGCAGATCTGCCCGTGAAATAATGTCAGCTTAACATCTTAGAAAATCTCCATCAGTATCTATTTGTCTCCGATAGCAATAATCGTGAAAATCAGGAAACTCAGCAAGGAAACATCCCAGCCGGCTGGTAAGCATTTATAATGGAAATATCCTCACCGAAAGCAGCCTCCAAAGAACAAAATTCTATGTCAACATTCAAAAAAGCCTAGGTAAAAACATTTGCTTATTTCGTTCTATACTGTAATAGCCATTGCATTGCATTAATTCGTACGAATCTTTCAAGAGTCTAATCATATGAACTCTATATCATACATAAATGAACTATTGATGTGTGTGATTAAATTTCAAATGCCATGTAGTCCTTTATTATCATAATTATGTGTGTGCATGAGTTAATATGTGCGTGGTCATTATATCAATATTTATTAGTTAAATTAGAGTGTTTTGTTATTAAATCTATAGGAATGTTTAAACTATTTAGAAATGTTAATTTAAAATATGCGTGTGTTTTATTAGAATTATAAAATGTTTAAATTTAGTAAATAAATGTTAGTTAATAAATTATCTTTAAAATTAAACTATATTTGTCGGTCAATTCTTTTTAACAAATTCTTTTATTAATTCTTTTAATCACTAATTAAGTATAATCTATTAGTGATTACAAACAACTGAGCTAGTCGTGGATTTAGGCGTTGAGTTAGTGGCCATTGCTTAAAGTGCGTTATTTATTCATCCTTGAATAGATAGCTGGCGCCCGTGTTTATACACAAACAAAAAAAGTGCTTTGAACTTGGTGTTGAACTCAACAGTCGAGAAGAAGTTATGTCCTGGAAATGTAACGTTAGTTATATACTTTATAGCTATCGTTTGGGAATACATACTCTCCGAGTATGTTCTTCTCTGCCTAAGAGGCCGGTGATTCGAATCCACATAAATCGAACACGGTTCAATGGCGCCCAACATGGGGCTAGACACAACTGTGGGGCTAAACCTAAGAAACAATAGTAACGAGGTACTTTGTTTCTTGTTTGAAAAATTTGTTTTATACAAAAGTTAAATTACGTATGTAAAAGTGTTTTAATTTAAAAAAAAAAAAAGAATTGACCGAAACTTTCTTTTTTTTTTTCGAAATGAAAAGAGATTTTGACATTTATGCTATCAAATCAGAGTCAATTGGGTGTTATGGGCGGAGTTAAAGCATTAAGAGTGGGTAGTGAAAAGGACAAAAGGCTGGAGTTAACGTGAGTTTCCGTAATAGTAAGAAAAAATAAATAAATCGCATAGTAAATTTAGTCTAACGTAAGCGCTAGTTTGAAATAAAAAATAAAATACATGGTGTCAAAATGGGAAAAGATATAGAGCTGGAGGAAGTAATAAAAAGAGTAGAGGCGTTAGAAAGAGACCAACTGAAGAAACTATTCAATAGATATGAAAGCGTGTTTTCCGAGGTTCTGGGGGTAATCCAAGGGTATGAACACCAGGATAAGGCTTATGAAAGACCAACCATATCAAGCCCGTGCATATCCCATACCTCATCAATATAGACGTGAAGTAGAAGAACAAATAGACAAAATGCTTAGATGGGGGATTATATCTAAATGTTCGTCTCCTTTTAATAACCCCATCGTAACTGTAAAAAAAAGATGGATAAATTCGGTTATGTTTGGACGCACGGCAGTTAAATAAGATAACAATAGCTGATACTAATGCTCCACCACCTATGAGCGAATTGTTATTGAAATTTCGAAATAAGAAAATATTTTCGACGTTCGACTTAACTGCCAGTTACTGGCAAATCAATCTTCATCCAGAGGATCGGAAATATACGGCATTTAAATATAACGGACGTGCATATAATTTTAACCGGATTCCCTTCGGGCTAAAAAATAGTGGGGCAGGGCTTATAAAATGTCTGGATCAAGTATTGTCAGATGATATTAAGAATTTAGTTATAATGTATAAGACGACATTGTGGTGGCATCGGAAAGTATAGATGAGCACTTTGCGCATTTAGAAATGTTGCTGGGGGAGTGTGAGAGAAAGGGAATTCAAATTAATTTAAATAAGAGTAAGATAATGGCTGACGAGGTCAAGTTTTTAGGTCATATAATTACAAAAAGAGGGATATTACCTAATCCTGAAAAAATCCGAGCAATACAGGAATTCCCCACACCCCGGAATAAAAAACATATTAAATCTTTTCTCAGACTCTGTAATTTCTATAATCGATTTTATAGAAATTTTTCACTTGACATGGAGCCGTTATTGCAGTTATTAAGAAAAGGGAAATCATGGGTGTGGAATGAGCAGCATGAGCGCAGTTTTCAGAGCGTGAAGGCAGGATTTTTAAATAAAGTTATGCTGTCATATCCCGATTTTGACAAACCATTCTTTGTACAAACGGACAGCAGCGGGTTTGGATTGGGGGCTGCGCTATTTCAGATACAGGACAAGGGACAGCACAGAGTTCTTTGTTTCATTAGCCGTTTACTAAGGGGACTGGAAGTGAACTACACTGTAACCGAGAAGGAAGCCTTGGCTATTGTGTGGGCGTTCAAGAAATTCAGGCAGTATTTAGTAGGCTCTGAAGTGGTAGTAGTCACTGACCATAAGAGCCTTGAATTTATTAATCACAGCTTCTTGAATAATAGCAGGCTAATAAGGTGGAGCTTATTCCTGCAAGAATTTAATTACAAAGTGGCTTACTGTCGTGGCAAAGAGAATATTGGGGCAGACACCTTAAGCCGATATCTGGTAGCTCAAGAACACTTGAGTTGCGACAGAGCGTATATAGCTGCCACCAAAATATATAAAAGAAATGGGATAGAAGACGAGTTGCACAGATTAAAGGAGCAGCAAGAGGAAGATAACGATTGCAAACAAATAATAGAGTATTTACGCAATCAGCCTGTAACGAAAACAGCCAATAATCCGCTGTGGAGGGACCGAAATCACTGTTGTTTAAAGGGAGGACTCTTACAGCATGTGTTATGGAAAAAAAACAAACACGCATTATTCTTCCGGTCGCCATGAGAGAGCAAATGATTAAATATGCGCATAACACTTTCGGACATTATGGGGCAAATAAAGTGGAAGGATGGCTGAGTCATTGGTTTTACTGGCCAGGAATGAATGCCAATATTACAGACGTGATTGGTAGATGCACCATATGTTCAGCAACCAAACCTGCTAACACATCAGGAGTCGGGCTGCTGCAACCTATATATGCCCAACGCCCGAACAGCTTACTAGCGATAGACTTCTACGGACCTCTGCCTCCATTCAATAAAATGAAGTATCTCATGGTAACATATGACGTGTTTTCGAAGCTGGTAGCGGCATATCCAGTAGCCCAAGCGAACGCAAGACAGACTATTCGAGTTTTGGAGCAACAATACTTTAAAACTGTAGGAATTCCAGACAGAATTCTGTCGGATCATGGAACGCCCTTTATATCTAGCGAATGGAAGAAATGGACGGACAGACGTGGGATAAGACATATACTTACGTCGATTCATAACCCTCAGTCTAATCCATGTGAACGGGTTATGAGGGAGTTGGGGCATCTATTTCGGGTTTATATACAGGATGATCATCGCAAATGGGTGAAAGAAACATCACGAATAATCAACATTATAAACTGGTCAAAAAATGAGTCTACAGGATTCGAACCTGTTCGGCTACATTTTGGAAGAAATATTCCATATCCGTTTGAGACTAAATTGCCAGTGGGGATAAATCCAATCAACCAGAGAAGAGATGCTAAGCAAGCGCTCAACCGGTTAAGAAAAATGGGCAGGCTACGGCAGCAGAGGCAGGGAAGACCTAAGGCTATATTCAGGAGGGGAGATGAGGTCATGGTGAGAGTTCATCCGGTGAGTCATCCTGAAAAACATATATACAAGAAATTCCAGCCAATATACGATGGCCCTTATATCATCAAATGGCAATACGGTAATAACGCGTTTGTGATAGCACAGGGAATAGAGGAAAAAGGAACATATAATGCCCAGTCATTGAGGTTAGTGAAAAGAGAAAAACAACCACCGGACAGGCGGTAATAATACTAAATGAAATTTAGAAATAATAATAGTAACAAGGAGGCATTATTGAATAAAAGATTTTTTCCCCACGCACATATTACGTAAGAAGAAATGCTTGTAAATAAACAGTTAAAAATCAATAAAATCAAGTTAAATAAGTAGGTCAAATGAATGATTTAAGAGTAACAATTATAGGATTAAATAAATGAATAAAATAAAGGGTTTGATTAAAGTGATCGAATTAAACAAATAAATAACATGTCAATAAAATAAAAATAAAAAATATAAATTAAGATTTAATGTTGTCAGAGATAAAATGGTCAAAAATGACGCATTTTACTCTCAAAAGGAAGGGCGGTGTAATGTACCTATATTGATATAGGCACATATAATTTTTATCTAAAATTATTATTAAAGTAATCTTTCATAAAAGAAAAACATAAAATTAAATGTTGAAGAATTTATTGCAGCTTGTTTTCGAAAAAGATAAGAATTAAATAGTTTCTAGCGTTAGTTTTTGAAATAAAAAAAGCTACAATTAATTAGTCAAAAGGGGGGAGGGGGAGTCTTGGTTTGAGAAATGAAACTAAGGGTTGTAAAAGGAAGTAAAGAGTTTTTGTTAGTATTCATAAAAATATAATTTGAAAAAGTTAAAACATACAAATTCAATTTTAATTAAAGAAAAAATAATGTTAAAACTAAATAGTAAATTGTATTAAAAATATATGTGCGTATATATGTACCTTTGTAAATATATAAAATGTATGTGAAAGTTAAAGAAGATTATCATTAAAAAACACGGCAATGGCTATTAGATATTAATTAAAATAAAACAACGCGTTTTATTGCATGGCTATTACTAATTAAGCAATCTTCCAAAACACATTTATCAAAGGATTAATTGATAAGGAATTTGACAACAGATCTTTTCCAGAGATATCAGAAAGACAACAAGGCGCAGGTATAAATAGACATTTTTTTATCGGACAGTAATTCATTCCACAAATTAATTGAGTTGAGACAATCAGTTCACAAAGTTATTGAGAGAGTGCAGTTCGGAAATTAATTGAGTCAGTTAAGAACAAAATGCAGTGCTGAGAATATTTTGGAACGCACGTTTATCTCCAGCCCAGATGTCCAAGAAAACAGCAGATCTGCCCGTGAAATAATGTCAGCTTAACATCTTAGAAAATCTCCGTCAGTATCTATTTGTCTCCGATAGCAATAATCGTGAAAATCAGGAAACTCAGCAAGGAAACGTCCCAGCCGGCTGGTAAGCATTTATAATGGAAATATCCTCACCGAAAGCAGCCTCCAAAGAACAAAATTCTATGTCAACATTCAAAAAAGCCTAGGTAAAAACATTTGCTTATTTCGTTCTATACTGTAATAGCCATTGCATTGCATTAATTCGTACGAATCTTTCAAGAGTCTAATCATATGAACTCTATATCATACATAAATGAACTATTGATGTGTGTGATTAAATTTCAAATGCCATGTAGTCCTTTATTATCATAATTATGTGTGTGCATGAGTTAATATGTGCGTGGTCATTATATCAATATTTATTAGTTAAATTAGAGTGTTTTGTTATTAAATCTATAGGAATGTTTAAACTATTTAGAAATGTTAATTTAAAATATGCGTGTGTTTTATTAGAATTATAAAATGTTTAAATTTAGTAAATAAATGTTAGTTAATAAATTATCTTTAAAATTAAACTATATTTGTCGGTCAATTCTTTTTAACAAATTCTTTTATTAATTCTTTTAATCACTAATTAAGTATAATCTATTAGTGATTACAAACAACTGAGCTAGTCGTGGATTTAGGCGTTGAGTTAGTGGCCATTGCTTAAAGTGCGTTATTTATTCATCCTTGAATAGATAGCTGGCGCCCGTGTTTATACACAAACAAAAAAAAGTGCTTTGAACTTGGTGTTGAACTCAACAGTCGAGAAGAAGTTATGTCCTGGAAATGTAACGTTAGTTATATACTTTATAGCTATCGTTTGGGCATACATACTCTCCGAGTATGTTCTTCTCTGCCTAAGAGGCCGGTGATTCGAATCCACATAAATCGAACACGGTTCAATATACACACATATATATTGTAATGATAGTGAGATATGTGTTGTAAAACACATATCTCAGTGTTACATGTTTATCATTTAAAAATAAATTATTAAATTATTAATAAAAATAAAAATACTTGAAGAAATAAGTATTTAAAAAATAAATTATAAAATGTAAACTTGTAAAAATAAAAGTATTGCATCATATTTCTCTTTTAAAATAGAAAAAATATATATAATATGTTTTTGAAATAGATTTAAGAAATGTAATTTTGTGAAAGCAAAAGATTGCATCATCTTTTTCTTTTAAAATATAAAGTTTTTAGTATGAAAAGCAGGTAGGGGGGAAATCTAAAAATAAAAATAAAAGGGTTTAAAATTCTCTTGGTTTTTATAAATAAAATATCTATAAAAAAATAAGCATAGGTGAAAAATAAAAATAACAGTTTGCTAAAGAAAAACGTTTGAAAATGTAATTAGTTAAAAGATGACTGGCTGATAAGAATTGTAACTAATAAATGAATTAATAAAAAACTATATAAACTATCCCATCAATATAAAGCGATGAGATAGCAAATTAATCTGAGAACAAGATTAGAAAAAAGAAATGTAAAATTTAATTAAAAACAGACTTTAAGTTAAGATCTTAATTAAAAAACAGATTTGAGTGTGACAAAGAATAAAAACTGTGGAAAACAATGAGAAAGGAAAATATCAAAGTTTGCAGCTATCTTCTATTATTCAGTCAGGTTTGTGATATACAGTCGAGAATGCTATTAGTGTTATTGATATACAATTTGCATTGCTATTAGGTCAGATTTTGGGTTCTTTTTAAAGAATGCATGCAGATATTCAGAAATTTTAGTGCAATAGTAAATCAGTCATTACTGCTATGGTCAACACTAATGCAGAAGACACATAAGCCATAGGAGTGTCCAACAGGGCTTCATGCCCCAAGCTCTCAGTCATCATCTATCCCACTGAATCAATACCTGGAACCAATGCTGAAATTGTAAAGTAGAAGCTCCACATACTCTCTCACTCTCTCCCATTGTTCAACAGAAACCTGAAAGGAATGCCATGAAGCCATCAATAGAGAACCAAAAAGCCAACCAGTTGGAAAATACACACAAATGAAAACCTAGGTAAAGTTACTTTAAATGACTAAATGGACACTCGATTTTAAATGAAATAAACTTTAACAAAGGACTATTATAACTATAGCCTAAAGTCATCATTTATATTTTCTTGTGTAAAATTTATTGTTATATTATGTTAAATATATGTGGGCATAATTAAATAATAATGTTTGCTTAATTGATATTTTGTTTATTTTCTCTCTCTCTTGTCACTGTGTCACCAGTAAATTAGTATAGTTATTTTATGTGATAGGTAAATGCGCTGGACATCGAGACAGAGTGTGAGCTAGTCATGGGATATGTCAAGCACTGGATTGTGTGACTGATGTCCGAAGTATGCGGATTATAACATATTGTTGGCTGGAGGCTGAGTTTGATACTCAAAACAAATAAAATGCTTTGGATGGCAGGGGTATGTTCCAGCAGTTGAGGTGGGCCATAGACTGCAAATATGGTCAAATTAAGCTTTGTATAGCTCAATCTGACCATGGGGGTCATTGATGATTATGCTATCAATAGTATTTTCCCCTCTGCTTGAAGAGTTGGTCTGCTCCTGTAGTGTTAAACTGACTTAAACAACACTTATTCGGAAGAGCCAGTTCAATATATATAATCAAAATTAGTCGAAATTCACAACTCAAACAGACTAGCCAAGAAAATAAACTCTAAATCACTACCAATGGTTTCACTGCTACAAGACAACTTCTCAAGTGCAAACAGCTACAAAGTAACATATTTAAACTAAATATTGCCCACAATTCCACAAACTTCCCATCCACCCTTAATATTAAAAGTAAATTTAAATAAGTTAATTGCTTCAAAATAATAAAGATTCTTTAATTCTTTTTATTTCATTTGTCTCAAAGAAGACAACCTTTCCAAATTAATAATGTGGCCTGTATCTTTTACATGGATATATAAAGCAGAACTAAGATATTTATTTTTAACCCTAATTTTATGTACTGAAAAGTAGGGTTAGAAACAAATATCTTAGATCTGCCTTACATATCCATGTAAAAGATATAGGCCACACTATTAATTTTGATAAACTTCAGGTTGTCTTCTTGGATAAAAATGAAATAAAAAGAGTTAAAGAATCTTTATTAGTAAAAATTTATAATTCTAAAGCAATTAACTTATTTAAAAGTTCTTTTAATATTAAGGGTAGGTAAAAAGTGAAATTGTGGGTAATGTTTAGTTTAAATATGTTATTTTGTAGTTCTTTTCACTTGAGAAGTCTGCTTGTAGCAGTGAAACCATTGGAAGTGATTTAGAATTTATTTTCTTGGCTAGTCTGGTTGAGTTATGAGTTTGGACTAATTTTGATTATTTATTGACTAGTTTAGCTTTATGTTTTTAATATATATATATATATATATCAGTGTTGAATCATGGTTTTTTTGGAACATAAGCACACTTCTTTTTTTATGTTTTTATTTCACTTGCCACAACAATTTTTACGTAATAGCACCTTATATATATATTAAACACATCTAGAAAAATCTGAAACTCTTATCTGTAAATCAGAGATTATATTATCAATATATTTTTATATTCCAAATCCTTTAAGATTCTTAAAAGTCTTAACTGTAAATTAATTCTTAGCATTGTTTGAACTTTTTATAATCAATGAGAATGTGTTTGTCAAATTCATTCTCTGTATATATAAAAACAGTTCAACTGTTGGTAAAAAAAAATTGAAAGTTAATAGTAATTCCATACAAAAAATAATAAATTTTAATTACCCATTCTAATCAGATTGTAATTAGTTTAAATATAGATAATACATTATCAATATATTTTTATCTTCCAGATCCTTTTAACATTCTTAAAAGTTTTAACTGTAAATTAGATCTTAGCATTGTTTGAACTTCTTACAATCAATGAAAATGTTAGTCACATTCATTCTCTGCATATATATAAAAACAATTCAATTGTTGATAAAAAAAATTGAAAGTGAAATTTTTAAATTGAATTTTAATTAAAGCTTTTGAAAGTTTTAGTGAATTTTTCTATGAAAGCACTCATTCCATTCAATACATGGATTCTTCGTCCCTGATATATATATATACATGGCAACGAAGTGACTGGCATGATTAATCCATCAGAGAGTCAATTTTTTGTTTTTTTTAACCGCAAGATTTAAAATTCGGAGAGAGGTTTGGGAAATTTTTTGATTTTTCTGTCTATTGTGATTTTGCTATCCACTTGATCACAGTGATTTTTTTCAGCTCTTCCATTGCGTCCTTGATATTTTACTTTGTGATATGGCTGAAGCTCCAAGAACCTTGTTTAGTTTACCGAGTACGGAGGAAGAAGCGATCATCTTCTTACAAGACCGCGGTCTTCTCCCCAAAAGGAAATTATGTCAAAATGGGCATGAAATGAAAAAGTATATTCACAATTCCAAGAAACAATGGTGGTGTAACTTGAAGGATTGCCTGTCAGAAATTGCAATTAGAAAAGGCACGTGGTTTGTTGGCTCCAAAATGACTTTCGTGACCGCTATACGTTTCATCTATAGTTGGTCCAAAGAATTAACATCGATAACATTTTGTGTGGAGGAATTGAATATTTCGGACAAAAATGTTATCGATTGGAACAACTACCTCCGGGAAGTTTGTACCTGGAGATTGTTAAGAAATGAAAGGCGGAAAATCGGAGGTCCCAACACAATTGTTGAGATTGATGAAAGCCTCTTCACAAAACGGAAGAACAATGCCGGAAGAGTCCTACCACAGCAATGGCTATTTGGTGGCGTGTGCAGAGAGACTGAGGAATGCTTTATTGTAGCCATTCGAGATAGAAGTGCGTCTACTCTCATGCAAGAAATTTTGCAAAATGTACACGAAGGCTCGACTATCTACAGCGATTGCTGGAAGGGATACAAGAGCGAAGAGTTAGCTGAGGCTGGATATGAACACCATCGTGTTAATCACACATACAACTTCATAGACCCCACAACTGGCGTACATACACAGAATGTTGAAAGGTTGTGGGGTTTGGTCAAATGGCGTAATAAAAAACACAGAGGGACAGCACGTCAGCACCTGGACTCATATTTGAGCGAGTTTATGTGGAGGCAGTCGTACAAAGCTGATCCTTTCGCTGCAATTTTAGAACATATATCCCAATTCAGTCCTCCACAGTGAACGCTATTTGTAAGTAATTTTAATTTTTTTTATAATAATTATAATTTTAGAATTAATTATATTATTGAATATAGACAATAAGTAATCCAAATGCATGTAAAAGTAACGTCACCATTAATGCCATATTCGCATTAAATCGTTATTTTAAATGTACAAACAATTTTTGTTAATATTTCTTCAATTATCAAACTTCCACTTAATTACATTTAATTTGTAAATAATTTTTGTATTTTTGGGTTAATATTTCTACAAATATCAAATTATTTTTCGTAAATTCATTGGCTATACAGTACGCTTTTAAAATTAGCCAATGTATGTAAACGTAGGGCATGTGATCGCGATTAATGGCACATTTTTATGTGATCGCCATTAATGGCACATTTTCAATAATTTTTTGTTTTTATATTTTGTATTGACCTTATTTTGTATTTCATGCATGTAAATTTTCACTAATTTGTTGGGGTTTTTTTTGTATTTTTGGGTTAATATTTCTACAAATATCAAATTATTTTTCGTAAATTCATTGGCTATACAGTACGCTTTTAAAATTAGCCAATGTGATCGCCATTAATGGCACATTTTCAATAATTTTTTGTTTTTATATTTTGTATTGACCTTATTTTGTATTTCATGCATGTAAATTTTCACTAATTTGTTGGGGGGTTTTTTTGTATTTTTGGGTTAATATTTCTACAAATATCAAATTATTTTTCGTAAATTCATTGGCTATACAGTACGCTTTTAAAATTAGCCAATGTGATCGCCATTAATGGCACATTTTCAATAATTTTTTGTTTTTATATTTTGTATTGACCTTATTTTGTATTTCATGCATGTAAATTTTCACTAATTTGTTGGGTTTTTTTTTGTATTTTTGGGTTAATATTTCTACAAATATCAAATTATTTTTCATAAATTCATTGGCTATATTTTGTATTTTATATCTTATACTACAAGCTTCGCTTGTCAAAAAACACAAAGGGCGCCCCCCCCCCAACAACTACAGTGCTACGCGCTGTTATAATTGGCCACATTTTTAAGATTTTTGAATAGTTTTCATGCATGTACATTTTAAATAATTTTGTGTTACTATATTTTGTATTCACCGTATTAAATTTTCACTAATTTTTTTTTTTTGTATTTTTTTTCAGGACCAAGAAACATGCTGGTGTTCAGTCGGTGTGTATCACGTGACATTCCTTTTGTTTTTTATCGCATGATAAACCGATGACGTATTACCCTGAAGGCATACCGATTTAATGTTGCGCTTTTTAACATGACGTGTTCACGTGATATGCGGACACATCTTAGCGAGTAGATGTGTCTGCAGATCACTTGGAGACGTTATCTTAAAAATCGCAACATTACACCGGTATGCCTTCAGGGTAATACGTCATCAGGCAAATTATCCGTAAGTACCTTATTATTATTATTATTATTATTATTATTATTATTATTATTATTATTATTTGTTAAGGAAACAACAACTACTTTGTCAAATATTTAAGGTTACTCTCTTTATATAATCAGATTGGGAGTAACATTAATCTTTGTGATATTTTTAATTTTAAATATTGTTTTTAATGTTAAATAATGTTTTTAATTTTAAATAGTTTTATTATGTAAACATTTATATTTTCATTTTATGTTATATGTATTGTCTTTCCTTTTATCGTAAGGTGCAAATTGTAATTGGCTTTATGCTGTTGTTTAGCACTTAAATAAATAAATAAATAATAATAATAATAATAATAATAATAATAATAATAATAATAATAATAATAATAATAATATAGAGTGCCACCTAGCTACAGTCATAGTTTGCAGGTAAGCAAAAAGCCTCTAGGTTTTTTTTTCACTCGGTATAAAAATTGAAAGCCAGTTCACTACAAAATGATGATTAAGATAGAAAATTAAACTTGAATAATTTTTAAAACAAAAGTTTTTCAAAAATAGTTAAAGATTAATAAGGGGAAGAAAAAATTCATAACTACGGTATATAATCAAGCATTAAAGAATTACAGACGGAAAGCTTACACATAAAAAAAGTGTAATTTTAAATTATAATAGGAAGGAAAAATAACAGTAGTAGAAGAAAAAATTGTTACACATTTTAATAATATTATTTGGGGGGGGGGGAATAAAAAGCTCAAACAATACCTGGTTTTAAAAATCACTGGTACAATAAAATGGCGACCTCACAGTCACTCAATCATGAGGCTAATCTAGTGCAGGGCACAAGTCAGACGTACGCCCCAATAGCAAAAAGAGGTGATAACGTTAACCCGGGAAAAAATCCCAGATTTAGAAAAACCACAGCGAATGATTTAATAAGCTTGGATTTAATTGAACAAGAGGTAAATGAACCCCGTCCACCCACTCAATGGACAGACGAAATGCTGGAGCAAATTAGAGAGAAGTTCAACAATACCATTCCAAGAATGCTCTTCGCTACTTTCAAAAGGTTTTTCACTGAAAATTCAACAGTAATAGCCGTCACTGACAATCAATGCTCACTCTTTAGCTTTCCCAAACCACTACTAATTGAAGCACTAGAAAAAGCAACCTTACTGGAATCGATGCAATGTATAGGTGAACACCCTAACAATAGATATGTTGCAGTCCAATTTTATGAAAGCACACAAAAAGAAATTTTCATAAATCAAATTAAGACACTCGGAAACTATGCAATAGTACAAATAGACAAGAATAAATACAGAAATATTTCTGGAATCTTAAAAAATACCTACTTTGGGTATAACATTGATGACTTCCAGAGGATGATGAATCCATTTGGAACAGTAAAAATTTTTCAACAGTTATATCTTAAGAAGACATCAATTCCGATACTAACAAATAGTTTTGAATACAAAATTAAACTACATAAGGAAATTGACCCAGAAAGCATTCCCACACATATAACAGACCAAGAAGCCATGTTATATCTATACATCAGAGGTCTAAATCCATGGTGTTTTGCATGTGGAAACTCAATGTAACGAACAAATACAAACAAGTAAGAATAAAAATCTTCCCAAAAGCTTAGAACAAAATATCGAATACACTAAAACAAACAAACAGCCAGAGAACACTGATTATGCAGCAATTAAAGCGATCAAATTGGTAGATAAAAAAATTAATAATGACACAATAGATAGCCAAACAAGCACATCCTTAATTGCTCAAAGAAAAACAAACACGGAGGATGAAATAGGAAAAATTAACCTCCCAACAGAAACTGCTAATATTAAAGTAACAAAAGAGAAAAATGAATGCATGCAAAAAGAAACAAAAGAAATCCCAAAAGAAAATAAAAATCAAACAGAACACACAATAATAAATAAAACCGCAACAGAAATCATGGACAACATTACAGAGTTTTTTTCAAATGTTGGAAGCACACCATCGGAAATTAAAAGAAAGCAGCCCAAAACAAAAAAAAACTAGAGAAAGCAAAAAAATTAAAACAAACGAGCAAGAACTTACACAAGCAGACATGGCAGACCAATCATCAGATGACTGTATGGAAATAGAATCACTGTTACTGGGAGAAATGACTGTGAAAAATGAAAACAAAGAGACTGCAATAGATAAACAGGCAAATAGTGAGTCTACCAGCAGCAAAAAAAAAAACGCAATGAAAAAACATTTAGCTTGTAGGTAGGAGATAAAATTCCAGCACTCTAATCGGAAAAAAATATAAATAATATCCCCTACATAGAAAAATATACAATTCAAATGAAGATAAATATTAGTGCAATAAACGTAAGAGGTTTAAATTCCATTAAAAGAATGCAGCAAATTAAATATTGGATACAGACAACACAACCATCCATTTTAGGGCTATTAGAAACAAAAATTTATAGCGGATCCCGCTTTGATCCAGCACTACATATGAATAAAATAGGCTTTTGCGCATGCTCCAGGGACACAGCAATGCCTTCAAATGGCACAGGTATTTTTATCAACCAACAATGCCCATTCACTACTTTTAAAATAATTTTTATAGATGCAAATCTCCTTATAACAACATTCAAACATAGACAACTTTCAATCAATGTTATTTTTGTATATATACCTCCAGGGCCAATAGTAATTAGCAGAATAATTTTGACAATAAATTCAATTCTAGCAACCAATCCCCACCCCACTATTCTTGCTGGAGATTTTAATATGACCTATAAAAAGTTTGTCACAAAATGGTTACACCAACTTACAATACTGCTAATGAGTGGGGAAGCTTTTCTTCCACTGGACTCAGTATCTTTTTATAATAACAGACACGGTACTTTAATTGATCTGCTGTTTTATTCTCCCATGTTACACCATGCAATTGAAGTAAAACTTTCTCCCACCAATTTTTCTGATCATGCAGCACAAATAATGAAACTAAATTTAGACACACACCGCAATACTTTTAACAACATACAAAAAACCATAAGAATTCTACTTCCAAATAGTACTCCCGAGGCTCTCTTCTCAGAAATGTATATAATGTTAAATAAAATAAATCAAATTGAACTGGACCCGATCTCCAAATATATAGCATATATAAATACACTCTCGTTTAACATAAATCACATTACACAAAAATCTACCTCCCCCCTCAAAATTAATCACATTAGCAGAGGAAATAAATAAAAGGATAATACTGGCAAAACCAGTCAAGAATAATCAAGCAAATATAATAAAGCTAACAAAGTTATACAATCAAACTGTTGATAAACTGAAACAATATCTAGCAATAAAGAAAAAGAAAATTTGTCTCACACAACAACATACATGGACCCACGGATATATTCATTGGGCATTAGGTTATCCATCCACAAACAAAGTCCCCATGGCTCTAGAATGGGAAAATAGAGTGACAGCTGGTTATAATATGCTAGACCCTATATACAACTACTTCAAAAAAAGCTAACCAGCCATAATCATTTCAAACCATTTGCAGATTATTTTGGAAAGCCAGAACATAAACACCATTTGAAATAAAAGATTTTGCAATAGTTTTAAACTCAGTTCCAAGCACATGTCAACCAGGGCCACCAGGGATCCCACAATTTGTACTGTCACATCTCATCCAATTCACAAATAAATATTTATGCCAACTTGCAAATCAATTATCACAGAAACTATACAATATACAAGGACTATATCCAATATCAATGGTCCCATTTATGAAAAAACAAGAACCAATTTCCACACGAGCCAATCTTCGACCAATCTTAATGGAGCCATTGGGGATAAAAATACTGGAAAAGGTCATAAAGGATAAATTGAACAATACATAGAACCAATAATATCACAGCATCAATATGCAAAAAAGGGGTCATCTACAGGGCAGGCAGCACTAATATATAGAACGCTAATCAATTCAGTTATTAAAAAGAAAAAATATGCACCAATGGTAGTCCAGCTGGATTTTGAAAGTGCTTTTGACTCTTTCCCAATAGAAACACTATTGAGCCAGCTAAAAAAAACACAATACCTAAAACAATATTATATACAATAGACAATTTGCTTCTAAATAGAGAAATACACATCATGCTCAATGGAAGATCCACATCATCATTCAATCCCAGCCAATCAATCCTGCAAGGTTCTCCACTAAGCACACTGCTATTTACCTTTTATTTAAACCCACTACTAGAGCAAATCAATAAAAAAATTCAAGGAATTCAAATACCAAATACAAATACATACATTTCCTGCATAGCTTATATGGATGATGTCACAGTATTTCTAAACTCAAAGAAGCAAATACATATACTACAGGAAATAATAGAAGAATACACAAAAAAGTTCAAATTAAAAATTAACATCAATAAGTCAGCAGCATGGTCAATATACACAGGCAAAACAGACACACAAGTTTATCAAGGTAAGGCCAGTAATTTCCTGGGTTTTCCTTTCCACTTGGGTATGAGTCAGATGAAAAGGAATATACAAAATAAACTCGAGATCGAAGCAGAAAAAATCATAGCATCACTCTCCAGATCATATCTCTCATTCTATGCAAAAGTGTCACTATTTAATCAACTTATAATGACCAAAATAACTTACTACCTGCCAATAATTACTTTTACAAAACAATTTACAAAGTCAATTAACTCACTATGTAATAAACTATTATGGAACAGAAAAATAGTAGCAATTTCATTAAAGCAACTTAACCAACCAACAAGATAGAATGGCCTTGGACTGCATGCTATACAAACCTTATACACACAAAAAACAATAAATCTACTGATTACCATATTTAGATGCTTTCCAAACATACAACCAAAAGTGGAAATCACACCAACAGATCGACCCCCACCCACAGACAATTATATAAATATACTATTGATAAGTATTAAAAACATTAAAGATAAAATAGCCCTGAAGAACCCAATTAAATATACTTATAGGCAAATTCATGATTTTCTAACTCAGAATCAAGAAAACAACAATAGGCTAACAATACTAAGAATAAATAATAGACAATTACTCAAAAAGTACAAAACGTGGTATTTAGAACCTAAACTATTTGATTTTATCCTCAAATTGAATTTAAATGCACTACCTACAGCACATTTCATTCGGTTCAGAAGATTTTACGTAAATGTTGATCCAATGTGTGCTTTGTGTCACCGGGAAGAAGAAACACAAGAACATTTGATCTATCACTGTAAAGGCTTAGAGAAAGTCAGACAATTGATGGTGAGTAATTATAGAAAAAGGGAAACCACAATAGAAAAAATGATAAAGGCTTTCAGTGAAAACAAAATACCCATAATACATGCAGCAACTTTCAGTATATATGCCTTATGGTGTACCATATGTGCTTTCACTTTAGGAAACAATCCAAGAAGACATCCTAACACATATTACAACAAACTAGAAAAATTTAAGGAAAGGGACAATCTTCTAGCACCACCGGACATTTATGCTGCCACTTGGTCTCTTTTTAAAATAAAAGCAGCCTTATAATGGATAGACCAAATACAACCTCAAGAAAACGGAAAACTGAAATGAACCCATAATAAGAACTGGAATATCTAAAAGTGTGAACTACAAAAGACTCTAATGGCTAACAAAAACAAAAGTATTTTTTCTGTGTTTCAAGATGTATCCTAATATATGATATTTGATACAATGTATTACTTGATAATAGTGTAACCTTTTTTTGCCTAATAAAGTTTGCTCTGCTTTGCTTTGCTTTGCTTAGAAGAAGAAGAAGAAGAAAGAAGAAGAAGAAAGAAAGAAGAAGAAGAAAGAAGAAGAAAAAGAAGAAAGAAGAAGAAGGAAAAAGAAAGAAGAAGAAGAAAACGAAGAACGAAGAAGAAAGAAAGAAGAAAAAAGAAAAAGAAAGAAGAAAGAAGAAGAAAAAGAAGAAGATGAAGAAGAAGAAGAAAGAAGAAGAAGAATTGTTGTTGCTGCTGCTGCTACTGCTGTTGTTGTTGTTGCTGCTGCTTTTGTTGTTGTTGTTGTTGTTATTATTATTATTATTATTATTATTATTATTATTATTATTATTATTATTATTATTATTATTATTATTATTATTATTATTATTATTATTATTATTATTATTTTGTGATTAATATATCCAGGCAATGCAGTCAGTTGGAAGCTGGATAATTATATTTTAATTAAATAAATAAAAAAACTTAAATAAAAGTTCCAAGAGCTTATTTACACTTAATAATAGTGATTGTATTAGTAAAATATCAATAATTTCAACTTGCTAATTGCCAGATGAAAACAAAATTACTTAAATTTTTTAAAATTTTATAACTCCTTGGAGATTTAATATCTATAAAGTGTCTTTACTCTGTAAATTGTAATTCTATAATTCTGTAAGCATAATTTCCTCACACACATAATTCAAAGATAGTCCAATTAGATTCTTGACTAGAGCTCTTCTTTATTAATATCTAGAACAACTTCATTTTCATTAGTTTATATTGCCACTAGTTAATTTTTATTTCTCTTAATTCTTGGGCAGACTTTTTTATCAGCTTGACTAATTTGCATAAAGTGAACTTTTCTTAACATGCAAATTAGCCTATTGCTATTTTCAATAAATTTTCTTTGCTGCATAATTAATTATTTTATTTTGTTTTGTTTCTGGAGTATTCTAACATATCTACATTAAATGCCTGTATTCTTAATAAAATATATGTGTATACACAGCATTCTAATCTCTACTTCAGAAATACGCAATTTTATTTACAAATAATTGTTGCAGTTTTATTCATAACATAGTCTTGCAGCATTATCAGTCTCTTCTGTTCTTTTATAGGCCTTGTTGAGGTTCTATTTTCTTCCTCTGTCTCTGTAGTATTTTCTCCTCTTTCAGTAATGACATTTCTAGTTTCTTCTTGAACAAGAAAGCTAACAGGAGTTTTTAATTCAGTTGTTTGTTTTTTTTTTTTGTTTTTTTTTTTTTTTCAGAAATATCAGTCTGATTGCTGATAAAACATAGCAACAGTAATTACCTCAGCATATTCCTGCTTGTTTAATGCATTTTTCAGTCGTTATACTGCCTTCTCCACTATACCATTAAACTGTGCATGTTAATCTGGTGTTAATATGTGTTGTATTCCCTTTAGAGTAAGGAAATTTTTTAATTTCTCCAAGCTGTACCAGTTCTGTTATCTGATACTATAGTCTCTGAATAAACATGCATCACAAAAAGTTTGTTAAAAACTTTTATTACACTATCTGTGCTTGTGCCATTGACTATGTGACATTCAACCCATTTAAAATATACATCCATGGCTACAAAGAATCTTTTTCCATAAAATGGCCCTGCATGGTCTACATGCACTCATTACCAAGATTCTGTAACTTTAAGCTAGGATTTAAGTTTCTTAGTCAATAAATTTGCTGTGCTTTGATACACTTGACAATTTTTCATGGTTTGTTCCATGTCACCATTCAACTCTGTCCACCAAATATACAAGCACACTAATTCCTTCATGCTAATGACACTAGGGTGACCCTTATATAATAAACATAGGTTGCTTTGCCTATCTTCAGATGGAATCATCACATAGTCCATCATTAAAATACAATTTTTACATGTTAATAAATTTTCTTGAGAATTCCATACTGCCAGAGGCAAATTTTCTGGTCATTTAATTGGCCATCCACATTTTATCCAACTTTTAATAATGCGATAACTTTTATTTCTATCTATCTAATCAGCTATGACTTTGCTATTAATATTGTTTAGCTTTAAAATGTCTATATGTATACTCAAGACTTTCGTGCCTATTGGACTGGTGTTTCAGATCTATAATACTATCCATAGTCATAAGACACTGAGATATTAATCCATCTTATCATTCACTGATTAGCATAGTCTGGGGTTTGCTTGTCTTTCCTAGTACTTCTAATAATGATCATTGTAAATCTTGAAAAACCATCCATATATGTATTGGTGAAAGTTTTTCACGGTGCACATTATTGCTGTAGCTTCTTTGTCTGGCTATCTGTAGTTCTTCTCTGCCATAGACAATGTTCATGAAAAATATGCAATAGAATGTTCACTGCCAAGCATTATAAGTGTTAACACTGCTCCTACACCAAATTCCAAAGCATCAAAATTTGTAATAATTACTTCTTGCTGTTCATTGTAATGCACTAATAACCTATCAAAGGAGAGTAATTCATTTACTCTCTGAAAAGGCCCTTTTGCATCTTTGATTCTTCTTCAAAAGTTCATAAAGGGGGTGAAGTGACATGTGATCTCCCCTCTAGAAAAACCTCAAAGAAGTTTACCAATCTCAAAAATACCTACAATTGTTTAATGGCATTTTTCCACAGCAATTATTTTTTCTGGATTTGGACAATTTCCTTTTCATTAATAATATGTAAAAAAAATTTATCTCTTTACTAAACCAAATGCATTTCTCAGCATTCAACCTTGCACCAAATTTCTGTGATTTTTCACAGACTACATATACTATTTCTTTCTAATTTGCTGTAGCAACCACTAATATATTATCCATGTATGGGATAACACCTTTTATTCCTCATAATAAATTTTCTATTTTTGCCTGGAAGATATTCGGTGCTACGGTTATCTCGTATGGAAGCCTATTGAACTTATATAATCCCATATGTGTTTATAGTCAATAATTCCACTGTTCTCTTGGTGGCTGGAATTTGATGAAATGCTACTTTCAAATTTAGATTCACAAAGTAATCAACCTTTTGCAAAGATGCTGGGTATGTGAGTATACTTCTTTGTTTAATACTTGTTGACTGGAATTTTATAGTCACCACACACATCTTTACACTTTCATCAGATTTTAACACTGCTATAATAGGTAGTCCAGGCTGATTCCTCCCAAGTTATAATTATATCCTTATTAAAATTCATTTAAAGATTTCTCAACTTCTGGCTTAAGCATGCTTTTGCTTTGAACTCTTCTAGGTTGGTTCTAAAGAGCTATGAAAATTGTTTTCTTATTTCAGCTTCTAATTTCACTTTCTTTACAATATTAATTTTATCTCCAGAGGTTTAAATCAACTTTTTCTAATATTGGGTTAATATTCATTCCACTATATATAATGGTAAGTTTTGTATGGCTATTTATTTGTATAGTTACTACAGACATTCCTCTAATTATTATATGGTTGCCATTTACATCTGTTTACAATCACAGTAGATTTTTTTCAATTTGTCACTTATGTCTGCCTTTCTATAACTCATATTCCAGTCTCTCCATGGTAATAATGATATGTTCACCCACTATCAATCTCCATTTGTATATTTTGATCAAAGCTTTTCATGTTTAATTTTGGCTTATCATTAGTATCTTTCAATTTTTTTATAAATGTCAACTTTTTAGATACTCCTCCCTTCAATTTCTTTTCACTTGATGATCAACATTTTCAAAAAAGTTGGAAAAAACCACCTATTCAATTAAATTTTCTTCTAGAAATAAGAGATTCGGTAAGATTTACTACTACGATTTCATACTTACTTAATTCCTTGACATCCTCCTATATTCAAGTTTTGAAAAATCCTTATCAAGTAAAACTCACATCCTATATTTAAAAAATTGAAATACTTCACATTTATCACTATTCTAACCTCCTGCTTTTCACTTATAGATATTGTGACTATTTCTACTAAATGAGTGATTGATCAAGAATAATGATTAAACTAGATAATGAAAAATATGTTTTAAATCACATTTTCCCAGAAAGTATTTAAATGCCACCCTTATATAATAGATGTCATTTGCTATAATTTTATATTGCTATGAGTATGACTATATAATAGTTGAACGCAATATAGCCTTTTCTTAATACTCAGCAAAAGTGTTTACACTGAATTACAATTATAAGTATAATAAACTATACATATAGTTTTGATCATATTATTTAATAAATAATAATTTATAATCTTAGGTAAAGATCTTACATAGAACTGATAGATAATAAATGTGGAATTTTTAGTATCCTCTATTTCATCTTTGTTAAGTATCAATATAAGTATTGCATTTGAATATTTATTGTATAGGTTTGGCAACAATTTATCCATTTTTAATTTATCTTTTTTAAATATCTGTAATGATTCCAAGAACTTTTGAAGCTTTTCTATTTTTCATTGATTTAAGTATATGTATCATCTTTTCATGAAACAAATTGCATAAAATAAAGTTGTCATAATTGTGATAGCTTCTTTATTAATTATTTATGGCAATCTATATCACTTCATAGTGTGATCTCTCTTTTTTAGTAATGGTATCACCTTTTCTGCTTAATTTTGAAATATCTTTTTTTTTTTTCAATACCAAAATGTTGTTTATAATTTTACGCTTTTACTTTTTATGGATTTCCTTGCAATTTTAAAAATGTATTCCCTTATTTCATCATTAATACTTTAAAGCCATTCCAAATAATTAGTTTTTCTAAATAGATCAATTTTAAATGCTTTCATATTGCTTTTTTTCTTCAAATATTGTACTATCTAAATAACGCAAAAAACTCTGTCAAATAAATTATTCTTCACGTATAAATCATGATAATCAGAGCAGCAAAAATTCAAAAAATATTAATCACAACGAACAATTTGCCAAGCGCTTTCAGTACAGTATACCAGAATCATGGCAACATGTTGGAACTGAACAATTAATATTCCAGTGCATGCTCAGTGGAACACTAGTGTTACGTTGATTCATAATGTTTTTAGACTTCACAATAAAACAAGCCTCTTTCAACTTCCTCTTTCTATGATTTGATTCATTGCACACAATAGTAATATTTTGAGAATAAAACTCAGGTCCAAATCTATTTTCATGACTAGAAAAAACAGAATTAACCTGTAAATCACTTTTACACTTTTTATAATGATAAACATGCTGATATTATAATCACGTTAAAACATTAGCCTTCGTTTCCCTGTAATAAATAGCATTACAACCAATTTCTTTGCAGGCAATGGAATAAACCACTTCATATCTATTCATTTGTTCCACACCATTTTTTGAATTATTTATTAGTCTATTTAAACACAAAAGTGAACGGAAATTTATATTAGAATCTTTAGCAATTATATTTTTCAATTTCTTACTTATGGATGGCACATAAGCTAAAGAAAATAACCACTTTTTAACCGTTTTAATTATTTACATCCACTTTATGTTTAGACTTCACATTATTATAAAACAAACTCAACTGTCTGTGTAATATAGTTTTTTTTTGTATCCCACACCTATCAAATCATCAATATAATCCTCAATATTCCTTTTTCTATCTGCTTCAAATTTACAAAGATACAAATTTCAATACAAAAAACACTTGAATCCAGTTAATTTATAATTCAAAGGAACATCCGATGGTGGATGTATAAAATCCCTTACAATTAATGGTTTAACAAGCATTTTATACCCAAACATATTACAGCATTTATATACATTTACATCTAAATTCTTTAAGACATCATCACATTCAAACTCAATAGTCCATGACAAACCACAATTTTCATTTAATACATTAAATACATTCATTATCACATCTTTTGATCCATACACAAAAACATTATCCACATATCTTTTACTCACTAAATCATTACGCCTTATAAATGGCTCGACAATATATTTTTTCCATTTCCAAAACATACAAATTGCACACAATACCACTCACTGCCATCCGCATTGGCCACCCATTCTTCATTTGATAAAACTTCTTTCCATATCTTGCAGTAATATTACCATTAATCCATTCCAACACCTCCATAATAAACCCAACAAATTTTATAACAAGATTCAGAACTAGATCTATAATACCAGATCACAATCCCAAGATATTGTTCACTTATATCCCCAAATTACTGAAACATACAAATAAAATATGGCCAATCTCATATAGAATCAGCCTCTGCACTCCACCATTGATAAATAGGTTGATCAATAATCTCAATTAGAAAATTCCTAATATGTCCACACTGTTATCATAATTATATGCACTCAAACTGGCTGAAATGCAATCTACAGGTTTATTGTGGAGGTGTTGGAATGGATTAATGGTGATATTACTGAAAGATATGGAAATAATTTTTATCAAATGAAGAATGGTTGGCCGATGGGGTTGGCAGTGAGTGGTATTGTGTGCAGTTTGTATGTTTCAGAAATGGAAAAATATATTGTTGAGCTATTTATAAGGAGTAATGATTTAGTGTATAGAAGATATGTGGAAGATGTTTTTGTATATGGATCAAAAGATGTGATAATGAATATGTTTAATGTATTAAATGAGAATTCTGGTTTGTCATGGACTATTAAGTTTGAATGTGGTGTCTTAAAGTATTTCGATATAAATGTAGGTAAATGCTGCAATATGTTTGAGTATAAAATGCTTGTTAAACCATTAAATGTAAGGGGTTTTATACATCCATCATCGAACGTTCCTTTGAATTATAAAATGGCTCGATTCAAGTGTTTTATCTATCTAAATTTCCATCTTTGTAAATATGAAGGAATATTGAGGATTATATTAATGACTTGATAAGTGTGGGACAAAAAAAACTATATTACACAGACAGTTGAATTTGTGAAGTTTAAACATAAAGTGGATGTAAATAATAAAACAGTCAAAAAGTGGTTCTCTTTAGATTATGTGATATCTATAAGTAAGAAATTAAAAAAATATAATTGGTAAAGATTCAAATATAAGTTTCTGTTCACCTTTGTGTTTAAATAGACTAATAAATAATTCAAAGGGTGGTGTGGAAGAATTAAAAAAATATAATTGGTAAAGATTAAAATATAAGTTTCCGTTCACCTTTGTGTTTAAATAGACTAATAAATCATTCAAAGGATGGTGTGGAAGAATTAAAAAAATATAATTGGTAAAGATTATAAGTTTCTGTTCACCTTTGTGTTTAAATAAACTAATAAATCATTCAAAGGATGTAAATAGATATGAAGTGGTTTACTCCATTGCCTGCAAAGAAATTGGTTGTAATGCTATTTATTATGGTGAAATGAAGGCAAATGTTTTAATGCAATTACAACAGCATGTTTATCAGTATAAAAAGTATAAAAGTGATTTACAGGTTAATTCTGTTTTTTCTAGTCATGAAAAGTTGTGGACATGAGATTTATTCTCAAATATTACTACTGTGTGCAATGAATCAAATGATAGAAAGGGGGAGTTGAAAGAGGGTTGGTTTATTGATAGTCTAAAAACATTATCAATCAGCATAATACTAGTGTTCCACTGAGCATGAACTGGAATATTAATCATTCAGTTCCAATATGTCGCCATGATTCTGGTATAGTGTACCGAAAGTGCTTGGCAAATTGTTCGTTGTGATTAATATTTTTTGAATTTTTGCCTGCTCTGTTTATCATGATTTATATGTGAAGGATAATATTGTACTATCTCAAAAATTTACTGATAAAATGTTACCTCAAAATTTGAGTTGTTTGGCAGCTCTTAATTAGAGTATCTGTCATCATCTTACTGATCTCATTCATGTTTGAGCCATTTCTAAATTCTGTTAATATTCTAAAAATATTTGCATGAAAAATTACTGAGCTGTTAGGTACAGCTTTTTTATTAGTTCTTGTTTCTAGTTTTCTATTAACATGTGTTTTATACCTCATCAATTGATAATCATTTTCTACATAAGCAAATTGCAGTCTCGAAATACATATTTTCTGTTAATTAAAATAAAATCCAATTTTACTGTGTCCACATTTGTATGGGTTTTAATGGCCACTTCCATTTTTCTGATTTTTCTCAAAATAAGAATTCATAGCCTAATGTTTTTTTATTTTTCAGAAAATTCCATAAGACTATGTCTTCTCTTATTTTTATCTTCATAACCAAATATATCCATATCATTTTTATCCTCCAGTAGCATCAAAATCTAACATGACAATTTTAACAAGTTGTTTAGTCTCATTAAAAGAATTGTGTACATTTTTATAAAAATTCTCTACTTCTTTTTTACAAAAAAAATATATTGAACCATAATTTCAAATTAATTATATTTCATGTCTGCCATTAAGTTTAAGAATTAATTTATTTTATCTGATATATGATCAATCTCTGTAATAGCGCACATTTTTTTATTTGTAGCACTTCACTTACATTTCTGATATTTGTGTCATTCCATATTCATTTTTCAAATAAGATATTTCTTCACCTTCACAAAGTCCAATGATGTTCCATATAATATTAGGCAATCTTTCTTCACTGGGAGTAACCTACAATTACAAGGTCTTAAATAAGAAGGTCCTCAAAAAAATCCATAAGTTGATGATTCATAGTAACCTCTGTCTTCACTTATCAACTGCTGCCTTGCCTAATAATTTTAGAGCTTCTAGGATAAGAAAAGTTGTAATTTACTTTTAATTGTCATATTCTAAATATAAAAAAAGACCTTTCACACATATGCATCCTATCATCAGAAAAATGCAATCAAGGTCAAAAAACTGTCAGACTTCTAAAAAAAGAATGACTAAAGTGCTTCTTTGGTCTTAAACTAATAGATAAAATCATTACATTCATCAATCTGGCTGGCATGCATTGATGAGAAATTCCTTTATCATGTGAATAATCCATAAATAATAACAGTAAAGATAAAATATATTTTCTATTAAGAATTTGTTCGCTTGGTTCTGTTAAGACCTTAAAAAAATCAAAGCACCCCCTTTCAATTAACAATTACTTTTTACAGCCCTGACCATAATATAAATAAGAATAAAATTGTATATAAAAACCTCACTGATATTTTTTTTAATATTAATAACTAGATAATTACATCTGCAAAATACATTGTTAAATGTGAATTCTTTTAATTTTATTTTGAAAAATATGAAGTCATTAATTCCTGATTTTAAGCTATCATTATAATACATCATTGCAGAAATAATAAAATTTTGTAAAAAAAATAGCAATTTTTTTTTCCTTTTTGTGCATTTGATTAAAATCAGTTTTAACTACTTTTTTAAAAAAAAATCCATAATAAAATATTTTAAAAGATTGTAATTCATAACATGTTATTCTAGAATTTAATTTAAAATGATTTGATTATTCTGAATATTACTTTGGTTTGATTGTATCTATATGTATATAAATAGAAATTATAGAATAAAGTGTGCTTCATTTTAAAAAAATTATTTTTTAATAAATTAAGTGCCAAACTGTAAATACAGTACTTCATACCACAGATTAGAAAAAAAGATATTTAAAAAAAAAAAATCTACAATGAATCTAATGAATAAATAGCTTTCTCAACAAAAATATAAAAGACGATAAAAAAAATTACAAAAATATATTAACCAATCAATAGAATAAAATAAAAATCATTCTTAATATATGAGTAATTACTTATTATAAAGTAATTTTAATGAACCTTTATAGAAATAAAATATAAAATTAACTAAATATTTGTGTCCATAACTTTGTAATCAAAAAAAAAAGGGGGAGAGGGCATTTATCATGAATAGAAAAATTAAAATTATAAAAAAGCTACAACAAAATTTCATTTCAATATCAATACAAAAATTAAATATATAAGTAACTATACATAAATATAACTTACCTTGGGAAATTGTATTAAAAGTTGTATTGTTTACTGGTGAAAATGTGGAAAATGAAGGTGTACTTGCACTGTGTGTTAAAGATGTAGCCTTTGGAATAAATTCATTAGCACCTGGATTAGGTCCCTAGAAAAACATTTTTTAATAAAAAGCTTAATAATTTTATTATATATAATAACTTATTTGCAAAAAAAAAATGTATTCTTCCAAAATTTTTCTTATGTATTGATATATTTATATCCCATTCCATATTAAACAAGACACATACATGAGTTACACTATCATTGAGATAATTTTAAATGAATAGATAACAAATCTATTATATATTTAAAAGAAAGTTTGTTTTTACTTTCATATAAATTAATTAAAA
Source organism: Epiperipatus broadwayi (assembly GCA_028023455.1). Taxonomy (NCBI): domain Eukaryota; kingdom Metazoa; phylum Onychophora; class Udeonychophora; order Euonychophora; family Peripatidae; genus Epiperipatus; species Epiperipatus broadwayi. Next base: position 2,416,548 of record JAQFVV010006337.1, read on the forward strand.
TTTGTGTTTTCTACTTTACATCAAAGTTATAGATATAAAAATAAAAACACATTTTTTCTGTTAAATTAATTAACAAATTAAAGTGTTTGTAATAAAGAGGAGAAAATCTCCAAAAGTATATAAAAATATATTTATTGAAAATCAACTCTTAAAATCTACATAAGGTGAATCAGAATGTTATTTTAGTTACCATCAATGGTTGAATATTTTAGTAAAGGAGTTATATCTGCACAAGCTAAGCAACTATAATGACATTTTAGAACTAAATGACAGAGCAGATAACTCATGTGATCTGAGGATATTGAAGGATAACTAAAATAAAAATTTTTGAATTGACTACTTTTCAACTTAGAAAACCTCAAGCCATCTTACATATCAATACCTGTAGAAACAACACAATAAAACAAACTGTTTACACCTCAAACTAAATAAAGAACTTTATGAAAATCTTATAAGTTATAAGGAAATAACCATCCATTGCAGTTGTCCAAGGAAATCAAAGTTCTATATTTAAAACTGTTGTGGGATCAATATTCAGCTGTAAAATCAATGATTATATTTATTTGCAACCCAAAAAAAAAATATTGCTATAAATGTGCTCACAAATTACTGAAAGAAGGAATTCTAATAATGCTAATCCTGCATAAAACATATTTAGATGTGTGATTTATTATAATTTAATAATATGCAATTTATATTTCAGTATGGTTTGATCTAATTAAAGCTAACTATATTATATTTTAAAATATGTAGATATCATTTATAAACTATCAAATTATTTTAATATTCTCACTTATGTATACAATATTGATATGTCATATGCATTCCAATTGATGTCAATTTTTATAAATAAGATTTAAAAGATAGACCCATGTTTGTATATAGTATTATGCTAAAATTTTAATTAATTTTAAAATAATTTCATATTTACCATGTAAATAAAAAACTTGTGTACATTATTGCTCCTACCAAACTTGTTACTTTATTAAATTTCAAGTCTTTCTTTCTTGTTGCATACATTCAAATTATTTTATTCCTTTGATAGAAGTTTCTGTTTTTTCATGAGTTATAATTTGAATTAATGTTTCTTTTGAAAAAAGAGTAGTACCCAAAAATAAAAATCCTTTTTCTTAAATAATGTAGATATTGATATAAAATGTCTGCACACATATACAAACATATATATAAAAGAATGCATTGTTAAATAGAACACTGCAACTTGGTGCATAAATCAGGAGCATCACATGTAACTTGAATATGCGAACAGCTTACGTTTATCTGACCTCTATTCCATTACATATGGTTACCCAACATTCAGGCCCTAATAATGATGATAAATAAAGTATGCCACAAAAAGTTGACTAATTGCAATCGATAATATTTAAAGTTCGAGCAGGTGAAATAAAACTAGTTAGGGAAAACAGTAAAAATAAATTCAGCTAATAAATATTGTGAGATAGCCAAAAAAATGTAACTGGTGTCAGAATGTGTGACAAAAATTTTGGACATGGGAGGTGGCTGATTCAAAAAGTTAACACAAAATAACAGATCTAAGAATGAGCCAGAAAGTGAAACAAAAGAATAATGTAAAAGTAATGACCGCATTCTTAGGCATATTTTAAAATATATTTAATTGAATTAATCTAACTCAAATACAGACGGAAATGGAGAAAGACATTAGTAAACAATCTGTTAGCAATTTTAATCAATAAACATCACATGATCACCATTTCTTATGCTTTCTTATAACTGTTATTAAAATAGGCAAAACTCTATACGTATTGCTACTCAGTGCAAGCCAGAGTACTCAATGGATGCCAGAAGGCTTCTACATAAAATCCCCATCTAGAGCCTACTCATCCAATATCCCCAGACTATATTCTGGTTGTGGATTTTGTCAGGGAGAAGCCTTGGATCTGAGAGCACTGCACCTAGATCTTAGGACCTTATGCAACCCTCCAGAAGCCACCTTTTATCTGTAACTACAAAACTATGAGTCTTAAATTGGAAAACACCATAATATTTTCAATCCAAGCTCATTAGCTAAAAAAAAACAATTAGGTAGGCAGTCAGTTCACTACCTATACAATTTTGTGACTTTGATTCTTTAATAACTATAGCTACCACTACCCTATTATGCAGGATTGGCTTTTAAGCCAATAAACATCACATGATCACCATTTCTTATACTTGCTTATAACTGTTATTAAAACAGGCAAAACTCTGTACGTATTGCCACTCAGTGCAAGCCAGAGTAATCAATGGATGCCAGAAGGCCTTGCAGACATAAGAAATGGTAATCATGTGATGTTTATTGGCTGAACTGAGTTCAGACCTATATGACTATATAAGCTAATGTGCTTGGATTCAAAATATTATGGTGTTATCAATTTAAGACTCATAGTTTGTAGTTAAGTAGAAATAAAAGGTGGCTTCTGGTGGATTGCATTAGATCCTAAGATGTAAGTGCAGTGCTCTCAGATCAAAGGCTCCTCCATGACGAAGGCCATAAGACAGAAAATAGTCTGGGGATATTGGATTAGGCACTAGATGGGGATTTTATGCACAAGTCATCTGGCATCCCTTGGTTACTCTGGCTTGCACTGAGTGGCAATACATATAGAGTTTTGCCTGTTTTAATAGCAGTTATAAGCAAGCATAAGAAATGGTGATTGTGTGATGTTTATTGGCTTAAAACCAATCCTGCCTAATAGAATAGTGGTGGCTATGATTATTAAAGAGCCAGTCACCAAAATGTATAGGTACTGAACTGAGTTCAGTCCTACATGATTATATAAGCTGAGCTTGGATTGAAAATATTATGGTGTATTCAATTTAACTCATAATTTTGTAGTTAACTATAGATAAAAGGTGGCTGTTGGAAGGTTGCATCAGATCTTAAGATCTAGATGCAGTGCTCTCAGATCCAAGGCTCCTCACTGATGAAGGCCACAAGCAAGAAACTAGATGGGATATTGGATGAGTAGGCACTAGATGGGGACTTTACGCACAAGCCTTCTGCCAACCATTGATTACTCTGGCTTGCATTGAGGGGCAATGCGTATAAAGTACTGCCTGTTTTAATAACAGTTTTAATCAACTGAATACTACATTAATAAAGATCTTCAAAAAAAATGGTAAATACGAGCACGATATGGATGAAATACATTTATAAGATGCAAAATGGAAGCCAAAACTAATAATCAACATATCATAAAGCAAATAGTAGAGCAAAAAATGAAAACAATTGGAAATAACAGGCAAGAAATGAGAGAAAAAGAAAGAAAACAATATAAAGACAATAAAAAATAGAACAAATAAATGCCCAAACATTACTAGTGTTATAAAGAAGGGCACAAAAAAGTGAATTTAGTTTTAAAATCTTCAATAAAATGAATAATGAGTACATTTAAAAATAATTTGGCAATCATTACTTTAGATAAAGAAAGAAATCCTCTTAAATGGCATAAGTAATGTTGTTGATGATTTCCAAAATTTATCAAGGAATTAATCTGATGATTAGGTACAAACAAACAAAAAAATTGTTCTGAGATGAATATCATGCTTTCATAAAGCAATCTCTATTCAAATCATGAAGAATGTAGAAATAATAATAAGAAATCATAAAGAAAATGAAGACATAACAAAAGCAATAATTTTTTCTTCAGAAAAGAATTCAGTAGAAAAAAAATTAAGTTAGAATTTAAACTAGTAGAAGCTTTAGATGATCATGATGATGATGATGATGATAACAACAATAATAATAATAATTTATTTATATATTAATCAAACAATAAATATATTTTAAAAAAGCGAGAGAGAAAAATAATCCAAACAAGATAAACTTGTGCTAGGAGTCTTTCTTAAATTATTAATTACAAATCAAAAACAAAAACACCAACAAAAATAACAATAACAATAAAATACATTACTATACTATAAATATTAAAATAAGTAAACCAATACAAATAATATAAGAATAAATACAACCAAAAAAATATACATATTAAATAAAATATATACATATTAATTAATCAATATATTACACATGAGACAATAACCAAAATTTTAAATATTTTTTAAAAATTTAAAAAGACAAATTATTAATATCAATTGAACAGTCAGTAACAAAAGAATTAAAAAGCCTGAGTCCATTGTAACTAAATTGCCTATAACTGCTTTCTAAAGAAAAATCTGGAACCACCAGTTGAAATTCGTTAGCCAAGTGGGTATTTATAATTGATACTTTACGACACAGTAAAAAACGATGACAATATATATCAATGACAATTCTAAACTTATATAGTTTAGAAACAGATAATGCACCAGAATTGACATATATATCTCGCACAGAGGTCAATCTAGGTCTACCAAAAGTAATATGCATTGTATAATTTTGCAGAGTATATAATTGAGATAGTGAATAATCTGTAGAGCCACCCCAAATGGAAATATTGTAACATAATATATTCTGATAACAAGCAAAATATATAGTCATCAAAGTAGATCTAGGTATGAATTTCACAAGATAATAAAATAAATAATTAATTTTATGTAATCGAGAACATAAGTAGACAATGTGCTTAGACCAAGATAACCTTGAATCAATATAGATGACTAAATAGCAATAATTGTCAACAAAATTAAAGTCACAACATGTACAAATACTTTTTGAATGAACATTATACTGATCACAAATCCTAATATTAATTGAATGTGTGCAGTGTTTATAAAAGAATAGAATACCTCTGGTTTTATTACAATTAACAGTTAAATAATTTATCATAAGCCAGTTACTTATTAATTCTAGATCTTTATTAAGCCATTGCTCCAGAATACTATATGAAACAGCATCACAAGACAAAGCAATATCATCAGCAAACCCATAAATCTTTGAATTCAAAGATAAATTAAAGATGTCCATTTATATAAATTAAAAACAGTATAGGTCCAAGTACAGAACCTTGTGGAACACTATGATTAACTAATTCAAAATCATCAATAATACCATGTATTTTAGTAGGCTGTCTCCTATCCTTCATGTAACTTAACAACCAAAAAGCAAAATGATGTCTAAAACCATATGAACATAAACAATATAATAAAACTGTATGATTAACAGAGTCGAATACCTTGACAAATCCAAATAAACAGCTGCTGTTTTGAGACCATTATCCAATGATAATGTCACATTATGTTCATGATTATAAATAGCATCTAAAGTACTCTTTCCAGCAACAAAGCCAAACTGATACACAGAAATTACTTTATGAACATTCAAAAATAACATCTTATCCTTAACCGCCATCTCAAATAATTTAGCAACAACAGATATTATAGAAATAGGACTATAATTGCTAATAATCAATGGATCACCTTTTTTAAAAATGGGTGTAATAACATTTACTTTCAAACATTCAGGAAATACACCAGAAGATAAAGATAGGTTCAACAAGTAAACTCATACAGATATAAAAGCTAATTTATTATCTTTCACAATTAGGGATGTTAATTTATCTAATCCAGAAGAACAAACATTTTTTAAATCATGAATTAGATGTGATAACTGAATATCAGAAACATCTGAACAAAAGAAAGTATCAGAAACGAGTATAGAAGTCATATCATTAATAGATGGTTCTATATGTGGTCTATATACAAAGAAATTATTAAAAAGATCAGTCACATATTTTTCATTACCTTGTACCTCTAACATGACATCATTATTCTTAACATAAGTGATTTGATTAGAAGATTTTTTCACCAAAGAGTTTATTGCTTTCCACTTCAAAGAAACTGTAATATTACAAAGAAATTCCTATAATAATTTGATTTTGCTATTTTAATATCACATTTAATTTCTTTATTAATCTGTTTTCAGACAACTGAACTGGCAGAATGCTTTAATCTATTTCTAAAATTAATTTTTTCAATCAACTGATCTGAAATCCACAAAGAACATTTTCTATTTTTATTATTTAATTTAATACAAGTAGCCTTATCAATCAAAGAACAACAAATATTTTAAAATTCTAAAAAAGCTTTATCAACATTATCCAAATCAAAAATACAATCCCAGTTTTGAATAGATAACAAACGATTTAATATAATATGTGATAATTTATCAACATACCTATAGCTACTCCAATTATTATGAATCATAGACAATTTTTAAAAAAATGCAAAATGATCAGTAATATTTAATTCAGATACATCAGATTCAAAATTATAATCCTAATCAAGTCTAATAAAAATATGATCAAGCAGAGATTTACAAGTTGATGTTATGTGCGTAGGTGAAAAAATTAACTGATCAAAACCACAACTATATAATAAATCCAAATATCCACAGATAAAATTATGTTCCCCACTCAATAAATCGATATTTATATCACCAATCATTACAACAGAAGATGAACACAAATTAGATAACAAATTATCAAGTTCAGAAATAAGTTATAATAGAACTAGTACACGATCTATAAATTGCAATTAATGAAAGAACACCATTAGGAAAATTAAGTGTCACCAATATTGATTTAGTATTAGTAAACCTGAGAATCTCATAAATATAATTTAATCCATTTTTTATAAAAATCATTAGACCTCCTGGTCGTGAATAAGAACGTGGCGCAAGTAAACTCTTATAACCGTCCAAAACATATAAATATTGTTCCTCATTAAAAATCCATGTTTCAGACAAAATAATATCATAATGATTTATTTTGTCCATTTAAAAATACATTTAATTCATCAAAATGAGCTCGTATACTACGAATATTCAAATGAAAAATGTTTAAGTCTTTATAATCCGGAATGCTATTAGACCGTATACTAGACAATGAAAATCAGATGGAGGATAAATCTGCTTCACTTTTTATACCAACACTGGGAGAATTATTGTCATTTCTGATGTGTACCAAATCATTTTGGATAAACGCCACACCTTGTATTTGGTCACACATTTTTTGCTTGCCTTCCCAAAACAGTTGCCGAGTAGCCAAAGAAATCCACTTATTAACGTAAATACGTTGATTATTATTTTCCAATGGCAAAATATCTGACACTAAAATAACAGATTTTCTATTACGCAAAAATGATTTAGCTATATTTTGAGAGTTAAAACGAGCAATAACAAGTTCCGGTTTATTCATCGCTTTTGTACGAAATACCTGTTTTAAATAATAATAATAATTATTATTATTCAATTTATTTACCGTACAAAACTACAGCATTAAGCTAATTACAGAATTGCACTATAATAACTATACAATAATATACATAAATAATATACATAAATGAGTAAAAATGATAAAAATAATATAATTATATGCCATACTTTTTTTATAAGATAAGTAACAAATTTTTTAAAGTCTAAAGAAAAAATATTTTCATTAATAAAATCATGATTATAGGTATTAGGCAAACGAAACAAAGGTGAAAATTTTAATATGTTAGAGTGACAAACCTTAATATAAAATAAAGTAAATGTATATGTTTTATGTAAACAATTATTAAAAGTAATATTTGAAATTTTGTTAGTTAATATAATTTTTTGATTCACAAGGTTATATAAAATTTTAAGATCTCTCATTTTTCTTCTAATGGATAGGGATAAATAATGGTCTTTTAATTTAATGTACTTAGAAAATTTGTCATAAACCAATTGAATTTTAATAATATCTCGTTTGAAACTGGGATTCCAAACAACAGATCCATTATCTAAAATTGGCAAAACCAAAGAGAGAAATAATTTATATTTTGTAAAACTACTAAATTGTCTACCATGCTTTAAAATTGCACCCATAATTTTAAAAGCCTTATTTACTACATTTTCAATATGATGATGAAATGATCCATTGCTTGCAAAAATAATTCCAAGGTCTTTCTGAATATCAACAAATTTTATATTATGATCTTCAATATAATAAGGACAAATTATCATTTCAGATTTTTTGGAATAAGAAACTGTTGAACACTTATCCATATTAATATCCATTTTGTTATCTCTACACCATTTTAAAAAATTAATATCTTTTTGTAATAATATGCAATCATTAATTGAGCTTATATTCCTAAAAATTTTAAAATCATCTGCATAACATAAAATATGTGAAAATTCTAAACTCTCCCCCAAATCATCAATATAAATGTTAAACAATAATGGTGCAAGGATACTGCCCTGAGGTACTCCTATATTACAATAATATGAATTAGAAGAATTATTCTTAAACTTTACATAAGCTGTTCTCTTCTTAATAAAAGATTCAAACCATGCAACCAAATTATAAAAAAAACCTAATTTATACATTTTGAAAAGCAACCTGGAATGATCCACTTTATCAAATGCCTTGGATAAATTAAAATAAACAACATCTAAATGACATTAATTCTCAAAGGCATTAGCAATGTGATCAGTTATTGTTAAAAGATTAGTTTCAGTTGATCTTCCAGGTAAAAAACCATGTTGCACAGGAACCAAAATCTTATTTATGTCATTAACAATTTTCTTATAAACACATCTTTCAAATATGCTTGCAACTGTATGAAGCACAGAAATTGGTCTATAATTATTATTGTTTGAACCATTTTTAAAAATAGGTATAACTTTGGCAAGTTTTAGAGAGTTAGGAAAAATACAATTTTTAATGGAATTAAGAATATAACATAAAGGAGCAGCAATATATTCTACACAACCTTTATAAATGAAAGAAAGTATATTGTCATAACCTATACTTAAATGTATTTTGAGTTCTTTGACAGCTGATATAATATCACTATTGTTGAAACAATCAATAGAAATGCTATCATTAAAACATCCATTGGTCAAATTAAACCCAGACAGTTGAAAATTACCAAATAATTCAGAAAAGTGAACTGAAAAGTCATCAGCCCATAAAGATGAATTATAATCCATTTGAGATTTTCTTTTCGTAATGCCAGAAGTTTTAATAAAAGACCAAAATTCTTTAGGATTATCTGATAAATTGAGCTCCATATTTTTAATATAGTTTTGATAATCAATTTTCTGAATAGCTTTAACCAATCTTCTATAATTAATAAAATTATTGTAAAAAAGTATATTTCATGTTTTAATGTACTGCTTATGATGATACAATTTCCTTCTAATAATTTTTTTTTTTAAGTCTATCTGAGAAGCAAAAAGGGAAATAATAATTGTGAGAGTCATGTTTTTTTGGTATATAAAAATCAATTAGATCATTAAATACTTGATTTAAAAAGTCCATATTATAATTAGCATCTGTTAAGGAATATAACAGGCTCCAATCAAAATTAGAAATTGTCTTACACAGACTCATATAATCCCCCTTTTTATAACATCTTTTAATATTTAAAGGAGCGCGGCGGCGGCAGCGGTGGTGGTGGTGGTGGTTCGATTTATTAGTAAACAACAGCTTACAAAGCCAAGAAAACGTTTACAATGATGAAAATTAAAATTTACATAAAATTTTGATTTAATGAATCTAATATATACTTTTTAAATATTTTAAAATCTGATGTAAACTCTACATCACTAAACATATCATTATATACATTTTGTAATCTATAAACAGGTGCATTCTTTACACATGTATGTTTAATTAATGGTAAATGAAAAAGTTTGTGATTTCTGCTATTGAAAGTTGGTATTTTATATAGCACATTTGTTACTGAATTATCAAAAGTTATTGTGCCATTTATCTTTTACATAAAAAAACACATATCAGATAATATTCTCTTAATACACAATTCATTATTATTACAAGATGAAGTTTTATACACATATTTACAATATTTATCATAAACCTTTTGTATTTTTTTCATATTTGTTTCATTTATAGATTTCCATATAATGGATCCATAGTGTAAAATTGGCAATATCAAACTATTAAATATTAGTTTATTAGTCTGGAAATCAAAAACAATTTTTGATCTCAGCATCCTGCCAATGAGTTTAAATGCTTTATTAACAGAATGTTATATGGTTATTAAAAGTAAAATTGCTTGTGAAAATTATACCCAAATCTTTATGGTCAGTAATTTTCTTAATTTCAAGCTGATCAATATGGTAACTACCCTGTATTAACATTGTTTTTCTTGAATATGTCATAGCATTACATTTATCAACATTTATTTTCATGTTATTTTCTTGGCACCACTTGTAAAATACATCTATATAATTTTGTAAAGTTTTAATATCTTCTTTACTATTAATCTCCAGAAAAATTTTAATATCATCTGCATAGCATAATACGCTCTCACTTGGAATAAGTGTTATCAAATATGATATATAAATAGCAAAAAATATCAGGCTTAACACACTCCCCTGTTGAAGTCCAAGTCTAGATTTAAAATTATTTGACTCTTTATTATTGTAATAAACATAACTGCTTCTATCAGATAGAAATGACTTGAATAAATTCATTAGATTGATTGAAAAAACAATTTTCTCTATTTTCATAAGAAGTAATCTATGATCAACACGATCAAAAGCCTTTGTTAAATCAAAATATATTACATCCAATTGACTTTTTGCCTCAATAGCTCTACCTATGCCATCAAATATATGGACTAAATTTGTTTCGATTGACCTTCCTGGAAGAAACCCATGTAAAAAATAAGGAAGAATATTTTTTTAAATAATGTATAATTCTGTAATAAATTGATTTTTCAAAAATTCTTGATGGTATAGGTAGTAAAGAAATAGGTCTATAATTTCAGACCTCTGATTTTTTCACAGATTTGTATATAGGTATTACTTTAGCCATTTTCCAATAGCTAGAAAAAATTGACGTTTTAAGTGACAAATTAAAAATATACAATAAAACTGGAGTCAAAAGTTCAATGCATCCTTTATAAATAAAAACTGGTATATTATCACAAGCAATCCTTTTTTTATTTTTTATTAATTTTGTAGAATGGTATATCTCATCCAAATCAAAGTTTAATATATTTATGGAATCATTATTGAATATGAGATTTTGAATAAATGGATATTCCAAAATTAAGTTATTATTTAGTTCACATTGGGTTGAAAAATAAGCCATAAAATCATTTGATTCCATATCTACTACACATGCATTTTGTCTAACTGAAGTATAATGAGTCTTTATTACATTCCAAAAATGTGCTGGATCTTTATGTATTTTGTTTTGAGTCAGTTTAATATATTCCTGAAAATCATATTTTTCAAGTACCTTTACTATGCATTTATAATTCCTATAGTTATTCAAATCCAAAAAGCATTTATATTTCTTATAATATCTATGAAAAAAAATTTGAACTAGTTTTACAGAGAACCATTTTGGAAATTTAATACCTCTACTTTGTTTAATTGGAATGAATCTATCAACAGTATCTGACAATATTTGATGAAATATATTGGTAGCTAATGATGGGCATTTACATTCATAAATTTCACTCCAAGAAATATGTTTAATTGCTTGATACAGATTATAATAGTCTCTTTGTGCATAACATTTATTTACATGGATTATGGATTTTTTTCTAGATCTAGTTACCACTAACAGTTGCAATTCTAGTGCTGGATAATATACATTTTCTGATATGAGAGGATATTCAGAATTATTAATAATTATATCTGTAATCCTTATAAATATCAAATCCAAAATATAATTTTGTTTATTAAATATTTTGTTTACTTGCTGTAGATCTAATAGTTTAATAAATTGATCCAGTTCAATAAATTTTGGTGTATTTTCTTTTTCCTTAGTGTTTTCATGATAAGCAATATTGAAATCTCCTAAAAGAATCATTTCATATTTATATTGTATGAGAAATAATTCCAAGGTTTCAAGATATTCTCTGAATTCATTGATTGATATATTTGGTGGTATATATAAATTTCCAATTATGAGTTTTGAGTTTTTATCTCTAATTCAATCCATACTGACTCAAAAGTTATATTTTCAATATTTATCTCTTTATGTAAAATATCATTCTTGACAGCTGTTAGTACACCACCTCCTCTTGATGCAATGGTGTTTGGTCTATCATATCTAATTACATTATATCTATTATCTATCAATGTCATTTATAATGTTTTCTTGTAACCATGTTTCTGTGAGACAAATAATATCATAATTTTCAGTAAGAATATTATGTTTTACAGTAAATAATTTTGTGTGTAAGCCTCTAACATTTTGTACATAAATACTTAACTTTTTATTTGACTTATCCATCATGACAATATGATTGATTAATTAGAACTTTTATTTTCTACTTCAAGAGTATTATATTTATGTTCCAATTTTTCATGTCAGTATTAATATTTTTATTCATATCTGCAAATTTTTCAGTTGTTTTAATAGAATTATTATTATGCAAGTGACCATAGTAAGGTAGCAATACTGATCCTATGGGCCAAAGCTCTGGTTTTATTATTTGTTCCTCAAATTTGCTATCTATTGAGATATAAAAAGAAGCATATTTCTGATTTTTAGGTGGCAGTTTATAACATACAATGGTAGTTTTTAAGCTATCTGTTAGATATTTTATAATATTTGTCTCATTCATTGATGTATCAATTCTTGTTAAAAAATACTTTTTATAATGTATTCTAGACTTTACTGTTTGTATTATATGATTAGTTTGATTTCTATTTATAACTTTTTTATTATATTTATTTAATTTCTTTTTATATGTGACTGTAATAAATTCTTCATCATCATTTTTAACTACATATTTTTGTTTATTTTCTATGTTTCCATTTTCTTCCAAGTCAAGTTTTTCCACAAAATTCTGTTGATTTTTGCTATTTTGTGGAACAAAGTTTTGTTTATTATTATTCATATTTGAAGTTAAATTTTTTGCATAAGTTATATCATCATTATCCTTTACATTATTTTCAACATTATTTTTATCTTTATCAATAATACTTTTTTTTTTTTTGTTAAAGTCATTTTAGATAAAACATTATATGAGTTATTTTTAGTTATCTTCCCATTATTGTCACTTTTTATAGAATTTCCAGAATTTTTTTCATTACTCTGGCAATCACTAGATGATGGTGGTACTAATTTGACTGGACGATTGCATTCATTTATTTGAATAATCTTTTCCTCTGAAAAATCAATTTTACTATTCTGATTTTCATCTTTTTGTTCAAATAGACATTAACATATCTTTTAAAAATTTATTTTCTTGATGAAGATTATCCATTTTTTGATTTACCATATTCACTTGAGATATAATGGTATTTAAAATTGAAAATACTTGTTTACAACAACTTTTATCCGTAATGGCTAAATGTTTATCATGGCATGAATCACTATTAAGATATTCACAAATACTTTCATTATCTTTAACATCAATAATTTCAACATTATCAGAAATAATAATGTTAGAACTAAAACGATTTATATTTGTATTTGCCAAATTACAATGAGGGCATAAATATGAAATATTACCGTTATGTGACAGCAATTCTAAATCAATTGCCGAAAGTTTTAGACATTTTGCATGAATAAGTTTACCACATCCTTCAGTACAGAAAACATATAAATGATCATTAGTGATAGTAGAACAGCAAAAATTACAGTCTCTACTATCGCTATCACTAAATAATAAAACATTATCAGTACACTTACTTTGTGCAGAAAGAGTTTTCAAAAATTCATCACTTTTATTATGACTGATACAATCCTCCATTTTGATCACTTCATTAGTATTTGTATTCAAACATTTTTCACATATATATTCGTCTAATCCATCCACATACTTTTGTAAATCTATTAAATGAGATTTTATACAGGTTAGATGAAACTTATTTTTGCAACTTTTACATAAAATTCTTTGTTGTTTTCCAAAAATCAAATTGCTGCAATTAACACATGGTGTTCCACCCATAGCAGGTGCGCAGATGATGATGATACAATTACTAAAGAATAATTTTTATTTTTTTAATCAACAGCATCTGAGTTTTGAAATAAGTCAAAAAGAAGATTATATTTATAAATATTAATAAAACTTTGAATGGAAAAACCATCATTCTGAAAACTAAGACAGACATAACTAAAGGAGACTTAAAGCTCAAATTCAAGAGGTAAAAAATCATTTCTAAGCAACAAATGTTTAGTTTTTGATAACAAGCAAATAAACAATGGCAAAAAAATTGTTTAATTATAGTACTCATATTAATGTAATGTACATTTAATATTTTATTTCAAATGTGTTAATATTGCATCTGAAAAATCAGTATTAAATATATCGGCCTTCCAAGAAAAAATGTTATTACAAATGAATTCATACCAAAATTATTGAATGACCTCTTACAAAGCTAATTACAAGCTTGCAGTTATATTTAAATGTATGATTTATTATATTTTAACAATATATTACTTGTTACATTTCGAAAGTAAAGCTAATTATATTAAATTTTAAAGCACACACATATAATCATTTACAATTAGATTATTTTAATCTCTTTGCTTTCGTGCATTATTGTATTTGACATATATATCTATATACACGTATTTCTTTAGATAACTGCTCTAAATATTAATCTGTCATTGGAAAATTACAATTAAATTTTCCAGATATTTAAAATTACTGATTATATGATTTCAAAGAAAGATTAATGTTTATAATAGTATGCTAAAGAACTAAATAAATTAAATTTAGTATTTTATATTTATTATGCAAAAAGAAAATGCATATTATTTCCTTTACTAAATTTGTTACTTGGTTAAATTTTGAATTTTTCTTTCTTGCTTCATCCATAGTTTACCAAGTACTTAATTTGATCCTGCGATTGAAACTCTTGTCACTTCCTGAGCTTTGGCTGAGATAAATGGAATGTTTATTTTAAAAAAAGTGTGTCCAAAATACATCCCTTGTTCCTGAATAACCTAGTCATTCCTATAAAACAAATATCTGAAGTAGTTAATTCTGTTAAATACCTGCTATGTGTAGAACTTAAATAAAATAATGTATTTAGAATATAATAAATAACTGTGCTAAAGTTTCAATTAATATAAAAATATTATGAAGTAAAAATATTACAGTTAAAATACTTTGATAAGCATTTCCATATTGGAAAATATTTAAAACAATAGACCAGGAAATAGATCAACTAAAATGATGAATAACAATAGTAGTAATTAATGTTCTAAAACTTTCCGTTGCTATAATGTTGCTACCTGGGATTGGACTTGAGAAAATAATAAAAGCAAGAATCAAGGTCTTTGTTCACAAACTAACATCGATGGAACTGGTAATATTTATTTTAAAAACTATCAAGCCAAGTGTTCAAAGAACTAAGAATGAACCAGGGATCTCCACCACTGAAGAATAAAAAATGGATCTAGGGATTTTTTACAGACCGCATGAGCATTATTATGTTTTTGTACACCTCTATGGCCACATATCATAAGCTTTATTATAATCATAATCTTTGTAAGTGTTTACCTTTGTTATCTTGTTGTTGTTCAAATTTTAGTTATAATGCTTTCATGGGTTATAATTATTTCTGCTTGTCTAACCACCTTTATCATGATTGTGGTATTCATTGTGGCTGTACACAACAGAAAACTGATGCAATCCATGACAGGATCAAATTCAAATTATAATTTTGTCTTGTGGTAATTGGGAATAGGATTTCAATTGGTCGCTAGAACTTAGTAGTCATAATAAAGTTAAATCCCACAGTGGTTGGATAAATCAACCTATTGGGAAGTAGTTTGGTAATTGTGTAAAAATCTTTTTTTATTTATTAATTAGTAATTTAGAGTATTAAGATTACTTCTGTGTCACAAGTAACACTAATGAGTTTAATGTCAATAGTCCTCTTGATTTATCAATTTACATGAAGAGGACTGCAAAACTTTTTTTATTAATGGAACTGTTAATAACCCCATTAAAGTTGCCAGGTAGTTATGTTATGTCAGGCAACAAGTAGTTGAAATCGCAAATCAGCTATGCCATTATGAAGAATCAAAAAAATTGTCATACAATGTACTTGGAAAATTGAATAACTATTTCAGCCCCCAGTCTTCAAAACATGTAGCATGGCTACATTTTAAAAAAATATAGCAAAATAAAGGGAAGCATATACTTGACTATGATTAAGCATTGGTGAAATTTGCTAAGAGTTTTAAAGGACACTCTGCTTGAAAAATTACTTTGGAGGATGTCCAACAACAGGCTTAGATATCTGTTGCTGGCCTCAAGAGACTTAACATACAAACAAGCAATTAAAATGGGAGTAGCCCATGAAATAGTGTTTAACCAATCAAAGAAGTTCAAAATTTTACTAATAATGAAAGTAATGTTTATAAAAACAAAATAAATATCAGTCCACTAAGAGTAAGATGAAAGAAATAGTGTGAAAAAAAGAGCACATGGCACAAAACGGTAAATTTAATAAACAATATCACAGAGCCTGTTGAAAATAGGTCACTTAGAAAAATCATGTGTAAGATTAAGAGAAAAAAAACAAATAGCTCATCAACCTTTCTCAAAAGAATTAAGCAAAAGTGTGAGACTTATAATACTTGTATTAGTAATTGTAAACAATTTATGTTAATGGTAAAATTATTAAATAAAAAAATGACAATGAAAATTGACAGTGGGGCAGGAATGTCAATGATGGCAACTAAAGACTGGAATAGAGTAAGAGAAAAATTATAAGCACCCCCCTATACTAATGTGAACTAGTTTAAAAGTGAAAGATGCTAGTGGTAATAGTATGATATTATTAGGGAAAGTAGATGTTACTGTAGAATTTAAAAGTAAAGTCAGTAGGGTACCATTATATATATTTCAAGGCAGGCTAAACCATATTATAGATAGGGAATGGTTCCATGCTCTCAAAATCAAAGTATGTAAGTCAAATGGCACTAAGCATGCAGCCACATTGATGAGAATTCCAGTTACATTGAATGTGAAATGCAAATGTTCCAGAAAGAAATTTTTATATTGCTTGGCCTATTGTCGAAAAAGTTGGAGTCATATTCACATCGATCACACTGAACCATTTCACGGCTATATTTTTTGATGGTGATCAATGCGCACTAAGAGTGGACTGAATATAAAATTGTTAAAATGCCAGTACTGAAGAAGCAATTGGAAAACTTAAGAAATCCTTTTTTGCTTTCCATGGTTTTCCCAAAATGTTGGAGTTTAATAATAGTACCATTTTTACAGTCACTAAATTTGAGGATTTTCTTAATGAATGAGGAGACATATAGCAACAAGACCATATCAATCCGAGTTCAATGGCATTGCAGAAAAGATAGTACCAATGTTAAATCAAATGTTATATAAAGAAAGTACTGTAAAAATACAAGAAACTTTGTATTTTGCTTTATTATATACAACTGATAAATTCTCCAGCTGAATTGATGTTGGGACAAAAAAAATCTACACAAAGAGGAAAATGTTGAGGCGGACAAAAACAACAGATCAGAAATGAAATGAACCAAGGGAGAAATAGCATAATCCAAGAACATCTGTCAGGGCAAATAGTAATCATCCAGACAGAAACAGGAAAAACCATGAGAAAACATGTAAATCATCATAAAGAAGAAATCAAATTGGGAATACTATAGTGCTGGACATTCCAAATTACATAAAGGAAAGAGACTAATTGGAATTAAACAAAGAGTATAAAGGAGACAAGAATATTATTATTGAAAAGAATATACCCCCAATGTGAGACTTCAGAAACTGTAATTTCTGAAGTGATTTGTTATATATAGAATGTAAATAAAATAATGTATTTAGAATATAATAAATATTTATGCTAAAGTTGAAATAAATGTAAAAATATTACGAAGTAAAAATATTAAAAGTTTTTATAGGTCACACTGGTTTAATTATATTTTTGTAGGCCTCTATGGCATGTATCATGTTATTATAATACTAACCTTTGTAAGCATTATTAAGTTAAGTTGCATATATTAAGCATTGTTAATTTAACTTTTATCTTTGTTATTTTGTTGGCAATAAAAGTCAAATTTTAGTTATAGTTTTCTTGAGTTATAATTATTTCTGCTTGTCTGACCACCTTTACCATAACTGCAATATTCAGGATGGTTGTACATAGCAATATTGAAGTGTAATTTGATACATAAATTTGAAAGCATAGTATGCAACTTAAATATAAAGTCAGATTTCATATTTATACATCATTATTAATAACTTGATTTTTTAACCACTTTTAATTTGTATATATGTATATTAAGTTCTTTGTTTGAAAGCAGGCTGAAATAAATAAGCAACATAGATCTATAACAATGAGATAAAAGTTGGTGACCAATGGCAGTTTGTAGCATCTCAAATTTAAAACAATACCGTGAAATAATGAAATCTCTTACATCATTAAGCTAGATAGCAAAAATTTCAATAAAATTTAATATTAAACTCACAAAATAGTTATTTTAAAAATAAAAATAAATCTGCAATTTTTTAATTACAAAACATATTACTTTCGTTCATATAATTAACAAATTTAACAAAGATTAAATAATCATGTCAATAAAAATAATTAATAATAATATGCATTAATATTTGAAGTGAAAATCAGTCTATGTGTATCCTAAATACTTTTATAAAAATTTTATATATTTTTCATGTCGCACATATAAATAATATTTGTGATAATTGTCATTATTGCAGATTTTAAATTATTGCAGTATAAAATATAACACCAAAATCCTAAACAATGCATTAAAATATCTATGGCAATATTTGGACACCCACATGACAAGATCTTTAATCCTTGCATATATATATATACGTACACACACAATAAAATCGTGATTTTATACAGTTTGATAAAAACTTTTTTTTTTAATATTTAGAACATATATATATTATATATACATAATCAAGTAAAGAATAGTATTCAGCTAAGGATAATTGAAAGAATTGGGAGATTTTCAGACTTTATGAAGTTAGAATAAAAGATAAATAAACTACTGCTGTAAAGAGTATTTATGTACTTTACTATAAAAGTGCAAATAGTGGAACAAAAAAATACGGAATTCGTTATAAATAAAAAATGGAAAAACTATAATAGAGACTAGTCATATTTCAGACTCAGAATAGCAGGACTAATTATTAAACTTCATTAAAAAAAAATACTACATACAGATAATTCATATTTATGACACAATAATTCTCATTTTAATAAGAAGAAGAATAAAAAAGTGGAAGAATTTTATGTAAATGCATAAAATGCCTTTAAATAGATTAATCATATTTTTAAATTGAAATGGAAAACATTAATACTAGAATGTGAATATGTGTGAAAGATGAAAGATCAATTGATTCATTTGGTTATGGATACAGACATGAAAAAGATTATAAATTTGCAAAATGGAAAAAGAAAAATTGTGTTTTAGTAATTAGAAGAAAAAAAAATTGACTGTATTTTCATAAGTTTATAGATATATTTTTTATCTTTCTAAGCAGAGAATAAGACAGTGATAAAAAATTCATATTCTATATTTTTTTCTGGATTAACATTTAGTATAGTTCAAGCTTATGTTAAGTATTTCAGAAAACTTACCAAATATACATAAATTATTAGTTAGCTAGTTAGCTGGAACAAAAAAACATATATATATACAAAAAAAATTAACATCAAACTGATATTTCAAATAACATTTAGAACGATCACATAATTATAGTATAAATTTGCTTAAAGGGGAAATAAAAACTTAATTTGCAGCATTTACTTTCAGTAACTGTTGTTCTTTCTTTTGGGATAAGGTTTCAAATATATAATATTTGAATACTGAACAGAAAGATTAACTCCTTTTTTTTATTATTTTACCCTGCTTTTAAATAAAAATTAATATCATTAATTAAAGATTTTTAAATTTTATGACGTGCTAAACAATAATAAACTATTACTAATAATGTTCAAATGCATTTATCAATCAGTATTTCCCACCTAACTCTGAACAGAAAACCTATATGTACATGCATACATTTAACAATAAATTGAAAACCCCATAATAAATATCAAAAGCTTTGATTTTTGACATTATATATATATAGTGTAATTGACTTAATAGTTTAAATAATTTAATATATCAAGCACAGAGTTCTTCTTTTCAAAATAGTTCATAAATATCCAAAATAGAAATAAAACAAATTAACTCCTTTTTAAAACTTGTTTTTTATATGACTATTACATGGGGAAAAAAAATCCAACGTTTCGACTATTTTATATAGTCTTTTTCAAGGCACACTAAAATAAAATAATATATAACAAATAACACATTCCATAAAAATAAATAAATAAACAAAAAATTACAAAATATATTCATAATCAAAAATATACCTTATCTCACTCCTCTTTCCTATTACCAACAAACACAACTCAAAGAGAAACAATTTCCTTTTATTAAAATAATAATAATCTATATATATTCTTTAAAACATTTAATTAAAAACCTATTATTTTCTTTTCTGTTTATCTATTAACATCCTATTTAATTCTGGTTTTATTTCATTAATGTATACACTTTCTTTTATCATCCTTTCATTATATGACTTAATACATTCCAAAGGCTTTATATCAAAATCCCCTTGCTTAAATTTATTCATATGAATGTAAACAGCAAAATTTTTATCACCTAAATGCTGTTTTAATGTAGTTTTTAATTTATTCTTACTAGTTCCAACATATGTCATTTCTACATTCTTTCTACAACAATTCAAACATTTTATCAAATAAACTGAATTCATAATATCTAACCTATTATAGTTCCCATTATTATTAATCAAAAGATTTAAACTAGCTTTCTTTTTATAAATTGGACAAATTGAAACATTGTATTTCCTATTAATCATTTTAACTAATTTCTTAACTTTAATAAATAAATATTTAGATATATTAAAGCCAACATTTTTTGGTTTATCAAGTAATTGGTTTTCAGGTATTGATAATCATAGTAAAATTAATATTGTTAATAATAAAATTATTAGGGCAATTAAGTTATGTTCAAATAGTAATTTGTTTGGGAATGAAATTGATATTATTAGGAATGAATGTTTTATGAATGATTATCCTAGGGGTGTAGTTAAACATTTGTTTTCTAATAAAAATATAAATAAAATAGGAAATAGAATGGGATTAGATAGGAGTAGGAATAGAGAAAAGATTAAATAAAAATATAAATAAAATAGGAAATAGAATGGGATTAGATAGGAGTAGGAATAGAGAAAAGATTAAATACACCCCTAGGATAATCATTCATAAAACATTCATTCCTAATAATATCAACCTCATTCTCAAACAAATTACTATTTGAACATAACTTAATTGCCCTAATAATTTTATTATTAACAATATTAATTTTACTATGATTATCAATACCTGAAAACCAATTATTTGATAAACCAAAAAATGTTTTTTTTTTTCTAAACACAGATGTTTCTATAATAACACTACCTTCCTATCAATTTTTTTAAAAATTCTAACATCCATATATTCAATAACATTAATATATTCTTTTTCTACAGTAAATTTTATTTTTTCAACTCTACCATTAATATAACTCAAAAAATTATCTGCATTTCTTTTATTACCATTGAAAACCATAAAATAGTCATCAACATATCTAACATAAAAAATTGGTTTATTTCTATTATAATTAAAAAATTGCTCTTCAAACTTATACATATATATTCCTGCCAAAAAATGTTCATAATGGTTAGGTTAATATAAATAAATATGTAAGATAATGTTCATAATGGTTCAGAATAATATAAATAAATATGTTTAAGATAATGTTCATGCTAACTTATAAATAATATTGTAAGGTTAAAATAGATAAAATATTAAAGTCAATCTAAGTTGTATTAAGAGTGTATAAGGGTTTGAAATTAAAGGAAAGAGAGTAGTATAGAAATAAGTTTTAGATAAGGATAAGTTTAAAGCTGTCGACTCGATAAAATTTAGTACCCATAACGGATTTGTCAGGGATCATTCCTCTTTTAAAATGCACACTGGGAAAAACCAGAGTATATCATAAGTCTCTTTTTCAGGGGAGAATCCCCATATCTCATACCTCGTTTTCTAAAGCGTAAGTCGGAAATGGACAGTTGATAATTCCTGCCATTCACAGTGAACCTTTCTTTTTTCCAAGACCGGTAAAAACCCAGCAAATGAAGCTTCGAATTTTCATATGTGTAAGTCAGTATAAGTCAGCGAATCTGCTTCCGTTTTGTTTCCAAAAGATCCCTGTGCCACAAAATTAGTTTGTCCCAGTGGTCACTATCCAGGACTCAGAACATTGTAAGCAATGTTGCCAGTATCGAAAAAAGTAAAGCATAATTGAAGATTGCCCTTAGCATGTAAAGTAAAAGATATCAAAAAGCAAACTTAGAAAATTAATAAATATTTAGAATTAAGAATTAAAGTTGTCAGAGATAAAATGGTCAAAAATGACACAATTGACTCTCAAAGGGAGGGTGGTGTAATGTACCAACCTTGAATTGGCACAAAATAATTTTGTTTAAAAAAATTATTAAAACAAAAAAGTATTCGTTAAAGGAGAAATAATAGGTAAAAGTTTAAGATTTTTATTGCAGTTTGTTTTTGTAAAAATAAGATTTAAAAGTCTAAGTGTTTTTGAAATAAAAGTTAAAAATAATTAATTAAAAGTGAGAAGGGGGTTCGATGGTTTTCAAATAAGCAAAGAATTCTTTTATTATTGTTGTTAGTTTAAAGAAAATATTTTTCATGAAAGTTATAAGTGATTGATTAAAAAAAGTAAAGAAATTAAAAGTTGATAATTCAAAAGTCTAAAAATATAAATCTCTTTTCATTCGAGTTAAAGAAAAAAAAAGTAATCTTAAATAAAACTAAATAGTAAATTGATCTCAAATTATATGTGCGTGCGAATGTAAAATAATGTATGCATAATAAATATTAAAATGAAATAAAGGGAAATTATATTTAAAAAACACAGTGATGGCTATTAATTAAAATTATAAAAACAACTCGTTTGCATGGCTACTACTAAGTAAACGATCTTCAAAAACAAGAGATTATCAAAGGAATTTTGACAACAGATATTGCCAGAAGATATCAAAATGAAAACACGCATCATATATAAATAGCCAATTTTTTATCGGACATTTTAGTCTAGTTAATTGCATCAGAGATAATAGTTGAGTTCAGTTCAGAGAGTATAATCTAGATCATGCAGTTTATTATGAATCAATCAAGAATGCAGTGTTAAAACCACGAGAAACATGCGGTTATTCTCCAGCCTGAAGTCTGGTAAAACAGCAAAATCTGCCCATGAAATAATGTCTGCGTAACAGCTTAGAAATCCTCCATAAATGTTTAACTGTCTCCAGTAATAATACCGATGAATAAGAAAAAAACTTCCTCAAGAAACTTCAAATTTAACCGGTTAGATATACTTCATTAGAAGCAGCTAACAGCAAGCAGTATCCCTGTTCCAAAAATCCTAGGTAAATAACATTTTTTCTTATATTCCTTCCTAAGTAGCCATCGCAATCGTGAATCCTCCAAGAGCCAAATTATATGAACTCTATAGTACATAAAAATGAACTATTAATTTGTGTGTTCTAAATATCAAATATTATTTAATGCTTTATTATATATGTCAATGTGTGAATTAAGTATGTGCGTGATTAAAAATATTATGTTAGTTAAAAAATTATAAAAGTATTTATATTTAGTATAATTAGTGTTAATTAAATAAATTGTCTTTAAACTTAAGCCTTATTTTGTCGGTCAATTTTTTTACAATCCTGAGTGTATTCTAAAATAAACAACTATAACTATATACATCTTTCTTTCTCTTTTTACTTTTATTTTTTTTTAAAAAATAAAACTTTCGAACTTTATCTTTCTCTTCAACATATATCTATATGATTCTTTATATACATACTTGCACACTGAGACCAATTTATTGGCCTTACACTTATCTAGGCTGTTGGGGGATATTATGTAACTGCTTTGTAACTGGGTTTGAACCTGGCTACTGTTACAGTGCGAAATACATATATTGGTGATTATTTATCTTTTCTACATGTGTGTGATCATGTGTATCAGTAGTGTGAGCTAGTGTAGATAGTGAAGGGGCTTGAAAGTCTGAGTTCAAATCTCCTATATTTATTTATCATATCGATACCCCCCCCCAGCTTGAACTACTAACTATTTGCACAAATTCATAAATGAACCTCTGAGATTCCTATTAAAGATAGATTCATTAGTGAATTATTAAGTCCTTCAATTTTATCATTGTGGTCATAGATTCATCAGTCATTAATTATGTGAGTGATGGTGTGTGTTTATGCACATTTGCATAACCTTAAAAGCACTATTAAATTCTATTTATGAAGCAGATAATTGCAACTATTGTGGACAGCCCTGAATGTGCAGGAAAATCAAATTTAACTTGTTTTACTGTTGGGGAAGGAGGATTTGTTGGAATTTCATTTTTTTCTCCGTTATTCTTTGATATTGCAAAACATCCTAAAGAGGATTTATCATTTCAGTGATTATAGATTCCAGGTTGAACACCCCAAAAAAAAGGAAGGGGGTCTTAATTTGAGTGTTAGGAGGTGAAATCATATCTTGAGTAATTGACAGTGCATAACAGCTTTTTATATACTTTCTGAGGCAATTTCTCTTCTGATATCTGGAAATGGAATATATGAAAAAAACAGAAAGCCACTGTAAAAAAGTAGACATGAATGTGTCAATATTATTTCTCAAGTTTAGGCCTACAAAACATGGGATAGGATTATGTTTCAGCCTATTATTGCAAAAGGTTGCATTCATATTATGAGATGGCCTCCTACTGTTTAGATAAAAAATTGAACACACCGACTTCACTGGATTAGAAATAAAACTCCAATCCTTGGAAATAAAAATTTCAATTTTTTCATATTCTTATTTGATAGATCATTTTTGAGAAATCAAAACAATATCATCATCATAGATGAATTTCTTGCATTCTGTTTCTGGAAGACCAATAAAGTAGACTAGGGATTGAACCCTATAGTAGACCATTCTGTAGACATTTATATCTACTATGATTACCATTTAGTATCACTTGAATTTTTTATTGATGAGCATTTTACCAGGTGGTTTTCCTGAATTTAAGAATTTCAGAAACTTTTAAGAGTTTTCCTAAACAGAATCATAAATTGAAATTAAATCAATAAAATTTGTAGCAGTTTTTAATTTAGTTTAAAAGACTTTTAAATATGAGTTAGTAAAGATAAAACTTTTCATAGCAGCTTCTTCCTGATCTAAGTCGATGATTTTTAACTAAACAAAGGCAAAACTCCCCATACAGTAGTGCCACCCTGTGCCAAATAGAGTAATCAATGGATGCCAGAAATTATGTGCTAGTATAGAGATGGTGATCATGTGATGTTTGATGATTTTTAACTATTGACAAAATTATGGTTAACACGATTCTTTCAAAAAGTCTGCAGGTAACACATAATTTTTTAGATCATTATTGTGTTTATTTGTTCTTAAGATTGATATAGTAGTGCATTTTGTGCCAAATTTTTGAACTAGCATCAGTATAAATAATGTAACTGAATAGTTGTGCCAATAATGCTTTGGTGTTAAGTCCTAAATTTTTAAAAACTTGGGACTATGTTATTTGTTCTTGGGTCCTTTCTGATTTAAAACAAGTAAAGGCAAGTTCAAGATCACCAATATCTGTAGATTTTATCAGATTAATATTAGAGGAACATTATAAAAGAAAAGTTTGCCAATTCTGCTCTAATGATACATTTTGAATTCCATTATAGAAGCCTGATATATAAAATTAGCAACCTGACAATAATAGTTCTTCTTAAAAGTACTTTTACATCCATCAAGATTTCATAAAAGTGACCAGACTTTATAATTAGATCTTATGAAATTTTGATTCTACTTGGACTCTCACAACTTTCTTTTCTAGCATCATCCAATTTCTCAGCTATTTCTGGATCTTTGTTAAATAAAAACTGATTATAAAAAGCACTACTGATTTTGTTTTAATCTGGAATTAATTTCTTGCAATATCCACTATGGATTTTCTGATAGCTATTATTCTTAGTTTGTTATGCCTAGCATGGTAAGAAAAAACTAGAGAGATTCTATTGATATTCTGTTCAATATACCCAGTATATCAGGTTCAATTATTTTTCCTTAAATTTCAACTTGGAACAAAATAAAGTTCAACTAAGAGTTATTAGATTTAGTTTATATTTGCCATGAAGAAAATTATCTGAATACAAAAAATTCAGCAAATAATGATTTTTTTTCTCAAAACAAAACATAAATCAGAAGTTGTTTCTGTTTTTCATATACCTGAATGGAATGTTCCTTATTGCTTGGCATTGTCAAATAAGTGCATGTGGTTTAAATTCATCAATTTTAAAAGTTAACAACTTGCTTGATTCTCACTTATATGTGGTCAAAAAACTATTATGAGAATTAAAATCCTTTATAAATACAAAAATTCTAAGATCTATAAGACAAGAGTAGTTTCAGAATGTTTTGGAGAGTTTGTAAATAGTTTATGTATAAAAATTATTTAATGGATATTGTAACATCATTTGAATGCTCTTCAATAGAATCAGTATGCTTTAAAAGTTGGTTTGGAACAAAAGAATCCATCCCCATATTTACAAAGGATTCTATCACTAATTAATATAAATCCAAAAATGTTAAGAAGATACCCATTATTAGATAAAAATCAAACTCCTGAAGTACAATTACATTAATGTTGTGCTAAACTTCAATTTGTAGAGGGTCTGAATATTTTATTGTAATATATCTTCAATATTAAGTTAACATAATTTTATTATGTTTCCTAAGTGAAGAAAGATTACTTGTAAAAGATTATCTTTGATGGTTACTCACATCATGGAGTTACTTTCATTTAGAGATCCTAGGATTCTCATCTCTGTAGTCCAACCATGATTATCCTCCACAATACTGCTGGAGTTGATGTTAATAGCTTTATTGTGTCTTTTTATAATTTACTGCCTTTAATCAAGAATTTATAAGTATGAAGTCTTCTTTTCATGTGGAGATATTTGTTTTAGTGGTATGTATGCAGCTTATAAAGTAGGTAAGTCTGTCCCTTCATTCCACCTGCCTAAAGTTAACACATTAATGTTTGAAAAGATAACAGAACATTAGCTCCACTATATTTTGTTGTAAACTTACTCCAGTCGATGGCATGAATCAGTAGATAAGAGCACACACTTTCTTTATAATAAACACTGTTTACTGTATTGCAGACTACAATACTTTTCTGCCCACACATATATATAAAAAAAACTTTTTAATCTATAGTATACATATAATAAACAAGAATTATTATATAAACAATGTTTTTAAAAAAAAGTACTTAAGAATAAATTGAGAACTCGGTTTTATATATATATATGCAAGACATGTATGCATATACTCATTCATGTCCTTTTCAAGAAAATAAAAATTATTGCATTCATTTTATGTTGTTTAATTAAAACAGATGAAAAAGCTAAAGCCATTGATGTATTAAGAGACATCAGCTTTGGGTGACATTAGAGAACTAAATAATTCAGATAAGGTAGGCCTCACTATTTCAAAAAAAGCAATACTTGAAGCAAAAAAAGTTGGCCAATCTCTGTATATTTTATTAACATTGGCATTAACAGTAATAATCTATTCTATATTATTCTATTTAAGAAATATCCATTTAAGGATGAATTATATGCCAAATACTGTTAGTAATATCAATCAGATTTATTGGCTAATATATGGTTAGCAATATTAAAAAGCACCTTTGTTTTTTTGATACTATTCAAACTAATGAAATTTAAAACTATAATAAAAAGTAAATATGGCTATTAAATGAATATATGCAATTCAATGCTCCTTATTGACAAAAGCATATACTGTCACCAATCTGAGAATCTGGTTATACTATCATTTGGTGGTCATTAATCATTCATGTTTAGGAAAATGGTTACAGAATAAAGTGATAAAAAATAAACAAATAATGTCAAAAGTCAAGTAACAAATCATTTGGTACTTTATATTAGAATATTCTTTTGCTAGAATCAAAAAAACCCTAGATTTAATATATTTCTGATATTATAATATGATTGTGCTGACCTTGGGTCAGAGCTATATAAAAATAAAGTATGTTGGTTTGAATTTGAACTTCAAAGGATTAAAATTTTCACATCACTACCTTATGTAATATAAAGATGGCTACTAAATGGATATGTGCAATCTAGTACTTCTTAGTAACAACCAAATGTCCAAAATTTAGATTGAAAACAAGATAGCACTATCATCAGATGCCTATAAACTGAATAGGTTTTGATTATAATTATGATCCAAGAATTTCCATATATTTAAGGTATGTTCCAAGTATACTTATAATGTTGAAATCAAACATGAAATCAGATTGTTTAGCATGCTTAGTTTTTATGTGAAGGAATTTTTATAATTTGACAATTCAGTACAATCATAATATAAGAATAAACTGTAATGTATCCATATACCATAAATAATATGTAATAAAATATATTTATCAGGAGTATATATAACAATTCTGTTATATGGCTCACAATAATATAGTGTGTGGGCACAAATATATATACAGTTGAAAGAAAAAGTAGAAATAAACAGACAAAATTAGATATTTTCTGCATGTCACTGATAATAATAACTATAAAGGATTAAATAAATCTGAATTTAAAATAAAATTTTATTATAAATTAAACATTTAAAAAGGTCTAAATAATATTTTTATTAAATTCTGATTTTGAATTTAAAAACAAGCATGATTTATTTCTTGAAATTTTTTAATTAATGCTTTTATACAATTCTCTAAAAAAGGTCTAAATAATATTTTTATTGAATTCTGATTTTGAATTTAAAAACAAGCATGATTTATTTTTTGCAATCTTTTAATTAATGCTTTTATACAATTCTCTATCTAAGTAAAAACATTTAAATCACACTTTTGGTAAAATTTCAGAGTTGCTTTTTAAAGTAAAAACTTGCTTTGAAAAGGATTAGACAATTTTTAATTTAGTGTTTTTATCACCTTAACCACTCTTGTAAAAAGAGTTGATAAAAAGATTATTTTAGTTTTGCTTGTATTTTTTAAGAGCTGACCAGAAGAGTTTTAATTTTAAAATTTTTGAGAAGCAGTTGGCAACATATAGTTAAGTACAGAAGAGTTGGCTAGCAGAGTTAGTGTTGGAGAGTTATATAGATCTCCCATGAACATCTAAAAGAAGGACAATGGACAAATTGAGCAGCTATAGGAGTTTTGATTCACCTGAGTCAGACCCACTACTAATGGTTCAATTAGCCTGCACAAATGTGGACAAGACAGCATTCTGGCCTGGACAAAAGAGATCACTAATCAATGCCAACAAATTACCTGATTATAACTTTCCTAATGCTGACAATTACCTGGACTATAGCTATCTTGATGATGAGAATCAACAAAACCAAGCTCACCAAGAGAAAGCTTGAAGAATTGGCGTGCATATCTGCCATTTATCTATACCTGCTAGGAATCACAGATAAACACTTCACAAATATATAAACTGAGTTGTTTTTAAATAAAAGACATTTTAAAATTTTCTATATTTAATTTAAAGATGCTATAATTAGTTAAATGCGATCTGTGATAATTATATATATTGAGACTGATAACATTATACATGATAATGAAATGTTAAATAAATTTATTTGGTAAAATGACATTTTTAAAACATCTATATATTTTTAAAAAAGGCAAGTAAAATTTTTCTGGAATGAAATGATTGTTTCGTAGCTATAAAAATCTTTTAAGGTAGAAAAAAGAACAAAAGAAATTTGCTGGAGGATTTTTTTTTAAAAAAAAAAAGACATTTATAATTAATTAAGAGTAACACAAGTAATAAATTTGCTTAGATTAAAAAAATCTAGGAGTAAAGATTTAATTCATTCAGATTATATTTTTAAAAGAAAAAAAGGTGATAGTATTTTGATTGACTATAAAATGAGAAACTAATAATTTTATATCATATACACACATATATGGGAATTTTGTATACTTTCAAATGAAATTGTGAAAATAAATTTAAATATTTTTGTGAAAAATTAAAATATGTAATATAAACATAGTGTGCATATACATTCCTATGTGCAAAACATATATATTAAATCAAGAATTAATTATGTATGTAGAATTAATAATTTTGACAAAAAGTAAATATATGATATAGATGTCAGTGTGTGCCTGCAATTCGATATGCACACATGTATGTTAAATATGTTATTTAATCATGTATGTTTGTTTTATGACAATTCAAATATGTTCATTTTTTTTAATATTCTACCACATGCTTGTATATGGATATATTGAAGCTATACATATATACACATTAAATATATATATATATGTTTTCTTCACCATTCACTGTGGTTTAACTAAAGACCCTGAGTCCAGCCACAGTGAATGTAGACTAAATTTAAAGTAAGTAAAAAAAAAAAAAACTTTAAAAACATTCCGTAAATTTTATGAAATAAAATGAAAAGATTTTATTTTAGATAACAAAATAAAATTTCTAGAATCACAGAACTCATTAAAAAAAAGATTAGTTAGATAGGAATAATTAATTAAAAAATGCTGCAATTAAAAATAAGATAGCAGAACAATGGGATTGGAATGTAAGATGGCTAACAAGCTAGATATAAATTGAGAAGTTGTCTATTGTTCGCTCTCTCAGCTTGGATCGAAAACAGCCACAAAGATATTTTATTGAAAAGAAATGTAATTAACTTTTTTTGAAAGAGCTCTCTGCAACCAAGAAAATATATTCGCCCCTTTTGCTGAATCAATTCTCAAGCCACCAGCATTCTATAGGTAAGGAGAAAAGGAACTTAAAATGGGTGCTGTAAGATAAATGGTGGAGTACACTTTTCTATCTCTCGATCGTTTTCCTCTCTTGGAGCTTGGGAAAAGGTAATCCAAGAAATGTAGTATGCCAGAATAATTTTGCCTGACAATTTTCTGCTGCTATAAATGGATAACCAAGGACAGAAATCACCCTAAGCCATCAGTATGAACTGCTGACCAGAATGTCTTCAGGGCTATCTAATGAAGACATACGTAATCTTAAATCGTTACCGGTAACTTTAATTTTCACTTGTATTTTATGTTGGCTTAAATCATAAACTTAAGTCATTTATGTATAATAATTATGTGTCAATATATATAGCCTGATAATTTTTAACATTTTCATTGTTATTTTTTTTTGTTTGACCAGTATAATGGCAATTCTTAATCCTATTAATATATACATAAATCTCTTTTTTTTGGTTAATGGATTGCCATTACACATTACTTGAATTGTATATTGCTTATATTTTTTTTAAAAGAAACACGATTTCTTTCTTATAGGTTGGCATAAACATATGTATATTGGAGGAACTGGATGAGAGAAATAATCTAATTCCATTTATGTCTATTTGCTCGACACACTATTAAATACAGGAATATTTCAAATTTATTAAAAAACTCTTTGCATAAAATTTCTCCTTCCAATTCCCTCCTGCCGTATTGGTTTCACTAAAAAAAAAAAGTAGAATACGCAATAGTTGGGGATTTTTTTGGAAAATAATTCAATGTTTTTTTTTAATTTATACTTAGAAATATAGAAGAAATGACATTTGAGTATATATATTAAAGTGTTCAATTTTATGCATTTTATAAAAAAGATTCAATCCATTCTTATATTTTTTTATACTTTCTTAAAGTCAATCTGGGTTCTTTTAACTAATATATATCTATTTGGTCAAAAACAGATATAGCTTAAGTGTTTTATAATTTGATTAAATATAAAAGAGAATATGGTACAGTTATATATATATGTGTGTAAATAAAAATCTTAAATCTTCATCAACTCTAAGGGTGAACTAGTTAAATAGTGATTAATTAATATACCTATCACTTTATATATTTTAATGTCAGTTTAAAAGGTGTAAAGTAATTATTTCTAATATTAGATATCCTCTCAGTCTCAGAAAGATTTTTAAGTCATATTATTACATATATGTATATATTTATATAAGGTTTTAAAGTTTAATGGTCAGTTGACAGTATTTTCTCTTATATTGTGCTACTCGGTGATCTGTGTAAGGTCTCGGTACATATCCATAGCTCCTGTCATCTAATATTCATAGGCTAATACTGCTTTGAGATTGCCAGTGATGATAAAGTGGATCTCGACTCTTTTTCAAATATTACTAGTGGACACAAGCACATATACTCCGTCCTGGGCTCAGATCATGCTGAGGTGAATGGGATCCATCTCTCTAACTCTTATTAGATCGGAGTGCTATCCAGTCCTCAAGTTAGCCATATATAAAACTTTTGTGCCTCCAAGACTTGTTTTTAAGCTCACACAATTAAATCACCAAGGACCACAGTAATGTTTAATTTCATTATAGATAAAACCTTAACTCTGTAATATGCTCAAAGATTGCTGAGTAAGCCTGAGAAATGTCCACTGGAGGGGGGGGATTTTCTTTATTTTGTCATTTAAATGCAGGCTATATTTGAACATGGCCTTAATCCATTTAACTAGTTTAAATCAATTTGTCCATTTTTGTAGTTTTCCCCTAGAGTTATGTTTTTCTGTATCCCTCCTTTAAACTAAAGCACCCAATTGTTGGCTAAGTCCAGTATTGTTCTGCAATTATCGTACTATTGTTTAATGATATATCAATGCATCTCCATGTCTGTAGATGCAAGAAAATAACTTGCAACATTTTTTATTAATTACTTCTTCAAATTGTCATTTCTTTTTAATTGAACAATAAAACTTCATTCACTAATCTCACCAATATCTTGTCTGTGTCACTTTATAGTCTAAACCTGATTTTTTTCTTTGTTAAAATTCCTCTTTTAGGATCTCATCTCTCCCTGGCCACCGGGCATACATGAAGAAGAAATTCCAGTGAGGTTTGGGAAGTAAGTTGCTTAGTAGCAATCTGGAGATAAGGTTTGAACCCCTCTACCTGCATCTCTTGGTTAGGTTAAAGCAGCTCTACTTTTCATATTGTTACAATATATATATATAGGTGTTGTATATTGAAACATACATGTAAATGACAATGTAATAGATTGAAATTTGTTTTTATGTTAATCAACACTTATATGTAAAATTTAATCATTTTTCATTTTATATTAAACCACATGTCTGTGTGCTGAATGGGTTTAAACCTAATGGAACATATATGTAAACTATAATAGTAATTCAAATTTTGTATATTAATCATGTAAATCACAATGTGATAGTTTTTTTAATTGTAAGTTAATCAAAATTGGAAGGCTTAATTGATATGTGTATAGCCTTATTCTAGAGACCTTAATTTCATTTATTTTTTATTGTTGTTAATAAACTTGAATTCAATTGTTAAAATTGTTTTCCATCATTATCTCTTGGTCACAGTAACAGTAATAGAGCTTATGTTCTCTGAGCTAGATTCATGCATAATGGTCTGATATATTAAAGGGGGTGTATATTTAGTGCATAAGTGGCATCCAGTATGATTGATATATCCTTGTCAGCACTGAGATTATATTCTTTAAAGCCCAGCACTACATTTTATTTTAGTTTAGTCTTATTAAAAATTAAGTTTATAGTTGGCCTGTACATTAATGGTACTAAGTAGCCAGTGCATTAATGGTGATCATATTTTAATATCCCAGCATTATTGTTTTTATTTAAGTATTCTAATGGAACAGCACTTAAGTTGGTGCAAAGAGTCAATAGTTAGCCTAGTCTCCAGTAGACCCATTTTAAATCAAGTCACCAGATTGTCTGTTGATTTATTTTGATTGTTGGTCATTCATGATGATTGGTGATTTTTTTTAATATTACTTATACTTACTTTTACTTAAAATGCTTGTTGGTGTATGGTTAATTATACTTTTAGTTGTTCTAAGGAGTTAACTGGGCTGATCTTACACAGAAATCTCATCTCTCATGCACTCATAAATTTTTTTAATATTTAATATATTACTTGAATATTGCATTTTCTTTTATATTTAATTATTTTAATTGAAACCATTATTTTAGGGTTGATAATGATCATGTACTGGTTGTCATCACCCCAGGGATGACCACCTTTTCTTAACCCAGATACCCCATCCTGTTATAATATAGATAATTATAAACTCTTCTGGTAATAAGTTTTTGATATAAATTCAATACAAAAAATTAATTATATAAAGAACAAGAATTTTTCTACAAAATTAATACAAATAAAGAGAAAGATTTAATAATGTTGGCAGGATAAAATTGTTCAGAGCAGAAAACTATTCAGTTTAAAAAAATACTTTATTAATATGAATGTAATCTCTACACATATAATAATTCTAAGTCATTCTGATAATAATCACAATGCAAACAACTAGAATGTATTACTCATTTAGATGCTTAACCATATTATGAAAGTGTTTAAATCATCCAAATTTCTTTTTCTATACATGTGGAGAGATAAACTTTAAATTTCATAAATTTAATTTTACCCCATTAAGAAAAAAAATAATGTAAAATTATTTTAAATATAAAGTTAATGATCCAAATAAAAAAATTGTCCTCCACCATTAGCTTAACTGTATGACAAGTGCAAGATTATTTATGAGATGGATGAATGGTTTACACATCATATGCCATGACAGATTACAAAAATTAAACAACAGGCTGCTATTTCAAAGTTGGAATTTAATAAAATACCTTCAATGAGACTAGATCTTTTTAGTCATGTATTTCCAATTCCAAAGCTTTCAGAACATGTTACCTTAAAACATGAGGAGCATAATAATGCAGTAGCATATATGAAGGGAGAAAATGAAATTTTCTGATTTGATATTTCATTATGATTTAAATAATTTTATTTGTTTGTTTGGATTTACGTAAAAAAAAGTGCACTAAACTTTTATATTTAGGATTAATGACCTGAAATCTGTTACATATTAGTAAAGTTTTTTTTCAGGGGGGGGGGGTGTTTTTTTCCCTAAAAGTATAAAGAATTTCAATTCAAATAATGCTTTTTTCAAGAGGAATTTGTTTTTAAAAATATTAATTAGTCATGGTATTTAAACCAATAAACATCACATGATTACCATTTCTTATGCTTGCTTATAACTGTTATTAAAACAGGCAAAACTCTATACGTGCAGTGCTCTCAGATCCAAGGCTCCTCACTGATGAAGCCCACAAGCCAGAAACTAGTCTGGGGATATTGGATGAGTACCTACTAGATGGAGATTTTATGCACAAGCCTTCTGGAATCCATTGATTACTCTGACTTGCACTGCATGTCAATACGTATAGAGAGTTTTGCTGTCATGGTATTTCTTAATTAAGAACATAATGTGGGCAAGTTTCAGATTAAAAGCAGTTTTTCATTATAATGAAAATAAACTTCATTATACACTTTTACACATGATACAAACATGCAAAACAGTAACATGAAGTTGCTTTAAATAAGTTCAATATCAAAAGATGTAAAGGGACTATCTACCAAGATGTAAAGGCCACATCTCTTTTCCAAAATTGTAACTAGATTACATAATTTACTATAGTAAAAATAAGTAAAATCATTATGTTCAGAAAAATAGTATATAATATACCTAATTTTATATATTCAATATTAGATTTATAAAAATTAAAAAAAGACCATTAAAACATGGGCAAAATACAATTTTGACTCATATATTTGAAAAAAAGATTTCCTGTGAACAGTAATAGTAAGATGCTTTAATAACATAACAGTATTAATAAATGATGGATTTAAAGAAATAAAAAAGTTGTATGGCATATTTTCAAAAGTGACTACATAAATTTCTTGATAAAGCACAGACTAAAAACTATCCTGAATTACATGGTATTTCTATCAGAATATTTCCAATGCAGGAAGATATTATCAAGGCCAATGAACCTGCAGTAGGCTGGCTAAAAGGAGAAACATCCCTGAAGTAAAATACAACAGTAAATCAAATAAGGCTAGATTATACACATTGATAAGTAAAGATCTGAATTTTAAAAATTAACTTGTGTTCCATTTAAAAACATCTATTAAAAAAAATTTTACAAGTATATTTAGGATTCTACACAAAAAAATATTATAAGAATCAATATACTTTTCATCCCAGAGACATAATACATATACTTTCTCCCAGTATTTTCATTTTTATACAGACAATTTTAAAGTAGAGTAATATAGAATGGATTAATGCTGTTAATGTAAATGTTAAATGTAAATTGCCAAAGAGACAAAAATATCTACAATTAGCATATAAATAAAGTTATTAAACATATACAGTTCTTGATCTAGTGTAGATTATATAGCCATTCAAGTAAGTTGGAATGATTTAAAACTGGTATTGAAACTCTCAAATCATTTATTTTAACAATTTAAAAATAGTGTTACTGGACAGATATATGCTATCCAATTCTCTCATTGATGAAAACCAATAATATAAAACTAGTGAAAAAAATTATTTCTTCTCAGTCATTTACAGGATAGCCTAATTGTTAATAGGAATTTAATTGGACTAAATTAATAAAAGATTTATATAAATAAAGTGATCAAGTGATAAATTTAACATATTTTAATAATGTGTTGTTGAATTTTTTATTAAATAAAGTGATAAAAAAAGATATTTTTTCTTGTGTAGTTTTATTTATTTATTTTCAAAAACAAGATTAAATTAAAATCTTTAAAAGTTGTTTATCAATTAATTTTAAAACTGGAGAGGGGGGGGCTCTCAAAAAAATGAAAGTTGTTTATCAACTAATTAAAAAAACAATGGATTGGAATCTTTACTCTGAAAAAATGACGTTTATTTTTCAATTAGTATTTAAATAGAATTTCTTTTTTAAAACAAAATCTTTCGTGATTGAATGGAAGATTGATATCAGAGTTGTTTTTCAAATGCCCGAAGAGTGTGTGCAATAGAATTCAACAGGAGTTCAGTAGAAATAAAATCCAGGAGTCAGAAGTTCAGTTTGGAAGTCTGGTGCTAGAATAATTTCACTCTTAATTAAAAAAGAAAGAAATGATGCTGCCAAAGTACTAGAATATTATAGTTTTCAAAAACCATATGCTGTGTTCTTGCTAGAAGCTGATCATTACTGATTTCAATTATGTAATTAATCTCACTAAAAAGAATGTAAAATATATATATCCCTGACAGATAATTTCAATTAGCTTTATGTATTGATCCATTCAAAATCATGATTGTCTCAACTTATGTTAATCTAGAATGAAAATAATTATTAAACTAAAAACGTGGAGCTACAAAGTGAAAAAAAAATGCTAAATGGATAAAAAATGAAAATAATTGTTAAACTAAAAAGCTGGATCCTGCATATTTACAAGAAAAGATACTCAATTAGGCAGTTAGAAGCCACTAGATGGCGATAAGTGTTCAGCATCTCAGTGCATCAAGAGTTACAAAAATTCAAGAAATTACAAGTTTAAGGGGAGTTGGAGTGGAGAATCCAACACGAAACAGTTGGTAAGAGCTTTTAAAATTAATTTCTAAGCATGGATGGGTATAAAAACCCTAAATCTGCCATTGGCAAGCAAAATCTGAAACCACTATTAGTCCTATATCGACCGATAGTGGTGAAAACAATCATTCTGATGTAATTTCCAAATCATTATCAAACGCTAATGAAAACCTAATAGTCAATCAAAAACCTACTACAACATGTAATTACAACCCTAGTAACAATCTACATAAAGCTACAGAGAAATCTGATTTTAAAAAAGCCAATACTTACATTGAAACTAATGTAAATACTGGAGAATTTCTTAAAAATCCGCAAGAGGCTGATAAAAGCTTTTTACATGAAGACTCTTTTAACCATAATAAACTTATTTCAAATCCTAGAGCAATTCAAACAACAGTATTAGATTCAGAACAAAAAAATCATAATCATCAGGGTAAAACACAACTTTTAGAAGTGTCAGGAAGTAAGGAGATTAAAACTTTAAATGTTAGGGATAAAAGTTTTAAAAAAACGCAAAAGGGTGCAAAACCAAAAAATAACGTAAATTATGAAGATATTTACAACGGACCTTCTACTAAAGAAAATAAATGTTCTAACCAAATTGAAATAACTGATTTACATCAAACAAATCATAAGGTAACAAAATATAAAAGTACAAATTAAAATATACACAGCAACAGTAGAAACGAAATCGAAATATCTGAAAATCAAACAGTTAATTTCACTGTTAAAAAGCGGTTTGATTGTAATGAACATTGTGCTGATGAAACAGAAAGTAATTTCAAAACACACTTTACACATCATAATTTAACTAAAGATAAGAATAGAAACCAAAACTCATCCAGTTTCCAAAGATCATATGCAGAAGCAGTTCAAAATATGAATGCTATTCCGATGCAGTCTGAAATGAATCTCAAACAAGACGGTAGCTCATTCCTTAGTTATATAGATTTTGATACTGATGAAGCAACACAAAATACAAGCAACCTTCAGAATTCAAACATAACTCAAGATAATGATGAAGCATATCAAAATATTCATATAAAATTCAACAACTCGATTCCTGAAAAATTACTTAAATCGTTTGCTAACTATACAAACGATAAAATGCTTATTTTAACAACCATTGACCAGAGTGGTAATTTTTTCAAATTCCCTCTGGAAAAATTCTCCAAAATGATAATAGAGAAAAAAATAGAAATGGGTATCAACAGAATTCTCTCACATCCCAATGACAGATATATTATCACTGAATTTAAGACATGGGGTGATAGAAACACCTTCAGAAACACAGTTAAAATGCTAGATGATAAATACATCATCACCATCGATAACAATAGACCCACCACTCTTCAGGGAATCATCAAAGACTGTTTACTAAATTTTGACCATGCCGAACTTCTATCCATCTTAGAAAACTATGGTAAAATAAGCAATTTCCAATACTGGTTTAATCCGTATACAAAAAACCACATTCAATCAAACATGACCTCATTCACTATTACCTTAAATAAGGGAATAAACTCCACAGACATCCCAACAGTGGTTCATTTGCATGGATCCCCTATGGTACTCTCACTTCATGGAGTCCCATCCCAGTGCTTTCACTGCTTTGAACGCACACACTCAATTAAAGACTGCTTGGCCCAAATCTGTAAAACCTGTGGACTCAAGAAGAACAAAACACATAAATGCAATATAAAAACAGAACCAGAAAAAACCTCCAACAGGATTATCACAGCTAATTTAATTCAACTTGATTCTCTACACACTGAGAACATTTTTTCCAACAAGATACTACATAACATAGAAACAAATCAAAATTCATCCTTAACAAAAACACTTCAACCAAGTTCAGAATCCAAAACCACTAACTGTGTTACTGACATTCAAATGCCCCAAATCCTCAAATCACCAGAACTGGCTCATCCTGATACCAAATCAACACAGATGCAACACAACACCACTATTACCTCACCCTCTTTAATTGGTTCAAATGGTTCAAAGACAAACGATACCAACAAACCAGATCACAATCCTCATGAACATGCACAAAGAGTCTATGATGAAATAGACAATGTATCAACATATGAGTTCAGTGATTCAAGTGAAGAAACTGACATTGAGTCAGATGAGACTATGATAAATCTTCAACCTACTAACACAGATATTTCCAAAACTCAACATCAAGAGACAAAAGAGAAAAGACAAAAAAAGAGAAAAAAAAAACATACACACTCCAGTGGACCTAGTTCTGATGATGATTTACAAAACAAATTCAATAACTCAAAAGCAACTCTACCTATAAATCCTACAACTTCAAAAGACAAATCCAACAAAAGGAGAAAGGGTGGCACTTTATTGCTAACCAAAAATATGCAACTGACTAATGAGCAAGAACTTTCAATAAATGAGAATATATCTAAAGATGTCACAGCCTAAGCTAACACTCGACATAATGATATAGAAGTTATGCTACCGGAAACCATTGACTTCGGTCAGTCAGTAGACTCTCTGTGGACTGGTCACCTACTCCAGGAGACACATAACAACTTGCAGCTAATTCAACTGTTGATTTATACAATAAATTCACTGACACATCTTTCTACCTGAAAATTTTAAAAACCAATCATAATGTATTTTAAAATTGTTGGTACCAATGTGAGAGGCCTAAACTCTCTACAATGTATATATGCCATAAGACAGTGGTTGAACATTCACACACCCCACATCTTCCTTATGGCCGAAACTAAATTCCACATAAAATCAAACTTACAAATCATTCAGATTCTAGAAAACTTTGGTTACACTAAAATCTCCATTGCCATCACTGCTTCCAGAGGGGTAGGTTTCATCATTAACAAAAATAAACCACCTAATGGATTTCAACATTTTATACTTAGATGGTAACATAGTCATAATCAAAGTTAACTACAGTGGCTTCATCTTCAACATCCTGTTCATTTATATTCAAAACAATCACATCATACATACAATAAATATGGTACTACACTCCAACTCATCACCGACACTTCTCCTAGGTGACTTCAATGTGAACTATGCCCACTTCAACAATAAATGCTTACACCTAATCAATAAAACTCTCATGTGCGGTGAGGGATTTCTGCCCCCAGGATCCTTCTCCTTCTACACTCAAAGCTGTAAAAGTCTCATAGATCTTTTCTACTATTCACCAGAATTGCACTTCCAAATTGAAGCACAGCTTCAACTGGTAACATACTCAGACCACCTTGCACAAATTATCAAACTTCTTCCTGACAAGACACTTTACACTGGAGAATATAGTCGCCAAACTCTCCGCATGATAACCCGCACAACAGCGACTGAAGCTATCATCTCAGAGTCCTATATTTACTTCAAAAAAATTGGCATTCTATCACAACCCATTGAAGTTGCATGGTTTGCATTCATTGAAGTCATACAATCACTCATAAGTAACTACACACGAAAGCTGAAAGGTCCAGTTAAATTGCTTAATGATTTACAAAACATAAGCTCCAAACTTAAAGAAATTCCAAGTAACACAGACAACATTAAAGATATTATTTCCTTAAAATTGAAATACAAAACACAACAGGAAAAACTAGCAGAATACCTATCCATCAAAAGAGCAAAATTGTTCCTTGAATCTCAACATTGCTGGACCCGTGGTTACACTCGCTGGGCCCTTGGAACATCAAGAATAAAAAATACACCCTCAATAATTATTTCTAATGGGGAATCCTGGATTGGTCAACAAATGTTGGAAGGCATTAAGCATCACTTCCAGGAAATCCTTCAAAAAGATCCTGAAACACCACTCACTATATGGAAAAACCAAGAAGTTCCAGACATGCATTGCATAACGGAATCCATGCTACAAAACAAAATCACATCCCTTATGGATCGAATACATCCTGGGCTTCATGGCATTCCATGCTTCATTCTAGCCCACCTCAGCAAATTTTCAATACCAATTATCCATAGAATGATAGACCACCTAACAGATGGAAACAAAATTATCCCCAATCTTTACCCGATTGCCATGGTACCCTTTCTTAAGAAAACTAAACCGCCATCGGAGCTCATGAGTCTTCGACCCATCTCAATGTCCCCTCTAATTATAAAAATCATTGAATCCACTATAAAAGACATCATTCAAAAAGGTATACTCAAATACATTTCTCCATCCCAGTTTGCCAAAAAAGGCTTATCAACCACCCTAGCTATGGCCCAAGTTAAATCCCTAGTTGATCACTTAAGAACAAACAGGAAATCTAAACCAATTGCTGTTCAATTGGACATAGCTGCTGCATTTGATTCAGTCAGGATCAACATCCTGCTTAAAACTCTGGCTGACTATGCGGTACCCAAGCCATACCTCCAAATCATAAGTAATCTTAGAAACAGACACATACTGATATCTTTAGATGGAAGAACCTCTGACAGTTTCAAACCATCACATTCAATTTCACAAGGATTCCCTCTTAGTGCGATTCTTTTCATTGCTTACATCAATCCACTCCTGTTAGACATTCAAAGACAACTTCCAGGAGTCTACATCCCCAAACTAAAGAGGGAGATAGGAATCCTTGCATATATGGATGATATCTTCATAGTCTTGCCATCACAAAAATATCTTGGTCATCTCAACAAAATTTTAAATGACTACACTTGCCAATATAAACTTTCCTTCAATCTTCAAAAATCATCTGCATGGAGAATTGCTACAGGGAAGAAGATTACAACTAACTTCCTTGGATAACTACAGAATTTCCTAGGTATTCCCTTTCACAAACCGTCTACTATCATCACATCACAAATACAAAATGAAATATTAAAATCTGCCAGCAAAATAACAACATCCCTTGCTAAGGTTTACCTTTCACTTCATGGGAAGGTGGCCTTACTTAACATGGTCCTTTTCCCCAAAATTAATTATTACCTCCCAATTATTAAACCTACCAAAATCTTTGTCAGTAAAATTAACTCACTTTGCTCTAGGTTGTTCTGGGGTGGGAAAACTGTTGCCATCAGTCTAGAAGGCATGCGCCATCCCTGCTGGCTGAATGGTCTTTCACTCCACTCCCCCTATACATTTTTTCTCCAAAAAAGCCACAATCTTATTCATAAATTAACCCTTATTTTTGACAACTTCCAAGTCTATATGCCAGTTGACCCCAGCGACCGACCACCACCTCTCAAACAAGATTGGATATCATCTTTAACCTCTGCTTCTCAAT
Source organism: Epiperipatus broadwayi (assembly GCA_028023455.1). Taxonomy (NCBI): domain Eukaryota; kingdom Metazoa; phylum Onychophora; class Udeonychophora; order Euonychophora; family Peripatidae; genus Epiperipatus; species Epiperipatus broadwayi. The sequence goes on from JAQFVV010006337.1 coordinate 2,459,348, forward strand.
GCCTTTACAACTGTCCTGCAACTGCTTATTCCTCCAAAATGAAATACTGGGATGCATATAATCTACAGCATCCTCAAACATATTCTCCTATTTCCAGACATAACACATCCAACAAGAAAATCATATCACAGTTTAAATTTTGGAGCCTCGAAGCAAAATTCCTGGACTTCATAATTAAAATAAATCTTGATGCCCTACCAACTAAATGGTTTTTGGTAAACAGAAGAGGATTCAATAACATTGACCCACTATGCCAACTCTGTGGCCGGGAATCAGAGACATTTGAGCACATTTTGAACATCTGCCCCAATCTCAACAGTATCAGACAATTAATCCACACAAACTCAAAGATCAACTTTCAAATAATTAACTCAATCCAGCACTGACTTGGCACAAAAACATTTGCATGGATAAGAATATCCACATTCCTCATCTTTTCCATCTGGTCTGTCCGATGCAAGCTAGCCTTTGAAGGAGCTCATTTAAATCCTCTCCAATTCTTCATTAACATCATCAACATCAAAAAAAGGGATGAAATCCTCTCTACCTCTACGGCCTTCTTTGAGACATGGAGACTGTTTGAAGTCCCGATACAACAATAATGCAAACACTGCAACAAACTCACATCAAACCCACCATCAAAAAGCAATATACTTAATATCCCTATAAATACTCTATGGTCACTCTAAGCATCAACCTGTTGCAGGAACACAATGTCATTCAATGGAAATACTGCAACCACTATCAATACAAAGTTGTACAAGATAGACCAATGTCCACATAATAATACATGCATGAGAACTCTTAACCTTTTAACCAAGTTTAACCTGTTATCTTGTATATCATAATACTATGTATATTTTGTGTTAAATAAATTTCTTGATAAAAAAAAAAAAATTAGGCAGTTAAAAAAAGGAGCTAAAAAGAAAAAGTCCGTAGATAGAATGCACATGTACATTTATAAATATTACTTTATAAAGAAATGAATAGTTGAAAATGTTGAATATTTTTTTAATAATTTTGTTGAAAGATTTGAAGTTATATAGGATATCCCCGTTTTTGAAAAAAAAAAGAGGAAAGTTCATGCTAAAGTAAATTTTCATTCTTTAGTGTGAAATACTTTATAGGACTTGATTACTATAGGGGAATAACTCATCTCGATTAAATATTCATTAATTAGGAAAAATAGAAAGGGTATAACAATTACATGTGTTATATAAAACCATATGTGTTGATCAATGTCTAAAACAATATGTGTTGATCAATATCTGTATTAATTAGCTTTAGGTTTGTCACATTAACATTTTCTAAGCTTTTTTAATTCTCTTTTTTATTAGTTAACTTTATTACATAATTGCTGAAATTATTTAATCTGATTTCTTTATCCTTCTATCAATATGATAACAGTATATTTTCAACAGTACATGGAAAATGGGTTTGAACTAATAATAATAATGATATATTCAATATGTAACAAAATTTTGATTCAGATAAATATGAAAGTTGAATGGTTAATAAAATTCAAATAAAAAATTATTCAAGTATATAATAATATTAATCAATGTGATTATGATGACATATATTTAAAACTACAAGTAATCCCAAAAGTCTTTTGTTTTTCATTTTCAATAAAAATGAAACTCAATGGCAGCAAACCTTCTATAAAAAAAAGTTTACTTTTGGAAAATTTTTAAAAGAATGATCATTATCAATTACAAATTATTACTGCCATCCCTGCATGTCCCTCAGTGGATTGCATAATTTCTCAGTACTGTGGATATTGACTACCATATGTGTGTTAAAAGCATAATGTTTGAATGAGTTACAAAAACAACCCAAATGTATTAATAATAAAAAAATAACTTTATTAATAATGACTAAACAATAATGGTGTGTATATACTCACAACTATTAACACATATACCAAATATTAAATACATTAATAAAAGCTATTTTTATTTAAGTTTAAGGCCTTATAGTATTTATAATGATAAAATTTAACCATGTTAAGTACTGAAACAGTCACAAATCATAATTTTCTATAGATATTTTTTTAATAATTTTTCAGGTGCCTTCATTAATTCCTCGAAAGATGGTAGTTTTCTCCTTTGGCACTGGTGATGATGTTAGTGAGGAAATGTGGCAGCATTGATAACATTATATAAAGTATAATATCAATAAGTCAGGGATAGTTCTTAGGCACTGCTCATTTCTTCCTTTGTGGCATTATATAGGAATTCCACTGGCTGATTTTGCAAATTGCAGCATTAGTTTCTGATACCAACTGCATTTTCCAGGCACTTAAGCTGGTGTGGTTTTTCTGTTACCTAGCCACACATTGTAGATAATCTTCTACTAGATAGTCTTCATACTGGCTGTTATTATGAGTATTAAAAAATACTAAAAAAAAAATCATTAAAATATGGCCATCTAAGTTACAATAGAAAATACTTTTAACCAGTGGCTGTTTCTCTCCTCAGCATGCATTACTGCAACATGGCTTCGAAAATAGATCGGACTAAAATGTAAAACAATATGGATTGAAATTCTGGAGTCCTCAAATGCCTAAATGCTTGTTTAAGACCTATTTACACCTATTTGATGATGCTCAACAACATGTTTTCCAAACAATTCATCATCAGCTAGTTACAAGATTTGAGCTGTTTCCATACAACAACATATTTTTCGAAAAACATGCTGTGGAAACAAATTTACAAATATATCATGATTTAATATATATTGAATAAATTATTTCTTTATTTACATTAGCTAATGGTTTAGGAAAAAAGAAAAATCATTGATGACATTTAAATATAGCTCAATAATTTCTAAAATATTATTAATTCCAAAAATTTAGCTTTGCCATCCACTTTTACTATAAAAATATGGGAAATTTTATTTAAAACTCAGTTCAGAAAAGGCAAACTAGAAAAGATTAAAATTAAAATTTTTAGAAACTATGCAATTCAAATTCTTTCACAAATTTAAACTACTTTTCTTTCTTCCTTTACATTGCAATTAACTATTACATTTCTCACATATTCCAAAATAAATTTATAAAATATGACCCAAATGTATAAACTTCTATTTTAATTTTTTAGGTAGTTTCCTCAAGTGACTCGCACATATATGCACATACTTAAATAGCAGTTTATATATTTCTTAATCGGTTCATACAAGTTTTTTATTAAACTTTTTTTTCATGCAGCTTTGTAATATAATCTCATTTAAGCTGCTCTTGAATTTGTTATAGGTACAAATCCTCTCCCTTTAAGATGAGATAATGGGTCAGTGTAACTTCATTTCTCATTTGTATGCTAACTACAAAACTTTTAACTTTTATTCACTTCTTTAATTATTCTTGGTACTTCAGTCCTTTTCTTAAATAGTGTACACAAAATAAATATAGTCCATACTGTGAAGAGATTTGCATGACATTGGATGCTATAAAGAATGCATGCATAGGCTTTCAATTCTAGGATCTATAAAATTTCCATCATAGGACATCAAGATATACAATGAAGCATGGAAAGTAGTTTGTTGGACTTCTGCTGAGCTATCCACAACACATCAAAATAAAATTTAAGCCTTGTTCCCTTTTGAGTCTTAGAGGCTGATAAATTCAATAAGCATTCAAACTGCATTTTGCATGAGTGCACGTTTTGGAAAAGAAACATGTTGTGGCAGTATCGGAAACAATATATACTTCAAAACATCACTATTACAACATAGTGTCTCACATATATGACCAAATCCCAATACATCACTAGAAATAGAATATATCTAAACTATAAAAGCATTTTATCCCATCCTCTGCATAAATCAATAAATACTTCTCTGGTCTTAAGTTTCTTAGTTATTTCCAACATCTAAATTATTAATTCAATTTTTCTTTAATATCAATAACAGTTACCCTTGCTTTCTAGCAAACTGGTAATTTCTCTTTTTGGTAATTTTAACATCACTTTGAGAATTGTTGTAAATTTTAACTTTTGAAAACATTACAAGTAATTTTCTTTCTCCTTAATACAATTTCCTTTTAACAGATCAGAGAATAAGCCATCCTTCATTATTCTAAAATTAAGTTTTACCTCTATCCAGATATTTTGTTGATGGTAGAGATGTCATTTGTGATGATTCAAAAAATATACTAGTATCTTTATTCTGGAGTATATCATTTACTTTCATCTTTCTATTTTCCCTTTTCTTTTTCTTTCTACACACTGACAGTGAAGCTTCATGATCAGTCCAGGGTAATCCATTGATTTAAACTCAGTATAGTATTAGAGCATATATCTTTTTTGATCTTTTCTTTAGCATTTTTCTTTTGTAGGATTTACAACATTGAATGCTTCTATTTTTACTTTCTTTACTCGTTCTTCATCATCATTCTTCTTTTTAATATTCAGGCAGCAGATTTCATCTTTCTGCTTAAAGGGAAAAACCTCAAAAGATACTTGAAACAATGAAATCTAGTATTCATCTGCAAAATTCTTAATTTCATTATTTGTTTTCATGGATACTTTAATCTGATTTTTTTCTTCAATAGCATCATTACAAAGGTCTATTTCTTTTACAGAATCAATTTTAAGTTTCTTAATAACTTCCAACCCTTACTCATTTTCTAATTTTTGTACTCTTTCTACTATACTTTGTGCACTTTCCTGCAATTTATTTTCACTAGATTCAATGGATACTTGAACCATTTCTTCTAAATCACTATGCAATTTTCTTTCCACCCACTCTGTTTTTGTTCTACTTGCTCAAATTTCAGGCTTTATTTTTGATGCATTTCTTTTAATTCACATCTGTCTTTTGTTGCTATTTTTCCAAGTTTTAAATGTGTTTCTTCAACTTTTTGCAATATTTCCGGAGTTTTTTGTTGTGATTCTTCATTTTTTTTATCTCTTTACTGCTTCTTTTTTTCAAAGTTTTGCAGCATTTCCTGCAAAAATACACACATCATTTCAATATTTGGCACTTTCTGAATGAATTCTTGCTCAACCAGCTGTGAATCCATTGGCTGTACTGGCTCTTGTGTTTCTGATAGATCCATGTTTAAGTGATCTTTCATCTTTCTTGTTTTTAAATGTGTTATATGTATACAAACTAAATGTTCAGTTAGATTCCTTTTGTTAATTATTCTTATTATGCAGACATAGAAACTTAAATATATTTTAATTTATATTCTATCATTAAATAAACATATACCTCTCTCAACACTTCATATACGACTTCTCCAAAATAATGTAATATACCTCTACCATAATGTTTATTTTTATTATTTTTATATATACTACCATTTATTAAATACTACCTTGTCTACCTAGACTTCACCTCCATATACATTATGTGAAATCATCACCAATATCAAACTCTCATATGTCTGTTGTAATTACCATTTCTTGCTGTTCTCAATAATAAACAAGTAATTTATCTGATGCTAATAATTCTTTCACTTTTTTAAAAGCTTCATTTTTGACTTCCCATCTCCATCTCTGTTTTTTTGTTTTTTTTTAAAATAAAAGCTCACAAAGGGGTGTGGCTAAATGAAAATTTTTTCTCAAAAAAAATATTCAAAAAAATTCAGTAAACCTAAAAATGCTTGCAAATGTTTAGCATTTGCTGACTTTGGGCATTTTTTAGTGTAATGATCTTCTCTGGGTTAAGGGTGTTTTTTTTTTCTCTGTTATTATGTATTTGAGGAATTTTATTTCTTTTGCTGGCCAAATACCCTTTGAAGCATTTAGTCTAGTACCAAACTTATTTAATTTCCTACAGAAAACATATACTCATTTCTTTAATTTCATTTCATTTTCAGAAACTATCAGGATATCATCCAAATATGGTATAGCCACATCTATTCCTCTAAAAAGGTTTTCCACTTTTCCTTGGAAAATGTTAAGTGCTATAATAGGCAATATGTTAAATTTAAACAATCCCATATGTGTATTTATCATAAGCAACTCAGCTATTCTGTTTGTGGCAGGGATATGATAAATACCAATAGCAAATCTATTTTTGCAAAGTATGAAGCTCTGTACAAGGAAGTTAACACTTCTTGTACATGTGGTATGGAATAGGCTCCTTTGTTAATATTTTTATTAACAGTTACCCAATAATCATTGCACATAGTGCCACTTTCATCTAGTTTCAGTATAAGTGACTAGTCCTCCATCAGTGTAATAATACCTAAGTTTATCAAATCTTTTAATACATTCTCCATTTTGGGCTTAAGAGAAAATGGGACCTTCCTCAGTCTATAAACACCTTGTTATATATTTTCCATTAGTTGTCTTTAATTCTGCAGAGTTAGATTTAAAGAGTTGAGAGAATTTACTTCTTATTTCAACTTCTATTTTCATTCTTATTATATTTATCCTAATACCCAGATCCTTAAACCAATTGTGTCCTAATATTGGACTAATATTTCTCATAATCATGTATAGCAGTAAATTTCTATGGTGGCTATTCACTCTTACAGGCACTAATACCACTTCTTTGATATTAATCCCATTTTTGTTAACCACTAACTTTGTTTTCTTCATTTGTATGTTAATATTGGCTCTTTTGAAAATAACTATTCACTCTTTAAATAACATTAATAATACTCCTGCCTGCTAACAACTTCCACTTTTTATCATTTGACCACGTTTTTTACTTCTAACAATTTTATGGGTATTGTCACTTTTCTTTATTAGCCCACATTCATGGTTTTCTTTGCCACTCATTTCCTTGATTTACTATTGGGTAGTAAATTTTTTTTAACAAATGGTCTGATAAGCCACTGTTAAAACTTATATATTTTGAATTTGCACACAGTTCTTTCCATGACAATATCATATACTAGCAGTTTGTGCCAAAATCTATATCATTTGTGCTTTTGCCGCATTTATCTATTTACTTGAAGTGACTATCTCTGTCGCATTTTTAAATGCTTGTGCATAGTCTAGAATGATTCATGTGCTATCCCATGTTCAATGGCAACATTATATGTTATGGTAGATTCTGCTAGAAGCATCTGCTTAAGCTTCATGTATAACCCATAATAACTGATCCAATAGCATCCTGTCTATATAATCTCTAAACTCACATTCCTTTACTAAAGTTTGCAGTGCTAAATCATATTCACATATACTTTCTTTGTGACTGCACTTTACTACAAGGATGAAGATGTGCTGTATATTTCTATGTTATTGGCTTAAAATAGGTATTTAACTTTCTCAACAATTCCTTGTATGGGATTTCTTCCAACAGCTTTGGATCACATAATGGTTTTCCGGTTACAGGACATTCTGTCCTGATATAGAGTGCCAACTTTCAGCTTGTTTTCAGTAATACCATTTATCATATATTTTCCACATAATTGATTACACCACACAGTTGTATATTTAAAAATTATACTTCAAATTAAATACACCAAAAGTTTTAATATCTTAACAATGAGTTTATTTATTCAGAGTAATGTATAGGTTAGTAATAAATTAGTAGGTTCAACTGGTGAGTGACTAGTTGAACTCTACAAAAAATAATATTATTCAGTGAACAGGTCATATATAGAGTTAAAAGTCTAGTTCCACACTTTTATTGAAAATCTTTCCTTTAACATTACTTCCTTTATTTAAAGTTTATCATTTCAATTCTGTAACTTTCTATGTTCATTTTCACTAACAATTTTAGTGAGCACTTTATTGCTCATTCACGTCTTTTAGTCAGTCCAATTAGATTTGATTGTATCTCTTTTCTTCTGCACTATCTAATCTCAACTGCACTGCATACATTTGACTGTTTTCTGCAGGCATTTTAACAACTCCACTAATTTGCATATTGTTAGACAATTATTGCTATGCAAATTAGAACATGTAAGTTACTCATAGTTTTCTTAATTCTATATTTATGCATACCATTATTTCCAGAGTGATACAAGACAGCCTGTACTGACCAGCTATACACATAGACACATATGAGGGGATACCCAAAAATAACCAGAATCATTCTCTGGTTTGATTGCCTGTTTCAGTAAATGCTTCTGCTCTTACATGCTTTTTGCAGGAACAATTCTGCATCAATCTGCCAAATGACACTACCATGTAAAATCATGATAGGGGTAGCACATTTTTTCATAAAGTGCATTTTGCATATTTGGTATAACTGAAAAGTTCAAATAATGTGAAATTCCGTTTTTGTTAAATTCTGTTTTTGTTTACATAAAGTGATAGGGAAAACAATTGTAATGCTTGAAACAGATTACAAGCAAGCTGATCTCAAAAAAAACACAAGTTTATAAATGGTTTAAATGAAATGTTAAATTTACCACATCCTTAAAAAAAATGGCAAGTGAAGTCCAAAGTTAAAGCGACACTGATTTTTTTTTACACAAACAGCATTTTTCTCTCAGATTTAGTTTATAATGGTCAGGTATTTTATCTGCAGGAACATTTGCATGATGTAAAACGTAAACATATTTTGTGGCAAAGAGAAGAGTACAAGCTTCACTGCAACAAAGGGTCATCTGTCAAAGGCTTGAGTGTAAAACACTTTTTAATTACATTCAGCATGACCCAATCATATCTATCAGGATATTCACTTGATCTCACTTAAATGTCTCTAATTTTTTTTCTTTTTTTTTTTTGTGGACTTAGAAGTGGTAGGGACAAAATGGCATAGGCATTAAAAGGCATAACTTTGCAAATGTTTCAGGACTATTTTGATAAATGAAGAACATGTTTAGAATGATGTACTACATCAAATGGGTAGTAATTTGAAAAAGATTAAATTTATAACATTTAAAAATAAATACACAATTTTTTATTATAAAATGCCAGTTAAGATTTGGGTAACACCTAGGGTATATTATAAAAGTCATATTTGCACATTCATGCAACAAAATCCAGAGTTATGGCAAATTAGCCCAAAGCTGGTCTAGATGAAGGGTTGAGACCTCGAATCAGATTGCACCTCAATTCCTTCACCAATGCTCAATGATTTACTATCCTATGAATGGCATATATGGGATTACACTCAGTCTCCTTTAATTCGTGAGCTGGCAGAAGGACAGGTGGAATATGAGACTCGGGGAATAATTACTAAATTAATGATTAACTACATAAACATACACACATATGGCTTGCTGAGATAATGCATACACTAATAATTAATACTAAAATAAATAGATTTGGATAAGATTTGGGATGGATTGTGAAGAACGCACTAAACATTTTTACAAGTTTAATATCTTTAATTATTAGTAAAAAATAAATTAATTAATATAAAACAAACAGACGTGCATTGGAATTTTACACTCACAGGTGTCTTACAATGATTAACTGAGTTAATTACAAAGGTCTCATCTTTATGATGCACTTTTAATCATTTAACTTTAAATTTTATTACAATTAATATCTATAGTTTATAATCATGCTTTGAATATGGTATACCATCTATTCTAGGTTTGCTATGAGTTAATCTTACAAGAAAGATAAATGACAAAATATAGTTTATTTTGATTAACTTATACATAATGAGAAATAAATGTGCTCCCTATGCAGATTATTACATAAACTAGATCTGGTGTTCAGATCAATGCTGAACTGAATAATATTATGAAGGATGAAATAGTGTATGTAGCAGAGCTTCAGATACTAAGGTGCTACATTATGTAAATAAGAGTTGTAGCCTGAATGTGTAATTAGTCACGGGATTCAGTACCAAGTACTCGTTTCCCTTGTACTGTACAACTTGCTATCATAAAATGAATCTTAGTTCGGGAGATAGGAACAGTTTTACAAATTTGTCTCTGGATCCTTGTGTTCCAGTTCTAGAGAGGCTATCCAAGCTAATAATAATGGGATGGCATTTCATCAGAAGCCCATTTACAAAGAAACATAGCAAGATGTATTGCACATGTTGTGCTTTGTAAAGACACATTCATAACGCTTACCAAAATAATATTAATATTACAATTAAACTAATGCTCTAAATATTTAGTTTCGTTCTGTGAAACCTTATTCTAGTTTGCTAATTAGATACCTAAAACATGCTGAGAAGGGTTTTATTAAAGTAATCTAGCTTAAACTACATCTGAATAATTTATGAAATAAACTAAGGAGGAGAAAAGCATATTTCGGGTTTAACTTATTTATTACTGAATATACTTTTATAATATCATTAACTGTACATATTTATTAATATGTAAACCTTAATGATAAGCTAAGACATGGTTATGCCATAATTGAAAATGGAAATTAATAAGATTAGTAATTTTAGAGAGATGATTAGCTTTCCTGAAATTGATTTATGCTGCTTCTTATGTATAAATATAAACATAAGAAGCAGCATAAATCAATTACAGAAAAGCTTCTAATCATCTCTCTAAAATTACTAATCTTATTAATTTCCATTTTCAATTATGGCATATCATAAAATCAATGATATAAACAAAATAATGTAAAAAAGAATAGGCATGACCACAGTTATTATGTTTAAAAGAATTATTTAGTTATAATTATTCATTAAGTAGGAAATATTTTTATAGTTATTACTAATTTAAAAGTCATATTAAATTTATATTATATAGTTTATTTAATCTATTGAGAAACATTTAGAAATTATAATTTATAAACATTCAACAATATAGCTAGCTTTAGAAACTTATTAGAATAATTTAATTTTAAATTTAATTTTAAAGAGCTCTGCAGGAAGAAATTTACCAATCTTCTTCTAGCTGAGTTGTCTGGTGGGCAGTGGCACTGTTACTTCTCTAGACGGGCTTTTCTCTGGTGTTTTCTTGATAGACTGTTAGTCTCAGGGGAGTCTCGAACTCCTTCATTCCAATAGACCAGTCTTCCTAAGGAAGACAGCAAATTTGGTGGAATTCTAGCCAGTCATTTGCATTGTCAAAATGGGCATAGTTCCCAACAGCAAGTGTTTTATTTATTTAGAAAGTGAACTTTCACTGCTAAAAATTGGGAGGTTTTATATTAACTCTTCCACCCCCACCCCCTGCAAAATCCATTAACTTGTTTATAGTTTTATATTTATAATTGTTAAATTTAACATAGTTTTATTATTTTTTAAATTCTGTGTTAGACTTTAGAAAAGACAAAAGCAAAATTTAATGAATAGTAAAATTGTGCAGGTTCAATGATTTTGCTTTATCCTAAAATCTATTTCAGAATTATTTTAAAATCAGTTCTTGGTCCCCACACAAATTAAACCAGGTGCATGTGGTGTGATATTTCCCAAGAAACATGCTATCTTTTAAAACAGATTTAAGTTGTGTAAACTTGTTATATATGTATTCTAGTCACCTTTAGAATTGAAATTATATACAAGTTTTAACCTAAATAATGAAAAATTTATACATTTTCATTTTAATAAATTTAAGATTTATAACTAATAATTTGATTCTAAAATTAATAAACAGTTTGAAATATAGGTTCCTCACATATATATATAAATATTGTACCAATATCGTATTGGTGCATATATATAATCTTTGGCTAAAAATTATTAAAATAAAATTATCATAAATAATGCAAGGGTTTCAAATTGAGAGAGTTATTTATAAAAATCTAGAGGTTTTTTTTTAAAAGTTTGTTAAAAATCAATTAATGAGTCAGAAGGGGGGACAGGGTTTGCTTTAAAAACGTCAAACTAAAAGTTTAAGGATTGAGTGAAAGAGAGAGGGAATTAACTCGACAATTAATATAAGAAAGTAAATAAACAATTAAAAGTTATGATAGTTCAAGAATAAATCTCTTTCTTGTCGTTTAAATTATTAAAGAAAGAAAAAAAGGAAAGAAATCTTAAAACTAAGTAATGAGTTTATTAGAAAGAGATATATGTGTATAAATGATGAATTAATTTTAAGTATAAGAAAAATGTGTGCATGTTGATAAAATAAATACGTGTGTGTTAAATATTAAAAATGATATAGAAGTTAAAATGTAAAAACAAAACATGCAATGGCTACTAATTAAAAATCCACAAAGACAACAAGTTTGCGATGGCTACTAAATGAAAACATGTAATTAAAAGCTTATCTAAGGAATGTGTTTGAAAACATTGGAGGAACTTCAACAACAGAGATAGCTGGCGGACACCAAAATCACAACAGGTCATCCTAATAAATAGTCCAGTTTTTTCATTGGACAATCAGTTCAGTTCAGTCAATTAATCAGTTCAGATAACAATTCAGTTCAGATTACAATCAGTAATCAATCAGTCAATCTATTATGTATCCAGAACCAGAGACCATACAGTGCTGAGCAGCTTTTAGAAAAATATGACCTTGCTTCAGCCCTTATAGACATCTAATAAGATCAGCAATTTACCCGGTAAAGTGATGCCTTCCTAACAACTTGAAAAATCACCAGAATATTTAACTGTATCTAAGAATAATGCCAAGGAATACTAAGTATAAACTTCGAATTCAGCCGGCTGGAAATATTTTCACGTAAAGTAACAACTAGCAAGAAGTCCACGTTCAAATCCTAGGTAATAAATAATATTTTTGTTATTCCCATTTATAAATAAAGAAGCCATTGCAATAGTTTGAAGCCTCCCAGAGTCAAATAATAATGAACTCTATAGCATACATAAACAACTATTGATGTGCATGTTTTAAAATGTAATGTATGAGAATACTTTTTGATATATTATACTGATTTCTTGTGTATTTAAATGCCACATTATTTAATGCTTGTTATCTTATAGCTTATGATATGAATTCAGAGTGCGTGCATAGTCAGTATATGCAATTATCATTGTCTAAATTAATAAGTTCTCATAAGTAATTTAAAATTAGAATAATAAATGTTTAGAAAATAAATTATCTTAAGCTTAATTTTGTCAGTCAATTCTTTTTACCACTAATTAAAGCAATAACTTGTGAATGTATTACAATAGACTGAGCTAGTTATGGGATTGTCTTAGGCATTGAATTAATTGCCATTGTTCAAAGCACATTGAATGCTTTGGTAATTAACTGGCGCCCGGGGTTTACTCCGAAACAAAAAAGTGCTTTAAATGAGGTGTTGAATTTAACAGTCGAGAAGAAATCTGTTTCCTTCAAATGTGGTCAGTTATATATATATATATGTGTGTGTGTGTGCTGGCTTGGATACAGGTGCTCTTTGAGTACTCTCTTCTCTGCCTAAGGGGCCATGGTGGAGCAATACGTACATTGCATCAGGTGAAGATCTAAATTTATTAAGAATAAATTGTCTCATATTTTGTATAAAAGTCTTATAATTTTGCCATCATAAAGTTATTGTATTAAAGAGTAAAGTATATAGATTTCATTTACTCCCTGTAAGTGATCTTTCTCTCCTAGACATGCACCACCCGGTACAATATATATATATACGTGTTCATACATATATAATGATGCCTACACAGATACAAATTTAATTTAAAATATACACAATATATGTGTATATACATTAATATACATTATTATATGTAGCTATATGTAAATATACATGGACTTCGAGGGGTTTAAATACAGGACAAGCATTACTATGGAACATAGTAGGTGAAACAGGATGCTAGTCAATAAATACCATTTCAATATATATATATATATTTTAAATACAAGTATATTTTATATACCTGAAGTCTAGATGTAATGTAGGGGATTTGAACACAGACATTCAAAGTTCCTTTGAAAATTTACAAATAGCAGCTAAAGAATTTTTAACAGGTAATGCAGTAATAAATGAAAAGGAAAAACCATCTATCAAATGTATAATATCAACCATATGCTAAATAAAATCTGACCTTTTGAATAAACTTACTTCATACATATCAGAACCAGTATAGAAGTCAGATAATGTAATCAAAAGAAAACTGAATCAACTTCCTAAAAAAAATCATGAAAGGAAAAACAAATCCCATTTCAAGATATCAGAAAACATAATAGATTGGAGGCAAATAACCCATGGAAAAAAATAGAAAAATTCAATACAAAAATGAAAACTAATTTTTCTGATATCTTAGGTGACATAATGAATGGTAAAGAAATAAGTATAACTCTTTCAAAATATAAAAACATCTTTAAAAGATCAAATACTACCAAATAACAGCACCAACCTTGTAATACCAAAAAAAATGCACTCATAGCCATTCCAAACAATTCAGGCTATAGTAAATAACTCTTTGTGTGTGTGTTGTTGTTTGTTTGTTTTTTTTGTATTATTATGTTTTTCTCAAACATCTAACTAACTCTACATCTACAATATAAAAACTTTTCAGTTTGGATTTTTAACCAATTTTGTATCCATTGTTGGATAGATTTCGTATAAAGAAGGAGAAATATTAATCATGAAATTTACCATAGACTTACTCAATATTAGAGATATAGATTCAGCTAGTAAAATAGTGGTTGAATATTGTAAAACCATACATAATTAGCTTAGTTGAAACAAATATTTATGCAGGGTCCCAAATTGATCCCCGTAACTATCTCAGCAAATCAGATTATTCAGCATTCTCAAAAGTATCATCTGCACCAACTTCAGGCACAAGAGTAATGTAACCATATTTTGTAATTACAACTCTTTCAAAATAGTATATATCAACAATCATTTATTAGTCATAACTATAAATTAACAAACAATAAAACTAAATATTGTCTTTGTCTATTTATCCCTAAATCAAAAAATAATGAACAGAATAATATTGATTTTAATTTATTTTTTTTCCACTTCAACATTGGAGATTTCAACATATTGTCTTTGTCTATTTATCCCTAAATCAAAAAATAATGAACAGAATAATATTGATTTTAATTTATTTTTTTTCCACTTCAACATTGGAGATTTCAACATGAGCAATAGCATTTTGTTTCATAATAGATACATTTCATCAACTTCCCCCTTACAAATGTAGAGGATTTTCTACCAAATAACTAACTTTTGTTTCACAGTGGCAGACACTCGTCAGTCATTGATCTCATCTTCTATTCCTCAATGCTGCTTCATATACTCCCTATTAAGTTAATTCCCTTTCCAAGTTCAGATCACTCTTCAATAATGGTCATACTTAATTTAAACCTAGTTAATTACTCAAGTCATCACAAAAAACAATAAGAATTATTTTGTGAATAAAGACCACAGACTACCTATTCAATGAAATTTACATTTTGTTGTTTAAATTGAAAAATAATGACCTAAATGCTGGGCAAGCATGAATAGTCTTCACAAATATAATATTACGTGCAATACACCACGTTAATAAAGTGTCCACATCTCTCTCACAAAGCTTTTATCATACAAAGCAAACTAATAGATAATAGCAAAGTGATGCTAGCACTGAGAACTGAGAAAGTAATAAAAATCAATCTGCAAAGAACTGGTTAAGTATCTGGTTATAAAAAAAAAAATTATGTCACAGCCCTGTGTATGGTAAAAAAAAACTATATTTTGAAGGGCTTTCAGTCAATCACCTACTATAAGAGGACCTTCAGCCTTATATCAGTGTAAGAAAGTGATAGCTTGTAACAATATAACAATGTTTTACACATACTTCAAGCGAAAATTTCAAAAAACAAAAGCTTTTGAATCTTCTTCTAAATATTTTGGCAATATAAAGATACAAGATACATTCAAACCTCTGGATTTCTTAGATAAAATGTCAGACTTAATGCAAGATACATTCAAACCTCTGGATTTCTTAGATAAAATGTCAGACTTAATGCCACCTGAGACTGCTTAGAATATCAAAATTTGTGCTCTTATATCTTAGTTCATTTATAGCAAAATTTCTTGCTAACATGGCCAATTTTCTACCAAGGGAGATATAAAATAAGAGGCCAATACTCAATATCCTTGGTGCCTTTCTGCAAAAAATCCATTTTGCCAACAAGATTATAAAATATTAAACCTATATCTATAAGTCCATTGGGATCAAAGTGTTAGTCATCAAAGAAAAGGTTGAACCATGTATACCGCCAACACTTTATTATACCCCAATAAATAAATAAAAAACTTCTGGCAAAAAAGATGATGGTGTTTCTGTCTTAAACTCAGAAATAAAGTAGTAAATTTCCATTTTCATGAATAGATTATAATGTAAGCAATCACATAATAATAACATCTACAATACCAAGAATATATGGAATAGACTTTAGGAGTTTGCCCTGCTTGGATCTTTTAAAATCCCAGAAAAGAATCTAAACTTTAGTAATAGCAAATTCATTTTAAGAGCCACAATAAATTCATTTAACAAACTATAAAAAAATAATAATAATAAACTTTTAAAAATATATGAAAAATACTAATCTGTGTGCTATTACTAAGAGTTGAATGTATTTAGAAAGTTTAAATAAAGTTTCAATTTTTTCTAAAGACATTCAGTTCTTAATATTAGATGACGGAAATAATCCAATAAATAATTAATACTAAAATGATATCATCACAAATCCTCAGACAAACATTAATAAATAGATGTTTATTGCTTGGAGGGGAGGGGGCTTATTAATATATATATATATACACACAGACATTGTAACCTTCCCTTTCAATTGCTTCACAAATACTATACACTCTATTATCTATTACACTAACTCAACATTAGACAATCAAATATAATAACAATAAGGTAGGAGACTCTTTATCTGGTTTGCAACCTTCAATACATAAAAACATAAGCTATACTTTAGGGATGATTACAACATAGAGGTTTTAACATTGAGAAACATATAAAATACACTCCACAATGACATTGCTATTGTAGAAGTTCTCCAACTACCATCCTATTATAATCATTAGGAAAATCCCTACAACAAACAATAACTAACATAATATTTAATTTTAAATCTGACCCTTCCTTTACAATAGGGAAGAGAAAATAGTGTCCTGAGGGCCATATATGGCCTGCTAAGAGTTTTTATGTGGCCTGCCAAGACAATCAGAAAAATCCACCTTGACCTGAGAATTCCTTCCTATGTGTGACAGAAGTTTCATCTCATATTTTCCATTAGGATGGCCACGTCAATACACAGGTGCAGTATTGATACGATGTACAGTGCTTTTCCAATTGATCTGGTTAATTTCAATTTTGTCTTTGCATTAGCAAATATAGACATTTCCAACTTTAGTAAAACTATAAATCCTCTGAAAAAATGTAAAATCGGTGATGAATGTCATGTGTTTAATGAAGAATGGACAAACAAATATTTCTTTGGTAATACAGGGAATAAAGGAGTGTGTTTATTGTGTCATGAAAAAAGGTGTGGCCCTTCGCTAATCTTCGCTTCCACAAAGTGGCCCTCGATGCAGCCCTCCGCCAATCTCTGCGGCCCCCGAGCCAAAACAATTGTCCACCCATTTTACAATTTAAGAAGCTATAAAATAATAACATTAAAAACACACACTAAATTAAATTAAAATAATTAACAATATCTTATGGGTATCTCAAGAATCATAATTATTCTGTTCTAAAATATAATATAACAATTTTATTGATTATTAAATAATTGAATTGCAAGAGGGATTTTATGGGGATACAACTATTTAAATAGAAATCACACCATTGAAACACATTAACTATCTTCCCATTTTGAAATTCACTTAACTATAACAATAATATATGAAGATTAACAACTACAATATATTTCCTACATTCACTTAAATAATTTAACTTATTTTCCAAAGATTTACTCTTATACTTATACAAATAACAATCATCATTAAATAATCATTTTATTATAATTGAAAGCTTTATCATTTAATCCTTATCTTCTAAATCTCATTCAATTAAATAAATTTCTTAATTAATTAGCATTTACCCATTGTAATTCTATCTTTCAGAATTACAAACATTATAATATACTTTATAAGTAACTTGTACTTCAAAATAAAATAATATTTCTAAATTTATCTCCATAAAATAAATTTCACAACTGGATTTCAAAATTAGAATGTGACTCTTAAAACATAATATTAATTTCTATTATATGCTCTCCATTTGTAATAATACTTAATTGCACTTTTAAAATAAATCTTCAAAATTATTTTATATTTAACACAAATATAAAGTCATACAAATTCCCTTTAATATAATTATAATTTAAAATTAATTAATAATTAATGTATCAGTTATATATTCTTGAATATAATTCTTTATATAAAATAGGTAATAAATATATGTGCTTTATGGATATGACCTTGTGATGGAAATGACTCTCAAATGCAATAAAATTACTAATACAAACTTACAATTAAAATATTCATTTATTTACAATAATTAATAACATACAGTAATAAACATTATATTAAATAATTAACTAACAAAATAATTATTTAAATATTCATAAATTTACAATAAAATTATTTACATTCATAACAGAAAAATAATTATTCCATACATTTTAACCTTCACCTTATTTTTATTATCTAGTTCATTAAAATAATAAATTCATCCTTCTTATCATCATGCATGCTTTCTTAATATTATTATACAGTTTTACCATCCATGACCTTATTGAAAAAATTAAAAGATTGAAATGGAGTTGGGCTGGACATATTGCTAGAAGAGATGATAATAGATGGACAATTGAAATTTTAAACTGGATTCCAAGAGATTATAAAAGACCCAGAAAGAGACCACACGTGAGATGGATGGATGAAATAAGAAAATGTGCAGGGGTGTTGTGGAGAAGAGAAGCTAAAGATTGGAGAAGATGGATTAAACTTGGAGAGACCTTCATCCTGCAGTGGATTGATAATGGTTGATGATGATGATGATGACCATCCATGAGTTATCTCCTTGGTCAACTTTCCATGTTTACCTTATATTTTATAATTTCAGATATTTCAATAAAGTTATAACATTTTAATAATTCATACTGAAAATATATATGAAAATAATGCACTACAATTTTATTAACAAAATTAGTACTGTTGTGATAATATATATATTTAAAAAAAGCAATATTTTAATGCGATTTTGAAGTTATGCGATTCATGTTTCTTCTTAATATCTTTCATATTTCACTATATTTATTAGCTATCAAGAAATTTAAAGTATTAATAACTTATTTTGACTTGAAATACTTTTTTTTTTTTTTTCAAAAATATAACGTTATATTAGCAGCTAACGTGAATATGGCCTGAATAGACACAGGTATATAATAAGCCTGTGTGTTTCAATTATTACTTAGTTTCTATGTAAATAACCTATTTATACTAATTAATAAATAATAATAATAATAGATTTATACTTACATATAAAAATATCGCAATAAATATTCAAAAAATTTAAACTTTTAAAACATCTTTGTTATATATAACAGAAATAAATAATCTTTTAGATTTTTAATTAAAATAAAAAACGAAGATTTTATAAATGGAAAATAATCTTTCTGATGATAATGTATAATCTTTTTGTTTTGATTACGATCTCATTTTTTTAATATAGAAACAAAACCATTAACACAGCTCAAGATTGAAAGTGGTGTTAGTTGTACATCACATCATTAATAAAAATAAAGTGGCTAACAGGTTTCTCTGGGCATAATTGCTGAGAGATTCTTGACTTCATTTAAGGAGAAGCCACAATACATCACATCACATCGAATCTGATTTCTTACCAGTTTACAAACGAATGCTAGTGTTAATAATTAAAATACATATGAAAAATGTAAAATTAAATACTGTAGTTAATAAAAAAAGTAAAAAAAGTTTGTCTTGTATTATTTTTTTTCAAATATTTAAAAAAATTTATTAGTCATACTTTATTTGCTTATTTCTTTTAATGCAAATTTTAAAGTAATTTTTCCTTGTTGCTTTGCTTTTATGAGAATTCCGAAAATTATAGAACCTATCCCCCATTTTTCAAGATAAGTTAAGTCTATTTTTGTGTGATTTTTTTTAATGCGGGTTTTCTGTGGAACCTATCTACCGCATAAAATGAGACCCAGGTATAATGTATTTAAAATAAATGATGAAATCAATGATTCTTTTTTTTTTCATACACTATCATACATTTTATGCATTCTTTCTTTCTATTATATACATTTTCTGTCTTACTTTGATCTCAAGTATCAATATTTAAACAATAATTTATTTAGATTTTATGTGAATACAAAGTGTTTGTTTTGTGTATGGTCTTACTACTTTTATGCTAATCTGACAAAACTTAGGAAGAAAAAAACTATAAAATTCCTAAAAATAGCTAGTCAACTTTCGATGCCTACTATATTTTTATTTTACAGAAAACTTCATAAATAAGAAACTGATTTTATTTAAGTACTATATCAAAATCTAGGAATAAACATCTTTATTTATGAGGTGTCATACTTTGGCATGTAGTCATTTTTCCTAATGATCTTACCCTAATTTTGTTCTGGCTTATATATCAAGCACTTGCAGTATATACAACACTCATGTTGCTGAGGAAAATCTTCTCATCTTCTTCTAATAAAACATATGGGTATCACACAGATTAATCCCATTAAACTATTTACTCAGTTCTTCAGGATGGTATTTTTATATCCTATCCTGGAATTTCAACTTATCTTTTCATACTATATTTTCAACATCTACTACTATAAACTATCTCTGGAATAATAATATAATCCAATCCTCCAATCAGATGTATTAGAGATCATGTCACAAAGCAAATAGTTTACCTTTACCATCATCAATTTGATATTTTTTTAATATAATAAATGAGATCATAATTATTTTTCCATGTTAACACTCACTCTTTTCCTTACTCTCATAAGGAACATTATATAGAATCCTATATTTTTTTATTTATCATCAGTATCTCATTTCACTTATCAAATATACTTTATGATAACAAATTTGAAGTATATTTAAAACACATTTTACTACAATTAACTTTTATTTTATATAGCGTCTGTGGTCACGCTTTCTTTGCCAGTACTTCAGATTTGTTCATATATAAATATTTGAGTTGTAGGGATAAGAGGATTCCTCTTATTCCTGCATAAATACTATATCTTGTATTGATGAGAAAGTATTCATTTATTATTAACACTCGCAAAGCGTTTGCACAATTAGCTTGAAAGCTGATATTCGAATGTAAATACAATTAACTTTTAAAAATGTATATCTACTAAAACAAAGTTAAAGTATTATACTATCCACATATACTCTTATGTGATAATTCATGTATACTCTCTTCATTCTCTAAGCATACTCTTCATTTTTTAACAAAAACGAATAATAATAGGTTAATACATCTTAACTTTACATACTAGATTGCATATAAAAATTATTTCAACTATTGCTAACCATAATACATAGTATTTATATTTCATATCAAAAAATATTAATAATAAATTTAAAATTAAAAACTTTTTCAATTCCTAGTTTAACATTACCAACATTACCGGAGTAACTAAATAGATGTTTACAATTCCTCACGAGTTTGGTGCTTCTTAAAAAACACATGTACATGTAAGCAAAACATTTGAAAAATAATCATAACAATAACTGGATAAAAGTTTCTGAATCTGATGCATCTTTCATTACTTTTTCGATCTTGAATGGTTTAAAGTTAAATGCGCATAATTATACTCTTGAAAAAAATAATAACGAAAGAGTTTAATAAATATTTTCACATTAATTTTCCCATTAATTCATCAATAAATTTTACTCCAACTTATCGCTTCACTTCACTCTTATTTTAATAGTTTCATAAGTTTTAGATATACATAAATAAATTCATATAACTTTCTGTACCATAATCATTTTCGTTATTAACATACCCTATTAAAAAATTAAACAGACTTTTCTGTTTATCTTTTTAATATTCCTTTCTTATAATACACATAACTTTATCTGTTAATATCAAGATAGTGTTCCTCTATATAAGATTTCATCTTATATTAAACATGATAAATATTAGTTCTTTTTGGCTGTTTTATCATTTATTCATTATTAAATATATGCTAAATATTTTCTTTTTTAATTTTTTTTTTTTCAAGCTATTTAGCAATATCAATTACAGTATTTAATTCGGAAAGAAAATTAATTTTAACTAGACTTATCCCTATCAATAAAGTCATTATTTTTAAAGTTCGATAAAATAACTTTACAAGTTTTAAAAATTTATATATCTGGATTTTAAATTTGTTCCTCTGTTTTGATACATAACTAACAAAATTATTTAATTTGGCATACTTAAACAAATATTTTCTTACATGAGAGCAAATATATTTTTATTTAAGTAAATGTAGTTTTCTGTCCTTTTTCATTGTTCTTCGGAATGACAATAATATTTTTAATTCTTCTTATAGAATTTGTTTTGCTATCATTTTAATTATAAATTGACTTTTAGGATTTAGGTTGTAATAAAGAAATTAGTTTAAATTCACTCCATGGCGTTAAAGGTTACTATTAAATATATTATACCCTTAGGCAGGTTTTAATTATTACCTTTACTATTTAAAAAATTAAAATATTTTAATTTTTTTATACTTTTTTATGAACTAAAGTGACACATCTATTCCCTTTAGTTTTTAATGAATTAATTCCCTGGTTCATCCGCTCACTGACTTTTATAGTCCAGATAGAATGACATCAGAAAATCAATTAATTAGACCTTATTGGATAATATCGAAAATCAATTAGTAAAACTATAAACTATTATCTTTTTGTCAGTATTTAAAATTTATTAAAAATTAATAAATATTTTACAAAGGAACTTTTTAAATATAATTATGATTTTAATATATGATATTAATTTACTTTAAATAAGAAATATAACAGTAAATAGTTACATTTTAAATATATTGTCATGATAATTTTAAAATAATTATTTATTATCTTACAATAAATAATTGTTCCTTCTTTTACTTACTAGAATTCTATACAGATTAGAACAGCGGTCCCCAACCTTTTTGCATTTAAGAGCACGTTCTATAATACTGGCCAGGTGGCGGGCACCATTTATTTTTTCAATATAAATTTATAGTTGGATATTGTTAATAATACACATAATGTACAAAAAAATATTTATTTCAAAAATAAAATTTTAACATTTGATTACAATATAATACAATAATTTATAAGAAATTTTAAAAATTAAATTTATTTGTATCAGATAAATATTTTTTATTGTGTTCTGATAGCGGCGGGCACACATAAAATGGTCTGCGGGCGCCATGGTGCCCGCGGTCATAGGGTTGGGGACCCCTGGATTCAAACATTTATCTTTAAAGGATCACTATAAGAAAAATAATCTAAGGTTAAATATATTACTACTGCAACTTTTATTAATGTTAATAAGTCTATATACTAAAGATATGTACATAAATTAAAAACTATTGTAGTGAAATTATATAATGGTTGATATGTTCAAGTGTACCAGTGTTATGAGATACTGTGGAGAGTGGTGGGTTTTGTGAAAGTCTATGCTCATATACCCTATATATTACATATATAGACATAGGTACATAATAAGCCTGTGTGTTTCAGTTATAAACAATTATAAATAAAGGATGATTTCTACAGATCTCTACAGAATTTTACCTTTAAATTTTATGCATTAATTTATTTATGCACATCATATTAAAATTTATAGCATTAGAATTACTTAAAATTTTAATTTTTGGAGCTATAATATACATTTTATATTCTACTTTTACTATGGATAACCAATCAAAAGTTTACAATATAAAGACTTATTCACTATTTATAAGTTTAAGTTTTCCTATATTACAATGATTCAATCATTGTTTTGCATCTATCATTTATAGTTCTATATAATAGAATTAACTTTGATTTGTAAAATTATTGTATTTCTTCTTTTCATTCTCATACAATTATCATCATCATCATCATCATCATCATCATCATCATTATTATTATTATTATTATTATTATTATTATTATTTTACGTTAAGAATTATTTTGTTTAAACCTTTGAATTTGCCAAGACTTGAATTATATAAGTGTGCTGGAGTTTTAACTATAAATCAACTATTTTTGGTGAATATTTTGTGTTATTATATTAAATACAAAGGAACTTATAAAAATAATTCTTCATCAATAATGATGACTAGATTAAGTGATTTTGATTTACTTTTTGAACCAGCATACTTTATAACTCATTGTAGATATCAGAAATGTTATCTTGGTCCAAGATTTCACAATATTTTTATAAGGAACATTGAATTTAATGTTAATGACCTATCAAGAAAAACTTTGAGAAAATTCATTATGGACTGGATTATAATTGATAATAATGAAAAACTTTTTATTTCTATTTAATTATTTTATACATTATTGTTTTTTATTTTATTTGCACATGTACTTTTGTTAAGCTTCATGCGTGATTTTTTATCACAAGGAGATTATATGTTTATTAAATTAAATTATTATTATTATTATTATTATTATTACATTCATATCGGCCTTTCAAGCCAAATTGTGCAAACGCTTTTGCGAGTGTTAAATAATAAATGAATACCGTCTGACCAATACAAGATATAGAATTTATGCAGGAATAAAAGGAATCCAAAAAGAAATCCTCTTATTCCTACGACTCAAATATTTATATATGAGCAAATCTGAAGTACTGGCACAGAAGGTGTGACTATAGAACAGTCACTTTAAATTACTATATATAATGTATGAATGAATGACGCCGATGAAATTTACTAGAATTTACTGAACGTCAATCCCACTGAAACTTAATCATATATATAAATCAGCATTTATTTTTATAGCGTCTGTATACAATTGTAATTACATTCATATCGGCCTTTCAAGCCAAATTGTGCAAACGCTTTTGCGAGTGTTAAATAATAAATGAATACCGTCTGACCAATATAAGATATAGAATTTATGCAGGAATAAAAGGAATCCCAAAAGGAATCCTCTTATTCCTACGACTCAAATATTTATATATGCGTCATTCATTCATACATTATATATAGTAATTCAAAGTGACTGTTCTATAGTCACACCTTCTGTGCCAGTACTTCAGATTTGCTCATATATAAATATTTGAGTCGTAGGAATAAGAGGATTCCTTTTGGGATTCCTTTTATTCCTGCATAAATTCTATATCTTGTATTGGTCAGACGGTATTCATTTATTATTTAACACTCGCAAAAGCGTTTGCACAATTTGGCTTGAAAGGCCGATATGAATGTAATTACAATTGTATACAGACGCTATAAAAATAAATGCTGATTATTATTATTATTATTATTATTATTATTATTATTATTATTATTATTATTATTATTATTATTATTATTATTATTATTATTATTATTATTATTATTATTATTATTATTATTATTATTATTATTATTATTATTATTATTATTATTATTATTATTATTATTATTATTATTATTATTATTATTATTATTATTATTATTATTATTATTATTATTATTATTATTATTATTATTATTATTATTATTATTATTATTATTATTATTATTATTATTATTATTATTATTATTATTATTATTATTATTATTATTATTATTATTATTATTATTATTATTATTATTATTATTATTATTATTATTATTATTATTATTATTATTATTATTATTATTATTATTATTATTATGTTTCAAAGCAAAACTTTATTGAGTCTAAAAAGTTACAGAGTCATATATTGATTTTTTACAAATGAAAAACAAATTACAACTTTCAATACATAAGTCTTTATCTTTTCTGCATACTTTTTTCTCTTCTTGTTTTTAAATTTGGTCTTCTATTTAGTTCAGTTTATGCTTGCATTTTTTTTTTTTTAAAATTGGAAAAAATGCTGATGTTGAAAATGTCATCATCTATCTTATTGGTCTTTATATTTCATAGACTGGATCTCTGTTTCAAGTGTGACCATGTGGCTGCAAATATATCTGGTTGAGCTAGGATGCTGTCTCTTTTTCTTAACAGTTCTAGTTTTATTGAATATGTTGCTGGGTGGCGTCGAGGGTTATTGGCAAGTGCAAAAGTGCATCTGGTGCACCAGTAGGCATAAAGGCTGTATGTTGCTGCACGAATAGCAGGGTTGTTGCCTTTTTTAAATGTATTTATTATTTCATCAATTGAAATGATAGCCTTTCTGTATGTGGTAAACATTGTGCGACGTATTGTTTCTAGGGCACTGCAGGAATGAAGAAAATGATCTTGTGTCTCTTCTTCTCTATGACATAGCCCGCACATGGGGTCTATATTGGTATAGAATCTACGAAATCTAAGGAAATGGGTTGTGGGTAGAGCATTGAGATTAAGCTTAAGCAGAAAATCGAATAATTTTGGTTCTAATGACCATTTTCTGAATTGTTGCAGTAGTTGCCTGTTGTCTATTCCAAGAACTGATGGATGTAGATTGGGTGTCTGGTTTGGATGTAGTATATTGTAAATGTCCCAGTATGTATACTTGTTGTCATTATTGAGTGATATTTTGTTGTATATTGGCTTGAGTTCTTCAATCAGTGTGGATAGATATCCATATGAAGGGGGTGGTCTGTCTGTGGGTATTATACTGATTACACACTCCAGGTCTGGAAATCTTTTTATGGTTGCTGTTATTAGATTTACTGATTTCTGTGTGTAAAAAACATTGATTGTATGGAGTCCAAGTCCATTGCTATGTGGTGGTCTGCTCAGATTTTTTAAAGAGATTGCCACTGTCTTTCTCTTCCATATTAGTTTGTTACAGATTGACGAGATTTTAGATATGAATGTTTTTGCAAATTTGATTATAGGTGTATAGTATGTAATTTTTGTAGTTATAAGTTGATTAAATAGTGCTACCTTTGCATATATTGACAGGTATGACTTTTCAAGTGAGGCTGTGATTTTTTCAGCATCTATTTTTAATTTATTTTGAATTTTTTGCCTCATTCCATTGGTTCCAAGGTAGAATGGGAAACCAAGGAAAGCAGATGGTTTACCATTAAACATCTCTGTACAGTGCTTGCCTGTGTATATTGACCATGCTGCAGTTTTATTTGTGTTAATTTTTAAATTAAAATTTGAGGTATAATTCTTGATTATCTCTTGTAATATGGGGAGGTTCTTTTTAGAGGGGAGGAAAACGGTTACATCGTCCATATAGGCTATGCATGATATATTTAAAGCAGTGTTTGGAATTTGAA
This sequence comes from Epiperipatus broadwayi, assembly GCA_028023455.1. Taxonomy (NCBI): domain Eukaryota; kingdom Metazoa; phylum Onychophora; class Udeonychophora; order Euonychophora; family Peripatidae; genus Epiperipatus; species Epiperipatus broadwayi. Next base: position 2,486,457 of record JAQFVV010006337.1, read on the forward strand.
TGCCTTTTATTTTTTTCTGTATCTCTATTAATAGAGGATTTATATATATTGTAAAGAGCAAGGCACTTAGGGGGATCCTTGTGGGATGGATTGACTCGGTCTGAAGGCTGGTGATTTTTTTCCATTCAATGTGATGTGAATTTCACGGCTGAGTAGCAGATTTGCTATTATATATAGTAGGGATGGAGGTGTTGTTGTTTTTTTCAGCACGTCTAATAATTTGGCTATAGGCACTGAGTCAAAAGCTGCCTCAATGTCTAGTTGAACTATAATTGGTGCATATTTCTTTCTTTTTTTTACTACTTCGATAATTGTTTTGTACATTAAGGCACCCTGGCCAATGGATGATCCTTTTTTGGCATATTGTGCTGATGATAACACAGGGAGTATGTGTTGTTCTATTTTTTCCTTTATCACTCTTTCAAGAATTTTTATTCCTAAAGGTCCCATTGAAATTGGTCGTAGATTAGATAAAGATGATATTGCTGTTGGTTTTTTGTTAAATGGAACCATTGCAATTGGGTATAGACTTTGTATGTTGTAAATTTTTTGGGATATGTAATTGGCTAGATCGCACAGATATTTTGATGTGAAGTGACTAAGATGTTTGAACACAAATTTGGGGATTCCTTGTGGTCCTGGGTGACATGTGTTTGTTATTGTTGCAAGTTGAAATGCAATGTCAGTTGTTGTTATTGGTGTGTCTGTTTCAGGGTCTCCAAATATGTCTTCATTTGGTATGTACACTCTGTTTTTGCAGTTTTTTTTTAAAGTGTTGATATATTGGGTTTATCATGTTATGTCCAGCTGTTATAGAGCCATCTATTTCAAGTGCCATAGGCACTCTGACTGTGGATGGGTATCCCAATGCCCACCGTATGTATGCTCTGGTCCAAGTATGTTGTTGTGTAAGGCATATTTTTTTCTTTTTTATTGCTACATATTGCTTTAGTGTATTGCATGTATTGTTGTACATTTCTGTAAGTTTTTTAATTTGTGTTTGATTATCTGTAGTTGGTCTGGAAATGGTTATTCTTTTATGTAGTTCATCTGCCAATGCTAATAATCTGGTGGGGGGTGTTGAGTTGCAGGTAATATGATTGATGTTGAAAGAAAGTATATTGGTGAATGCTATATACTTTTGTACTGGATCGAGTGACATGTTTGAAGTTTTTGGAGCATTATATATGTTTCTGAATATAAGAATTCAGTTGTTTGTGCTGGAAGAAGTATTTGCATAGTCTTTTGGAGGGCTATTGTTGTATTCTGTATTTTTGTTAGGTCGAGGGTGATGAACTGAGCAGCATGATCTGAGATTGTAGATGGACAGAGTTCAAGATTAAAATAATGATGTAACATTGGTGAGTAGAAACACAAATCAATAAGTGACATATCTATTGTTATTAAAAGATATTGAGTTTGATGGGAGAAAGTCCTCAGCACTCATAAGTGGGGTTGTTATTTGATGGATCCATTTGGTGACAAAAGTTTGGTAGGTCATGTTGAAATCTCCCAGGAGTATTATGGGATTTGGTGTTGCTGTAAGCATTGAATTTATTGTTGCTATTATTCTGGAGATGATGACAGGGCCTGGTGGTATATATACAAATACTAGGTTAAGTGTGATATTTTTATGATGGAGTGTTAATATGATAAGATTAGAGTCAATATATATAATTTTAAAAGAATCGAAAGGGCAGTTGTGGGAAATAATTATGCCTGTGCCACCTGATGGTGATGATGATTGCCTTGAGCAGGCACAAAAACCTTGGCTGACTAAATATTTTGATGGATCAATTTGAGAGCTGCTGTATATTTTTGTTTCCAAAAGCCCCAGTATGTGTGGTTGTGTTGTATGTAACCATTTTTTGAGATCAAAAAGTTTTTTGGTGGCATTTAAGCCTCTAATGTTGAGAGATTCAATTTTTATCTTCATGTTTTAAATAATTTTTTAACAGGGTATTGATTTTTATTTTATTTTTAATACTACATTTTTGTTTTTTTTTTTTTTTATTATTATTATTATTATTATTATTATTATTATTATTATTATTATTATTATTATTATTATTATTATTATTATTATTATTATTATTATTATTATTATTATTATTATTATTATTATTATTATTATTATTATTATTATTATTATTATTATTATTATTATTATTATTATTATTATTATTATTATTATTATTATTATTATTATTATTATTATTATTATTATTATTATTATTATTATTATTATTATTATTATTATTATTATTATTATTATTATTATTATTATTATTATTATTATTATTATTATTATTATTATTATTATTATTATTATTATTATTATTATTATTATTATTATTATTATTATTATTATTATTATTATTATTATTATTATTATTATTATTATTATTATTATTATTATTATTATTATTATTATTATTATTATTATTATTATTATTATTATTATTATTATTATTATTATTATTATTATTATTATTATTATTATTATTATTATTATTATTATTATTATTATTATTATTATTATTATTATTATTATTATTATTATTATTATTATTATTATTATTATTATTATTATTATTATTATAAAAAACAACTGAATTATTTATTATTCAGGAGGAAATTTGAGCACTGTAATAACAGAGATAAGTCATGATCAATGATTTCTGAGTTCTAGAACCTATCATTCTATCTCTGTACTAAATCATGCAGAGCCATTCTTCATATGCATTGTGCAAATGAATAAATGGTGTTAATCAATCTTTAATTTTATAAATTAATAAACAATAAAAATAAATATCCATTTCTATAAAATTATAATTAAAAAAGGATGATAACAATAGTCATTCATAATATTCAAAAAATAAAACCTATGAAATAAATATCCTCTTTCAAAAACAACATATATTATTTTCTAATATCATTCAGAATATTCAATAAATAAAATCCTTAAAATAAATATTAACCAATTTCAAAAAACACATATTTTCTAATATATAATTCACTTTAAAAAATCATGAATTTATTTTTTTTAACTTCAGATTGAAAAAAAATAATATTTAAATTAATTATTTTTTAAAATTATTTATCCTTAATTTTAAAATTTTTCAAAAAAAAATTGGGTAGTTTAAAAAAATCTATACTTACATGTACATTGATATATGATAACTTTGATTCTGAAGGCAGACCATTGCTTTGATTATAAGATAAAAATAAACGATTGGCTGTATCAGATACTGGTCCTATAAAATAAAAATAAAATATGTCTTAAATATTTTGTCATTTCAATATAAGATTGTGAGTGATGCATCTTTTAAAATGTTCTATTCATTTTTGTACATATTACATACTGACAACTAAGGCTAATTCAATATTCATGATAATTCTTGAAAATAATGGTATTTTCCAAATAAATCATTTTTGCATTGTACTCAAAACTTCAGGAATAAGCTACAATATAAAATCATTTTATTTCACTAAGATATATTATTATATATTGTAATGGTATGGGATGAAAAGGGAGTAACTGGGGTGATGGCCAATCATCATCATCTCACAGTTAGGTAGCCAAATTGTTGTACTGATATGAAATCAAAGCAAACATCAAGCAGTTGGTGTTGTACTTTAATCATTTAAAGACACCAAGGTTTCCATCATTTGAACATAAAGGTCCTTAGCAATAAGGGAATATACACGTAAATGGAAAAATATGGGTGATTTAGTCTGCAAGTTGTAAAAGAAAGGCATAGAAAATATTAGGAATTTACTAATTCAATGTAAATGCTTGAAAGCAGAGGGTACAAATAATGAAGTTATGGAAGAATAAATATGAACAAAGTGATTATACAGAAAGTGGATCATTGGTTTTAATGCTGGGTTTGGGAAAAGATAAGGGGGATTTAGATATGAAAACCATGGAGTTGACAAAGATTATGTTGAGGAAATGGGATGGAGCAGATTGTGGGAAAACTTAGGGTGGGGAATGGAAATGAAAGGTAAAGTGGCTAACAGGTTTCTCTGGGCATAGTTGCTGAGAGATTCCTGACTCCATATAAGAAGTCACGGTGCACCACATCACATCACATCACCTGGTCCAATACTATGCAGCATAACTAACTGTGTGTTTTATTATTTGGGATGGCAGGATTACTATTCATCCCTTGGAACATCATCTAGTTCCCATCCTTATAAAATCAGCTTCTGGGTCTTCGAGTCACTTTGCCCATGATAGGAGATCAACCTCTAAGCAAAAAACAAAATAAATCACATGCACTGTTATTCTGAACATATCTACCCTTCTCTATAAATGAGTTCTGGTGATAATATCATTCCCATAACTTAGATACATATTCAGCCACTAGGGGATTGTCAAAAATAGATATTTATGACCAATATTTTACATACCATGGCTAAAATTATCTTTTTCATTTTTTACTGGGGTTTATAATGTATCTTTATTTGATAATAACTTATGAGCAACATTTATAAGGAGTTTTGTAATTGATAAATAAACACATATAAGCAGTTTAATTTCGGCATCTGATTCATATTTTATTCCAACATCACAAAATAATGTGTACCTCTCCAAAACAATTGGAAAGCATCACATCTTTTAATAATGCCATTTAAATGTCATTTCACCTAGGTAAATAATTTGATTCTTTGTGATATTCATATAATTAATAAAATCAAAAAAAAATGCATATACACACCCCATCTTGTCAATAATATTAAAATGTAACTATTACATAATTAATCTGTATCTATTCATAGATCTGCCTAATTTGTGCCTTTACTAAATCAACACTAACAATAATAATAAAAATCTCTCATCTAATACTATTATCATTTCTTATCCCACTATATCATTTTATTTTAGACCTGTCCACTATTGTCATACATCTATGTCCATACGTATATCGTCTAGGGTTTAAACCTTTACCAAAAAAATGTTTACATAAATATTTCGATCAAAAAAATGAACATCTATTTTAAAACACTATATCAAGATATATCAACATATGTGTGTACACATAAATATATACAATACGATTGATAAAACAATTGAAGATATGATAAAATAAGAAAAACTAGCATAAATAATAACATAATATTTAGTAATAACAAAACCCTTAATTGCTAAGATCTAATTTGATATTTGAAAAGAGAAAGAGGGAATTAAAAAATGAAATGTCAATAGTTAATAAAATTGGGTTGTATGTTGCTGATTTCTTGGATTCTTGCATTTGTGAAGTACTGTTAATTAGCTTTTAAACATGTACTATGAACAAGTATATGTATAAATGACACACTAATTATCACACATGAACTTCCTGGATAATGATCACAGAGAAAAAAGAACGCAAAATGTCTTTTAAAGTACAAACTGATTATTGCACACAAATTTTCTTCAAATTATCCTGGAAATAATTTCCAAAATGATTGTTCAGAAGATAGAAAATATATGGTATAGATATAAGCTAGTTGATATGTAAATTTATTCTCAGACAATTTTGAATTTGAATTAGAATAGGCTTTCTTCAAGCTTTTCCCTTCCTCTGATATTTAAGTTCCCAAAGTGGATGGAAGCATGAGGCATTATAGACATTGTATCCATCACTTCTTACATGGTCAGCTCTAAATGGCTTTCTCTAGTCTCCCATTCAGATGTGCCTGGACTACCAGGGCTTCCAGCACTTTGGAACACAGATCTAGCATTCAGCATATTTGTTTTAATTCTATTCACAATGAGTTGGCAACATCAGTTCAAAAAAACAATAATAATGCCCTGTTTCAGCTTCTCTCTGGTATTTATTCATTTTATTCTATTGATGTCATTGGTCCCTTAATGACACTAGCCTCTTGATAGTAATATGTGATTGAAGATATCTACTATCCACTTAGGTGGTTTGAAATATTTTTATCTTGGAACAGGCAACTTATGATTAATTAGTAGCTGAATTCAAACTAGCTAGGTGATCAAATACAATCATTAGTGGTCTCTTTAATTTAACACATTTGCTAATGAGTTTCTCTTTTCTTTCTTTCTCTCTTTTTTTTTTCTTTAATGTTAACATACAAAAAAAAAATAGAAATAATATATAAATTTTAAAAAAACTGCATTACATAGAATTAAAACATTAAATATTAATTAATCTTCTTGACTTGTATGAAGGCATTTAAGTTAAATTATTCACACAGCATATTGGCCGATACACATAACCAGAAGTTGATTCCTTATTTCCTTATACATGGCTAAAATTAGCAGAAATCTTTCACTTTATCCCCAGTACATTTTATTTTCTATATTCTATCAGTGATCTTCAATCAAAATATATATAGCTGAATGAAACCAAAACACAAAGAAATTTCTCTCTATTACTACTTTTTTTTTTCTTTTTTTGGAGGGGGGAGGGAATAATTGGGGTCTTGCTTGGGTTTCCAATTAATTCCTACATCGGCCTCCCCCTAAAATTAAAAAAAAGAACACAACAACCAATAAAAATTCCCTTTCCTTTTTCTATAATATTGTACCATCTAAATACAGATAGTCCAAATATATTTGGCATTTGGTAATTTTTTTTTTTTAAAAAAGCTTAAAAAAAAAAAAAAGTAAAATTTAAAAATCTTTAAAACACGCAATTTAATTTTTTTTTAATTAGTGTAATTTATTTTTTTTAAAACATACTATAATGGAACCGTGGGGTACACCATACGATGATGTGAATACAACTCAGTAGTTGGATGATTTGAATACAATGTGTCAACCAACTCACAACAGGTCATATCCTAAATTCATGATTTGACATCCCATTTGGGTCTGCCAGATATTACAGAATCAGAAATGGCATATAACAAAGGGAGTGCATCTCACTACTATCAGACCTAGGCCTTCAAATAGGATGCTAAAGATGTCACAATGAAATGCCTAGTTCCAAATCACATCTACTTTCAATATACTAAATTATAATTTACTGACAATATTTCAATGTAACCTAGACTAGTGCATATCCATTACATCTCCCATTTTGGGCCCCATTACACCACAGAATTCAAACTCAGGAAATTCTTGCAGTCAGCTCTCTTCAGGGATGGACCTACTTAATTATTGACCAAATATGCCTATATATAAGCATAGATAAAAAATATTGATGATGATCAATCAATTAGGAGAGTAACATATAATGATGATGATCATCATCATCAAACCTTTAATGGAGTAAATTCTTAATGATAGTGATGATGAAATTTTTAATAGTATGAATGCGTAATGATGATGGCAATGATCAAAAATTTAGTAGTATAAATGCACAATGATGATGGTGATGATCAAACATCTAGTGGTCTAAATGCACAATGATGATGGTGATGATCAAACAGAGATCAGATTGGTTTAAACAACTAAATATGTTTATTAATAATTGATAACATATAATAATAAATATTTACAAACAAAAAAATATATATATTAATTTAACAAGAATGGTCTATTATCATTTTTATGGCTTAATATATAGATTTCTCTGATTCAGATTTCATTCTGGAAATCTGTCCTCAATTATCTTTACTTACATTAGAGAAACAAATAATTCAAAGTACACCTGGGTCTCTTTTTATGCGGACTTATTTAACACGATTTTGAAGTTACGCGATTTTGAACTTCACCGGAAGTCGAACTCCGATAATGCGCTATTACTTTAAATAATAAATTTTGCGCACTTACGTTATATTGAAAGTAATAGCACATTATTGGAATTCGACTTTCATCTTAGTAATTTCAATATTTTCAGTGCTTTATAATAGTAAGATTTTATGCAATAATAAAATTAAAATCATGATTTCCACATTTTATGTATACACATATTAAATTTTACAAGATTATGATGTAAATTTGTTCAAACATTGTGCGTGTTAATTTTGCATTTTAAATCACATTCTGTTTTTGTTTTTTAAAAAAGAACGTAATCAACTATTAATCATTTAGTGTCCACAAGTTTATTTTTAAAAGGTGAGTAATAGCAGTGAAATGAAATTTGATTTTTAAATGGAATTGAAAATTAAAGACAAAAATAAGAATTTAATTTTTAGTTGTTAGTTTTAATTAAATTTTTCCCAGCAGTGATGAATAAATGTCTTTTTATTATCGTAAGTCTAAGTTCATAAACAATTAATAAAATCGTCTCAAAGATTAATTACTAATTACATTGTCACCAGAAATCCATTGACCTAACATGAGTGTGAAGTTAGCGCTAGTTGTATTTCCTCAGTTTGCAAACAAACATGTTTTCGGCAAATATCGATAATAATTAAAACGTGTATTAAAAAAATGTAAATTATGCATAAAAATATATTATTTTGAATAAAATTAAATATTATAGTTAAAAAAAGTTTGTCTTGTATCAATTTTTTTCAAATTTGAAATTTTTTATAAGTCATATTTTATTTCCTTATTTTTTTTTTTTGCACGAATTTTAAAGTAATTTTACGTTGGTGCTTTGCATTTACGCGAATTTTGAACAATCACAGACTGCATCCCCCCCTTTTTCAATGTAAGTTACGTCTATTTTTGCGTGATTTCGTTTGCGTGTGTTTTCTGAGGAACCTATCTATCGCGTAAAACGAGACCCAGGTGTACAGTATATAGAAAATGACATGAAATAATTCACTAAATATATCTAAAACAAAAGGAAAATGAAAGTTCAGTAATTCTAACTCTACCCCACTAATATGCTTATTAAATGATATTTCTAGGTGGGGGTAAATATATAACTATTTTTTTAAAAAAAAAAATTATATATAGTCCCACTCTCATCTATATGTGTATGTAAGTCATAGTAAGATTAACAAAAGATAAGTAAAAGACCATTTACTCAAGTGGATTAATTGTGCACTCAGAAATAATAAAAATTACAAGTAAATATTATTAAAACTTATTAGTAAATAATATAGTTTTGTTTGTCCTAAAGTTTGCCCTCAATGTTAATATATAAAAACCTTACATGAGGTTGCCTTGATGGATCAATGTTGAATTTTTAGAGGAATCTGTAAATTTGCTTTTATTAAAAATTATACATATTAATTGACTATGATTCCTTTTTTAAAATACATCAACATATGACACATATCTATGCACTGCTCTCACTTTAAAATTGCAGGTGATCGAATTTGAAAATGAATCTTGAATACACAATAAAAAAAAAATTACAATACATAAACTTTCAAACAGCAATAATAAAAGCAAAAAAAAATAATAATCACGTGAATCAAAACAAAATATATTTATCCTGAGGAAAGCAAGTATTTTGTCTACAGTTAAGTTTATAAACTTAAATGTCAATCTCCATGCATAACTTTGCTGCTATTTATATATTTCATGCAACTTGGTTAAAACAAACACATACCAATTATCTCTTTTGAAGGTATATAAATCCATTGAAGATTGATGTTCACCAGCATTTTGTAAATAGACATTTTGATAGTTACTTTTAAAATGGCATCGAAGATAACTTTGGAGATGCCTACAGTACTGGTTTTTTACCCCACACACATTCTAGTGTTTCCTCTATTATTGACTATTATTTATTGTGGCTTTAATATATTTATGAATAGCTTAAAGAAACAGTCAATTTCTAGTAGTTTCACATTTCCTTTCCATTATTTCCATAATAACGAATTCAAGGTTGTAAAACAAATTAAATTATATATTGAAGTTTATCACTTAATCAGCTAAGATTAAATTTCCAATTTTCTTCTATCCAACTTATAAAGACTTTGTGTTAATTTTAAAATATCGACATTAATGTTTAAAATACACATCCTTGCTGTTTTCTTTCCTATTTAAACGCTGAACATTTTATTTTATTTTTAAAAAAAAAAATAAGACTTTTTTTTTATGTGCTGACAGTTCTGCTGTTAGACCACAAGTGAAAAATGCTAGATTGTTTATACAACATTATTATTATTTTATTTAATCTTCATTATTGAAATTCGATCACTTAGCAACAATTTTGACCTCATATAAATTTTGATCTTGGATTACATCTGTCCTATAAGTCAATTAATTATTATTTTAGTTATTGATATTAAATGAAGAAAAAAAAAGTTAATTTCTACAAATAGACAAACATATTAGTTTATATATATGTATATACTTTATGTGTATAAGCAGATATGTAGGATAAATTATTTGCCTACCACTTGGACTGAATTCAAATATTGTGAAAGAAACTGGGACAGGTGTGAAGGTTGGTTGTAAGCCATCTCTTACAATACAATGAAAGTTAATTTTTTGTTTCATATTTATCTATGTGATTTAATTATAGTTGAAATTGGAGGGAATAAAAAGACATGCAGATTACTAATCCAGATAAACAAAAAAAAAGAAATTCTAAATGTAAAAGATCCCGATCAGAAAAATCTTTCTAATGCTAATTAAAGATGGTGGAAGTAATTCATAAAAAAATAAACATTGTAGCTGAAAATAAGAAATAATGTAAAAGATTATTTTGTATTGTGATAAAAGAACAAAAGATAATATATTGAAACAGTAAGGTCTGCTTTGCAGATCTTCGTTTCACCTTTTCTCACCTACTTCCTACCCTCATACCTTAGTTTGAACCCCAATCTATCGTAGTGTGTCTGCAATACACTTATATACTGAAAATCCCGTCTAATTTTAAGCCACGAGCACAATGCTCATATTATATATATAATTTATTCCCAAATAAAATAAAATATTATGAATTATGTATTTGTTCACATAATTTACATTTATTAAAGGTAAGTTATATAAGTCGTAATTGCGCTCACACTATGATATGCATTTTAAACATATCAAAAGTATAAATTGTTAAAGTTATTTGGTTTGAATCTATTTACAAATATATTACTGTCGGAATATATTTTGATTTAAAATAAAATTCATTTAGTAAATATTCGTTTAGTAAATAGATTCAAATATTGCAATTTAAAAAGTAAAATCATTTTCTTTAATTTAATAAAAGTTATTCCAAATATTTCTGTTAAAATAAATGAGGGACAATAGTTTAATTAGTAAATGTTGTATAAGCTTATCTAAAAACAGCAGATGTCCACTTAAGGTTTTCTTTATTAATAAAAGTAATTTTAATTAAATCTTGTTTGTAATTCGAATGTCGACAGGGAAAGTAACAAAAGAAATTAATTTATGTTGAATTCCTTTAGACATTCCGGTGATTTAATTACAGCTGATAAGTCCGATATTTTTGTAATGCTCCAGGGCAGTTCTATTGTTAAATTCTACTATAAAAAGGAGTTTTTTCTTTTGTTCTCCAGTTAGTTGTTTTTTATTCTAATGTGTCTAAGAGAGATCATTCTGTGTTTTATTCTAATAATTTGCTAACCTTGACATGTCCGAGTAGAGGCGTTAAGATGGCTATGTCCCCTCAGAATAGTCAGCCGCTGCTCCATACCATCGGAAGTTATCACACGGACCCCGGAACTCCTGCTGCCGCTTCCAAAAATATGAACATTCCAGATTTTGCTGCTGAATTATAAAACCTGCCGAACATCTACCTGCAAATGCGTCTCCAGAGGTAACCTAAATTAACCCAAGAGCTCTTGTGATTCCTAACTAACATGCTATAGCTATTTAAAATTGTTTTCCTTATATTTCACATAACTTCATTATGTATTTCTTTAATGTGTTTAAATATACTCAACATTTTGCTCTATCCTTGGGTTAATATTTTCCATTTATAAAGCTTTCTTTTATTTTATTATGATAATGTGTCAGAATCGTCTTTGACCAAGTGAACTATTCCCTCTATTGAAAGTAAGACGCCGCTATTAAGGCATATTTTAAATTTATAATTTTCCAATTTTATTATCTTGCAAATCACTCGTTCGAGGGCGATTCTTTTCTTTAATGTAATATAATCACATAGTTTAAAATCTACATGTTATTGATTTTAATCTAATATAAGAGTATGTGCGAAGTCAATGATTTAAATGTGTCCCCAAATGCATGATTGCGTATATAAATCTATATTTACTTTTCAAACCCGCAAGCATGCATTTTCCTATTTTAATTACCGTGTTCTACTTTAATTATAAAGTTCATCATTGACGTCGAGAATGTGCAGACCCTTTCAAATGAATTTCGGGGAATTTGATTGGGCATTTCTCTTAATCCGAGTAAAACCCATTTAGTATGTTTTTATATACATTAGTCTCATATTGCTGGTAAATGAATTGGTTGTTGAGACCGCTTTGTTTATTTTTCCAAGGATTCTTTACACGGCAAAGTCCGTTCTTTTCGCTTATTATTGCAAGTTTCCAGGCAGAGGGTGTCCCAAATGACACCCCTAGGAATTAAACGCAATCATCACACAGTCACTAAGTTTCGGCTGTTCGTCAAAATACTTTCCTATGGGTTAGCGGCGAGATGCCCTCCTTAATTATTCCGGATCTTCAATATTGTTTTATTTATATTTATTTTACAAAGCATCCGTAACTTAAACGTGTCACACCCTCCAACTTTAATAAATTCATTATCAGCAATACTGACCTCCCAATGCAAGTCTATTAATATTATTATCAAATAAATGCTTTGATCATATTCCCATTTTTTGCTTAGTAAGCTTTAGTCCGTACTATTCTTGAAATCAATAAATATTTTAGAACATTTAATTTCAAATATTATCTTAAACTTGTATAATTACTCAAAGCACCTCGCACATGTTCCTATCTCATCAAGCACATTATCATAATGCTATTAGCCCGAGGAATAGAATATATCACTTTGCTTTATAACCTTTTGTCATTTACTGAAATATCAATGCCAACAATTATTTAATACACGTCCCTGTCTCATATAAGCAGACAGTGGCGTTATATATATATAATATAAATAAATTGTGTGAAATTATTTAAAACTAAATTTGATCTCTTATTTTATTTGATTCCTATCACTGTCTCAGTCTATATATATATATTTTTTCTGAATTTCTTTTGTAAATTCATAGACGTTAATTAGCCACCCAAACTTTGTTTAGTATAGAGTCTTTTGTTTCTCCCTGACCACCAGGCACTGGTCAAAGGTTATACTAGTAGTGGCATCAGATGCATTATCACGTAGATGGCGCTGTAAAATTTGGACTTTAGATTCAAACTTAGTATATCTAGAAGTCAACCCCTCCTAGAATGTTCAGTTTCGTGTCTGGGGTTTGAATTCTGCAGTGTGTTAGCGAGATAGATGATTCTGACCGTTACAATATGTGCAGGAGTCTAAAAACTGATCGTAAGTATAAAAGGAAGAAAATAATGGCAATCAAGGTCTTGTGTCTTCTCCCTAACTAGCAGTTTCCATTAGGTCCAGGATAGAGAAAATGTCCTATTCCAGACTAATCATATGCAGGACTACCACTCATATGCTGAGGTGAATCATCATAAGGAATAAAACATGCATTTACAGATACCTTTCATCATATAGATCATTCAGGAAAACCTTCAAGTCTAGCATTAGGATGGACCAAGAACATACAAAAATGTCGACAGAGTAAAATTAGTTAACTTCAATTGGCTCTTCAAAACACATACTACAAACTTACTGGTAAGATTATTCATATACCGATTGTGACTAAATTAAGTGTTTGCAAACAATCCTTACTATAAGCTTATAATATACTACTAATAGAGACATTTGCAGATTTATCATTCAAAAAACTTTCTAGAAGAAACTTAAGAAGTGAACTTTAATTGTTAAAATGTTTTAATTAGTTGATTAATATCTGGATTGGTGTGTGTGTGTGTGTGTGTGTATTCTTTCCAATTTGTTAGTAATTTATCATTTAAATATTTTAATTTGTTAAAATAAAATATTTTACTTTTATCAACCTTTCATTGTGCATTATGAATGTTAGTTTATTAAAATTTAAATATATAATTTAACTTTGCTTTTTATTCATTAAGCCCGTGGAGAAATATTCTCCAAAAATAAATTAAGTTACAGGAAATCATCATCCCAATTTTTTTAGTTATTTGCTTCAAAATTATAGGATATGAGAAGTTAGGAGTCAACAGACTATGATGCTCTCTTTTATAAATTAAAACTAACTTTGTTGGCAATTCCAATCGCAATACTAAGTAATATTAGGTCGAGTTAATCAGGAAATATAGCTATGTTTTTAAAAATATGAACGAAATATTTTTCTTCTTCATAGCTTAATTAAGTCACACAGTCTAGTGCGTGATAGAAGGCATATCTGAACAGTAAAAAATGTTATAATATATATTTTATTATTAATAATGGACGCGATCAAAACTATGTCAATTTCTTCTACCAATAATATAAACAGCATTTACCCAGAAAGATATATTTTTGTTACTCAAGCTGATCAACAACATATTTATTATTATGATGATGGAGTTCATCTCTTAGTGTAAGTCATACTATTCTTTTTCATTAGTTTTCAGGAATATTAAATTTATTAAATTATTTAGATCACCTTATAAAATAATCAAAATATGACCCATTTTAACTGGTCATTTGGGTACAAGCAAAATTTCAATTCTAATTATTTTATTTGATATAAATAGTAATCCATTTCAACACTCTAATGTAGAACCATTTTTGTGAACATAAGTAATCAATAAATACCAGGTAATGGTGCCAATCAAATCCCTCAGAATAATTTCTGACCACTAACCTTAGAGAAAACCATTGGATTTCATATACTTATTCAATATATACTTTTATTTATTTTATATACTTAACTCATTGAGTTGAATGTTACAAGGCCTCAAAGTTTTAAATCCAATGCAATCCTTGCATAGTTATACAAGACAGATAATAGGTTGGTAATTATAAATTTTTATCTCCTATGTTATTTTCTAATTGTAAGTACATTTGATGCTTTAGCAAAGGTTTAATTTGTTTGTTGATTACTAATGAAAGTCAGCAATCAAAAATTAGTCTAAGGATTTGGTTGACATTACTTCCTAGTATCTAATGATTACTCATGCTTACATAGACAGATCCAAAACAAAGTAACAAAATAGATTATTGCTATTAATGTGGATGTTAAGTGAAAGCAACCTGTCATATTATGTTTTGCTTGCTTTATAACATACTTTTGCCAAAGGTCAAATGTATTAGCTATACAAGCAAATCAACTTAAAGTCAAACTTTGAATATTAAATTTTTCAAATCATTATCCTGATTAATGTAAAGTAATGGTAATTCCTGAATGGTAATGTGAAATACAATACTTCTTATAGAAGAGGGTTAATAGCCAAAAACTAATTTGAGGATTTATATGGCACTACAAAATGCAATTCACAAATTATTTATAAAGATGGCTCTACAATAGAGAAACAATAAATTATTATTGCAATTTCAGATTTTTAATGTAATGTAGAAGATTTATGATGACTTTGTTGAATATTATCTGTGGAATAGTGAGAAGCCTTTATCTGAACCAGTGTTCAAAAATATTTATATTTTTCCTTATTCTTTTTATTCTGTGTGCAATTTTCATATCTAGAGTTATAGAAATTGCTATAGCTTGAACATTTCTGATTTTCTTTCTTACATACATATGCTTTTAAATGTAAAAAAAATATTTTCCAAGTTTTTCATTGCAAAAATCTTTACTTTTAAATACTCTGTTACTAATGAATAATCCAAAAAAATGCAAAACAGCCAATGACTTCATAGAAGTTTGCATCATTAATTTTATGACAGTAACATACATATTATTATAATCATCATATTTTCTCAAAATTGCATCTTTTCATTCCATTAATTTTCTTAATAAATGACTTGAAGTCTTCTTTATTTTCAGCTTTAAATGTGGCAGCATCAGCATTTTTCCATTAATCTTGAATCACATTCCTTTTCCTCCACTCTAGTTTTGACCATTACATACATATTCAGTGAACATATTCAGTGAATAAGTTGAATAGGTAGGGCAACATTGTTTGAAACTTACCAATAGAATACCTTAGACCAGTGTTTCCCAACCTGTGGTACGCGAGTTTCTGGTTGGTGGTACACGAAAAATAATCAGTAATGGCAGACATAAAAAAAATTAAATCATAAAAATATAGAAATGTTTTTTCCTATAATTCATAAAAATTATTTTAATTAATAATATTATACAGTAAAGTTGTTAATATGTACAGTCGATAACAATCTTTAATGCTAATGATAAAATTGAAAGTATGATTAAGAAATAAAATTTTCGGAAACAGTAATATATATATAAGTATCGAAAACAATCAACTGGAAGTATTCGAAACTTTACATATTTTTTTGTTTGAAAATAAGGTTAGTCTGTCTCAAGATATACGAGAAAATATAATAGCACATTTAACAGGATTAAAATTGTCTTTCATGGAATATTTTCCAAACCCGAAAACATAAATGATAATTGGATTTCAAACCCCTTCTATGCAAAAAATTTAGAAAAAGCTACATCATTATCAATAAAGGATAAAGAAAATTTAATAGAATTATCATGTGACAGAACTTTACAAGTAGAATTCAAACGACACAATCTAATTAATTTTTGGTTAAACATTAAAGAATATGAACAACTTTCTGAGAAAGCTCTTAAATTATTATTACCGTTTACTAGTACGAAATTAGTAGGAAGAGCTTTTTCTTCATATATTTTTTTAAAAAATAAGTAATGAAGCAAATTTCAAAAAATTATATTGTTCAAAACAAGCACAAAGATCTCATTAAATTTATTTTATAAAAATATTTGATTATGATAAGAAAATATACTAATTGGTTTTTTTATAATTTTGTGTTTTTATTAAAACCATTTATTAGTAAACGAAATATGACAAAATAGTAGATAAATAATGAGTCGGATCAAGGCAAATCAATCTAAATTATTTAATTTGAAAGAATGTATCAGAAAAGGATCATACCCAGAAATTAGACTCTCATTAATTCTTGATCATCTATTGTGGATTACTAGATGTAAGCTAGTATTTAATCATCAAAATTTTAATCATATTAACTTCATGCTGAACAATATAAAGAAAACAAGAGATAGCCTAATAACTCCTGAGGTTATTTTTACCATGACTTGGGACATGTTGGATTTATCCTCTCCATGGCCCAACCAATAGCAAGATGCTCCGAAAAAGAGAAAACAGACTCAAATTTGGGAAAACCAAATGAAGAAATGAGAAAACACTTTGAACAAAATATATACCAAAATATATACCAAATAACCTTTAATGTAATAATGTAATCTTTAATAAATTATTTTGGAAAAAATATGAAACTTTGAACAAACACATACATATAAATATGTTACAGTGAGTTTATAATTTCAGTGAGGTTATAATCTGGTGTGACATTTGGGTGTGTTTCAATGTAATTTGTCTCATTATGAGATGTGAATACATACATGGTCACCCTATAACATTTATAATGCAAATAAAATAACACACCCGCAATAACAAATTTCATGAAATACAATCATTTTTACGAAGTGGTACAATTTAGCATGATGTACTACCAAGTGGTACGCAAGCCAAAAAAGGTTGGGAAACACTGCCTTAGACTGTTTTCCTAAAAATATTCCATAAGAGTAGACAACTAATGCAAAGACTTACTGAAACCAATAAAGTCCTATATAAAGACTTTTTTGTGTAGAATCCTTTGTCATTTTAAATATCTAGAATACATCTACAATAATTTATCTTGGTTCTTGACATTTACTGAATTAAGTAAAAATAATTGGCTATACTCTTTGAATGTAAAGCTTTAATACATATTAAATAATTTTCTGCATAACCTTACAAGAAAAGTGATTTAATAAATATAAATTTATTTTAATATGTAGGCAATGCAGCAGTTTTTCCAAATTATCTGGTCAATATTTCATCAGTAATTTTAATGATATGTCTACTAGTTTCTTTAAAATTTAATGCAATGTATCAATTCCAGTGAATTTATTTTTAGCAATGATATCTCAAAACTAGTTTGGCTCCATCTTCTATTACTGAAATTCTTCAGTGTAGGATATCTCACAGAAAGTATCATTTAATATTTTTTATTACATTCCATTCATTTCTTTCATCACTATGATTCTGTTATATTAACTATAATCTGTTGATTGTCATTTTCCAGCAAACTTATTCAAATTAAAATTTCATTTTTTATCTGATATCTCTATCAAACCATTCTTGTTTTTCTAAGCTTATTTCCATTTACATAATTTACAATTATTACTTTAATATTACTCATTATCTTCTCAGGATGTTCTTTAGAACTTCCTATTCAGATCATTTAAAAGATATCCATCCACATTAATTCTGACTTTTTTTTTTGCAATTATTAATGTGTTTTTGTTTTTGTTTTTTGATATCCATTTTGATTTTCCAAGTTGTTTCAGCTTATTCAAACTTTTCTAAGATTCATTCTTTTTTTAACTCACATTCACAACCTATTTCCTCATTAATTACATACAAAATATCAAATCAATTTTTAATATTATTTTTAAAATCAATAGTATGTTATCTATATAAGATTTAGAGTAATGGTCGAGCTTGTAATTTTTTCCCTCAATTTCACACCTATCTAATTGGACATATATTCCACAATCTGTTCCTATGTTTTTGCTGTTAAAACTGAAGTCTTCGATTGTGGAGTCCAAGAATGTAATCAATTTAATTCATATAAATTTCATCAAGTGACATCATTGCATAGTACATAATTTAATTGCTTAAGAAATGTATAGATAATAAAATAATTATTAATGTCAAAAAAAATCTTAAATCATTTTCCGGATTCATTTATATTTCCAAATCCATAGTATTCTAATAGTTTTCATTTCCAACTATAGTATTCCAGTTGTTAATAATTAAAGTATATTTTGCCTAAAATCTTTGTCAATTCCTGTCTGCACCTGATCATAAATTTTTTTACTTTTCTCATTTGTTTGGCTTTTTATAACATAGACTTGGATTATAATATTGCTAAAAGAGGGACCATAAAATTGACTTTAATTAATCATTCAAAAAATGTTATCAATGAGTTTTTACAATATCACTCCAATAATAAAAACAGACCAAATCTTTATTGTTAATAGCCTAAATAATACAATCTAAAATCTCCATGCAACCCATTTACAACTTTACTACACCAAAATATCCTTAGTTCATATTCTGCACATTTCAAATTCTAATGGTAACTATTGCAACTTTAATTTTTTCTTTCCTCTATAATAATAGTGACACCAATTTAATTTAGTTGCATCATATAGGTAGCATTACTGGAGGGGAAATCCTTTAACTCCCATTCAGGAGTGTGTGTATATATATATATATACGAAGTTATAAATTTCATAACTTGCTTTTAAGCTTGCAATGCTATATATTGCAGAGGCTATTACTATATGGTGAAACTGAGCTGAATTCAGACCCATATAGCTATCTGGTTTGTAAGCCTAGATTTGAAGACATTTATCTGTCTGATAAATTCATGCTTTCAAGTTGATAGAAACGTGTTTCATAAGTGCTGACTTTTGAGTTAGTATTTTAGATCTAGTTTCTAGAGTCCCAGCGCTCCACTGAGGTGAGCCACAAGCTCAAAACCAGTTGGTCTGGAGATAGAGACCCCCGATAAAGATTTTAAATTTTTTCTCTTTCTGCACTTATAAAATAAAAGCTCGATTAGAGCTATTGGTAAGCTCCATCTAGTGATCATAAAATGCAAGCTCAAAAGCAAGTTATGAAATTTATAACTTGTTTTAATTATTATAAGTGTACCTTTGAAGGTTTTTGCAATGCTATATATTGCAGAGGCTATTATTATATGGTGAAACTGAGCTGAATTCAGACCCATATAGCTATTTGGTTTGTAAGGCTAGATTTGAAGACATTTATGTATCTGATAAATTCATGCTTTCAAATTGATAGAAACGTGTTTTATAAGTGCTGATTTTTAAGTTAGTATTTTAGATCTAATTTCTAGAGTCCCAGTGCTCCACTGAGGTGAGCCACAAGCTCGAAACCAATTGGTCTGGAGATAGGGACCCCCGATAGAGATTTTGATTTTTTTCTCTTTCAGCACTTATAAAATAAAAGCTTGATTAGAGCTATTGGTGAGCTCCATCTAGGATCATATATATATATATTGTAATGGTCACTTCTTTTGATCACTGAAGGTGCCATTAGTCACTGTCAACCTAGAAAATTTAATTTACAGTGAACAAAAAGTTGATGATGATAAATGCTACCAGCTAGAACCAGGGAGAGAAGGAGATCTTTAATATTGTTCAGACAATTGAGGAACAGGATACACAAACAAATGTTAGCCAACAAGCAAAATAAGTATTGAATTTGTGAAATTTATTAAATTAAAAAATTATTATTTTAAAATAAATGTTGGTCAAAGAAAAATATAAACATTTGACTCAATTCCTCAAGTTTATTGGTCAGAGAGTGCAAGTGAATATTGTAGCAGTAAACAAACACTTCAGCAGATAATTTTGTTTTCTCACCTAAGCTTAAAGGAAATTATAATTTCTTCCTGCCACCAATTTATCTAAACAAATGCCACTTTTCTTTATTGAGATTTTTAAAAAAACGATCTTGTATTGAAGTCAACGAACAGGCAGAGAGATTTTTCTCTAAAACCCAGTAAAACATTGGGACATAATAGATGTTATATGCTTGCAAACCCTCATAAGAAGATAGTTACAAATACAACTCTTAAGAATAACTCCGACAAGCAAAGAGAAAAGATTACGATTTTACGTAATCTTAAATAGAAGAAAATGAAATCTCTGCAGTTTAAGAAAAACAGAACTATATAATCAATAAATCGCTAGCCAAAAGATTTACGGTCTGCAAGAAATACAAACACAGATTAATTATAACAAAAAATAAGGAACAGGTGAGTTAAAAAGAAAACTACTAATATCTGCCAAAGTTTTTAACATCAATTCGTAATACTAATAAAGAAATAAACTGTATATAAAATATAAACGCACAATAGAAAATCTTAAGCTAATTCTCTAGTACATATAATTAAAAAAATATGTTTATAAAGTAATTATTAATAATATTTTAAATGATTATGAATAATTTATTACAGGTCCATATTTCTTTTTGTATTAAGCTGAGACAAAGAGATTTAAGCCTTGGTGTAAGATCAAAAAAATGCATTAATGTTCAGTCCAGCTGATTTCTTTAAGCAATGCACACAAAGTTTATCTCTATCTAGAGTTCATTATGATGATTTTTGGTCTCCAGCCTCCTGGCTGTGGTGTATGAAGGCAATCTTTAAGATCAGTTTTAAACTAGGCAATTAGGATATGTTCTTGAACACACAATTTTGAGCTCCAGGGATCGTCTTTGGATTGGTTTAACACTGTATATTTTTAAGAAGATTTCTCAAGATGTGGTGTTTTTTTTTTTTGCATTCTGAATTGACAGTGCTATTATTTATTTTTAACTTCTTTTATTAGCAATTAGCCCAGTAATTCTCTCAACACAGCAGTCAGCATTGGTCTAAAGGCAAAAAATATAATATCAGTCGTCTGCAATTAGCAAAAATCCAATTTTGGTGATCCGCCTGTCGCAATTAACAAATATCTAAAAGTTATAATAACAGCCTGCCTTTAGTGAATATAAATTATAATATTAGCAGTTATATATATTGCTTATAACACTCTATTCATATACACATTAATGCAACAAATTTTCTTAAAAACTTCTTTATTATCTTACAGTTTCAACTGTCCAGCAGTCTCCATCAGAGCTCTATCTTCTTCACTGCCTTAATTAAACTCAGTAATTAGCAAATGTAAAAGATATAATCAAACAATCAAAAACATGAAGCATTTACTTGCAATGGTTATTTTCCTGCCTAATCTTGATTCCAAATTTAATCTGAATTGAAAACAAAGTCTAACTAGGGTTCCTATCTTTTTAAACATTAATTAAATCTAAGTAAATGAGAAAATAAGTCTCAGCTTTTAAAATAATTAAAATCAAAATGCAAAAAACAATAATTTTTTTAATTAAAACTCTTTCAATTTAAAATTATATAATTTGAAAAATATGATTGAATATATGAGTTATAGTACATACTCTTAATAAAATAAAATAAATAATACACAATTTTTAAATACAATTTTCTTCTAAAATCTTTATAACTTAGACATTTTGGTTTTGATTTTCTGATGGTTGCTTCTGAAGTGGATAAAGCATCTGGTTCAATATATATAACGGTCATCAAAATCTCACAAATCTATGTCATGCCAGGATACCACTAGGCTATTCAAACTTAAAAAATTTATAAAGGCAGCAGATACATACAGGTGAGGTTCGACTTTTATGTAACCAAAAGCCCCAGTCACTAGCTCATAGAAAAGCTGAACTTAAAATTTCTATTTTAAAATATTAATAAAATATATAAAATAAGTTACTGCCAAAATTAATTAAACAAAACATTTTTTATTATGCACACAAACATTCATACAAACATTCTGAAGATTAAATTAACTATTAAATAAATTTGATGTAAGTTATATCGACAGATGAGTACATTCAATAGATTTAACACAATTTTAATATTTTGGTAAACATAAACATGCTACATAGAATCTAAAAGTTCACATCAAAACCAATGTTAGCTTACATATATACTGATGTGATCAATGCAGAATGAGAATGTTAGCATAACATAATCATGCTGACAAATTTATATCTGTCGCAGGACATCATTAGAGAAATAACAGATCATGGCAGAAAGGAATGAGCATATTATCCATGAACATTAATAAATTTCACCAACACACAGGAACAATCCACTGCCAAAGGTCCACTGAGTCTGCAATAGAAAGGAATATTCCCACATTTGTGTGGATCATATTCAAAAAAAGACCCTGTTATTATATTTTCTCTGAAGCATGAATGTGTGTCTACTGGATGAACAAAATCATTTGAAACATATATAAAAGAGATACTCTATAAATAATGATAGCGGTCTTTGCCAGCTTATTGTCCTAACCAGAGCATAAGAAAATCAAAGGTGTATGAAATACATCTACAATCATTGGCAATGCAATGGCTACTATTTTAGGTCATCCATTCAGATTGGTATTATGCCCTATATGCTAACATGGCTCAAGGGAATGACAAACCAATGTGCCTCCCCAGATTACAATGACATAAAACCTCTGTATATCCCTCAACCAGCACTGATTCAACTTCAAACAATTAGCCCAAAATTAACAAACCTAAACTAAAATAATCTTACGAATCTATGCAGCCACTTATGCATATTTTAAATTTATTAATTTAAATGAAATTAATGGAAATAGTAACAAACATATAATATATATAATAAATAATTTAAATTTTACATAGTCAGATAAGAGATTTCTTTTAAAAGTTATGTGATATTTAAAATTAATACTTGAAAAGTTTGTATTAATTAATTAAAGTTCATATTTCATTTAAAAAACGTTCATACTTTCCTTGGCTGTAGGTTTATTGAAGTCCATCTTTGTGGTCATTGATACATCACACAATTCAGTTCATAGTTCCTTCCATCCCATATTAATATTGTGCTAGGTAGAGACGAATTCGTTGCTGGCCATTTTCCTGGAACCATTACTCTGGAGGCTGCCTCAACTGGTGTCAATATGGGAAACAATTTATTTCATGACCCCTACATAGTGGAGATCCACAGTCTTATGAAATGTTTAATAAAGATGTAATCAGCAAGAGCCATCCAAAAAAACTTTAAAGTTTTCTTTTTATATTATTTTGAATTCTTATCTCAAATTCCAGGATCGATCTTGCCTGGCTTGATGCTATTCTTATTGGCAATGATGATTTTTTTCTCTGTGGACTGTATTCATTTAAATCACTATTTGCCAACTTGCTTTAGATTAGGAACTCAACTTTATCACTAGTATTTTTTAATTGATCTCTTATCTGACTTACAATCGGTTAAATGCCCAAGGGTCTGTTTACTATTATATCATTATAGAAAATCATTTCCATTCTACTAAGATTAAAAATAACTTTAAACAAAAAATAATTAATAGCTTTTACATTAAAATCAAATCTTTTAACTTTTAGATTTTAAACTTTTAACTTTAAATAATTAATCAGTTAGTTTATCATAGGTGCACATTATATATATTAATTTAAATCAAATTTTTATTATTTTTTTATATTTCTATTTAAGAGTGATTTTACTTATTGATCTTTTCCATTTTATTCGAAAGTGATGTAATGGCATATATGTATACCGTTACAATATATATATATATGTAATCTTGTAATTAAATATTAATAAATACATTAACATAAATATATATATATAAAGAGCAACTTTAAAAACTTTTATCCACCTAGGAGTGCTTTCAACTCACTTTGCAGAACTGGTCAACTAACACTTTCAAATATACTTTCAAAGTCTAATCTTCCTACAATTCATTGATTTTTACATTTGATGCTTATCTGTTTATTAAGTTATGCGTACATTTATATATTAACATAGCTTCCTTTATTTTCCTTTTATTATTGTTTCTTTCAATTTGTAATATTTTCACATTATAATCTAAATTAAAACTATATTTACATAATCTATTATAATCATAAAAAAACGATGTTGAATCATTATCATTTCCATTGCAATTTTATTTCATTTTTTGAACTCTTTTTAATAACTGCAAGTGCTCTTTAGTTCTTTTCTCCAATGTACATTTTGATTCCCTATATATTGAAACAGTATATTTCTTCTTTTTTTTCATATGTCATAGCATCAGCTGGGATGCGAACCCACAACCGTCTGCAACCAACTACTTGCTTGCATGGTGGTGGCAATACCTCTTGGCTAACAACGCAAGACAGTATATTCCTTCTTTCATAACTGTTTTACCTATTTTTCCCCATAGCTCCATCTATGCCAGATATAAATGTCAACGTGATTATAGGCGGACAAACGACTGTGATATCAATTTATATATATTACAGCGTGTATATTTATTTTAAAATAATATAATTTGTTATATATTTTGTTTTGTTTAAAAAAGAGTTTAATTTTAAATTGCTTTTTAAAATAATATAATTTGTTACATATTTTGTTTTGTTAAAAAGAGTTTACATTTTAAATTCCATGTGGTCTACACATGACTTTGTTATATGTAGGGGGATATTGTTAAAAGCTAGAACAAGTCTCAATTTTAATCTTAAATAAATCACAGACAAAATCTACTTGTCAAGGTAATTTAAGTAGTTTCTAAACAATAGTATTTTTTTCAAAAGTGTACAATTTTAGTAAACAACACTTCCAAACTGAAATTATTAAAGTTATTAGGAATTTAAAAGATCAATTTTAACGAAATATTCTATTATAAAAATGTCACGAAAATTTAAAATGTATAGAATTATAATATTTCAAAAAATGCTCGGTGATTCTCATGAAGTAAATAGTTTTGTTGACAGCAGAGTGGTCTAAAGCTTGAATGATATAAATAGAACTGATATCTTACTTCAGGGGTTCAGTCTATTGTTTGTTTTTGTGAAGTGTTATCCACCAAAATCCATGCCAGTTTTGACTTCCATGTCTGGCTAGGCCATACTTGGGGTTTGCTGTCTCGGCAGAGGATGGCAATTTCTATTCACCCCTATATGCATGATGGCATGATCATCATCGCAGAGAGGGGAAAGTGTCCAGCAGCCAACCGCAAGAAGAGGAAGATATCGTAATCAAGACTACCTATCCTGAGGAGAATGCCATTAAGCCACTAATATCTGATGTGCCTGCATTACAACTACCACCAAGAAGACCAGTAATATTATTTTCAAAGACTGCAGAGCTATATAACTTAATATTTTTAAATCTGTAATATTAAGCTAGCTTATTTATTATAATGAACGTTCAATATTATTTCTTAAAAACTCTTTAAATTAAATCATTGCTTGAATTCATCTTTATCCTGTAAAATGAGTTATTGTCAATCTTATTAATTAAAATCTGTTAAATCATTTCTAAAGTAACTATACAAAACTTGCCTAAATTAATCTTAATACTGTCAAATAATTCATTCATCTAATCGGTAAATAACTACAATCAGTTATGATTTAAATTTCTTAAAACTGCAGTCATGCCTAGATTTATTGTTTTAGTTATTGTTTAAATTTAATACATATGTTATAATATGCCCATCTTTTGAAACAGCGAATAAATGAAACTGCGAATAATGATTGTTAGCTACTGTTCAACAGAGATAATTAAAATCTCCACTTTAAATATTTTAAGAAAGCTACTTGGCATATTAAATTACTGTTTTGAAATACTACATTAATAGATAATACCCGGTCACTATGTACTTGTTATTATCATGATTCTATATGTTATAAATTGCATTATATTTCATGAGGGTTTGCTTAGTCAGTTATTATAATTTATGATATCTATTAATTAGAAATGATATGCTAGCTAGAGATGATATTAAAGTATATTTGTTAATGTTTATTAATGCCCACCAAATATACTATAATGGAACTGTGGGGAATGCCATAGAAAGATGTAAATAAGACTCAGTAGTTGGATGATTTGAATGCAAAGCGTCAAACAATCTATAACAAGTCATATCCTGAAGTCCATGATTCGATATCCCATTTGGGTGCACCAAATATTACTGAATCTGAAATGACATAATAATGGAAGCTCATCTCACTACTGTCAGACCTAGGTCTTAGAGTAGGATGCTAGAGATGTCACGATGAAATGCTTGTCCCCAAATCACATCTACCTTTAGTATGCTAGCTCATAATTTACTTGAGACATTTCAATGTAATTTAGACTAGTGCATGTTCATTACATTTCCCTTTTAGGCCCCATTACACCACAGAATTCAAACTCAGGTAATACTTGCAGTAAGCTCTCTTCAGGGAAGGATTTACTTAATTTTCGACCAAATATAACTATGTATAAGCAAAGACCAGTATATTTTTCAATATGAACTTATTGATGGTGACCAATCATTTAGGGGAGCAATGCATAACAATGGTCATGATGATCAAATATCTAGTGGTGCAAATGCAAAATGATGGTGATGATCAAACAGAGATCAGATTCATTTTAACAACTCAATAGCATTTATTAATAAACTATAATGTGTAACAGCATATATTTACAGAGAGAATATTAAGTTAACATTTATTAATAAAATATCATGTATCATAACATATATTTACAGAAAGAATATTCAGTTAACAAAGATGGTCTTCTATTATTTTGAGGGCTTGAAGCAATAAATCTCCCTGGTCTAGATTTCATGATAGAAGTCCATCCTCAAGCAATCTTTATTTACAATAGAGAAAACAAAATGATTCAAAATAAAGTATATACAAAATGAAATTAGATAATTCACTAAATATATATATAATAAAAGGGAAAAGTAAATTGAGAGTTCGGTAATTCTAAATCTACCCCATTAATATAATTATTACAATGATGTTTATATGTTGGAGTAAATATATTTATAACTGTTTTCAAAAAAAAAATGACTCACTCTCATATATATATGTGTGTGTGTAAGTCATATTAAAGTTAGTGAAAAGTAACAAAAAAGACCATTCATTGATTAATTGTGCACACAGAAACAAAACAATCACAAGTAGATATTATTAAAACTAATTAATAAGTAATAAAACTTTGTTCTAGAATCTGCAATTAATGTTGATTATATTAAAATCTTACTTGAGATTGCTTTGATGAAGCTTTGATGAAGCGGTGTTGAATTCCCAGAGGGAGCTGTAAATTTACCTTTAATAATAAGTATACATATTTACTGATTCTGATTCCTTTCCCCCTTTATATATCAACATATCGATACATTTCACATAACTGCTCCCACTCTTAAAATGCAGATGACCGAATTTGAAGATGAAGTTGAATACACAAAGGAAAAAAAATCACAAGATATGAAATTCAAATAAAAATAACAAAAATAAAAAAATAAAAATCACATGAATCAAATATATATATATATATCTCCTGAGGAAAACAAGCATTGTCCACAGCTATATCTCTATATACTTGAATGCCAATCTCCATATATAACATTCTTGTCCACTGACTCTGTTGATATCTATACACTCCATACTAGTTGGTTAAAAGCAAGCACAGACCAATTATTTCCTCCAAACACATAGCACAAATCTATTGAAAATTGATATTCATTAGCACTTTGTAAAATAGACATTTTTACAGACAGGTTTATAATGGCATCGAAGTTGACATCAGATGCCTACGGTATATTTTGTTTACCCCAAACACATTGCAATGATTACTTTACTATTGACTAATATTTATATCGTGGCTTCAATATATATATAGGAAAATGGCTTAAGGAAACAATTTCTAGTAGTTTCACATTTCTTTTTCTTTATCTCCATACCAATGGATTCAAAACTTTTTAGAACAAATTAAACCAATACTTCATTTCTGCTATTTATATATTCAAGTTTGTTGTTTTAACAGCTGAGATTAAATTTCTACTTTCTTCTATCCCAATGATAAAGGTTTTCTATTCATTTTTACATATAAACATTAAGTTTCGAAATTTATATGCTTACTGTTTTTAATGCTGAACAGTTTTTTTTCTTTTTTTTTTTTTTAAATAAAATAAAAAACTTTTCTTTATGTTCCGATGGTTTAGTTGTTAGACCAGACAAGTGAAAATCGCAAGATTGTTTTCTTGTGCTGACTTGAGCCTATTGTTATAAACTAATAAAAAAAATCATAAAAACATTTATTTATTTTTACTTAGTCTTCATTATTCAAACTCGATCACCTAGCAACTATTTTGATCTCATATTTTGACCTTTGATCATGTCTGTCTTATAAGCCAATTAGTTATTATTTTTGTTGTTAGTGATATTAAGTGCATTTGTGTAGATAACGAATTTGTCTGCTTTCACAGTGTGAAAAAAAAAAAATTAACTTCTACAAATAGACAAAAATATTAGTTTGTGTTTATATACATATTTTGTGTGTATAAACAGGTATGTAAGATAAATTATTTACCTACCAATTGGCTGAATTAAAAAAAGAAAAGAAAAATTGGGATAGGCATGATGGTTGGTTGTAAGTCATCCCTTACAATACATTCCTTCCTTAATTGCGAGTATATATATATATATGCAGATTCAGTATTTTAACTTAGGTTAAGATTTAATTTAAGCCCTATGGTTAGCATAATTATAATGCTAGTTTAAGAACTGGGTTGTGTTAGTTTGTCAGATAGAAACTATCTGTTTTAGGCACAATTAATTGATTATATGTATACCTATTGGTCTTTTGTGTGTGCATTGCAAGTGTGTCTTTATAAAGTACGCATTTATGTGTTTACATTTTGCTGCACCATTTTAAATGGGTTCACAGTGGATGGTCACCCCATTCTTTAATTCAAGTATGGCTATCTTTATTAGAACTGGAACAAGAGGGTCCAAACCATGTTTATAAAGCCTGAGTTCCTGAACTTATATGCTCACATATTCATTACAGCAAACCACCCAGTCTCAGAGCCACCAAGCATTTGATGTAGAAGCTCTTGAATAATTACTCACTCGCACCACAAACTTATTCTTTAGTATTTTATATAGCACTATAGTATATATATATATATATATGTGTGTGTGTGTGGATCTAAAAGTAACCAGAACTTTTTCTTCCTTATTAATTAAGTATTCTGCATTAGAGTGAAACTCCAATCTTGGTTGCTAGGTTGAATCTACATTATCTTGAGCTTATTTATTAGCTCACACTATTAATATATATAACAGGTATCTTAAGGTTGTATGTATTCATCATCTCTGCTAGGCCAGGGGTGGGCAAATGTTTTGGCTCAGGGGCCACTTTCTGGAAGCGAAGGTTAGTGGAAGGCCGCACCGTTTTTTCATGACACAATAAACACACTGCTTTATTCCCTGTATTACCAAAGAAATATTTGTTTGTCCATTTTTCATTAAATATATGACATTCATCACCGATTTTACATTTTTTTCAGAGGGTTCATGGTTTCACTAAAGTTGGAAATGTATATATTTGCTAATGCAAAGACAAAATTGAAATTAACCAGATCAACTGGAAAAGCACTGCACCTCGTATCTACACTGCATGTGTATTGATGTGGCCATTCTAGTGGAAAATACGAGATGAATCTTCAGTCATGCATGGAAAGGAAATCTCAGTTCAAGGTGGATTTTTCTGATTGTCTTGGTTGGTCACATAAAAACTCTTAGCGGGCTGCTATTTGCCCACCCCTGTGCTAGGCTATTAACTTATAACATTAGCAAACCATGAGCAATAAGATGGGTATATTACATGATTATAGGCATGATTTATTAATTGCACAGAATTTATTTTAATATGTTAAGATGAGATAACTGTATTGATAATAGTCTCACCTCTTATATAAAAGTCTATTGGTCATGCATATTTAATGCTATATAATCCTTGCCATTTTGTTAGTTTATTTTATATCATTTTGTTATTGTTTTAATAAACATGTTTAAAATACAAAATTTGTCTCATATCTTTCTTGCTCATAGTTCTGGTTCAATCCAATCCACATTATCTTATTCCAATTTCTTAATAATTTATATGTGGAACATACATTGTTTTAGTGTGTTAAGTGATCTGTTCCACCCACTGAGTTAAATTGATAGTTGTCCCTTAAGTCTCATGTTTCTCCCTGTTCTAAGCCAGCTTGCAGATTAAATTGAAACCGAATGTGACCTCCAAAATGTCATAACGTGTTAAATCCTGAAGTACTGGCAAATGAGTTAAAGTTTGGTTGGATTAGAGGTCTTACCACCTCACTTCCTGATCAGCTTTGGTGTACTTTGCCTGGACCCTGGATTTTATTGTGTAAGTATACAAATCTGATGATTACAATATATATCCATTGCCACATTTACATCTCCATTTATATATAATGCAATTTTGATTTAAAAATCAATGAATTGTGGAAAGGTTAGACTTTGAAAGTGTGTTTGAAAATGTTCATTAATAAAGACTATGAAACTAGTCCAAAGCGCTCCTAGGTGGATAAAAGTTTTTAAAGTTGTACTTTATATATATTTATATTACGGTATTTATTAATATTTAATTACAAGATTATGTATACAACTTGAAGAAATACAGATATCAAATAAGAATATCATTATATGTGTGTGTGTGTGATACAATTAACTAATCCGAAAGTTTAATTAGAAAACCATGTACTATTACAATTTAAAATTCAAAAGTAATGAGTTATGTTTGAAGATTTATAGTGATGATATTATATATTGAACTATTTCCATCAAGTAATAGAATTTATTAATTGGTTTTTTAAAAAATTAAGCTTTATTCATATCTTTTCAAATACATTTAACTGTGAATGGGTTACTATGCAACACAATGTTTCAAGCTTTACCCCCCCCCCCTTTCTGATGTTACAGATTTGGTCAATGCTATTTTAGCATGATAACTAAGCCAATAAATAACCTTTAGATTTGTGAATACTAAATTTAAAGTGATACTTTAACCAAGTTAATTAAATAGTACCTTAGATTTAATTTGGTTAGGATATCATCTTAAATTTTAATATTCATGAATTTATAGGTTATATGTGCTATTGCCATGCCAGACTATTACTAATCTGCTACACTTGAAGAATAGATGAAAAAATACCATTCAAAACATTGTTTTGTATTAACGTATATATGTTACTATTAAAAGCTGAATATATTTTAAAAAGTATAAATAAAGATTGAATTTTTTTTTTAAAACATTTAACTAGAAAAAAATAATAGTTCAATGTATAATCACAAGTATGTTGATAATGTACATTTATAAGCTCTAAGTCAGAAAAGAAAAAAGATGAACATTTTTTTTTTTTAACTAAACAAATAAAATTATTAGTTATAAGTTATGGCCGGCAGTTTTATTTGTAATTAATGTAAAAACTAATTGTGAATACATATTTTATAAAATAATGAAACAATCTACACACAATATGGATTCCATCAAACAAATGTTCTTAAAAGTTTAAGATGTATTTTGTACTACTTAATCATTCAATTTTCATCTATTACCTACTTATTGGCAAAAATTCTTGAAATATAATCACTGGCTACAAAAAAATGATCTCATAGCTATTCATATAGTAGATTATTTTATTAATTCATATTTGCAAAATAAAATACCATTGCAAAGCTATGAATAAAAAAAATAATTTAATATACTTTCTATAACTAGAAATTATCATGAATCTCATTTTCTAATAAAATATTTATTCATCAACTATATACATATAATACAAACAAATAAAGATATATACAACTGTTAATAATAATTACTTATAAAATTTGTACACGCAAATTCAGTCTCTATTATATTATGAATAATAAAGATGCTCTAGGTTAGAAATTAATTGAATTAAATAAGCTACTACAAAATAAAAATCTTCAAAAATTAAAACTGAAGGGACTGGTTGAAAAATGCTCTAATTTAGATTAGATTTTGTTACATATACTGTCTATATATCAGTGGATATCTAATATATTCAATCGATAATGTAAAACATATCTTATCTTTATATATATTGGTGAACTTTGTTTAATTAAGTACTATTAAGTTTTATATACTGTAACGGGTTTGTTGTCTAACTCTATTTGATCACTCTCATGGTTGATCCTATACTATTTGTATTAATACTACCATTTGTAACTTAAACAAGATTTATTCATGAACAAAATCCATTATCCTTAATCTACTAAGATGGACTTATAGTAGCCATAGACCTGGAGGTAAATTATTCTAAACTCCTCTCCTATAAAACAAAAAAAAACTAAATAAACCTAATGACATATGTATATATACTCAGCATAAATCTTTTAAAATTATTATTAATCAATATTTTCCGATCAACATATTTATGGACATTGAAATTATCTGATTCCAAGCACCAATCCTATGGTTTACATAGGAATTATGCTGATAGATTACTATGGTTGATCATCGTGTACTAAGGGTAAACCCGACCACTGGCTAGTTCACTAAAGGCAAGTAGTATTTAAACTGACAGAGATGTGTTAATAGGAGTAGACTGCACTAAACTATTTGGAAAAATGTGTACATAGTATCTTAACTAAGTTATAATTATAAAACAAGAAAATAAATTATGATGCTCATTTGTTTTAATAAAGTGCAATTATATACATATATTTTAAATGGTTGAAAATAATTATTTAATACATATTTTAGTTATTTTGGCTTTGCTATCATTTACATAAATTAAAAATATAAAAATAAACTATGAACTGCACATAAATTGCTTATAACTCGTATGATTACAAATTAAAGGAAAAACATACATATTTTAGTTAATTTTGCTTTACTATAAATTTAAAATATAGAAATAAAGTACTAACTGTACATCACGGAAAACATAGATATCTTTAGTCCCCAGGGAACTGAAATTGTTCATATGTATATGGAAAGTACACTTATTCAGTGAGGCTATAGTTATAATGATTGTCCAAAAATGTCTTTACTTTGCACTTTTAAATGAAGCATAGATGATAGAAGTTATATTATTTGTCAAGATGAATGGGTTGGACACAGATTTTGAGTTCAGTAGATGACACAATCACATAGCAGATTTCCCCATGGGCATTGGGATAAAACCAGGCACATTAAGACTTTACCCCCACATCATCATTATGTTAGTGTATGTATAATTTGTCCTATAGAATAATTCAAATAATCATAATAAAATACTAAATAGCAGTCAATAATAAAAAATCAATCAGAATAATATTGATCTCTAGATTTTTTCTTTTTAGCCCTTTTTTTTTTAGAAAATTCTATTTTCACTCATCTGATGCAATTTTTCCTATCAATTCTCAAAATGTTTGATATTTTATTTTTATCCCATGTGATCTACTTAGTCCAACATACTGTTGTTTCAGATCCAGCTTCTTTTGTCTTATTTCTTTTTACAAAAGAAAACCTTTTAGCAAGTTTCTATCTTAACAGTTCATTAGAAACAATTTTTGTTTAAATAATAATAACTCTATACCAGTGGTCTTCAACCTTTTCACACCTGTGGACCAGCAAAAATAAGGATAAGATTTCACTGACCAGCAGCAGTCTACAGATAAATTTTCTTAAGGATTTAAACTGCTTAGCCTTAGATGTTCATAGTTATTATAACTGATCAAAATAACACACTAGTTACTGTGTATTATAATGGTGGTGCTTACCTTCATATGCCGAACACTTTCTCAAGTTGCGCAGTCATACTGCTATAGAAAACAGTACAATAACAATCATTCTCATTAATGTACCTGCATTGCTACATTTATTATTTCAATGTTAAAATATGCAAGAATAAAATGTTATTCATTTGAATGTTGGGAAATATCACAGCTAGTATAATTACATGACAATGATTATGATAAATATAATATCTGTATTTAATGTTAAATATACAAGATGAAGTTATATATATATGGAGTTTGTATAATAAAAAATTTTTTTTTAATTTTGAATTTTTTTAAGAAAAATAATAAAAAATTTAATTCTACCCCACCCCCATAAACATCTGTGATAACTAAAAAAACAAATTAATTTATGTATGATTGATTAGATTTTGTTTTTGTTCTGTTTCTTTTTTTTTAATTGGGTAAAAATGAGATTAAAATAACACCAGATTGCATTTGTTGCTCTTGAAGTCATCTGAGGACCATCTGTAAAGCCACCGGAAAATTGAGCTGAAAAGTTGTTTTGGTAAAGTGTCATATAGAAATAAAACAATCATTATAAAGAAGTCACTTTGCTAAAAAAAAAAAAAAAAAAAAGGATAATAGATTTATGTTCTCGGTGAAGGGAAATCATCATCAATGAACTGTCTCCATTTTGTGAAGTTTACAATTTCAAAAAGAAATGTCACACAAAATAAAAAGATGATACAAATGCAATAAAAAAAATTGCTATTTGTGACCAATAAAAGAGCTGATGCAAAGGAGAAATGCTTACTAGATAGAAAAATGTATGTGTAAGGAGTGGTGCAATTATCATGAGATTGATGCTTTGTTTTCTAAAAATTGCATTTTCAGATAAATTCCTTTGATTATTATTTAGTAATTGTAGTATTATCTAATAATTTAAATAAAATTTTGATTTGTAATTAATTTTATTTAAGCAATTCAATGAAAAAATAAATAAAAATTGGGTTCTTTAGTATTTTCCAACCAATGACATATTACCCTGAAGCCATATCAGTCTGATCTTCAGATCTTTAAGATAACATCTCCAAGGGTTTTGTGGACAAATGCAATCACTAAAATTTGTCCGCAAATCACGTGGACCTGGCATGTTAAAGATCGCAAGATCAGACTGATATGACCTCAGGGTAATACGTCATTGGTTGGAAAAAATAAAAAATAAAAATAAAAAAGTACATGCATGCGTCAAAATAATTTAGAAATTAAAAGTAATTAAGTGTAAGTTTGATAATTTAGAAATTGAAAGTAACTAAGTGTAAATTTTATAATAGTACAATTTTTTTTTTTTTGTAAATTTAAAATAAATAGACAAATAAAGAACACTTTTCCTGGTTATCTGGCATTATTAATGGTGACCTGGACAATAACTTAAAACGTACTCTATATTACAAATTTTTATAACAAAAAAAAAAAAATCAAAAAAATGTACTTGCATTAAAAATTATCAACATTTCCGACGGTATTTAACTCAATTATTCATGTTAAAAATATATAAAACAATTTGAAAATGTGTCTCATTTTTTGACTGAAAATTAGAAAAGTCAGTGTGTAGCACTGTAATTGGCGGGGCAGGGGCCTTTTTTTTTGCCAATATTATGCTCAATTATAAAATACAAAACCAAATTGTATTACTCTCATAGCTGTAATTTTTATAATTGCGGATGAATTTTAAAAAAAAAAAATTTCTGTATAATATAATTCAGAAATTAAAAATAAAATTAATTAATTGTACTTTTTATAATTGCAGAAGAATTTACAAAATAATATACATCAAAATGACATTATTTATTAGAAACAAAAATGAAAATTACTTACAAATAGCGTCCACTGTGGTGGACTAGTAGCAAAATCACAAAAGACAGACAAATGACAAAATTTCCCAAAGCTCTCTCCGATTTTTAAATCTTGCGGGTCAAAAAAATCCAAAAATTGAATTAATCATGTCAGTGTCTTGGTTGACATGACAACGTTGTCATGTTATCATCGACGATGTTTGCCAGAAGGAAAATCGGTAAGTATAAAATGTCATCGGTTGAATAATACTAAAGTACCAAAAATGGTTTATGTTATTTAAAAGTTTAAAATCTTATTATTTTGTTATTACAAACTTTTCTGCCAGTCTAGCATGGACTGGCAGAAAACTTCTGCAGCCCAGTACTGGGCCACAATCAAAGGATTGAAGACCACTGCTCTATACAATAACTAATGTAAATAGCATTTCATAGATAAACATCTGTTGCCTTTTTAGCAATGGCGTATTTTCTTTTTAATTATAAAAAATAAAATTGTACATATAAATTATATATTTTCAAGAAAGTTCTTTTTACATTTGATTATATATAAAATAATATAATACAGAAACCTTACCAATAATAATATATACACACATGTCTCATCAAAACAAGTAAGCACAAAAAACCCCTTAAACCTATTTTAGTTAACTATTTATTTATTTTGTCTCAATCAAATACATATATAATATCCGATTCCCATATCTACATATATATGTGACTATTTATAGTCTGTTTTTCAAAGACTTTACCATGTGGTTGAAGTGTTAGTATTCATTCATTTTATATTTAAAATTCAAAGCGCATGTGCAACAGTTTAATGCTGTTTAAATATTATAGTCTGTTTAACTTGTAACAGGGTTCAAACATGGTCCCTGTTACAATATATATATATCATTAGAATTAATATGAAGTAGTCACCCAATCAATCTACAATAATGTCTGAAGATTTGTAATAATCAACTGAAGTAAGAGCTCTAAACATCTTAAATTCTGTTTGTTTGGTAAGAATATTATAACAAAATTCCATGATCAATGTAAACAAATATTTTCAATTTAGTTCTGTTATAAAACAGCAAGATCACCACATAATTGAACAATTATAAGACAATAATAGTTCTTTATGAATATTTTGCTTAATTTCTGAGTTATAACAACTAACTACTGATTTAATGAGAAAATGAATGTACAAGACACTCCTATGATAAAACTTTTTTAGATAGATGTAGAAAAAAATTTAATTCAAATTTGTCTCTGAAAACAAGAATATAGATAATGATGTAATTGACTACCTATATTCTGCATTGATATCATGAAATAATACTGCAATGACTAATTGATAAATTTAAGATTATTTTGATTTGGAAAAGGGATTTATTATAATACTACTACATAAGTTATAAAATCAATGTGTAATCTAAAATCTCATTACTTTTCATTGATAGATTTATTTATTTTTTTGAACTTTTATTATTACTTGATTTTTCAATTTTTTTATTTGGTTTTGAAAAAAATGTGTAAGGGGTGGGGGGGGATATTGTCAATAGTAAGTTTTCAAGATTTAATTTAATTTGTCATAATAGTACCTAATATTGACTTACAAATTAATTTATACATAATTTCTAACAATCTCTTCTTATTTATAATTGACAGATTTGTTTGGAAATTTTACTTTTATCTTGAAACTTTTTAAAATTTCTAATTTGGATTTTAAAAAGTGAATGTGTATGTATGTGTGTGGGGGAGTACAGTCAATTATTTAAAATTTGATAAATTCAAAACATTAAATAACTAAAAAAATATCAAATGTATTTTTATTATTCATGATCAGCATGTATGTAATCAATAGCTTTCAAAATGAAATAATCATATTCGATTATTTTTTAAAACAAAAGTTCAGTAAGATATTTCAATTTTTTTTTTTTCATTTCTCTAACTTTTGATCTATTCTTTACATACAAATGAATATATCATTATAATGGGGGGGGGGGGTTTCCTCCCACTTGACCTTTTACAGTTATAAATAAAATAATATCATTATCTCTCTAATCTGTAGCAAAATCTTTCCTATTTAAAATTTCTTCAATAAATATTTTTTTTATTTATTTAATCTTTTAAAAAACTGTTTTGATATTTCTAATCTATTCAGTTCACTTTATCTTTTTTATTATTGTCAATGTATTTTTATATTGGATTTTAGTTAAAATATTTAACAAACTTTTATAAAACAATTTCAATAATCAAAATAATTTTATTTTATTAGTAAAAATCTATTTTAACATTCTCTTTTTTTTTTTTGTTCTAATTCAGAAACTCATGATCCATGGATTGCAGCTCAGCTCTATCAATATTAGTACTCAAACTCTGTGGATATTCAGGTGAACAGCATCCAAAAATACATTTTAAAACATCAATATATTTTGCAAGTATAGTTTCATAAATATTATATTAAGCAGTTGATTTCTATTCATTAAATTGATTAACTTTTAATACATATATATTTGCTTACAATAACACCTTCATATACATTTTAATGCAAAAAAACTTTTTTTAATGATTCCTTTATCCTGACAGTTTTGACTGTCCTGCAGTCTTTTAATTCATTGTTTTTTCTTTAAATAACCAAGTAGAATAAACAACGTTTTTAAAATCACAGATAACAATCTCTGACTAAGCTTAATTAACTCTTTGTTAAAGGGTGTTGGGGGGGGGGATGAATGAACAGAAAAAAAACCATGTTTCAAATAAAACAAAAATTTAAATATAAAAAAAAAATTTAATTTTCTAAAAAAAACTCATTCATAATTTTAGAGAAAAATTGAAATAAAAAAATGTTTCACAATTTGAAAATATTAACTTAATGAAAATATTTAAAATTATCAACTCTTGACAAAATATATATATATACAAAAAATACCTTTATGGTTTTATTCTTCTATGGAGTCCTTTCCAATTATAACACCAAGTTTTTCCAGGTGAGTTTTCTTTTTGTTATACATGCACTTGATTGATTTATCTTTTTCCTGTTTTGTAGTATTTCCAGGTTAACAACAGCAAATTTTATCCATTTCTTTCCACTAAAATTCCCAGATGAGACTAACACATACAGAAACTCTTGCTCTTGTTTGCAGATAAGATGCAGATTACTTTAGGGGATAACTTCTTTATATTTTATTCCAGTGAAGGCAGGTTACATGGAGGAAGATAATGTCTAGCTTGTAGATGAATTTAGGGCATGGTTTTCATTGTAGAAACCATTTTATAACTAAACTCATAGTGTGACAGCAACAGCTTGGTGAAGAATTATGAATTCTTTCTTCTTTAGCAGTTGGATTAAAACTTGACTGTCCTCTTAACAACTAGTTTCATATTTTTAATTTTATTACTAACTTTATTACTTACCAAAATGTTTTAAAAAAAAAAAATAATAATCCTGGTCATCATTTTATCATGTTCAACTTCAGTATCTGCACTTATCATCAGCAAATAAATTTAATGTGCTTAATCTTCTAAATAGTATTTATTAAATCTTGTAAATGATTGTTAAAGTAATATTTATTAAGGCTATAACCTTAAGACTATGCACCTGAAAAAACAACAGTAGGGACCTCTGCAAATCTTTAACACAAAATTTATTTAAAAGACAAGAGCAATCACTCTTATCTTAACCTACTTTCTAAATAAATAGGAGAATCTAAAGCATTTTGATTTGAGAGCGTGAGACTATTAAATACCTCACTGATTAAGTCTACAAATTCTATAACACATTAACATTCACGAAATCTTTCGATTTACAAGTCAGTGTTGAGATCTTATGCTTAGAAATCTATTAAGATAATATAAAGTTGTAATAATTATGTTTATAAAGCACATACTCATTACTTAAAGTAATATTTATTACGGCTATAACCTTAAATAAACTGGAAATAAACAATTGTCTTAAAACTGGTCTATGCCATTTATATACTCTTCCAATGGATACCTTTTCTTTCAAGATATGCAGCAGAAAAACCTATTACAATTCTCTCAAATTCCTTTAAAGACCAATTAATTAAATATCAATCAACAGCATTTCTTGAAACTCACTTTCCATTCTTGCTATACTAATTCAAACTGTTCTCTTGACAAAGGCACATGTAATTTATTGAAAATAGTTTTCAATAATAAAAGTTGCACATTGTTATCCTGAAATTCATTTCTTAATTTTTTACAGATAAAAATTTTTGAACATGAATGGATTCAAATATATATATATATATGTATAATTATAATAATAAAAAATAAATAATGTATAATTAAATAAAATAATAAATTTAAATTCATTAACTTTTTACAATTACTTGATTACAAGAAGAAGAAAAAATTTCTAAGTAGCCAAAAATTTATAATAAAAGTTGTGTTTTCTTTATATGATACTTCAAAATCCATAAACTAATATAAAAGTGGCCAATTAGCTAACATTCTTTTTCTGTTGACAATTTGAGGTTAAACATTTTATGCAGAATTGTAAATTATTTGCTATTATATTTTGAATCCATTTAAAAATCGAAGTGACATGACTTTTTAACAATTCAACTTTTTCAATAAAGGCTATATTCTAAGTATATGTACTAATACAATTAGTGGATGATGTAATCATATTTTGACATTAAATTTGTTGCCACATTTTTTCTGTTTACATTTGTTTTAAAAATAAACTTTCAATATATATTGGCAAATTTTTTGTTTTTAGATATTGTATCCATTTTATGCTTTTTTCAAAAAATTATGGATAAATTAAACGAAAATATTTTTTCTTTGACAATACCCCCCCCCTTCCAATGATTGCTAATATGAATATGTGGCAATGCAGTACTTTACAGAATTTTCATATTTTTATGACGAGTTTCTTGTTTTTGTTTAAACTGAGCAAAAAGTTGTTGTTTTTGTTTTATGATTAATATTTAAAAATTATTTTATAATATAATTTTAACTGAATAAGTTATTTTCAACAACATGATGCAATACACTATGGCTTCTCCTTTATCTGAGTCATGAATCTCTCAGCCACTATGCCTAGAGAAACCTGTTAGCCATATGACCTTCCCTTTCCATTCCCCACCTTAAGTTTTTCATTCTTTTCTATTTTGCTGCATCCCATTTCCACAATATTATCTTTGACTACTCCAGT
This sequence comes from Epiperipatus broadwayi, assembly GCA_028023455.1. Classification (NCBI taxonomy): domain Eukaryota; kingdom Metazoa; phylum Onychophora; class Udeonychophora; order Euonychophora; family Peripatidae; genus Epiperipatus; species Epiperipatus broadwayi. The sequence goes on from JAQFVV010006337.1 coordinate 2,527,749, forward strand.
GTTTCCCAAAATGGGTAGTGAAGACTTCTAAGAAAGTGATAGTGGGTTCAGAAGAATGGGGGGGAGGGGTTTCCAGGTAGTCTAACCTTTTCTCCAGATGCATTGTTTTAACTCACTCTCAAACTGCTAATTTTTATGTTATTTTGCTGATTTTATGGTTATTTTATAAATTGTTTATGTGCAAGAATATATGGGGGGGGGATAATAAGAGTAATTGTAAATAAACAGTGAGGATTGCCAATTCCTCTACAAGCTTTATGATAAATGCTTAGCCAGAGCCAGCACTTAAAGTATCTCTGTCAGGAACCCCTCCCCAAACCCCTGACCATGGTTTCATGCTTTGGCACTCCTCAGAGAGGTGTCAGGGTAGGTTCAGACACTAGATCTAAAAATACCAACCCAAAGCTAAGCACTTAGCTAAAAGTTATCTATTGAGTGGAATTGATCTATGACTTTTATTTTGACTAATTGTAAATGTTTTGCACATTTTTATGGGGGGTTTTCCTCTATTAATAAGTTAAAAGGAATGCAGGTTATTATTATATGGCTAATTTTAAATTTTACTAATAGACAGAAGTAGTCATCCTGTGCATTGTATTTTTTGTTAAAATAATATCTCAGATTTCTTTTCTGTTGTTGTTTTGAATCTTTTGTAAGGATGGAAAAAGCTATTTCCATTGTATTAAAATTAAAAACTATATGTAAAACAGAACTCCTTGAGGAATTAAAAGAGTCTAAGTGGAAAATGAAAGAAGTGAAAGATAAAAAGGTGTAAAAAGCTATATCAATTGTGTTATGATCAATTATCCAAGAAATTGAAGATAACAGCTGTAATAGTGAAAAAGGGGTACTCAATTTGTATTGCTATAGGTATGCTATAAAAGGTTTTCAGCAGGTGATGGGGGGGGGTCTCTTCTGAGTTTATTGTTTTCCTTGCTATGTTTTGTCTGCTGGGTAGGTAAGTGTTTGCTGAACTGAGAGAAATATTCTAGTTGTAAAGCGGTGGAAAACTATGAAATAAGGCAGAGCTCTAGCTTCAGATTATAATCTGTCCAGAATTGTGTGGTCCACTCTTGATTGGCTGCTATCTTTATTATAAAGGTTTCTAGAGACAGCTCAGAAATATAAAAATGCCTAAATTTTATCATTAAAATGCCGATGAAGTGAACTCCCAATGTTAGTGCACCAGCCAGACTCCTAAGCTGCTGTCATGTAGCACAGATACTAGCTGATAATGATGAACAACTTAATGCCTACATTTTGCTGTGAAGAAGGGAAGCCCTCACCACCTTGTTGTCATGATTTATAGCACAACTTAATGCCTACATTCTGCTGTGAAGGGAAGCCCTCACCATCTTGTCATGATTTATAGCACAACTTAATGCCTACATTTTGCTGTGAAGAAGGGAGGCCCTCATCCCCCTTGTCATGGTTTATAGCACACTTAAAAGTTACTAAGTCCAGAGATGGGAAATGGAAAGGAACCAGAATAAATACGGATGGTATAATTTTCTTTTTATTTATTTATTATCATTATGTCTTGTTGCTATAAATTTAATTGTATTTTTTTTTATTTGTATTTTTTTTTTTTTTGTTTCTCTATAAATTATTATTTGATTTTCCTATTTTAAAACAGTATGCCAAGGCATAGCTATATATAAACATATTTGTTTGTTGCTGTTGTTGTTTGCTTTTAACACACTGTTCTATTTGAGAGAAAAGAGAAATTTACTTTACGTAAAATTATTATTATTATTATTGTAATCTCTGTATGTGATTATTGAAAATTTATTGACATGCTGATTTTGATTTTTTTTCTTTTTGTTTTGTTGGCAGTGGCATTTCCTTTTTATAAGTGTTTTTTTCTTCTCAAAAGTGACACATAAAGATGAGGTTTAGGTTCAGCCTTTCAAAGGTATACCACCTAAAACTTTGTGGTACCAATTAGCAGGCTATTAAAGTTTTGGATAGGAAGAAATCAGAAAATATAATCAATTTTGGTTTAATTTCACTCATTTAAACTTGAATTTAATAACTTTAAATTTTGTTGTTTTTTTTCTTGTTATTGATATTGAGTTTATGTTGATCCCTTATTGCAATGTGTGCCATTGACATCATGTTATATCTTGCATGCATCATATAAATTACGGGGTAGGCATCATCTGGTACAGTATCATTAGTTGCTATTTACATCAAAAATATCAAACAGATTGAATGCAGAAAAATGTTATACTTAGGGGGGGGGGGCATTACAAAATTTATGTATTGCAAAGGGTATGGTGGCCTGAAAAAGTTTGGGAACCTATGGTCTACTCCATGGCCTTTAGGCCTTTATATCTACATTCCCCTTATCTTTTTCCAAACCCCGCATAAAAACCAAGAACCAACTTTCTGCATAATCACTTTGTTTCTATTTATTCTCCCACAACTTCATTATTTATACCCTTTTTGCTTGTAAGCATTTACATTCAATTAACAGATGCCTAATATTTTCCGTCTTTCTTACACAACTTGCAGACTAAATCACCCACATTTCTCCATTTATGTGTAGATTCCCTTGTTGCTAATGATCTTGTTTGAGCCTTAAACAGTAAACTACTTTTCTTGCTATTATAATAAGTTAATTTGCATCCAATATTCTGTTTACTTCTAAGTTAATTTGCACCCAATATTCTGTTTACTTCTATATATGTTTAAGCTCTTTTTACTCTCCATACTAATTCTCCAAATCTCCAACCCCCTATTTTTTATTAATGCAACATCTATTTTTCTATCACATTCTTTGCCACTATAACATTCAACAAGTCTCCTAACACAATCCCACCACCTTTTTTGTATAAATATACTGACATAAAGTCTTTATCCAAATATTTTGCATACTATACTACCTTTCTCATCCATCTTGTTGCATATCCTTTAATCATAACCCAATTAAATACTATTTTGTCTATTCTCTTATTATCCATAAATTGAAATCTATCAAACATTTTCATTTGCTTTTTGCATGTCTCATATAAAAACTTGACCATTCCATCTCTCCTTGAATTGCTTCCATTGCCATCCACACATTTGTATCTAATGCAAGTCTTCCTATTTCTAGATTGTGTTTGTATAACTATACTCCATCTGGTAGAAGTTGACATACATTTTTCAAAAAATAAATTTAATGCTTAGTGTTTTAAAAAAATGTTTTTGATCTATTCTTTATTATTAAAAAAATAATAATAACCATTTCAATTAAATATAACTTAATTTTTAAATTTTGAGTAATATTTTATTTTATGTTTTATTTGTTTATTTAAAAATTGCTGTAAAAATTTTACTGAGATCGAAATAATTTGTTGCAATAAAAAGTAAATCAATATATAAAACATCAATTCTAACTACAACTTAACAGTTTATATTGTTTTTTTATAATATATATATACAAACTAATCTATAATAATACACATTCTAATAATCAGAGATTTATACACTTTTTTGATAGATGGCACTCTGCAGAAGTCTTGGCAAGAATTCAAATATTGTATGATAATGTATAAAATTAATATTTAATATTTATTTTAAAATTATTTAAACTATAAATAATAAAATTTCTTTTAAATACTAAAATAAATTTTAAAACATTTAAACAAAGACGTCATGTGATTGATGTACTGTAGCTTCTCCTTAAACGAAGTCAAGAATCTCTCAGCAATTATGCCCAGAGAAACCTGTTATGTGATGTACTATAGCTTCTCCTTAAACGGAGTCAAGAATCTCTCAACAATTATGCCCAGAGAAACCTGTTAGCCACTTTATTTTTCATTCCCCAGTCTAAGTTTTCCCATATTCTGCTCCATCCCATTTCCACAACATAATCTTTTCAACTCTATGGCCTTTATATCTAAATCACCCTTATCTTTTCTTAAACCAAGAATAAAAACCAATAATCCACTTTCTGTATAATCACTTTTTTTATATTTATTCTTCCATAACTTCATTATATGTGTCTTTTCTGTTTGATGATGTGATGTGATGCGATGTACTGTAGCTTCTTCTTAAACGAAGTCAAGAATCTCTCAGCAATTATACCAAGAAAAAATTGTTAGCTACTTAATTTTACATTTCCCAGTCTAATTTTTCCCATATTCTGCTCCATCCCATTTCCACAACATAATCTTTGTCAACTCTACAGCCTTTATATCTAAATCCCCCTTATCTTTTTCCAAACCCAGCATAAAAACCAATAATCTACTTTCTGTATAATCACTTTTTTCATATTTATTTTTCCATAACTTCATTATATGTGCCCTTTCTGTTTTCAAGCATTTACATTCAATTAACAAATATTTTCTATTCCTTCCTTACATAATTTACAGACTAAATCACCCATATTTTTCCATTTACATGTATATTCTCTTGTTGCTAAAGATCCTGTTCGAGCCTTAAACAATAAACTACTTTCCTTACTATTATCATAAATTAACTCACACCTAATATTCTGTTTATTTCTATATATATTTAAACTCTTTTTACTCTCCATACTAGTTCTCCATCTCTCTAACTCCCTATTCTTTATTAATAAATCTATTCTTTTATCCCATTCCTTACCACTATAACACTCAACAATCCTCCTAACACAATCATCTTTTATACAAATATACAGATATAAATTCTTTATCCAAATCTTTTGCATACCATAGTACCTTTCTCACCCATCTTGTTACCTGCCCTTTACTCATAACCCAATTAAATACTATTTTAGCTATTCTTTTATTATCTATAAACTACAATCTACCAAACATTTTCATTTTACTTTTTGCATCTCTCATATAAAAACTTGACCATCCCATTTCTCCTTGAATTGCCTCCCTTGCTGTCCATACATCTGCATCCAATGCATGTCTTCCTACTTCCCTTTGAACTTTTTCTAAGTAATTTAATACCCCATTACTAACATATAATGCATCATTACCATATGTTAACCCTGCTACTGCAACTCCTTTCCATATAATTCTAGCTACATCATATTTATTATATGAAAACCCTGTTAATTTCCTTATCAATCTCTTTCTTTTCTTTGCTTCATTTATCATTTTTTTCTCCCATTCATCCAAATAATTTTTCTGATTACTTAAAATAATTCCCAAATAACCATATCTATTAACTACACTTAATATCTCCCAACAAAAATTCTACATTGTCTCTTTCCCCAGTATTAACCATCATTAGATTTGATTTTTCTTCACTAAATTTAATCCCCATCTCTTTACCCACCCTTGCACATCTCCTCAACATAACTTCCATATTTTCTCTTCTTTCTGCACACAAAAATATATCTGAAAAAAAAAACCTGACAAAATATATACTCCCTTACTACCTATTAACGGTATCTCTATCCCTCTTCATAATCTTTCTATTGCTCTTTCCATTTCACTCAAATACAATACAAACAAAATAGGTGACAAAGGGCATCCTTGCCTTAGTCCTACCCCATTTTTAACTTTAACTGATTCTATATTCCCTAATTGATATATATAATAATTATTTTCATATAATTTCTTAATAATATCTACTAAAGCTCCATCCATTCCCAAATTTACTAAACTTATCCATAATCTATTTCTATTTACTCTATCATATGCCTTCTCTATATCTATAAAACTCATGCATAACTGTTTACCTGAATTCCTACTCATATCCATAAGTTGTGTAACTACAAATAAACTATCTCCTATGCGCCTATCTAATCTAAAACCTCCTTGCATTTCCCCCACTACATTATACCTTTCCATCCATTTTACAACTCTTCTAGCCACCATATATGAAAAAGCTTTATATAAAACTAATGTTACCACTATCGGTCTATAATTATTTAACTTTCTATGATCCTTACCCTTACCTTTAAATAATAATCTTACTCTTGTATTACTACAACTACTTGGGAAAACTCCATTCTGTGCCATCTTATTAAAACAAGATCATAACTTTACTTTTGCCCTATATCCTAAATTCATTACCAACTCTGCTGCCCATTCATCTAAACCTCTTGCCTTTCCACTTTTCAATTTCTTCTCTACCTCATTCAATTCATTTTCTGAAAACCTAATATTCCCATTACTATATGCTTTCATATTTTCTATCACTCTATCCTTCACATCTAACATCTTTTCTATGATCATTACATATCTATTTAAGATTCTCTCTAAATCTTCTCTAGAGCTATACTCTATTCCCTCATCATCTAGTAATACTATCTCTCTCTCTCCCCCCTACATTTCTCCTTTTAATATAATTCCAACATTTTTTTACTCCCATCTCTTCCACTTTTGTTAATATCCTCTAACAATTTACTATTCAATTTCATTCTCTCTATATAATGATCTATTTTAGCCAACTTCTTCTTTTCTAAGTACTTTTCCCATTTAGCATTAATATCTTTTTCACTTTCCTTGTTCTTAATAGCATCCTTATATTCTCTACATGCTTCTTTCCTCTCTTTTACACTTTTACACATTCTCATTTTTTATTACTTTTATTCTTCTGAATATTCTCACCTAAAACCCTATTTGCCACTTTTTCTGCTTCTTTACACCAGTTCTTATACTCATCCCCAACCCACTCTTCCATGATTTCTTCAACTTGTATTTCATACTCTTCCAACTTATTCTTATCATTAACTCTCCATCCACAAGTTTCACTATTATTTCTACTTTTATTTCTATTCTCCATCAAATTACTAACCATTTCAATACTTTTTCTTCATGTGATGTGATGTATTTTGGCTTCTTAAACAAAGTCAAGAATATCTCAGCAAATATGCCCAGATAAACCTATTAGCCACTTTATTTTCCATTCCCCACTCTAAGTCTTCCCATATTCTGCCCCATTCCATTTCCACAACATAATCTTTGTCAACTCTATGGCCTTTATATCTAAATCCCCCTTACCTTTTTGCAACCCCAGCATAAAAACCAATAACTCACTTTCTGTATAATCACTTTGCTCATATTTATTTTCCCATAACTTCATTATCTGTACCCTTTCTGCTTTCAAGCATTTACATTCAATCAACAGATGCCTAATATTTTCTATATCTTCCTTACACAATTTGCACACTAAATCACCCATAGTTTTCCATTTACATGTATATTCTCTTGTTGCTAAAAATCCCATTCGAGCCTTAAACAATAAACTACTTTCCTTACTATTATCATAAATCAACTCGCATCCAATGTTCCGTTTACTTCTATATATATTTAAACTCTTCTTCCCCTCCATACTAGTTCTCTATCTCTCCAACTCCCTATTTTTTATTATGCTTCTATTCTTTTATCCCATTCCTTACCACTATAACACTCAAATTCTTTATCCAAATCTTTTGCATATCGCATTATCTTTCTCACCCATCTTTACTCATAACCCAATTAAACACTATTTTGGCTATTCTTTTACTATCCATAAACTGCAACCTAGCAAACATTTTCATTTTACTTTTTGCATCTCTCATCCCATTTCTCCTTGAATTGCCTCCTTTGCTGTCCACATCTCTGCATCTAATGCATGTCTTCCTACTTCCCTTTGTACTTTCTCTAAATCACCTAAAACCATTTTACTAACACATAAGGCATCATTACCATATGTTAACCCTGCTACTGCAACTCCCTTCCATACAATTCTAGCTACATCATATTTATTATATGAAAATACTGTTAATTTCTTTACCAAACCCTTTCTTTTCTTTGCTTCATTTACCAATTTTTTCTCCCATTCATCCAAGCAATTTTCCTGATTGCATAAGATAATTCCCAAATACCTATATCTATCCACCACACTTAACTTTATATCCCCCAATAAAAATTCTACATCTTCTCTTTCCGCAGTATTAACCGTCATTATATTTCATTTTTCTTCACTAAATTTAATCCCCATCTCTTTACCCACCCCTGCACATGTCCTCAACATAATTTCCATATCTTCTCTTCTTTCTGCACACAATAAAATATCATCCGCAAAAAAAAAGACCCGACAAAGTCTATACTCCCTTGCCACCTATTAACGGTATCTCTATCTCTCTTCCTAGTCTTTCTATTGCTTTCTCCGTTTCACTCAAATACAACAAAATTCAAACTCTCCATACAGTAGTGCCATCTGGTGCAAGCCTTAATAATCACTATTTTCATTAAAGTTCTCCCAATACATCTTTAATTAAAATAAAATTTAACATCATTATTTTTTTTTAAAGCCATTGTCTTGATTAAATTTGTGTAACAAATGAAAGATATTATTTATTTAAACTTATTAATTTATTAATATTTTATTTGCACCATAGTTTTTAAAATGTATTCTGCGTTTTTAGATGATTACTGATTATTTATTCTAGATTATAATGTCATCTCCCACCTAATATGACATTTCATAATCATATTTCTATTTATTTATTTTTTTGAACCAGGCATATTTCATGTTTAATTAATGTAAAATGATTTTGTAACCTTTTGTCTATAAAGTTTTTAATTTTGTGAAGCAGAGAGATTTTATCAAGTTATTTTACAATTGACCAATTGTGATCATATGAAAATGTGATCAATGAAGGTGTGAAAATGAAACCTCATATATTAACCAAAAATCCAAAACATTTTTTTGAGTACTGCATTTCTTTATTATTTAAACATCCATGATTACTTTCTTCTCTATAATCACTCATCCTTTGTTTTTTTTTCCTCACTTCCTATTATTTTTAATCACACCTGTCTTAATTCTTTTACATACAAGTGTGAGAATTTTTTTGCTTTAAAACTTCTCTAATAAATTTTCTTTTTAATCATTCATTCCTTTCAATGCTATATATTCTAATTTCATTTTTCTATTATTATTATTTTTACATTCTTTACTGAATCTATATTTTTAAAATTCTTTTTTTTTTAATCATTTTCTGTTACTAATAAAGCTACATTCTAAACTAAACACTTGAACTATTTTTTAAAATTTAATTTCAATTGGCCATAAAATATCTTAATTCTCATTTTAATTTGTTTTATAGATATTTCCATCATCAGTGAAACATTTAGGTATTAAACTTCCTGCACAATAACCATTCTTAATTATTTGTATTCTCTTCACCTATTTTTAGTTTTAACTGCATCATTTTATTTTTAACTTTTTACAAATTTAATTAATTCATTAAGATTTTTCGAAGTCTGTCATAATAAATTATTCTATTAATGATAAGTCCATCTTTTTCAAAACAGTTCTTACCACCTAAATAAATAATAATCAAATCTAGACTTAGGTAGCATTTTTTCCAATCTATACAATCATCAGCAAATTGTTCAGTTATGAAACATAATTTATTCTATTTGTAAAATCTTTAATATTTGCGTTGATATTAGAAATACACACACTTATATAATTCGGAAAGCAAAACTATATATAAATCAAATCAAATCAAAACAAATCAAAAACATAAATGACAAACTTCGTTGATTCTTCTAACGTTTTCGAAGGTATAATCTTCATTTTCAAGAAGTACAAAATCTCTTAATTTTCCACGATGTGCAAATATGCAAAATAGGCAAAATATGCTAATCAGGATAAGAACGTTTAAACTTGCCGTTTCTGTTAAAGATTAACTGACACATTTTTTCCCCCATTTTTCTTAAAAATAGTCATCACTTCAATCACATTCTTTTGTTTTATTACCTTTGTAAAATTCAGTCTTTTCAAATAAAAAGATATCTAATCTATTAAAATAAAAAATCAAACTAACACTTTCATTCAGTTATATTTTTATATTGGACTATTTCCATCATCTAATATGAGTATTGAATGTCTTTAGAAAAATTTAACTTTATTTAAATTTTTCTAAAGACATTCAGTATTTTTCTAAAGACATTCAGTACTCATATTAGATGATGAAAATAGTCCAATATAAAAATACAATTAAAACGTCATCATCACAAACATTCAGGAAAACACTTTCATTTAGTACCGTCTCAAAATACTCACATTTCTCTGAATTAAACATTTTATCAGTTGTGTAATTTTAAATTTTAAATTCACTTCAATTGATTTATTTAATATACAATTCCATAGCACTATAGGTCAATTACACATAATTAAATAGTACATATAAGGTTATATAAAAAACTTAAAATAAGAGAAAATAAAAAATGCTGCAAATGATAACATTGTAATAAATTAAATATTACACTTTTTCACAAGAACCATATTATAATTTTTATCATTTAAACTGAAATAAAAGATGTACTTTTATATTTTCTGCATTAATATTTGTTATCAGATTTTGATAAACTATTCTTTTAGTTACAATTTTGTATAAAAATTTTAGGTCTCTAATCCTTCTCCTTGAATAGAAAGACAATATGCTGTCTGTATTTAAGCTTACATATCTGTAAAATTTCTCTCCCAATCATTGAATTTTAACATCCCTTTTGAATATGGATTCCAAACAACAGATCCCTATACAATAATAGGAAGGGCAAAAGTTTTGAACAATTTATATTTTATTTTATTATTAAATAATCTGCTATATCTAAGAATAATTTCTGTAATTTTAAAAACTTTGTTAATTATGGGTTCAACATTTACATGAAAAGATCCATTATTTGTAAATAGAATACCTAGATACTTTTGAAAAGTTTTACATTTAATTTTATGAGTTTAAATATAATAAGAAAAAGTTAGATATTCAGACTTGTTAGAATATGAGACTACTGAACATTTGTCCACATTAATAACATTTTAATATATTTTTCTGCTTTTATCATTTTTGGGGCTTCAATAATGCTCTCAAACTTTTTTGGAAAAATATATTTGTTTATGTAGTTATTATAAAATACATTGTTCATAAGGGTAATATAAATTTTAGTGAATTCAGACTTACTATAGCAATTTTTTTAAAAACTTTAATCACATAATTAATTTTTTGCTTCTCTTTCAATAAATTTTAAAATTCCTTTAGTTACACTTTGCATCTTTATAAAAAAATATTTTTCACTACTGGTATTTCTGCAGTTCAGTTAAAAAATACGGTGAAAGCCTGAAATCTGGGCAAAGCCACTTGGAGCGTTGATGCTAGAGAAAATCAATGAAATATAACATTACCGGGCCGCCGCAACTTTTTCTTTTTTTTAGACACCAAGGTTTTGTTGTTTTTTTTCAAATATTGATTAAACGAATAATTTTTATTTCATTTAGAACATGATTTCTTTATTATTAAACAAATTTTGATATTCATTTTCGTTACTTTTTGTGGGTTTTTTGGAACCTGACTAACATTTTTTTCAACAAATTTTGCTAATTGTATTTTTTTTCTTTTTATCATTTGAAAAATTCGGACCGTTTCACAACGTCAAAAAATTTGTTTGAATCTCACTGCCGAAAAAATAGAATACAATTATTTGCGACTTGTTTAGAACTTAATTTTACCTTTCTTTTTTTTTTTTTTGGCTTGACTAAATGGTTTTTCTTATTATTATTAATTTTACTTTTTTTTAAAAAATACAACTTGTTTTCACTTTGATTTAGATTATGTTTGAATTAGCCTTTTTTTGGGAGGAGGGACTACTACAAGAAACAGCTTTTTGAACGGGGGATGGGGTGGGATTCGTACTGTTATTGTTAACAAAAAGGCAACAAAAATAGTCAATTATTTTAACAGCGCTGAAAAAAGAGAATCAACTTTGGGACTTGTTTCGAATTTTGATTTCTTTTTGGTTGACGTAATTGTTTTTCTTAACATTAAATCAAAATTTACTTTTGTGTTTTTGCCGATTAAAAAATTGTTTTCAAACACCCACCCCCATACACTCGGAAAAAGAATTGTAACCAAAAAGTCAAGAATTTTAACTTTTTTCTTTTTTTTTAAATAACTTTTTCTCACTTTTTACTTTGATTTCTATTTCGTTCGAATTACCTTTTTTTTTTTTTTTTTTTTTTTAGCCTTCTACAATAAACTGCTTGTGGAGGTGGGGGGAGGGTATTTCATAATTTGTTATTCTTAACAAAAAGTCAACCAAAGTTGTTATTTATTTTAAGCCCGCTGCAAAAAATTGAATCCAAATACTTGTCAATTTCTAATGAAATAAAAAACAACAAAAAAGGACACAAACTTTGGATTTTTTACAATTAATTATTCGATTTTGTTGCTGTAATAAAAAGTGGACATTATGTGTGGCTGACAAAAAAAAAACACACAATCTCACACACTTTCTGTACTCGGAAATTCTGAAGAAAAGTCTCAAAATTGCATGGTCGTCTCAGACCTTTTAGTGGTCTCGAATATTTTCCCCATGCTGAAACGTGACTTAGCGCGTGAGCTTGTCAAAGCCTGTTCGAACATACACTTTGCCAATTTTTTACATATTAACCTTTTTTTCGGGAAGGGTGGGGACCATATGACAATTATTAATAATTAACAACATTTTTTAAATCGAAATGACATTACTCTATTACGGAGATTTGAAAAAGTCGTACCACCTTGAAATTTAAACACTCTCAAGCGATACGGTAATCAGCTATGAATAGAACGAATACGTGTAAATAGCTTCGAAGCACAAACAGGCTGTAATATTTTTGTGCAATGTCATGTAAAGCGGCCTAGCTCAATGGGTTAATACAATACGTAAATGTTGTATTAGCCTGTAAGGCCGCGGCTGCCGAAATGGCATTTTTATGTGTTTTGACATGTAAACAATGCCCCAAGCGGCCGTGCCCGGATTTCAGGCTTTTACCGAAAGATACTTTTATGATTATAACTATTGAAATAAAATTCATTGACTACAAATCTGAGCCATAAGTTAAATTACAAATATCAATTTATTTATTTTTTTAAGAATTTTTTCTTCCATTTGTATTTATTAATCTTAATCTTATCAATAGCTTTCTAAAAACATATTTTATTGTTATACCTGCTTTTCTTTTTCGATTAAACAATTTTACCATTTATTTTTTTTAAATATTCAATTTTTTTTAAAAACTCATAATTTCTTACATTAGTTATTGCTTCTTGTTTGTGATCCTGTTTTCTTTACGATATTTTATATCAGTCTATCTTTTTTCCATAATTTTTCCACTTTCATACATTTTGCAATATTAACTATTCTTATAGTAGATATGTTTATAAAGTTATTTGTTATTACATGTTATAATTTATACTATTATCTAATTTAACACCTCATCCTTTTGTAATGTTTTCTATAAGCAACAGCTATCTTCAGCAGTATTCAAATTTTTTGTTTTCTTCTTTCATTTTATTGAACATCTTTTGCACTTTTATCTTTTTCAGTGTCTATATTATATCTTCTTTTATTTATTTTTTTTAAAATCATAGATAAAATATTAAATTGGATTAGCTAAAAGCATCTCTGAAGTCCATTAAATTGAATTTGTCATCATCGTTTGTTGTTGTTGTTGTTGTTATATTTCAAAAAAGCACTTTATTTATTCAACAGATTTTACATTAATGTTACATTTTGTGTTTTTGTTGTTCTTGACAATGCAGAATTTTTACATTGAGATTCTATTTTTAACATTAGAGAATATATTTTTGAATCACTTTTTTATGACAATATTTACTTTAAATACATCAGTTACTGTAAGAGATTACATACTTCAGATAATTACATGTTTTAGGCTATAATAATTGCACAAATTAATGCAGTAGAGTGCCTACATCAAAGAATTTTTTATCATTATCATCATTATCATCATCATCATCATTATTATTATTATTATTATTATTATTATTATTATTATTATTATTATTATTCAAAAGGCACTTTACTAATCTAGGTAATTTTTACATCGAAATACATTCTCATATTTAGTTTTGTTACATAGATTGATGTACAGGGGTACATACATCATAAGGGTTTTGTCCTTCGGTGGATCAATTGTCCAATTGGTTCCATTTACATGAGCACTAAGGCTTTCAACTATGGAAATATTGATGTGCTACCAAATCATCCTTTATTATATACATAATATCAATTAGTTCCTAATATGTCGGAAATAATTTTTACTTTCATTGAGATTGTGTATTGCAGGGGTGTTTGTTCATGTTTTGCTTTTCGGCTGTTGGCCAATACTGTGTATCCTCATAATATAGTTCAAATTCTTCATTAGTTGTTTCTATTGTTTGGTACTGCTTTTCATAGTTGGTTGTGCTTGACTTTTCCGTTTTAATTTTTTTGGCCTGTCTGTTTTTCTTTGGCAGTCACCCTGGTCTTCGCTTTTGGTCTGTGTTTTTTTGTATAATTTGTGGCAAGTTTGATGTGATTAATTATGTTATTTCAGTGGCTATGTTATTTTTAAATCTTAGTGTTCGCAATGATTTTGGTTTGGTGTCTATTAGTTGAGGCTTGTTTTTTTTTTCATTTGGATTTTCACTCTTAAGTCACGTCCTTTGCCTTTGTTAATAATATGGCTTTCATATATTAGTTCAGATTCCTCTATTTTTTCAGCTGTTGCATCATCTTCACTTGGCTCTTGATCTCTACTTGTTTTTCTAACTTATAAGACTAAGTCCTCTTCAGCTGAAGTGTCATCCATCTTCTTTTTGCTTTGAGATTGGTGTCGGTTTGTGGGTTTTTTTTTTTGGGGGGGGTCTGTTTTCTTCTTTATGTTTCTGTTTGCATTAAGCTTTTTGCATCTTGATGTTGCCCTGTGCTTGTTTGATGCTGCACTGTGCTTGATTGATTTTTTTATGTTTTTCCTAGCATCACAGTCAATTGCTAGGTGTCCACATTCTCCACACATGAAACATTGTGGTCTTAGTCCTTTTATGTGGATAGTTAATATGGCACCTTGATCGACTATTTGAGTGGGTATATCTTCTGGGTTTACAGCTTCATTTAACTTGGATTTTAAAATGGAAACTATTGCTACATACCAGGGTAGGAGTGTCATTTAGGTATATTGGCTTAATGTAGCTTGCTTTTCCAAATGGCTAGATTAGTTTCGAAAGTCTTGGATGTTATATCCAAAATATGTGTTCTTAATTATGCCAGTGAAGCAGTTTTGCAAGTTTTTATTGACCACAATCAGGGCACAATTTCCCAAGGTCTTATCTGAGTTTGAAACTTTGCTCATTGATATTCATCAAAAAATTCTACGGCAATATATTGGGAGTTGGGATGCTCTCCAATGGATGAGATCATATCCCATATTGCATTGTTAGTCAGCTCTTCATATAGCACTTCCCTAGGAAACATATAGGGTAAGGTTTTTGTCTGTTATTGCTATCACAAGTGACTTTATCGAAAAAGTTTTTTAAAAGTGTTAAAAAAATTTTTTGGTATTGTATTGTTGAAGCTAGCATTGATTTCTTGTAACTCTTCTTTAGTCCAGGCATCTGATGAGGATTTAACATTATCAGTATTTCCAAGATTTAGGTCATTGAAGTCTGCCTGATTTCCTTTTCTAAATCTCCTACATCGGGCTGAGGCTAAGGGTTTTTAACATGTTGGCTTGTTTATAAATATGCATATGTTCTAGTGGCACTGGTATTATTTAAACAGTTGTGCCAATTGGATCATTGTTTTTGATTTTTTTTAATAACCTTTATTATACTATAGAATACAAGTTTGAGCCTTGAGGCTATTTAATTATCAATGAGAAAAAAAAAACCTCAGCTTAGCAGAGGCTTGTAATTGGTGGCAATCAAAGTATGTGAAAAACAGGGCAAGGTACCTTATTATTCGGCCGGTAGAGTAATCTTTGCCCAGGTATCTTTGTAGTGGCACCCTGGTGATAGTGCAGAGTCTCTGGTTTGGGCATGTGAGAGTAGTTTTGAGAAAATAAGCTGAGGTGTGCTTTGAGAACACCCAAATATTAATTTACACTGAATTAACCACAAGGAGAAAGTGAGAAAGATGGACAGCTTATCACAGCTTAAGTTCCTTGTTTGAGTATGTTTTGTACTGCTAAAGCATCTTTGAGGTCTAAAGAAACATTGGCTATGATGAAGTCTATGATTGGCTTGAGGGCAGGCATATGTAAAAAAGGTGTGGAATAGTTTCATCAAATAACTTGCAAAGTTGACATTGAGAGGAAATCTTGGTGAAGTCTCTGCTGACGTTCAGGAAATGACTGGTAGGAAGAGAGGTCAAATTAATTTTAAGGATGAAGTCTATGTGCTTGGCTTCAATGTAGAAAAGTTTTGCTTTACAAATTAAGACTTTATTAGCGACACCTAATGTGGTAGGAAGTAAAGTTTGAGTAGGGTATTTTAGCTTGTAAGTATCCCAAAAATGCCTTTTCCCATCTAGGGTGAGTTGAGTGGAAGATAATGCTTTGATGATCTATTTCCATGTGTCACTTAACCAATGGCTTGAGAGCAGTGGTGGTGTGTCAGTAGGGTTGATAATCAATGGAAGTGATAGCTGTGACAATTTCAGACATGTTGAGTAGAATAAGGAGATGGACTTTTGTAGATAAAGAGTTGAGACTGAATGTCGTCCAAGACCATTGAGGACTTATAGGCATTTGGGCCTTGAGGGCAACTATTCTGCCCTTCCAAAGCAATTTTGAGTAGAGAAAATTCATTGCTCTTTCAAAGAGTTTAGTGGATTTGATGATGGAGAGGTAGTAACTAAGCCTGGAGTAGACCAAGGTATTTAGAAGTGTTACTTTTCCTAGAAGTGATGTAAAAATGATTAGCAAAGCAACTACTTTCTTGGGTTTTTTTAATACCATATCTTGGACTTGCTTAGTGATGGCTAATCGGGATTGGACAATTGGAAAACCTAAGAAAGGTTGAGGTTTTGATGTGAAGATTGAAATGATATGTAGACCAGTCTTAGTGTTCCACATTAAGGATTTGAAGAAGTTGACGTGGAGGTTAAGTTTGTTAGCAAATGTGTTTATTAGATGAAGTAGTGCAGATATTGTGAGATTGATCTGGAAGAAAAATGGAGACGTCATCAACATATGAGATGTGATGAACAGTTTGTTTGAGAACTGGAACATATATGCCTGGAATTTGTTGGAGTAATGGCTTGAGATAAGTTATAAAGTGAAGTGTTGCAAGGAGCAATCCTTGAGGGATTGACAGGTGTGGTCAGAAGCCTTCAGATAACTTACCATCAAGCGAGGTAAAGATAGATTAAGTAGAAAATTACCAATGATGCGAATGTAAGGAGTTGGAACTTGGTAGTCCTGAAGGGTTTGGAGCAGAATTGGGGGCACAACACAGTCAAGGGTGGAAAGTAAATCCAAGCTGGATGGCCATAGATTTGGGTTTGTTATAGCATCTAGGGTGTACAATGAGGAGAAGAAAGTTCTGGACTGCATCAGTGGTTGATATGCCCTTTTGTGCAAAGATTTGTTGTTAAATGTGATCATTGACTATAGACTATGATTTTGATTAACAATGGAATCACAAAGATTGGCATGATGTTGGACAATGGAGAGGGATTTAATTGCTTTTTAAGGAAAGGGACCATCACCACTGGGTACAGGCCCAGAATGTTGTCAAAGTCTTGAGCAAAAAGATCTATTAGATGATAAATTATTGATACAGTGAATTATTGAAGATGAAAAAGCGAAAATCTGGGAATGGCATGGATTCCAGGTTGTATGCTCTCAGGAAATGCTTTTAACTTCTGAATGATTGAGGCTTCAGTAATGTTGTGAGAAGAGTCTGACTTGGACTCCTTCCAGATGTTTTCAATTTGAAAACTTCCCATGTAACTTGGTCTTGAAGTAGTTGTGAATTTCAACCAGCATGGTTGGGCAGGTGCATTAGTAGTAACCTGCATCAAGCATTGTGGGGGTTGATTTGGGAGAGGCACCCAAGGCCCACCTGATGTAACTGCATACCCAGTTGTGATGGTTTGCAAGAAAGATTTTAGTTCTTTTAGTAGCAATGTATTGTGTGAGGCATTTCTATTTATCGAGATATTGAGACTTACGTTCTAAGATGAGTTGTGTAGTGTCAGAGGAAGAGAGATCAGCTAACTTTTTGGCAATGTTATCTAGGTCTTTTAATAGGTGTTTTGAACCCTTAGTTCTTCTAGTATACAAATTGATGAGTGAACTGAGTATGCCAACAAAGGATGGCCATGCTTGAATGGAAAGTAATGAGAGAATCTTTACCTTGTGAAACAGGATGTCTAGGTTATTTTTCTATTAAGTATCTGTTTTACTTACAGTTTGGATGTGATAATCATTTCTTCTGTTTAGGACTGTTGTTTCCTCGATATAAGATGTTTTAATACAAAATTTTCATTTTTTTCCTTTATTTCTTCTTTATCTTTGTTCAGAGCTGTCATCAGTTTAATCTTTCTGTAATGCAATAGGACTGCAGTTGTTGTTGCTGTTGTTGTTATTACTATTATTATTATTACTACTACTATTGTTTGAAAGCAAATCATTATTGAGTCTAAAAAGTTACAGTCTCATCTAGTAATATATTGATTTCTGTTACAATTGCAAAACAAATTACAACTATGCAAGAAGACCAATCAAGACATCTTTTCAATACATAAGTTTTTATCATTTCTGTATACTTTTTTGTTTGTTTTTAGAATCTGGTTTTCTGTTTACTTCAGTTTATGCTTGCATCTCTTTAAAGTTGGAAATTGCTGATATTGAAAGTGTCACCATCTATCATATTGAACTTATATTTCATAGATGGGATCTTGGTTTCAAGTGTGACCATGTGGCTGCAAACACATCTGCTTTAGCTAGGATGCTGTTTCTTTTTCTGAATAATTCTAGTTTTATTGAGTAGGTTGCTGGGTGGCATCAAGGGTTATTAGCAAGAGCAAAGGTGCATCTGGTGCACCAGTAGGAATAAAGGCTGTATGTTGCTGCACAAATACCAGGGATATTGCCTTTTTTAAATGTATGTATTATTTCATCAATTAAAATATTAGCGTTTCTTTTAAGTGGTAAACATTGTATGGCATATTGTTTCCAGTGCAGTGCAGGAATGAAGGAAATGATCCTGTGCCTCTTCTTCTCTATGACATGGTCCACAAAGAGGGTCTATATTTGTATAGAATCTACGAAATCTAAGGAAATGTGTTGTGGGTAGACCATTTTGATTAAACTTATGCAGAAAATCAAATAATTTTGGTTCTAGTGACCACTTTCTATAGATGAGGTGTCTGATTTGGGTTTAGGATATTATAAATGTCCCAGTATGTATACTTGTTATCATTATTGAGTGACATTTTGTTATATGTTGGCTTGAATTCTTCAATCAGTATGGATAGAAATCCATATGAAGAGGGTAGTCTGTCTGAGAGTATTATATTGATCACACCCTCTAGGTCCGGAAATCTTTTTATAGTGGCTGTTAATAGATTTATTGATATCTGTGTGTAAAAACATTGATTGTATGAAGTCAGAGTCCATTGCTAAATGGCAGTCTGCTCAGGTTTTTTAATGAGATCACCAATGTCTTTCTTTTCCATATTAGTTTCTCACAGATTGGTGAGATTTTAGATATGAATGTTTTAGCAAATTTGATTATAGGTGTGTAATAGGTAATTTTTGTAATTATAAGTTGATTATATAGTGCTACCTTTGCATATATTTATAGTTATGACTTTTCAAGTGAGATTGTAATATTTTTAGCATCATTCTTTAATTTATTTTGAAATTTTTTGCCTCATTCCATTGATGCCAAGATAGAATGGAAAACTAAGCAAAGCAGTGGTTTGCCATTAAATATCTCTGTACAATGCTTGCCTGTGTATATTGACCTTGCAGCAGTTTTATTTGTGTTAAATAAAATTGGATATATAATTCTTGATTATCTCTTGTAGTATGGGGAGATTCTTTTTAGAAGGAAGGAAAATGGCTACATCATCCACATAGGCTATGCATAATATATGTAAACCAGTGTCTAGGATTTGGATATCTTTTATTTTTTCTGTATCTCTATTAATAGAGAGTTTATATATAGTAGGAAGAGCAAACCAGTGTCTAGGATTTGGATACCTTTTATTTTTTCTGTATCTCTATTAATAGAGAGTTTATATATAGTAGGAAGAGCAAACCACAGATTCACACTAATGAGTTTCTTAATCATATATATATATATATATATATGATTATCATAAACTTTTACTTATATATATATATATATATATATATATATAAGTAAAAGTTTATGAGGTATGATATAAAAAGTGTGCAAGATTTGGGAGATCACTCAGCTTAAAAAAAGATGTAACTCATGAATATCCAAAGAAGGTAATAGAAAAGAATGTAAAATTATCAAAAGAAAAATATAAAAAAGTTAATAGAGAAAAAGGGAGGGTTAAATATTGGAAAGATAGCATAAAAAAGGAGAAGTATATAGGTGTTAAAACATAAAATGATGATAATAATAATAATAATAATAATAATAATAATAATAATAATAATAATAATAATAATAATAATAATAATAATAATAATAATAATAATAATAATAATAATAATAATAATAATTAATAAAAAATATAATAATGTAATTAAATATAAGATAATAAATAAAAAAATAAAAAATGTAATGAATATATTAGATAATAAATATATTAAAGGAATAAAAAAATATATAAATGGAGTACATTAGATAGAGTATAGATCATATAGGAATAATAAGATAAGGACTAAATATGTAGGAGAGATAAAAAAATTCAATTTTTACAAGATTAATTCAACATAGATATGATAAATTCACCAATTTATATGCACACTATGGAAATAGGACATATATTTGAGAAAGATAATACAAAGATGATTGGATATACTAATGAAAGAAGGGATAGGAAAATAAAAGAAGCAATATTAATTAAGAAAATAAAACAAAATTTGAATAGAGATGGGGGATGTAAAAACATTATTTTCATAGAAGTATTATTAATAATAAAAGATTAGTGTGTGTGTATATATATGTATAGAGATTGTATCGGCATACAAATAGACGTTTGAATAAAAAATAAAAATAAAAATTGAAGTTTAAAATAGTATCCGTTTGTAGGATTATTAATAATAAAGATAAAATAAGTATATAAAAGGTTTAATATGTAGATATAGGTAAAAAATTGTAAATATGTTGTACTGGGGTGGATGGTTTACCATAATCTGTTGGAGTAAACACAATATTTACTTTAACTCTTTAAATAAATTTATCTTATGAAAGCAAAATTATATGACTAAAATATAATACAATATTATTCCTTGCAATTTACATATTGCTCCATCCATGGCCCCTTAGGCAGAGAAGAAAGTACTCAAAGAGCACCTGAATCCAAGCCAGCAAATATATCTGTGAAATATATCTAACTGACCACATTTGAAGGAAACAGATTTCTTCTCAACTGTTGAATTCAACACCACGTTCAAATCACTTTTTTGTTTTGTAGAAACACGGGTGCCAGTTCTTTACCCAGAGAATAAATAATGCACTTTAAACAATGGCCACTAATTCAACACCTAAGATACACCCATAACTAGCTCAGCTACTTGTAATCAATAACAAATTACTAAATTTTAATTATTAGTGGTAAAGAATTGACTGACAACATTAAGCTTTAAGTTTAAAAGACAATTTACTTTAATTAACATTTATTATACTAATTTTAAATACTTTTATAAATCTTATTTAACTAACATAATACTGGTATAATGATTATGCACATTCTTAATTCACACACTAGAATATCATATAATAAAGCATTAAATAATATTTGACATTTAAAAACACACACATCAATAGTTTGTCTATGTATGCTATGGAGTTCATATTACTTGACTCTGGAAGGCTTCAACTAATGTGATGGCTACTTTAGAAATGAGAATAAGAAAACTGTTATTACCTAAGATTTTTTAACGTGGACTTAGAACTTTGTTTTCTTCCTGGTTGCTGCTTCAATTAAGAATATTTTCAGCCAGCTGGGATGTTTTCTTGAGGAGTTTATTATTATTAATCATTGGCACTATTCTTGGAGACAGTTAAATATCGACAGCGGATTTCCAGTTGTTATGCAAGCATTATCCTTTTCCAGGCAAGTTGGATGTTCACTAACCTCAGGCTAGAGAAAGTTGTATAATTCCGATGCCAATTAGCACTGCATTTTTGATTCTGGATACACTGATTGATTGACTGATTAAAGAACTCAACTGCTCAATTTCAACTGCATGATCTAAACTGTAATCTCAACTGATTGTCCGATAAAAAACAGGACTATTTATACTTAAGGCCTGTTGTCATTTTGATATCCACCAGCAATATCTGTTGTTGAAATTCCTTCCTTGTTTTTAATTGCATTCCTTGAGATAAGCTTTTAATCCTGTTGTTGGAGATGTTAATTAGCAACCATCGCAAACATGTTATTTTTACATTTTTAATTAGTAGCCACCACTGTGTTTTTAATGATAATTTTCTATATCATTTTTTTTGAATTACTATGCATACATTTATTATATTTACCATTGCACATATATATTTTACTAATAAACTCATATTAATTCGTCATTTATGCACATATATAATTTAAGATCAATTCACTATTTAGTTTTAAGATGACTTTTTTCTTCTTTAACTTAAATAAAAAAACATTTATATTTTTAAACCTTTAGTTTAAACCTTTTTCTTTCTTTCCTTTTTTTTTTCTAATCCATTATTTATAACTTTTATGAACGATATTTTCTTTAAACTAACAACAATAATAAAAAGAATTCTTTAGACTTTTATTTTTTTTGCACTTCAAAAACAAACTGCCATAAAAAACTCTTATACTTTTACATACTATTTCTTTTAATGGATAATTTTATTTTAATAATTTTTTAGATAAAATTATTATATGTACCAACACAATATTGGTACAATATATATATAAAGGTTTTAAGATTAAATTTTCAAATAATTAAAAGTTAAGGAAAGTGATAATAGAGGAAGCTGAATTAAAGAAAAGTTTGCTATTAACTGAAAGGAGATCCTTTGATTCCCCTTGGAGGCCTTAAAGGAACCGAGCAGGGCAAATTCCTAATCTCCACTCCATACGTTCTTGTCATTGCAGCTGTTATTACTATGTGATTATTCATATAGTATATGAACATGGATGGGCTGCTCACCAACATATATTAGCCAGGGTGGTGAGTTTATTGGCTTTTTACCTCCGAGTTTAAGAATATATTTTCCAATATATACAATCATGACAGACAAAAATAAATCATGGCCCTTATTCCCAGGTGGCTTTAAAGTCACCAGCCAAGGCAGCGATTGGTGGCCAAAGGTGGAGGGTGCTAATAATCCCCTGATTGTGGATGCAGGCTGCCTTTTGATGACGACTTTTTATTTAGGTATTTACAACTGCAGATTACTTTCAAGTGAAGGAAGATTGCAAGAGTTAGAAGAAGAACTGTCTTATATTAAATGGGACATTATTGGACTTTGTGAAGTTAGAAGAAAAGGTGAAGAAACAATTGATTTAAAAAGTGGACATATACTCTACTATAAAGGCACAAATATTGGAAATACAAGTGGAGTAGGATTCCTTATAAATAAAAAATGGAAGAAAAACATTGTGGAGATTGATGGTGCATTGGACAGAGTGGCAAGATTAGTTTTACAACTTAATAGCAGATACCAAATGCAGATAATTCAGGTTTATGCCCCAACAAGTTCTCATAGTGATGAAGTAGTAGAAGATTTTTATATGGATGTACAAAAGGCTTTTGATCAGAGTAAACAACATTTTAAAATTGTTATGGGAGACTTTAATGCTAGAATTGGTAAACAAATGAAAGATGAAAATGCTGTAGGTAATTTTGGTTATGGTAATAGAAATGAGAGAGGACATAGACTTGTGGAGTTTGCAGAAAAAGAAAAACTTTATATTATGAATTCTTTTTTTGAGAAAAATGTTAAAAGGAAATGGACATGGAAGCATCCAAATGAAGGTACAGCAGAATTGGATTATATTTTGACTAACAGAAAATACATATTTCAAGATTGTAATGTTCTTAATAAATTTAACACAGGAAGTGATCATCGATTAGTAAGATGTAAGATACATGTTAATGCAAAACTAGAGAGACAAAAATTATTAAGAAAAACAATATTTACAGTTGATATTCCTAATCTTCAGAAACATTCTAATGAATTTAAATTAGAACTTACAAATCGGTTTCAAGTATTAGTAGATTTTGAACATGATTCTATTAGTAGATTTTGAACATGATTCAGATTTGAATGACATTAATAGGAAAATAACTGATACACTTTTAAAAACTGCAACAAAGATAGCTGGTAGAAAAAAGCAGCAATTGACCAATAAAATTTCTACTGAGACTAGAGAATTTATGAAGAAAAGAAGGAATATGAGGATATACAACAATGATGCATTAAAAAAGATTGAATATCTCGAATTTTGTAAAATGGTGTGGAAAAGAGTTGAAAATGATATAAGAAAGTATAATTGTGAACTAGCAAGGAAAGCTGTAGAAGAGAATAAAAGTCTAAAGAGTGTAAAACAACATTTTGGTATTGGTAGGAAATTTATATCTGCAATAAGAAAAAAAGATGGCATTATTACTAAAAAAAGAGATGACATCATGAAATGTGTAGAAGACTTCTATCAAGAATTATATAGTAATAAAGAACAAGTGCCTCCTATACCTATTATATCTTCCAAATTGCCCAGAATTTTGAATGAGGAAGTGAGACATGCAATTAAATTTATGAAGAAAGGGAAGGCTCCAGGTAATGATGGAATTATAATTGATATATTAAAAGAAGCAGGTGAAGAAATAGAAAATATTTTAGCAAAGTTATATACCAAATGTCTAAATGATAAAGATGTACCAGATGATTGGAAGAATGCAGTATTAATATTAATATTTAAAAAAGGTGATAAAGAAGATATTAGAAATTACAGACCTATCAGTCTTTTATCAGTTTTATACAAAATTTTTACTAAGATAATTACAACTCATCTACAGAAAACACTGGATTTCCACCAACCAAGAGAACAAGCTGGATTTAAAAGTGGTTTTAGTACAGTAGATCATATCCAGGTATTGAGAGAAGTTATAGAAAGGACAAATGAATATGAGTTGCCATTATGCTTAGGATTTGTAGATTATGAAAAGGCATTTGATTCTATAAACATTTCTTCAGTGATTAAAGCATTGGATCATCAAGGTGTAGATCCAGGATATTGTCATATTTTAAAGAATATTTATAAAAATGCAACAGCAACAATTAGATTACATAATGATAGTAGGAAAATCAACATTGAAAAGGGTGTAAGACAGGGTGACTCCATATCTCCAAAACTTTTTACAGCAGTGCTGCAAGAAGTATTTTGTGGATTAAAATGGGAAGCTAAAGGAGTGAAAGTAAATGGAGATTATTTAAGTCATTTAGATTTTGCAGATGATGTAGTTGTTTTTGCAAATAATGCTTTAGAGCTACAGGAAATGTTGCAGGAGTTATCAGATGAAAGTAGGAAAGTAGGACTAAAGATAAATGTTAAAAAGACTAAAGTAATGTTTAATAGATTTTCTCAAAATATGAAAATAAAGATTGATTATGATGAGTTAGAAGAAGTTAACAGTTACAAATACCTTGGTCAGATTATTAATACAGATGGAAACATAATGGATGAAATTAATCATAGAATTAAACTTGGTTGGAGTGCTTTTGGTAGAAATAACTTGATACTAAAAGGAAATATGCCTATGTGTTTGAAAAGGAAGGTTTTTAATAAATGTGTTTTGCCAGTTCTTACTTATGGATCTGAGACTTGGACACTTAATAGAAGAGCAATACAGAGACTTCAGACCACTCAAAGAAGTATGGAGAGATGCATGTTGGGAGTAACAAGAAGAGATCGAAAACGCAATGTATGGGTAAGAGAACAAACAGGTGTTACTGACCTCATTGAAAAAATTAAAAGATTGAAGTGGAGTTGGGTTGGACATATTGTTAGAAGAGATGATAACAGATGGACAATTGAAATTTTAAACTGGATTCCAAGAGATTGTAAAAGACCCAGAAAGAGGCCACATGTGAGATGGATGGATGAAATAAGAAAGTGTGCAGGGTGATGTGGAGAAGAGAATCTAAAGATAGAAAAAGATGGATTGAACTTGGAGAGACCTTCATCCTGCAATGGATTGAAAATGTTTGATGATAATGATGATCATGATGATATAAAAAGAAGATAAAAATTAAAAAAAAAACAGTTATTTTAAAAGGTGGAGAAGATTGAGATTAGTAAGTTTAAATGAATAGAAAAATTATTAAAGAGAATAAAAATAAAAAAATTTAATAAAGAATAAGATTAGAAATAATAAAATGGCAAAAGTTAAATTTATAGGTATTAAAATAAAATATAAAATATATTAGATAATAATGTAAAATGAGAGATAGAAAGAAAAGATGAAGGAATAGAAAATAAAGTTAAATTGATAAAGAAGTAATAAAGGATAGTTTTTAAAAAACTTTAAAAAATAAAATAGGTTTTTTTAAAAAATAATATAAAATTGTGTACTTTATATGTTTTTTTAGTATATATGTATTTTACATATAGGTTATATACGTGTGTGTGGATGTATATATATATATGTGTGTGTATATATGTGGATTATATATGTGTATATAAATGTAAGTTTTTGAGGATATATATTTTTATATGTATATGAAGTAATGGTTATATGTTTATATCATTCAATATTGTAACTCTGATTGAGACTGCAGCGCAGTCAAAACTGTAGGAAAATAAAGGAATCATTAAAAAAAAATTTGCATTAAAGTGTATAGGAGGGTAGTTATTGTAAACAATATATATGAATATATAAAGGAATGCAAAGAAAGCAAAAGGAGAAAAATAAGAATAATTAGCATATTACAATCATCTCTACCAATCTATCTCTATCACCACTTTTATCTAAAACTTTTATGAGTTTAATGAACGATTTTTATTTATAATGAAATAAATGATTATATTTCTCATCTGACCAAATATTTACATTTTTCTGAATTTAATAATAAAAATAAATATTTTAAAATCAAACTGGGTTCAATCCCTGTTTGTTTTAATCAACAAAATCCTAAACAAAGGCCCCAAATATAATAGTAAGCACCCTATTTAAACAACTGGTAGTGAATTAGTTAACAATTAAATAATAAAAAAAGTATATTTGACAATTAAATTTTCATCTAGGGAATTTAAAGACAGCTAACAGGTGACCATGTACATGGTGGACTGCCTGAATACAATTTACTTTAGATTGATAAGTAACTTCTAATCATGCGTAATGATCAGATTGGGCCTACATAAAAACAAGTTTCCATGCAGATCCAATTATATTTTCTGATCATTATCCCTCTCTACCTTATAAGTTATTACATTAACAAATAAATAATCAACTTGGTTCGGATGTGGATTGACAAACATAAAATTATTAATAACAAAGAATAACTTTATATGATGATAATAATAATAATAAAAACCATCTATTTACATATTTACAATTAAGAAAATTATATGATGATCAAGCATAAGAGGAAAAAAATATCTGTTAACTTACAATATCTTTGAGGATAACTATAAAAAGTTCAGTTGATTTACTTTGACATCTTTGTGAGCTCATATATATTTTGTATCCATAAATGTGGGAACATGGTTCCTTGCAAGTTAATTTTCCTATGAGAATTTCCATTGCAGTTTTCTCCTGAACATTTAAAATAAGTAGATTTGCTTGTTAATTATAGAAATACATACATTTCCATGGAATAATAACTTTAGATGACTAGCTTTTTTTATATCTCTTCAGTGTTCAATAATGATGAATAGATTGGCAGAATCAAGATTAATTTTTAAGATATATTTTTGTCTACAGCTCTATATATACTCAGCAATACTACTGGAAAAGTCAGGGAAAACAACCTGGAAAATTTTCTATTCCATAAAATGTATGATTTTAATTTAAAATCTTTATAAAATTTCATTGACTTCTTGATAGTAGAAGATATCATAGTGAAGTGCAATTCTTTTCCCAGTTTCTTGAAAAGCAAATGAGTTTTGAAAGCTTCTGTTGGTTCCCATAGCAATGTTTTTATCCCCTCCACCCAGACATTTGCAACTAGTTTCTATAGAAATGTTTCTTGTATTTAAAATCGTAATATTATTTTTAAAATAACAATATATCTTAGTTTTACACTTACTTTTAACATTTTAAAACCATTTTAAAATTTATTCTATATACATAACTTTTGCTATTTTTGTTATTCATAATAATGAAAATATTAAAAATATTAGCATAATAGCAATGCCTGTAAACTCAGATAAGAGGGTTACAATATATATATAGTTTTACCGAATATATATATACTTATAATGAAATTACGTACCTTTATAAAGATTTTTTTCTTTATTTATAAAATTTAGTAATTATAGCATTTGAATATACAGTGGAATGATACCAGCTATATTTTATTCCAAGCCATCCATGAGTACATTGTACATTGCAAATAATAATTCATGCTTTTTGATAATCTTTAATTATAATAAAATATATATTTATTGAATTGCAAATATACAGTACTTACCAGCTCTCAAACATATATCACACAGATAACTTTTTTGTGTATGTAGTATGCATATATAAATTTATGATTCTAAACAAATTCAAAAAACACTAATGAAGTTAGTTATTAATAATAAAGTGAGGTGACATATTTACATATATGGTTACTGTGTGTGTGTTCACTCATTCACATTTATTTATAATAAAAATTTAATGTACTATATGTTTATTATTTTAAAATTAAGAACAAAACCCAACTTTCATCGCAATTAAATATAATTTAAACAATACCCATTTTGTTCTTTTTTTCTTTTTTTTCCTATGGAACCATAATAGGAGTCTTGTTATAAACAAATTACATCCTCTCTAGATTTTTTAATGTTTTTAAATCTGTATTGACTTTACAAATGTTCTTAAATTTCATAAAAGTTTTAGCATTATGCTTAGAAAACATTTTATTATATGAAATACTACAAACCACATTTAGAAAGAATAATAAAGTGAAGAATAAAAATATGTGTTTTCAACATAACAATAAATATTATGATGAACATGGTCACATATGGCATTCTGCTACTGCTATCATATCAAGAAATTTATTAAATTTATGAACATTTTTTTAATGTGATCACATATGGTGACCTGAGTTGAAAAAATTAACTGATATTGTATTGTAAAATTGATTAAATTTATAAATTTTATTTTTTCAGTTTATTTACATTTTTTTTTTTTTGAATAGCATATAAATTAAAGTACTATACATTGATACAATGTAGATCACAGATTGTATATCCTAAACTTTATTTATTTAAATATTTGTACTCTATTGTATTTTTTTTTTTAAGTAATCTTTTGTTAGGCAAAAATTTTATCCAAATTTGGGGGAAATGATTTACAATTCAACTAAATAATATGATTTACAATTCAACTAGATATTATGAAGTACATCATAAAAGAACAGACAAATAAAATGATGTATAAATTATAAAAGGTACATTTTATAAATACATAGCAAAGGCATACAAAAGCAAAAAGAGAAAAAAGAACAGAGGGAAAGATCTATCTACTTATAATGGGGTCAGAAGAGAAACCAGACTCTAGAATCAACAATGTCTGCAGGAGTAATTATTTTTAATTTTGAAATTTTATTATAAAACAGTGATTGCAATTTCCTGGATGTAAGATTAAAGCAAAAATGGCATCTTAGAAATCAAAAAGTAAATAAAGAAAAGTAGTAACTCTAATTGAATTTAAGGTAAACTTTATATTACTTTTTATACTGAAGTATTTATAACTAGAAAACATAGATAAACATTGAAATTATATACATAATACCATTTTTATAATATATATTCACATTATGTATTTTTATTAAATTCACATTATATCACAATCTATTTACAAATTTTTATAAATTATGATGATAAAATGGATTTTTCATTTTCATAAGTCCAATAGAAGTCCTAACAAATGCTGTCTTGTTTTAATTACTACAGATGTAGATTTAGTAGACTGACTCTGTGACATCCCTCCCCTCCCCCCAACAATTTTTTGCTTTTATTTTTTCAGTGAAATTAAGGGGATGAATGTGAATAGAAATAAAGTATTTACTTCAAGTTTTTTTTTTAAAAATTAACTTTTCATCAATCCTTATTTTAATAATTAATAGTTTCTTTCAAAAGTCAATAATAAAAAAAGTTTTCTTTTACAGTGGTAGGGAATTATAGTTTTTTTTTTTTCCATTATAATTATTTTACAAAAAAAAGGAGAGAGATGAATTGTTAGTGTTCTAGTAGTTTCTATACTTCCCTTGTCTGATTTGAAAAGAAAAATTGCATAATTTTCTCACAGGCATTAAATTTTTAAGGTAGAAAAATATTTAAAAAGGAAAATGCTTGTTATCCTATGAAATTGCCATGTTAACTGGTTTTCCTGCAATTTTGATCTTTTGATATCAAAAGTTGCAGGCAGTTTTAAAATTTTGCATGCTTTATTGCATAACTTAAATTAATAAAAGAAAAATTATAAAATTATAAATAATTCGATTCAAAACACATTTAATCAAAACTATCTTTTATTTCTGATTTTAATTTATATTTGTTACACCAACTATCTTTAACATTTTTTAAATATTTTTATGATTATTATTTTATTAAGAAAAATGAGTACATTATGTTGTATTTTTAAAAAAAGTTATATGTTAAACATAATTTCATTTTAATTCTCAAATTATGAATTAAATCTTTTCTGAAATGAGTTTTTTTTTTTTCCAAAATATATTTTAAATTAATCATTCATAAATATTTAGATAACTTTTACTATTTACATTAATTTACTGCTTTCATTTAAAACTGAGATTTATTTTGTTACATATTTTAAAATATTTTATCAAGTAATATTTATTTGATGCTTTTTTGTTTTTGTGCAGAATTTTTTTATTTTTATAAAAGACAATATTTTAATTCAAATTTAAAAATGTTTTATTGGTAAAAGTTATAATTTTTTTTTTCCATATTACTTGATATTGTTAATTTATTTTATTAAACCATATATTAAGAATTCATTTTAAAAAATGCATGTGTATGCGTATATGGTCAAAATGTAAAATTCAATTTGAATACACAATTAAAAAAACAAGTAATTAGAAAATGACATTAATATTGAAATATTTTTGAGTGAAGTTAGAATATCTCTAACATAGATGCCACTGTTGAAGTAATTATATATATATAGTGCAATGGATATATATATATATATAGTGTAATAGAACTTTTAAAGAGTTATATATGTTGAAACTTACTAAACAGAGATATTACAGTAAAATAAATGTTATATTTTTATTTACTATTGTCAAACTTACTCCACTCACAACTTTGACACCATTCACCTCAGATAAATATAATATTATTAAACAGGAGATGTGATGTGATGTGATGTACTGTGGCTTCTCCTTAAATGAAGTCAAGAATATCTGAGCAATTATGCCCAGATAAACCTGTTAGCCACTTAATTTTCCATTCCCCACTCTAAGTTTTCCCATATTCTGCTCCATGCCATTTCCATAACATAATATTTGTCAACTCTATAGCCTTAATATCTAAATTCCCCCTTATATTTTCCCAAACCCAGCATAAAAACCAATAATTCACTTTCTGTATAATCACTTTTTTCATATTTATTCTTCCATAACTTCATTATATGTACCCTTTTCTGTTTTCAAACATTTACATTCAATTAACAAATGCCTAATATTTTCTATTCCTTCCTTACATAATTTACAAAATCAATCACCCATATTTTTTCACTTACATGTATATTCTCTTGTAGCTAAACATCCCATTCGAGCCTTAAACAATAAACTATTTTCCTTACTATTACATATATTAACTCGCACCTAATATTCTGTTTATTTCTATTTATATTTAAACTCTTTTTACTCTCCATACTATTTCTCCATCTCTCTAACTCCCTATTCTTTATTACTAAATTTATTCTTTTATCCCATTCCTTACAACTATAATACTCAACAATCCTCTTAACACAATCATCCCATCTTTTGTACAAATATACTGATATAAATTCTTTATCCAAATCTTTTAGTCTATTTTAAACAATTGAACTGCCCTCTAGCAACCATGTTCAATTACTTTTTACAAAAAGAAGTGGTCCATTTTTTTACTGTAAAAAGTTATTAAACATAGCAGCGACGTAAATTTCACATGACATTATATACACACACACACAAATACATACATAAATGTTCAAAACATCAAAAAATATTTCTTGTGTTTTCTTTAATAAATGTGAACTGTAAAACTTGAAAATCATTCATATGTACAATACTGTATTGATAGCCCAGTCCACTAGAGGGAGCCTGGGACTCCCGTTCACGCTGTTACAGGCTCCCAGTTTTATTCAATTCATAAAAGAAAAGTTTACTAAGTTGTAAGTGAATACCTGTTTTATTGTTTTTTCATCTTTACAAGAAACTTTAAATCAGTTTTCATTCAAAAATAATTGAAATTACCTATCGTTCCATCTTATGTAAACGGCTGCCATTAGAAATAGGCAAAAGCTAGGTTAAATAATTCTTAGAATCATTAGAGTAACATAAATCTTTGGAAAATACTTTTAAATGAAACCAAATTATTCTAAAAAGAATAGAGACACTAGAAATCCTAATCTTATTGATAGAATAAAAAGAGTAAGCATTTGGACATCAAATCTCATTGAAAATAAAAATGCTAACAAAGATAGTTTTAAGAACTTCATCCTTGCATCAGATATTAATTATGTTAAACAAGTTTCCATGACTGAAAACCAATCAGGCAAAACAGAAAACAGCTTAAGGAACATTATAAATACAAAAATTAATCATAAAACTAAGGAAAAAATAAATCCCAGAGTTAAATTGTTTATAGGCATAAAATTATGATATCGTCTGTCAAACCGGAAGTTTCCGAATACGGCAAATCAGTCCAGAGTGAATAAATTATTTTCAATTTTAATTCAATCTCAATTGTAGAATTAAACAGTATAGATTAGGACTTAAGCTATCTTCCTGCACAAAAATCAAATTTCTCCGATGATCACAGCAGAAGTTATTAGCCCACTTCCGGTGTGATTGGGGGACCACAAAAAATGGAAAAAATATTCAAATCAACACAGAATTACAACGAAATAATTCCTGAGCTACAAAACAATGATTTAATGGCAAAATTAGTCCAAATGATGTTTTAGACCTAAACAGAGACATTGAAGCCACAAATGATTCATCCTCTTTTAATTCAACAATTATTGAGATTATTCCAAAGTTTAACAACAAACTTTCAGATTATACAACTGAATCCTTGATTACTAATCAAGACCCAGAATTCAATCCAAAGAAGCAGAATCCAATTAGTATCAACAAATAAGAATCATAGTATACCCTGAAGGTCTTTATAGTTGGATGGGTTGAACAGACATTGTAAACATTTGCAGGCACGGGAGGTTGGTAATGATTACAGACTTTCAGCTCTATTGACCTCAGTATGCAATGTGATATGGACAAATGTTGTATACTCATGGTGTGCAAGTAAATCTGGCTTGATTACAGAATACAATGAATCCACTGTTGCATTGGTGGGCATGGGTCTGCACTCCTCTTCTTTTCTTCATGTGTAGTGGAGTGGTCATGAGGGGCTTGTTTTATTTGTGGGGGTGGTCAGCCATCACTGCCAAGCTCAGGTGAGGGTTGCTGCCTTCTATTGAACTTTGCCCTGAGAGGCTGCTGCACCACCTTGATGGATTGTTTATTAGGACAGTGTTGATTTGAGCTCATTATTATTTTTGTTTCCTTAGTTAACTTTAAAATTAGAGCATTTGTAAGGTGGTTGCAATAATTTTGCAGGCATGGGTCTGCACTCCTCTTTTCTTCCTCAGAGGTGGTGGCAGTCATTAGGGGCCTGGTTTATTGGTGCAGGCTGTTGACAATTTATTGCCGCTACCTGGAAAACCCTGCCAGGAGGTTACCTGGTCAAAGTCTCAGCACCATTCTTGCTCTGGTCGGCTGCTGTGCCCTTGATAGATTGGTTTTGGGCAGTGCAGGTCTATGCTTGTTACTTGTTTGTTTTTCCTAGTTGACTTTCCAATTTTGGGCAGGTAGACCGAATGTGGTCCCTGCATATTTGGACTGCTAATTGGGAGAAAGAAATACCTATAATGGTCTTGACATGGCTCAGCTGTGTGTCACGAGTTTATTATCCATGTACAGATACATATTAATCAAAATTATAGTAACCCTTTTATGGATAATTGTTATCGAGCATATGCACTCTATATAAACCTGGTCAATAATTGTTTTATCATGTAACATTGAACACTTTGGAATCCTCAACAGGTAAGTGTACCCAAAAATTTTTGTAATCTTTTAACTAATAAAGGTTACTTTTGAGAAAAAAAACTAAATAGCTATTTATTAAAGAAAGATTCGTTTTAAAATATTAAAAAATAATTAAATTTAAATCTTGTATTATTGGTGCCTTTTTTCATTAGGTAATAGAAATATATACATATGAGAAATATAAAAATGATTATTGTTAAAATATTTATTTGAAAAAAATCATAATGCTAACACCAAAATATTTTCCTAATTTCTTAAATCTAAAGTTATATATGTGTTAATAATATTTCTGTAGTGCAACCCTCAACACACCATTCTCATGCAAGGCAGGGACTGCCTTTAACACATTGTGGAGAGATATAATGACAAACGTACAACCAAGGACTTTTTTTTCGTATGTCTTTGGTCATATGTACATAACTACATCTCTCCACGAGGTGCCAAGAGTGGACAGAAATCAGTCCCCACATTGCATGAGAGTGATACAGTGAAAATCTCACCACAGAAATATTATTCATTAAGTAAATAATTTCTAGTCTAATGAATGATTAATAAAAAATATTAATATACTAGTGTTGTCTTAAGTTAATAATAAATATTCAATAAAGTAATTAATGTACAGCAGTTTAAAATTCTAGAAATCATTCAGACATAAAATATTGTTGTTGTTATTTTACAATTTTGTGTATTAAATATATACATGCTTCTTGCACAGAATAAATATTTACAAATACTGATTTTTAAATGCATTTTTCATGCATAGACCTTCAAAGAAGTACTTTTGCCATTTGAAAAAAGTTCTATGCATTAAAAGTGCATTTAAGGATTTATTAATAATAATGAGGATCATAATAATAATTATGATAATCATTATCATAAAATGCTTCAGGGTTTGGGAGTTCATAAGAAATTTAAATGTCTGGAAATGCCAGAATTGATATCGGTCTGAGGACCTTATGTTCCAGCATCTAATATTCTACCACTGTGCTAAACCACATAGGTAAAGGATTTAATTAATAAGTATTTTGAATTTTTCATTCAATAAAAGAAACATTTTCACAAGATACATTTTGCAATTAGTAAAATTCATTTCTTATATTGAAAATTCTAAAATTTTGAATGATTTTAGTTTTCCTTTATTTATATTTGGATATCTATTTATCTTTTAACAGGAAAGGCACTATCTCCTGAATAAGACTGTTTAAAAGTGTTTATATAGACTTTCTTTCACATGCCTGCAATTAAACTTTACAAGCAGATCTAATTATTTAAAGGAGAACAGTTACTTATGAAAAACGTTTATTATTTCCAAATCATTGTCTATTGATTTCATATATTGTTTTAAAACACAATAAAAAATGTTTTACTTGGCATATCACTTAATATCTGTAGCATGCACAAAATTTAAACACAAAATTGAACACACACTTTATGTAGACTTTACATTTTAAGATAATAAATGATACTATACTAACTTATCAATACCCATTAGTTGTTTTGTTTACACCAAAAGCAATGTCAAAGCAAAAAAAAAAAATTATCTATAAAAAAAATACAATTTAAGAGAGAAATTTTTGCATCAAAGTTTAAAACACTGTGAAAAATTACACATTATTGGAAAACACATCCAATAATTCAAAGAGTTACACATAAATATAATTCTAAAAGTGTGAAATAAGAGATAGAGGTTTGAAAACTCATATAAAAGAGAGAATATAAAAGATGGAAATTAAACAAAGTTTTATAAATGCTATGAAATTTATATCAAAGTATATAAAGATTTACTACAAATTTTGCAATGAAAATTGGTAAATCTCTTTGAAATATAACTGTCCTTTGCAAATTATAAAAGCAGGCTATCATGGATACAAATTCAAAAAGAGACCAAGGATAAACAAAAATAACAGGCAAAAAAAAGGTTTTAAGATTTGTAAAAAAAAAAGAGAGAGAGAGAGAGTATAAGTTGACCTATATATAATATTATTGTCTTCAGAAATAATGTCATTTAATTATTAAATTTACTTTCAGTATTATAATATGCAATAAAACATCTTTGTGATAAATCTCTTCTGCACATGAAATTAAAAGAAAACCTCAATATGTTTATAAGCCTTACAAAAAATTAGATATTAGCTAAATAAATCTGTGATTTCTAAATATTTCTGTTCTGGATTAGTTATGAATGCTGACAGCAGCTAATCAAATCAAATATTGATTTGATTTGGGGTTCAACTCAAGTTGTATGCTAAGAAGAATAGCCTTTTGAACTATTAAAATAGCTCACATAATTTTCATTCCCTAATAACATAACATGAAGATGAGAGCTTTGAAACAACATTATTATTTTTTTAATGATTTTAGTAAATATTTTGAAATCCAGATTCTCTAAAGTAATAGGATGGACTTCACATAATTCAAAATATTGATATAAAGCTTTCTTTTAGCCTTGAAAAAAAAGTTGTATATAATTGGTTGCAATAATTCATATAGAATATACCATCATTTCCAACCATTATTAATCCACATTAAAATCATATTTGATCCTGTTATTTTTGGTCCATAACAAAATCTAACTAGATTAAACAAGTTTAATTAATCCAATTTTTTTAATCTAAAAATAAAAAAAGATTGATTGAGGAAATTAGAAATAAAAAGAGAAACTAGATTGGACATATATTTAAAAAAAAAGTATACTTTAATGAAAGATGTTTTGGAGGAAAAGGTGAGTGGAAGCAAGAAGGATGGAAAATATTGATATTGTTGGATAAAATAACTGATGGGAAGAATTATTTGGAGTTGAAGAGCTAGGCAATGAAGAGAACACAATGGAAAAATGGATGAATTAAAAATGTGACTACTCTCTTCACTTGTCCCTGGAATCAAATACTACTGATGATATTATTCCAACAAATTTCCTTATCTATCCATCTCATATATGGTTACTTTTTAGGTCTTAGTAATCTCTCAGGATTTTATCAAGATTTTAAATATTCATCTATCATCATCTCTTTTGCCAATATGTTTAGCCTGACATTTTATTTATTTATCTAAAAATAGATTTAGAATAATTTCTAAGAAAAATGGCTGCAATACTTGGGATCTGTGTTACAAATATTTTACAGACAGTTTCTTAACATTAAAATATTCTATTGGTGAATGTTGTGCTCTTGTTTGGTGAATAATTGTGCACATTAAATTTCTTTATATTAAATTAAATATTAGTAGCATAAAAAATATTGATACACCATAAATCAAATATGGAAGGTTATACAGAAATACAAATCTCAATCGAGTATAGTACAAATAGTTAGTCTAGATTTACATAGCATGAATGATTTGCATGTATAATTTACAAAGAATTGAAACATATTACACTAAATAAGGAAAGATTACCACGATTAACCAAAATGGTATTGTTTACGAATACTTGTCAAGACTGTGGTGGCTCTTCAAATAAAGCCTACAAGGTTAACAATTTCAACCTGATGTGAAGATTGTGAATAAAGCAAACCCAACATGATAAGAAGTACAAGATAAATAAATTTCAGATCACAAATGAGTATAATTTATATGGTTTATCTAGAGTTACAAAGGCTATACAAACCCAGCTACAACATGTGCAACTTAAAGAATGAATATATCTTATACTAAATATATAAGGACTAACAAATTTAAACAAGGTGGTGTTACATTATACATAACTTGTGAAGACAATCCAAACCCACCGGGATATGAAATACAATTCTTTGCAGTGGTTTTCTGTTCTTTCTCATATTACACTACCAGATATCAGAAGTCTTGTCACAGAAAATACATTTAAAACTGTCAAATATATTGGACTTGTTAATAATTCAAGATATAATTTTACTATCTAAGAGTCACATCTCAAATCAAAATATGTTTTCAGGATTTTCAATCAAGAATCTACAACTGAAGAATTACGACATAAAAATGAATTTCTCATGAAATTTTTAACAATTTTGCTTTCAAATCCAACAGTAAAGTCCACTGGATTTCATTTTTCCTACATGTTATTTGGGTCTTCAGAATTGAATAGATATCTAGCAGTTAAAAAATAATCATATTGTAGGGAAAATTATTTTAGAAATAAAATAAAGATGGTTCTATTACTAAAACAGATATATCATATAGGGTATGAAAGAAAGCTATAAAAATATATATGGTATTTTTTTTAAAAATGGCCATATCAATTGAAATGCCACATACATCCAGTCAAATTTATGGTGGATGCTAAAGCTTCAGAAAATATTGGAATCAATAAAATATTTTAAGAGAAGCAGGTAAAAAAATGAGTACACTTTTTACTTAAATGATAAAGACTATACCAGATAATTGAAAAATATAGTAATATTTAAGAAAAATGGGGGGGGGGGATTACAAATTATAGTTTCTGTCAATCATGTAGGTAAAAGCAAAAGTCTTTACATAACCTACTGCAGGATAAATACTTTTCCATTAACTTTTCACAGAGCAACAGAGAAAGAAAGATATTATTCATCAGATTTGTCAATTGCTATGTAATGATAATTTATTATTTTTTCATTGTTGTTTAATTTTTTCCTCCTGATAAAGTTAGATACCCATTTACAAAGCCATATTGGGTATAGGTTGACTATTTGAATTGACTAAAGTTTAAAATTAACTTTTAGATAGTTCAAGC
This sequence comes from Epiperipatus broadwayi, assembly GCA_028023455.1. Lineage (NCBI taxonomy): Eukaryota > Metazoa > Onychophora > Udeonychophora > Euonychophora > Peripatidae > Epiperipatus > Epiperipatus broadwayi. The sequence continues at coordinate 2,566,856 of JAQFVV010006337.1, forward strand.
TCATGCCATAAGAATGACAGGAAAATATGCTATCCCTGGCCTTTTTTATTGGGTATAAATATTAAGATCATTACAAATAATTGACAAAAGAACATTGGCTTCAATTTAATCATATTAGTGACATTCAAAAGTATTAAAGCAATCATATCGGCTATTTTGCATTGGATTTATATTTCTTCTGTGATTAAAACTTTAGAACAAAATGCAATCAAAGAATATCAAATTCTTAACAAAATACAAAATCACTATCAGGTCAAGGAATATTCCTAATAGGGTTTACCAGGATTAATCCTTCTCTCCAACATTTTTTTACTGCACCATTACATAAAATATTTTGTAGATGATAATGGGCAATGGTGGAAATACATATAAATGAAGATTAAATGGGCTATTGGATTATTTTGATTGTGTGGGAGAGACGGTTCTGCTAATAATATGGAAATTATATTAGGATTAATTGTTAATAACCAAAAGCAAAATATATAGATGAAAAAACAGATATAACAAATATTATTTTTAAAATGTAACACTAGATAAACTATTGAAGATATGAGATTTTATAAAATCACAAGTGAGCTATAGAGAAGATATGAACGTTTGCGTCTATAATGTGGAGATACTATGAATAAGAATTCTAGTGAATTTATAAGGATTAAAAGTGCTGACATTAAAAATGCTGTTTCCCAGTCTTTGTAATATGAGATTTTAATGGGGGGGGGGGGACTAAAATATCGATTATCAACAGCTTATTTTAAAAACTTGGGTCGTAGTCTCTATTAAAAACTGTTAAATAAATAGTTTAAGTTTTGTTTCTGAAATAATTTGATATCTTTTCGCATTAACACATATACAATTAGGTAAGATGTATTTTATAATAATAATAAAAATCACACTTTTTTTAAACACATAACAAACACTCAAAACATTACTTTAAAAATTTGCTGCCTTTAAATCTCAATAAATTCTGAAATCAAAGAAAGAAACGAAATTGCGTTTTTATATATATTTAAAACGAAATCAAGAGTTAAATAAATTCACTAATTTATACACCCTCCTCTTTTTATTTCTTAAGTCAAAAATCATCCTCTCAATTGAATTATAAATTTCAAAGATTTGAAAAAAAAAAACCCGACGATACATCGGAATGCAAACTCACGTCTTCAAATCAATTATTTCAACATTCAAAACATTCCCGCCCTTTTTTTATTTTACCTTTCTCCGATTTGGGTTCTCATTATTCTCCATACAGTGGTGCCACCCTGTGCCAACCAAAGTAATCAATGGAATGAGAATGAAATTGAAAACATTGATTACTCTGGTTGGCACAGGGTGGCACTACTGTATGGAAAGCTTTGCCTGTTTAATAACAATTATGTGCTAGCATAAGAGACGGTGATCATGTGATGTTTAATGGTTTAACACCAATCCTGCCTAATAGGATAGTGGTGGCTATGGTTGTTAAAAAACCAAAGACACCAAAATGTATGGGTGCTGAACTGAATTCAGACTCATATGACTATATAAGCTATTGAGCTTAGATTGAAAATATTATTGTATTTTCAATTTCATTCTCATAGTTTTGTAAGTTAAGTAGAGATAAAAGATGGCTGCTGGAGGGTGCATTAGATCCTAAGATCTAGATGCAGTGCTCTCAGTTCAAAACCTCCTCACTGACAAAGGCCACAAGTCAGAAACTAGTCTGGGGATATTGGATGAGTAGGCACTAGATGGGAATATTGGATGAAAAGGCACTAGATGGGGATATTGGATGAAAAGGCACTAGATGGGGATTTTATGCACAAGCCTTCTGGCATCCATTGATTACTCTGGTTAGCACAGGGTGGCACCACTGTATGGAGAGTTTTGCCTGTTTAATAACATGTGCTAACATAAGAGATGGTAATCATGTGATGTTTAGTGATAAATACAATAATGATTATTACTAATCATTTTCTAAACTAGAGATTATCTTTAGCACAGGTATAAACTTTAAACCTCAGTTAAAGATTAATATATCTGCTTTTTAAATTTTAAACATACACACACATGGAGTTATTCACCTTTCTCTTTCCCATGTGTAATATCTTTATAGATATATTAAACAACCTCCATATTTCCCCATTCTTTTTAAATTCACATAAATAAATATACAATAAAAGGCAAATGACCCCCAAATAAAATAATGTTAGATGATCATGCATTGATGTGCCAAATGTAACTGTATCTAGAAAAGAGATAATGTTTATGATTGCCCATGTTTGGTCATTAAAGTTAATGTTGTATAAGAGATAGATTTGATAGAGAATATCCAAAATGTATCATGATTAAAGTCTGAAATGCATATGATTGATTTGTTTTCAATCAATTTAATATACTAGGCATGCTAGGCAGTTTAATGACATAGGTTGGATAAATGATGATGTTATACTATACTTACTAAGTGATTTTACCCTATATTTTAATATATCCAAATAAAAAATGCATTAACCATCAGTTATACATCTCTGAAAAGATAAATCAATAAATCATTTCCCTACCGGTCAAACCTTAAGGTAATGCAATAATAATAATTTAAATTTATTATTGATAATATCATGAGTTTCACCTATAATGCTTGATTATAGAACTAAAACCATTCCATAACCAACTTTATTCTTATCATTATGTACTATAATGCTAGCAGTATTACTTATGATAACTAATTATTATTACTTATCTTAAATAGTGCCATAAAATTGAGAATAAAGAAATGCAAAAGCTTTAAACTTTAATAAAACAAATAATTCAATGAAATAGGATTTAAACATGCTACAAAATGAGCCTTTTCAAGTTTAAATATAATAGAAATTAAAGATAAAAACAATATAAAGAAAATGACATATTTCCAATCTGTTAGAATTAGGAAAAAAAACAACACTACATATTGTTAGAAATACAAAATTGTAATAAATATACCAGACAATAAATAAAAAAATTGAGGAATTATAATATCTCACTATAGGTTAGAGCACTGATGAATAAATAAGTGACCATGTAGTTAAAAATATATCTGAAGGAGTAATTTTTTTGATTCTCTGTTGATTGCATCTACTTTGTTTTTAAATGTGACATGTGTGTTCTGGTATCATTGTTGTGAAGAAATAAGCATCTTGTGCACAACAAAGCATAAAGTATAAATGTGATGATTCTCATTTCTGCAAAGCAAGCTTTTGAAAAAGAGTTATGATCACTTAAATTGTACTATTATTTTTCTGAAGCATTTTTATGATGTATAATGGAGCATTTTGTGGGCTAGTACACATAAAAAAACAGATGTTTTTGATCATCTTCTTCCTTGAAACATAATTGACATATGGTTTCTGTGGTGACAAGATTTCTCTTAATACCTCAAAAAAATATAATGTAGGCAAATACCACATTTATTTTTAGCATAAAATCGAAAAATTATTTTAAATGTGAAAGTATATTAATCAGTGGGAATAGAAGGGAAACAACACTATTTACTTTTTTTTTTTTTCATTTTAAACAAATGTAACTTTCTTTTCTCTTTAAAGCTAATGAATGGGATTGATAAATAAATATTAACTCTGGATTTATTAATTCATACTTTCTTTGTATTATTTTTTTTATATAAAACCAATTTTTGTACTTTTACTCCATATCTTAGTTTTAAAATATATATTATTACAATATCCATGGACTCATTAAGTCAATTTTACATCCACATACAAAAGTATATATAGCAGTGTTGTTATGCCATGGTTCTGATTAAACATTATTTAGATTATTTCTATAAAAATTTGATTCCAGTTATTAATTCAATTCCCATGCAATTCTTCTGAAACCAATCAAATGTGAAGAATAAGGATCTTCTTTAACTAGCTTTTATAATATCACTGATTACAGTTATGATTCTTTAGTATATCTGGTGCTTTTACTTCTTATTCGATTTTGCAATGAAAATTAATTACAGAATAATATATTTTTCAGAAGGTCTTAGGGAAAGCAAGCCTTTCTCAACATTTTATGGATGATTCTAAAATAAAAAAAGATTAGTGAGCCACATAAATGGCAATAGCAGGTGATATATGAGTGTTGAATATTTTTACAAGTTATAAATATATATAAAAATTGTTCTGCGAGTATACATTCTTTATTGAATACTTATTCACAAATACGTTTCAATAAATACTTAAATAATTATTAATCATTCCCATTAGGCAAAAAATTATAATTATTTCATTTAACCTGAGATACAGATTTTATATTTAATAAAATCAAATATATTTATAATATTCTTTACATAGTTTCATAATAATCACCACTGTAATTCATATTTTAGAAAAAATACAAATCACTCACATTTTGTATGGATAACATTTCCATTTAAACATATGGCTGGCATAATCAATTCAAAATCATATATATTGTAACCTTATTACCCAATTCCTTGTAGAATAGATCGATTGTCACTGATGATGTTTTGAAAAATTTTTAATTTTTATAAGATTGAAATAAATTATATTAATATACTATTGTAGGATATACCTGATATATTTTTTTACTACATACATATGTGCAAAATATGTTATTTATATTTTTATTTAGCTTATATATTATTTTGAGATTATAATAACTTTATAATGATTGATGTTTCAGTATGACATGAATAAAGACATGGTTAATTTGTGCAATTGAGATTAATCATATCCTTAATTACGTTTTTATTATTTCTTATATTTAACTAAAATAATGTATTATTTAGATGTGGTAATTTTATATTGATTTTGTTAACAAGATAAAATAAAACATGGATGTTAAATTTAAAAGTGGTTTAGTTTATTTAACTGATCAGTTATAAATTCTCCCAACTATTTTTTTTTATTATTATTGTATCAGTTTTCAGGCATGTAAATGAAGATTAAGATTTTTGTGGGGGGAAAGAAGTTTGGTTCCTTATAAAGTCAAAAAAGAAAAAGCAAGGAAGAGAAACTTCTTGTAAATTTTTTTTTTTTTTTTAAAGAAAATGAATTTATGATATCAACTTTATATTTAAAATTAGAGTGTGCTAAAATATTATGAATATGTAAAAGTTTAAAAAATATGTCTGTCTTGAAGAAACATTTGCTCTGACTTTTCAATCTATGGCTAGAGGAAACAATATTCATTATTATGGAATGCATTCTAATATTCAACTATTTTAAGCAAATTAAAGCAAAGGAAAAGAGAACAAAATAGTTAAATTAAAGTTCCAATTCAATTTAAAATGTTGATAAAGTCAAAAGAAATATTACTGATTAAATAATATTCCTTCATATTTAATACTTCAGACCTTCATGCTACTTGAAGAAATTCATTATTCTTTGCTTTAAGATATTAAAACTACTTCAAATTTGGATAATTCTTATTTAATTACAAATTTAATGCTGTCAGTAAAGTTGCTAAATTATATATTGCTTGAAACATCTTTACTACTTGTATAAAGTCATTTATTGACTAATTAAAGAATTGATTAAAGCTTACCTGGATTTTAATAATGCTTATGATGAAGTCTAAATTTCCAGTTAGGAGTGAAATTGTGAAATTATTTATTATACTTTAGATATTCTTACTGCTAAAATAAGATCATTCGTTCACTGACTAATGACATCTTTAAAGGCTATTTGGATATATGGATAATGTGGATAATTTATTATAAAAAGGCCATTTTAATGGAAATTAAATTAAATATGTTATGAAAGATAAAGAATTGACCTGGATTTACTGATAGTGATTTCATGAAAAGAAGACTCAACGATTAGGAGATTATAATAAGTTATTCCAAAATAGTAAATATATGATGGGATCTTTATGCAAAGTAAATTATGATATGAGTAATGGGGAATATGTAAAGATCTTAAGTTTTTCCTAGGAATATTTATAATGCAAGTAGAATGTTGTAATGAAAAGCCAGAATTTAAATGATATTTGAACTGTGAATGCTAAACATAGCATTAAATATTATTTTAGATATGTTGTGCAAGATGGTAAAAAGATTTAAAGAGTGTTGGTTTCTTTTTTTTCTTTTTTTTCTTTTTTGTATTTTACATTCAATAAATGAAGGTAATATAATGTAATATTTAATCTAAAAGAGGATGGATGATGGTCATTAGTGATCAAAATTCATCATCATTGGTTTTCAAAGATATTAAATAATATTATTGATCATAATATTGGGTTAAACATTGTAATGGTGAAATTCATTATTATTATTTATTCTGAAACGGTATTATATTTTAATTTATTAATTTTATATCGTAATTATAGGTATTTCAACAGCACAATTAATCAATATTGGATTTTAAATTAAAAGGGTTTTAATAATATGAATATCAAGTTTGTGCATTTTAATTATACTTAACTACTTGAATATAAATAATTCATAGATTGATTATTGTTGGTGTGAAATTATATTAAATTCCATGTGTACATGGTAACACATATTTATAATTGATTGTTATCATTATAAACATTTACTGAATCTAGAAAGAGAGTGTTAAATAAGGTTAAGTATTCATGGTTGATGATTGGTGCAGGTGACTATTTTGCAGCTATGAATCTTTAGTTAGATGTCACTGGTTTTCATCTTATACTATTATTCTTGTATTAAGAGGTTATTAGTATTTTACAGTATCGTAGAAATGCCTGACACAATATTTTATAAGATAGTCATAATCTTAATGGATGTGCTTGGATGGTATAATGTATTAGGGAAAGTGTTGATCTTTTATTATATTTTTCTTGTAACGATATGGGTGCTGATAGACAACTGGATATTTATGTCAGGATTCAAACAATATTTTCCCCTGTATCCATATAGGTGCTGATAGACACCTGGTTATGTAGTTCAAGTATATTCAGACATGACCCTAGACTGATATTATTTTGATCACTGTAGACATGTCTCTTTGAGGTATATGTTAGTAATGTTACCCTGGTGCATCGAGCGGAGAGTCAATGTTGTGTAAATGTTTATTGTTAATTATTTGTAATCATGAATAACTTATAGAAAGTATGCAAGGTGTATTCTTACAGATTAAATGAATATGTGTGATCCAGTTAGCCTCCAATCTAATATAGGTAAAGTAATGTACTAAAGAAATTGTTAAAACCACGAGTGCAATCTATTTGTTCTAATAAATTCAAGGTTTTGTAGCTGTTTGTTTTATGCTTTAGTAAAATAATAAATTTCAATACATAAATAAATATCTTATGGATAAATTAGAGAATTCATAAACAAAAAAATCAGATATGAATATCATTCATGCTTATTTGAACTTATGAAAAATGCGTAATTGTGATTAAACAGTAGATCAATAATACTGTTCCTTAAAATGGAATAATTCTGATGAGAAGGTATTATATTATCAAACTTATTATTATGTTATTATAATTATTTTTTTATGAATTCAAGCAATGCTCACTAATAATATTATTGGGGGGGGGGGGTATTTTGACAAGTACCAGAATTTAGTTGTAAACATTTAGTATTTTATCTTTTAATACCAAATTTTAATTTTTTTTTTTTGGTTGTTGTATATTTAAGATGTAAATAAAATGTAAATATTAGTGTAAATAAATTACAGTGTAATTTGTGCTTGCATGGTCATTCCAGGTCACTAATCACCAATTCAATTCATTTCTAGCCATTACAGTTAATAAAAATTGTTATTGATTATATATTTAATTTTATTATCAATTCATCATTACAATCATATATGTTGATTGTCAAGTACTTTTGGGATTTAAAATAATATAATTATTTAAATTGTAGAATGAGTGATTAATAAAATCCATTATTATTTTTCAGTTACAATCAAATGCCTGGGTGGTTCAGTTTGATGACTGTAGTTTATTTTTAAATCAATTACAGATCTTGTAATGTTGTATTGTTCACTATGTAAATCTTTTTAATATTATAACTAGATAAATGAACTAAACTATAATATAAATTTTAAGGTATCATATGTATGTTGGTGCCATTAGCACATTGAGTGGCAGTAAAATGAACAAACTTACCTAACTTATGTGTGCTTTGATTGAGATATATCAAAATTAAAATCCTGAGATATAAAATAAATATATTTTATTATTTAATTTATATTATGCAAATGATGGTAGCAGATGAAGCTGGACGAATTACAGTTTATGGCTGAGGACCAATGAGTAGATTACAATATATATTATACTGGTTCATGCCTACTCTGATAAGGTGAGCATGCGCACATATCGAACATGAAAAAAATATGGTGGCACACCAGGATAGGAAGTAATTTCAAATCTTTTTTATGATCGGTTTGATACAGTCATCAGTACATTTATAAAAGTATTGATTCTTACATATCTTTGAAAGATTTCTTTAATTTCAATCCTTTGCACCACTCCCAGAAAGAAAATGATTAATTCCCCCTCGTGAAAGGATATGTAAGGCCAATATTAACATGAAATAAAATGAATCAAATGAAATCTAATAGAAACAAACACCCAATGACCAAAGATTTAAATCCTGATAAGGGAGTATCCCATGCCAGCTCATCGTTCTCTTTGTCTCAGGTAATGAAATGGAAAACTAAAACTCGTGCAATTATCTAAGTGTCTTATTATGTTAGAGAAAGAAATATGAATAAATTATCAAAGCAGTAAATAAATGTTTATTGAATCCCTTCACCAATTCCCAAGATAAATATAATAATAATAAACCCCAATGCAAATTACATTATATATATATATATATATATATAATAGATGTAATTTGCATATATATATATATATATATATATATATATATGAGAGTATTAGATCTATTAACAGACAGAATGTAAAATTATAAAGAATTAACTAATGAGAAAGTGGTCTGAGGTTCATAACTCGCACACGAATACATTTCGTAAACCCTGAATGGTAAGTAAAATATTATCTTAATGAGAGAAATACACTAATAAGATTTATTACATTGATATTTGTATGAAATTACTAGAATAAATAATAATAATAATAATAATAATAATAATAATAATAATAATAATAATAATAATAATAATAATAATAATAATAATAATAATAATAATAACATTAATAAGGGTACCACATAAAGTCTCTACCATATGTCTAGGGGTTATGAGTAGACCAAGTATCTGTTCATCCAGGATGGCAGGGACTTCTCTTTAACATGTTATCATTAGGCTGCTTTCATTATCATTTGGTGGCTGGATTTAGAAGACATTTCTGGTATTGTTCAACAGCTCTCACGATCGTTCGATGACTGGATTCAGAAGACATTTCTGGTATTGTTGCACAGGTTTCACAATCATTTGATAGCTGGATTCAGGAGACCATGCTGATGGCAGGAGCAGAGCTGGGCAGGTGTGCCGACTGGGGATTCCTACCCCATGACCATTTCACTGACACGAGTACATTTGTGCTTGAGGTTTAATTATAAATTTCTTCTTTGGTTAATGATTATCAACTAACAGTAGGGCTTTCTTTTTGTTTTCTACAGCACTGGTAATGATTCTTTTACTTTGAGTTTTCAAATACCAACACCTTCACGCAAACACAGTTCTCTACTGCACTAATACGAATTGTCTAATTGGAAACCATCTTGAAGTTTACATCGGCATGATTTAAGAAAAATAATTAGAACTGGGAATTCTCTAAGTTCAAACAAGCAGGTTTAGAAAAATCCAAAAAGTTATCATGAGTGAATGATTGACTTAACAACCACTTGACTTAGTGACTGCTTGACTGCTTGTGCCCGATTGAATGCCTGTGCCCAATTGAATTCCACTAACAGCATTTAGCCCTCCTCATTAGAATCCCAATCTAGGTACACCTCTGAAACACATTTAATCACCTAATTTTGACTCTTGTTAGTGGATTCACAGAATGTGTGAAGCATTCCTATGAAATCCACTAATTAATCTCAAGAATTTATTTATTTTTAGTTCAAATTGATTATCTACTCTGATTCAACATACAGAAAAAAAAAAAAAAAAGTTTGATTATATAAGTTATTTTCCAATAATCAGATTCCATTTAAAATATTTTTTTAATTAAATTAGATATTTTTCCCAAACTGCATTAACATAAATTTTAACCAACTCTTTTGTTGAGTTTAAATATTTGATAATTAAAAAAAAAAGGAAGAAACAAAATTACTTATCCATTAAAATGTACTTGCCTTTAGGCTTTTCTTAAATTTAGAACAATGAGTTTGTAGAGAAAAATATCTAGTACAACTTTTGATTTAAAATTACCTATATGTTAGATTTTTAAATATTCCCTTTCTTTTCATAAGCATTTAACAAACAAACAAAAAAATTATATATACAAATTACACATACACATCTTTGCGTTTAAAAAAAAAATGAACATAAAGTAATAATAAAAATAAATTATAAGCATATAGCTAATCTGCTAATACTTCAAATTATAAGCCTTAACTATTGGCTTTTCTTGTGTGTGCGAGTATATGATATATCCACAGACATCTCTCACTTATTTTTTAATCTATTAAAATTTATATAGATGGCATACACACACATTTAATGGCTTTATTATGTATTTTAGGCCATTTTCTTATGTTATACCATCTTATGCTTGGCCATACAAAGTGTGCTTTATTATGTATTTTAGGCCATTTTCTTATGTAATACCATCTTATGCTTGGCCATACAAAGTGTGCCTGTCATAATACCCCCTCCCAAATGAGACGTTTAAATGGGATTATCATTTACCATCTTTTAATCATTAATTACATTTTCTTTCACTTTAAATACAAAATTTTATAACATGGGTTTCAATGCTCTCACATTGTACGTGCCCTTGATGCTTTGCTCTGTTTTGACCCGGAAAGTGTTACCTTGATAAAGGTTACAAAACTTTTTAAACCAGAATTTCTCTGCTAGACTTACATGGAGAGTTTTTACCATCACTTTATTTCCTATTTTGAACTGATACTTTAACCCACCTTTTTGTTTCTTTCTCCTGGCACTCATCTGCTGCATATGAGCATAAGCCTCTTTTCTATCCACTTCCATATCCATCGTTTCAACAATTATTTTAGGTAATTTCACTTTAAACAACATAGGAGCTAGTTTTCCGTAATGAAGGTGCATGGTGGAGAATCCAGTGGATTCACTGATGGACCAATTAATAAAATTGAGTACTTGAGGTAACTGCTTAACCCATCCTCTGTGGTTAGTTGGCAGATATGTACGGAATAGCCTCTCTAGTTCCCGCATAACCTGCTCACATGGATTAGACTGCGGGTTACGGATGGACATGAGTACATGTTTTATTCCGCGCTTGTTTGTCCACTGATTCCACTCTTCTTATATGAACGGTGTCTCATGGTCAGACAGATGGACTTCAGGCTTCCTGACCCGTGGAAAATGCAGAAAGTCCAGTACCTTAATGGTTTCTCGTGACATGGTTCTAGATAATGGATAGGTGGCTACCAATTTGGAAAAAGGTCGTAGATTACCAACAAGTACCTCTTTCAGTTGAAGGATGGCAGTGGACCATAAAAATCAATGGCCATTATCTCTTTTGGGTTTTGAGGTATAATGGATTCCATGGGGCTCACATAACTTTTGTTGAGGAGTTTCGCACTTTGGCAGATTTCGCATTTATTTATCACATACATTATGTCCCGGTGCATCCATGGCCAATAAAACCAGTATCTAAGGCAATGTTCTGCCTTCAGGGTTCTATAATGTCCATACAAACAATGAATATATTGAATGAGGGGGTGCCTCATCTTAAGTTGTATCATGACCCTCTACTCATCCCCTCCTGGATTTGATAATGTAGTATTTCCTCTTCCAATCAGCATGGTCCTTTCCATGATTATACCACTCCCTGGGGTTTCAGCCTGACATTGAACTATAATTTGATTCAAGCCCACATCTTCCTGTTGCCTTAAAGCCCCTGGGTCAATTCCTACTCTTATGGATTCATCAACACATAAGGCCAGGTTCATCATATAAACCTGGTCCACATTCAAATGTTGTTAAGCAGGCACGGGATGGTGACATAAAACATCAGCAACTACATTTTCTGCCTCTTTGCAGTATCGAACTGTGTAGTTAAACTCCTAGAGGAACAGGCTCCATTTCACCAGTTGGCTGTTAGTGAGGTAACTATAGTTGAGGAACTCTAGGCTCTTGTGGTCAGTGATCACCACTACCTCAGAACCCAACAACATAGGACAAAATTTCTGAAAAGCCCATACGATGGCTAAGGTCTCCTTCTCAGTAACAGTGTAGTTAATTTCAGGCCCTTTCAATAAACGACTTATAAACTACAACACCCCTATTCTCCCATCCAGTTGGATTTGCGACAGTATGACACCTAGTCATATCCACTGCTATCGGTTTGAAGTAAAAATGGCTTGCTAAAGTCCAGGTATGCAAGCACTCCCTGTTTTAGAAAACTCTTTTTGACCTCTTTGAAGGATTTCTCTTGATCTACAGTCCAGTTCCACCTTGTTTCCTTTCTGAGCAGCCTTAAAAGAGGTTCCATCTGGTCAGCAAATTTCTCACAAAACCTGTTGTAAAAATTACATAGCCCTAAGAAAGACCGAATCTAATGTTTAGTTCTAGGTACAGAAAATTCTGTGATAGCCTTTAGTTAATCAGGGTGGGGTTTGATTCCCATCTCCTCTGATACAAATGTACTCTTCTTCACATTTATCTTAATTCCTTTTGCCCTGCATTCTCCAAAGAATAATTCCAAATGCTGGAGATGACAAAACTTGGTCCAGGCATCTCAACATCATCCACATACATGGTTACAATTCCAAATGCTGGAGATGACAAAACTTGGTCCAGGCATCTCAACAGGTCAGCTCCGCTATTGACCAATCTGAAGGGCATTCAGTTAAATTGATAATATCCCCCATATCTAAAAGCTGTGTACTGATGGTCTGTGGGGTGTAGTTAGATTTGCCAGTAACTGGCAGTCAAATCGAATGTTGAAAAGACTTTTTTCCTTTAAATCTCATTAATAAGACATGAATGGGGGGAAGGATGGTACAATCTGGAATCGTTGCCCTATTGATCTGCCAGGCATCTAAACATAACTGGATGGCTCCATTTTTTTTACAATAACTAAGGGATTGCAGCATGGGCAAGAACATTTCTCAATGATTCCACATTCCAACATTTGCTGCAATTGCTTCTCCCCTTCCTCTTTGAACTGATGGGGTATAGGGTATGATCGTGATTGGAGCAGTTCCCCCGGCTTCAGTTGAATTCTTTATTGGGACCCACTGATGATTCAAGGATTTTCCGAGAATATATCACTGTGGTTTTGAAGCATCATTTTAAGTTTTTCTCATCCCTTTGCTGAGATCAATATTGCTTAGCTCACCTTTCCTTCGAGCATGTCTGGAATAGCCTGGTTCAGGCAGCATGTCTCTCTCACACAATACAACTGAGGGGATAAGAATTTGGTTTTGTGGCCATTGCATATGACGAGACCTTTTTCATAGTCCAAGACACATTTACTCCTATGCAAGAAGTCTGAGCCCAGTACCACCTCATGGGTTAAACTGTTCATTGTTCAAAACACATGGGATGTAACTCTACCATCGATCTCCACCCGCAGCCAGATTTGTGTCGGCGCAAGTTTCACTTTGCAATTGTTTGCTAGTGTTACTTTGGTGAGTTTCAATGGGAGGATTTCAATCTCAGCATTTTTTTTAAATGCGCTGGTACAATTCTTCTGATATCACGGAGATTTGGCTCCCTGATTCCAGCAATGCTGTTCCCTCAATTCCCTCAAGTGTCACTCTTATCTTGGGACAGTTCTGCGTAGTGTAGTTTGGTACTGTCTTCCCATGAACACACTAGATTTGACATTTCCTTCCCTATCTTTTTCACACCTTTTTTTCTTCTAGTCCTGCTGTGGATATGTCCTTGTTTTGTCTCCACCTTTTCCAACCTATCTCTATTATGTTGTTGAAGATCTTCACATTTTTCCTCAACCCCCTGAAGTCTCACTTCCGTCCCTAGTGACATTTCATTTCTTAACTCTTCTACTTTCTTTGACATCTGACTGAGTTCTAGCTTTACAGTATTTAGAAATCTCTCCATCATCATCACTAAGTTTTCTCCTTCCCCTCTGGGTTTCTCTTCACTTAGTGGCTCCATTACTGCCTCTATACCACTTTCTTGCTTTTTAGGTCGGCTTATTTCTACCCTTACACCATTTATTTCTTCATACTTCTCACTCATATCTACCTTTTGTCTTCTGAGCTGTGATCTTGTCTACATATATATTATTTTCAATTATTTATATATTTGCTTTGTTACGCATTTAGATTATATTTTTTACTATTGATATTATGGTTGAATGTTATTTTTATTCACTATCTTTTTGCTTACACAAATATTCAGTGCACACCGCGCTCCCCTTATTCTGACCATCATTTATTTCTCCCTTTTGCGCCATGTTCTCCTTATTCATTTATTGACTGAAAAATAAAAAATCTATTTTCCAAGATCACTTTTCAAACTAATACTATTAATTATAAAAACAAATAATCCAACATTAAACCGTACAAGTATTGGAAATGTTTTAAGCCAAAAAAAACTGATTATGAATAGCATTGCAATTATAATTGTTAGGTGTTGTCGAAAAATTTCTTATCGATACAATTTCAAAATTCTACATTATTCTTTAAAGATTTACTTTTTTTATTTTTATTTTTAAAAAAAATGTATTTCTGAAGTTGCCGTCTATTTTTATTAATTACGAAGTTTAAACTTTTATACTGCCGTTTATATTTATTAATTACATAGTTCATGCTTTATATACTGCCATTTATTTTTATCAAATACATAGTTTATACTTATATACTGCCGTATATTTTTACTAAATACATAGTTTCTCTAACTTTTTTTCTTTTATTTTATTTTAAATATGTATATATGGCAAAATAATCTTAATCAATATTATTGTCGTGACAAACGTTTCTTCAAAAACAAAACAAAGTTTAGAATTCTTATTTATTAAGATTCCTCCTCATAAACTCTTTTTTATTTTCCATATGCACACACGGTAAAATAATTTAAATCAATATAAACAAAACAAGTTTTAGAATTCTTATTTATAAAGATTCCTACTCATAAACTCCTTTTTATTTTCGTAATCTTTCCTCCACTTAAAAAAAAAAATTTCTTTAACACTTTGCTTTTGCGAGATTTTTTTTATTATTTTTAATTACGCTCAGTGTGCCACACTTTTTTTCTATACTGGCCACATTAGATAAAGCCCAACATGTTCAGTGCCAAAAATATCCCGTCTATACCAGTTCATCCCTACCCTGATAAGATGAGCATGCGCACATATCGAACATGAAAAAAATATGGTGGCATGCCAGGATAGGAAATAATTTCAAATCTTTTTTATGATCGGTTTGATACTGTCATCGGTACATTTATAAAAGTATTGATTATTGAAAGATTTCTTTAATTTCAATCCTTCGTGCCACTCCCAGAAAGAAAAAGATTCATTCCCCCTCCTGAAAGGATATGTACGGCCATTAATAACATGAAACAAAATGAATGAAACAAAATCTAATAGAAATAAACACCAATGACCAAAGATTTAAATCCTGATAAGGGAGTATCCCATATGCCAGCCCATCGTTCTCTTTATTTCAGGTAAAGAAATGGGAAACTAAAACTCACACAATTATCTAAGTGTCTTATTGTGTTAGAGAGAGAAATACGAATAAATTATCAAAGCAGTAAGGTAGTTTTATAAATGTTAAATAAATGTTTATTGAATCCCTTCACCAATTCCCAAGATAAATATAATAATAATAAACCCCAATGCATAATATATATATATATATATGAAAGTATTATAGATCTATTAATAAAGAAAGAGAATGTAAAATTATAAAAAATCAATTAGTGAGAAAGTGGTCTGAGGTTCATAACTCGCACATGAATACATTTCGTAAACCCTGAATGGTAAGTAAAATATTGTCTTAATGAGAGAAATTCACTAATAAAAGATTTATTGCATTGATATTTGATGAAATTTACTAGAATAAAAAAATTAGAACATTAATAAGGGTACCACATAAAGTCTCTATCGTATGTCTAGGGGTTCTCAGTAGACCAAGTATCTGTTCATCCAGGATGGCGGAGACTTCTCTTTAACATGGCATCAGTTGGCTGCTTTCATTATCATTTGGTGGCTGAATTTAGGAGACATTTCTGGTATTTGTTCAACAGCTCTCACGATCGTTCGATGACAGGATTCAGGAGACCTTTCTGGTATTGTTCCATGGCTCTCATGATCATTTGATGGCTGGATTCAGGAGACCATGTTGATGGCAGGAGCGGAGCTGGGAGGTTGCGCTGACTGGGGGTTCCTACCCCATGACCATTTCATTGACACGAGTACATTTGTGCTTGAGGTTTAATTATAAATTTCTTCAGTTAACAATTATCAACTAACAGTAGTACTTTCTTTTTGTTTTCTACAGAACTGGTAATGATTCTTTTACTTTGAGTTTTCAAATACCAACACTTTCACGCAAACACAGTTCTATACTGCACTAATATGAATTCTCTAATTGGAAACCATCTTGAAGTTTACATCGGCATGATTTAAGAAAAATAATTAGAACTGGGAATTCTCTAAGTTCAAACAAGCAAGTTCAGAGAAATCCAAAAAGTTATCATGAGTGAGTGAATGATTGACTTAATGACCGATTGACTTAGTGACTGCTTGACTGCCTGTGCTCGATTGAATGCCTGTGCCCAACTGAATTCCACTAAGCTGGCGAACAGCATTTAGCCCTCCATTAGAATCTCAATCTAGGTACCCTCTGAAACACATTTAATCATCTAATTTTGACTTTTGTTAGTGGATTCATACAATGCGTGAAGCATTCCTATGAAATCCACTAATTAATCTCAAGAATTTATTTATTTTTAGTTCAATTGATTATCTACTCTGATTCAACATACACAAAAAAAAAAAAATTTGATTATATAAGTTATTTTCCGATAATCAGATTCCATTTAAAATATTTTTTTAATTAAATTAGATATTTTTCCCCACCCGCAGTAACATAAATTTTAACCAATTCTTTTGTTGAGTTGAAATATTTGATAATTAAAAAAAAAAAGGAAGAAACAAAATTACTTATCTATTAAAATGTTCTTGCCTTTAGGCTTTTCTTAAATTTAGAAGAATGGGTTTGTAGAGAAAAATATCTAGTACAACTTTTGATTTAAAATTACCTACATGTTAGATTTTTAAATATTACCATTCCCCTTTCTTTTCACAAGCATTTAACAAACAAAAAAAAAATTATACATACAAATTGTGCATACACGTCTTTGCATTTTAAAAAAAAAATGAACATAAAGTAATAATAAAAATAAATTATAAGCATATAGCTAATCTGCTAATACTTCAAATTATAAGCCTTAACTATTGGCTTTTCTTGTGTGCGCAAGGATATGATATATCCACAGACATTTCTCACTTATTTTACAATCTGACGATTAAAATTTATATAGATGGCATACACACACATTTAATGGCTTTATTATGTATTTTAGGCCATTTTCTTATGTAATACCATCTTATGCTTGGCCATACGAAGTGTGCCTGTCATAATATATATATATATATACAATACTTCAATCAATACTTCCCATTTATGTGAATATTATTTTTGGTTTTTGGTTTCTTTTGTTTGTTTGTTTTTTAATGTTTAAATAAATAATAAAATCTCTTACAGGAATAAGATTAAAATAGAATCTAATAAATATTACTATTATATATTTCAAGGAGGTATTCACTGCATTTTAATAGATGCTAAATGTATAATAGAATCAGAAAAGAGCTATTTAAATTGAATTATCTTGGAAAGTCTTACCTATTTTGGGTATAGTAAAAAAAAAAAAATTAAAATTTTGAATACACCTGCATTTCTTTTTATGTGATACATTCCGTAAAAAACTACATTAAAAAAAATCGCATAAAAATAGACTTAAATTACCTTGAAAAATTTTCATACATTCTGTAATTTTCAAAAATTGCATAAAATCAAAGCAACAATGTAAAATTGCTTTAAAATTCACATTAAAAAAAATAACAAAATAAAGTATAACTAAACAGAAATTTCAAATATTTGAAAAAATATTTGTCTCATCACAGCTGGTCATTAAAGCAAACAGCAATGTATGAAAACTATGGCAAGCCTGCCAATTAAATGAGAATGTCCATAAGCTAATATAAAATAACAATCACAAATCAGCTGACAAAAATGAGATGCAGTGTCACTCCATGAATAATCAAGGTCAAAATACCCTATCTTTAGTCCAAATAAGAATAATAATAGAGTCCTAAACTTCTGGGCAATTTATATGAAACTTTTATCTCCCACATAACCTTCCTTGTTTTTTTTAATTATAAGTCTTAGCCCAGGAAAAATCCCTATCTCACACTCAATCTTAATTAATAATTTTGACCTGAGCTTTCTTATTTTTTAAAAAAAAATAATTAATATAAAATTAAATTTCTGCTCCTCAAGATAATTTAAAATAGATTATATTTAACAAAATGCAATCAACTTTTTGTTTGATTAAAAAAAAAAAACTTTCCAAAGATAAAACAAAATGTTAGTTTTTTAAAGTTTTTATAAAATTAACTCTTGTCTTTTAACCTTTCCATAGTTTTTTTTTTTTTTCAAAAAGAGGCCCAAATTGTACCTTTATACAATTATAGATATATTCATATATGCTATCACGTAACTCAAAATATATGAAAAAGAAATGCTAATTTTATTTATTGAATTATAAATATATATAAATCAAAATTTTTGGATCATATACATTCTAAAATGTAAATTATATTTTATATGAAAGAAAACCATATTTATATATTTTTTGTCCAAAAAACCCGATGGATATAACGAGAGGTGAAAAATGAATATATATAAATATGCTATCACGTGACTCAAAATATATGAAAAACGAATGCTGTTTATTTTATTATTAAAAATACATTATTATAAAAATATACATAAATCAAGTTTTGATTCACATACTTTCTAAAACCTAAAATATTTTGTAAAAAAATATAATAGATATTCAAAAATTTATAGATAAGCAAACATAACGTGATGTTGAAAATTTTCAAGACAAAACAACGTTGTATATTTTTAAAATCTACATTATTCTCATAGAAATATTTTTTAAAAAAGAAAAATAAATCATAAATAATTATTATAACTTACCAATTGAAAGAATAATGCAAATTATTAAAAAAAATTGAAAATTATTTTGCAGATTAGCAAAGACAAACATCTTTTCTCTAATATAAGTAGGAAAATCAGTGAATATGGAGCTACAAATTATCATCCATGGAAAAATGAATAAATCATTAATTGTAACTGTCATCTATGTGAAACTTTACAAACTAATACCTGAATCATATACGCACGTGCTAAAATCGAAAAAACGAAAATATTCGGACAAATCTGCTAACAGTTGTAAAAGACAGGGTATAAGCACAGACTTTCACATGACTCACCACTCTCCACACTATCTCATAACACTGATACACTTGAACACACATATGTTGAAAAGATAAATAATCACCAATATACGTATTTCATGCTAAACCAGCAATCATCAGTTGGTCCAGATTACCATCTCTACACATATATGCTATAAGTGCTCAGATATATATTAAGATTATTTATCTTTTCAACATATGCTCAGATATATATTGATTATTTATCTTTTCAACATATGTGTGCTCAAGTGTATCAGTGTTATGAGATAGTGTGGAGAGTGGTGAGTCATGTGAAAGTCTGTGCTTATACCCAGTCTATTACATATATAGACGCAGGTATATATAAGCCTGTGTATTTCAGCTATAACAGTTGTAAAAGGAAATTCGAAACGCAATACTGCATTGAGTACTAATGCCACAGGTGGCGCTTTGTCCACAACAATGTGTTGAACTCTATTCAAGGGTTAAAGTCATTAATCATGTATTTAGATTTGTGGATGTCACTACTCTCACATTTTAGGCATATAGTCTTAAGGTTATAGCCTTAACATTGAAGCAGTCAGATCTATCTATCAGTCAGTTTCAAATACTATATTCTATAGTAGTATTTTTTTCACTAGCTATATACCTAAGTTCGTGTATCTCAGATTAAATTTAAACTTTATTATTATGATAATCATGTGTGTGCATATATTAAATAATATACAGTAGTCGATGCTAATGTATATGTATAATTAATCAGCATATATGCACATATGAATTATTATTTTTTAATAAATGTAAATCTTGCTGAGTGTGTAACAGAAACCTACATACATGCTGAAGATAAATAATGCAATAGATTTAAAAACATTATAAACTTTGTTTTATTTTAAATTTTATTACAGAGTTAATGTAGAAATTATATCACTTTGCATATAAAGACAAATTTCTGTTAAACATGTTACACATAGGTAAAATGTTAATGACTTCTAAAATCAGTTTTTAATAATAACAAAAAAACAGATGTGATTAAAAATAATCTGTTCACTCAGTCTTGGCCTAATTAGCAGTAAGAAGCAAAATCATTTTATATTAGAATCATGTTAATTAACTATTAGTCAAGATCGAAGGAACCAATTTTAATAGGGATGAGAACTCAATAAATTAGCAGAAATCCCTCGTTTTATTAAAAATATATGGCAAACAAATGGGAGCAGTAAAACTTGGTAAACAAGTTGAGTGGTTGAAAGAAGGGAGAAGAATATATATATAAACTCTGTTCAGCCATGTTGAGGACTTGCTTGCTTACTTACTTATGGCTAAATTCTAATTCAAGAACAGACTTATTGCTAAATTTTAATTCCACTACTGCTTCTGAAGTTTAGTTTTGAGGAGTCAACTAAATTTCATAATGCGAATCTGTGAGTAGTTGGCAAAAGGTTTGCTATCCGAAACCTGAGAGCTGATCTATAAAATGCGGAGATGTAAAAAGAACCGGTAGCCCAGTTGCTGTCGAAATGGAGACACAAGCTAAGTTCAAGTAACCATGCAAGTAGCTTTACACGTTATAGCGATGACCGATTCCTGCAGATCTTAAAATATTTTAAACTAAACCTAAACTCGTAAAGCTAGCTAACAAATGTAAGTGGCCACTTTATTAAATTATATTTAAGCCTCCAAATATTAGTTATAAAACTAAACTAAGTGTAACTTTAATTTTGTTTATCTTTTTAATTTCCAAGTCTTGCCTAATTTATCTTAAGCTACAAGAAAGTAAAGCTAAATTGTAAAAATAAATAAATTTTCTTTCTTTTAAATTAAATCTATGCCGATATTAGTTTAAATTATGTATTTGTTTATGCTATGTTTTCCAGAACGGAGTTTGCTAACATAAAATAATTAGTGAAAAATGATTAGATGTTCTCATTTATTAACACCTGTACTAAACTCCTTTCTGAAAAGAGTAAATGTAACATTTATTATATATATATAATTAAACCATTACAAATGCTTAGAATTCCTTTAAATAAAATATTTTGTTAATATTTAGCAGAGAGGATAAAATACAGCATGCATTCATATTTAATCTTTTAATGTTTCCCTAATATGCTGTAGTTTTCCTTAACCTTATATAAATGCCTATATAGATAGCTTAACAGATTAGATTCCATATATTCCTTTAGTAGCATAATTATAGATGCTATTACATGAACTGGCTCATGGTGGTTTCATTGATTAAAACTAATGGTTTGCATCTAAATTGTAGTTATATAATGATGTAAGTCAGTGGGACTAATGTGTCTTGTAAAGCCCATATGTGCCTATACTTCTTGCTGTATTTATTTATTAAATGGGCTTGGTTTAAGGTCACCCATTTTATTAGTTCGGACAGCTCTTTTTAAAATGGGCTTTGGTTTTATCTTTATTAAAGACTGGAGCACAAGAAACCAGATATTTTATTAGCTGTTCCAATCACCCAGACAAAGTATATTTTATTCACAGCAATGAGTGAGTCCTCAGGAACTGATTACTCGGTAATGAATCCCATGATCAAGCGCATTTGAGATGCACAGACTCAGATTATATAATTGTATAAACACCATAGTATCTGAAGTCATACTGCTAGCCACCAGTTCAATCCTCCATATGCAAATATTTCAGCTTTGATCTGAACTAGAATCTAGTTTTGTATGTCTATTATCTATATAGAGAAATGTTTAGCTTATTAAAATGATATTAGTTATAATTCATAAAAATCATCTCTGCAAACTAATGAGTGCAAATCTACTACTCTATAGCATAGCATAATTAAGGCATGATTGATCATGGATTAAAAGTAAATAAACATTCAAAATTGTAATAACAAATATTCCCTTAAACTGCTGGTAACTCCTAATATCCTCACCTGTGAGTGAAATAAAATTACACGTACTCACCTGCAAGTGAGATAATTTCACATACTGTACTTAACATAACCTCATACTCACCTGCGAATGAGATAAGTTCACATATTGCATTTCGCATTGTTTTATTTAATTTTCTTAAATTTGGCTTACATTAAATTTTATTTAAATATAGTTACGCTTAGTGTCTCAGCCTTTGGATAATTTACTAAAACTCTGGATTTTGTTGCACAAATGTACAGATATGACTGTTACAATATATATTATTTAAAACAGATTTTAAATTACAATTTTGAAAAACCAAATTTTTGAAAGAAAAATAAATACGTATGTGTGCTACTATATACTTGTAAAAAAATAAATATCAAAATTTAAAATAAATGTAAATGTCACAATGGAACCTTTGAAGCGGATATTATCTGGTTCAGCTGCCCCCATCAAGCCACAAAAAAAAAGCCATTTCCTTGTTATTTCTTTTTTTAAAAACTTTTATATATTTAACCTCCCTGTAGAAATCCCGGCTGAACATTTGTCCTGTTTTTGTCTAAAACCATTATTTTACTAAATAGCTTTCCCAATTCTCAAAATCCATAAAGACAATGAAATTCTTTGATTACTAAAAAGCTAAACTATGTCAGATGGTTCCTTCTTATGGAACATTTGATCACCCTGGTGGTCTACCCTAGTACTATCAATCTTTTTCTTGGCAGGTCTGAGACTCCAGGCATTATAGGACCTATAAATCCCAGACTTGTCCTCCAGAATAAAGGCATTCGACCCACCCTGCTCTTGAATGGTAAAAGGACCATCGTAAATAGAGAAAAAAATTTTGTACTGTTGCTGGGTGGGATTACTCACATGTGGTTTCCTAACAAAAACTAAGTCACCAGTATCAGATTGGCATGGTCTCTGGTTCCCCTACTTTATCCATAAATCAGCCATGTACCTTATAAGCTTCTCCTAGCCTTTTCCTTATCCTTTTCTCTGTCAATCATGCCTCGATTGGTGGGTAAGAGGATCTTAATAAGTATGGTATAATTTCTAGCGAAATGTAACCTAATTGTTGTAAACCCTGTGAACTCGTTTAGTTTCCAATTGATGTAGTTGGCAACATTCTCTGCTTGGTTCACCCACCCTCTGTGATTACTGCTGACATACAGCCAGAACAAATGGTTTAGCTCTCTCATCACTCACTCACAGGGATTAGATTGGGGATTATGTATAGATGTCAATAAATGTTGTACCTCCTGTTGCTGAATACACTGCTTTCATTGGCAGGACTTAAATGGTGTACCCTGGTCAGTAAGCATAAACTGATTTTCAAACCCTAGGGATCTGCAGCACCTGCAGGATTAATAGTGTTGAGGGCATTGGCCTTCTTAGAGAATAAGCAATCACATATTTTGAAAAACATCATATATGACAAATAAGAATCAGTAATGTCTGTAAGCAAATAAAGGGCCATAAAAGTCAATGGATTGTAGTTCATTCAGATTCTGAGCCAAAATTGGTTGCAAGGTTCCTGCAAATTTCTTATTTACATGCTTTGTTTGTGCATATGTGTGGCCGGTTTTAAGAACAGATAAGATGTTTGAGTACATATTGGGCCAAAAAAGGTTATCAGAGTACATACTCTATCTTATGTGGTCCAAAATGTCCATAAAGGCAATGCATGTATTCAATCAAACAATTCCTGATCTTTTTAGATAAGAGTGTTCTCCAGGAACCTTCTTCTACAATAACCTTGTATTGAAGAATACCATCCTTGATACGATAGGCACCTTCTTGTTGTTCTAACTTAGATAGGTCAATGAGTGAGGGATTCAGTGATCCTTTCTTATATGCTAACATTGGAGCATAATCCGGATCACTCATCTGTATTTCTGGTAGTTTCCGTAAATCTTGCTCCACTGAGTCATCTATAACTGATGTAATCACGGCAATACTTAAATTATCAGACCAGATGTGACATTAAGGAATATTTATAGGATGCTGACTTAAGACCGGCCACAATATTATCTCTGCCAGAACAACAGACCACTTTATATTGACACTTCTGTAAGATCAAGCTCCACCGAATCAATCAATCATTTGTAAAGGTAGACATTGTTTAAAAATTCCAAACCCTTATGGTCAGTAATAACAATGATGCTTAAGCCCAGCAAAAATTGTTTAAACTTTCCGCAGGCTCATGCAATAGCCAACGTTTCCTTTTCAGTTTCCTGACTTTCTTCAGTCAGATTTTTTATTTTAATAGCTTCCTGATTTTCCTTGATTTTTCCCATTATTTCATATCTCATTTCCCTCACTTCTGCTTTTTAATTCATTAATTTCTTCCTTCATTGCCTGCTGATATTCCTTTATTTCTCATCACTTTCCTCTCATCTCAGCTTTAATCATGTCCATCATCATCTTGATCAACTTCTGAGTCTCTCTTCTTTTTCTGCTATTTAAGGGTTTTTAAAAGAAACTGGGCTTTCTTCCAGCACTACTCCCCCCCCATCAATTTCTATGCTGCATAAGACTAAATTTAATATTTTTATATTTCTAAAAAAAAAAAATTTCTAAAGTATATTGAAGCAGTCAATTTTAACTTAAGATTGAGCTTCATAGTTCCATCTACTAACCTGTATTCAAACCCTATATCCCACCCTGCTCATTTTGTTGTATATATATATATATTATGTATATATTTGAGATGCGCGCTTAAGTTATAAAATTTTAACATTTCAATAACATTTTTTTAATTATTAATTCTTTTTATTAATTATTAGTTCTTTTTATTAAAGTATGTAGGTGCAGTTCAAATGTATATATAAGAGCAAAATACTAACAAAATATTGATTTTTTAAAATATTTTATTATATGTCATTTATACAACTTTTTCTTTTTAAAGTATTTTTTTTCTATTAAACTGTATTTTATAAAATCCAAGATGGAAGATGCAACTGTTGATTGTCCAAAAATAATTAAAGGGTTGGAAACACTATTGTTTTAATCTGGGGAAGGTGTTTTTAATTAAAGTTTTAACTTAAAATGGAATTAAGATTAAAGATTTTCTTTTGTTATAAACATTTTTGTCAAATCTATTTCTAATCTGGAAATAGATTTGAATTTATTTTTGGACGTTATCTAACGTTGCATTTTCCAAAACAATGAACAAAGAAATGTAAAATTTCTGTTAGATCAGACATTAGATTTTAAGGTTAAAACTAAGTAATTAAAAACATTCTTCAAATACCTGAGCAGAGTATCAAATTGCTGGATTTTAAATCAGAAGAGATTAGCTACTATTGAAAGAACTGCAATGAACATAATCCAAGCTGGTTTAAAATGTAAGCATAGAAAGCTCATCACCTTTCTGACCCGTGAGGGTTATCGGCCACCACCCTGTCATTATGCTCCCATGAAATAAAATAAAAGCCTGATGGAGAACTCTGGAATGCTAAATAGAAGCTTACTGTCACATAAGAACTGCCATGCACGAGCTGGATTTGGACTCTTAAAATGGTGCAAGGTAAATTATTTCAAACTGCCACCATTGAAACTAAATCTAGTTTGCCTAATTAGTCTCAAACTCTACTATCAATTTCTCCTAATGTATAATTTAATTTTGTAACTTTTCTAATATGTATTTGCTCTTAAAAATATATTTAATTTTATCACATATGCTCTAACTTTCTTTAACTCTGGTGCGGTCATTTATTTATATGTATGTTTTTATTATTAATATGCCAATCTCATGCAATATGATGAGTTGAATTTCTAAAATCTTTTCTTTCTTTTTAAGTAAACCTCTGTGAATTAACGTCTCCTACCAATAATGCAGTATTAATTAATACACTTGCCAGATTGTTTTATGAGCCAACATTTTATTTATGTTTTAGTATAAAAAAATATATTTGTTTAACTCTGGATTTTCTACCTGGAATGAATCCAGAACTCAAGCTAATTAACGCTTTGAAACCTTATTATTTTATAAATGTTATTCAATTCTGAAAAGGTGACCAATTATTTTTCTATATAATTGCTAGTCTTTTTTTATTTACTCTTAAAATATCAAATACAGTACTTAAATATTTCAGTTATTATAAAATCAATGAAGGTGGGATTGATTTATTTTAAATAGCAAAAAAGGAGGAGGTCAAATCTTAACGTATATTTTATTAATTTGAAGTCTAAATCTCTCTATATATATTCTAGTGGCATAGCATCTCATTTATAAAAATTATGGCATTCAAACTAGGGTCATTCATTTTTAAAAAAGTAAATCTTATTCAATGTCGTTAGTGACATTTACCCGTACTGTGTTACTGACATTTGGCCTTATCTTTGTGATGATGTGCTTCTTAATCTGGGGGTTATGAACAAGTTTGAACCCATAGATTTCTTCTCAAGCCTTGTCCTGAGGATAGTTAATCTTCCCAGGACCATTTATTTCATATAAAAAGGCCTCTGGCAGTGATTCCCATAAGTCTGGCACATGCTATGCCTATCCACTTTCTCCATATAAAAAGACCTCTGGCAGTGATTCCCTAAGTCTGGCACATGCCATGCCTATCCACTTTCTTCATACAAAAGGCCTGCACATTGGCGATGTCCACGGCAAGCCTATCCATTTTTCTCTAAGCACTAACCAAGAAGGGGTCTTAGACTTCGTCTTTCATCCAGAAGCATGACTTTTCCTGTTATTTCTTGGGTAATTATGTCAGCACAGCAAACTTCTTCATATTATTACATCTTTTGCTTCATGACCCAGTTTTAATGCTCTAATATTGAAATTGCACTCTGCTTAAAATATATATAAATGCCAACTACTTCTAGTTTTATTAATTGAATTTATTTCAGTCTTATACAATCCCACCATCGTAACTTATTTATGTATTTAAGAGTATCTATATGCCTTTGGGAAAATAAAGCATTCTTCTTACCATCACTAATTAAAAGAAGTTTCATTAAATATTTTGTCATATAATCAAATATGTTTTCAAATGTATTTTATTTATTTTCATGACCGTAATGGTGTGAAAATAGTTTTTATTATATCTGTAATGAATCTCAGAACGCTTCCCGAAATAATGTTAATCATCATGTTTCAGAACCATATATAAAAGCATTAATAGCAATTCTATGTAAATTCTTTCTAATAATCGATTGGCATCTTAATATTGGACCCACCAAAGATGTGTGCTTATTTATAATATATTATTTAGCTAATAAAGAGCATATGAGAAATAATAGCATTTGCTCATTCATGCTCATACTAATGTTTGCAATTAATTTATAAATGTATGTAAACAATTTATCACTATATTAAACTAATTTTTATTATACAACTTGTCTGAGTAGTTCGAATTCCTCTTTTCTCCACTTCCAAATGTACAGCCATGTTTATATATATTTTAGTTTAGTCATAGTTAATAGATATCTCATTGTCTTCTCCGCTTTGCTACTGGGCCGGATTAGAATTAATTCTCATGTGCCATCATTGTTATGCTATCCATTAGGTGTTTGATCTGGGGCTTAGAAAATGAGTTCGAAATCAGGCTGGTCCCTGACCTAAATCTCGGGCTTGACTGAGTTTGAAGTACATTCTTTGTAGTTCCAGCTCGTGTTAGATGGATAAACATGTTTTGATTGATACATAGATTTTTTTTTTCCACTGGGCTTGTTTTAAGAGTATATAAAAATAAAACTAGCAGTTATAGAAAAAAAAGTAATCGGTCACCTTTTTTACAATATAAGTGCAATTTTTATTTAACTCCAAACTTTATATTTTTAATTTTTCTACTTTGGGAATATGACTACCAATATTTGTTTTTCATTTGTTTACAAAAAAAAAATCAAAATAAAAACGCTATTTCATTGTTTATTAATTATTCATATTAAAAAGACAAACCCCCTTACCCCAAACTGCCCCACCTACTGCCTCCTATACCTGAAATATTTCTCAATTGTCTGAACAAAATCTCACATGGGTTTTAAACTCAAAGCCCCAAGATGACTGCACTAAAATTCAAATCTCCGCTCCTCAAGATAAATTAAAAGATTATAATTAAGCAACCAGAATGCAATTGTTTCATAAACAAGAATGCAATTAGTCTTGCATTGGTGGTCGAGAGGTCAGCGTGACTGCTTTGTAAAGAGGCAGTTGCCCGGGTTGCGGGTTCGCGTCCCGGCCGATGCTATGGCACTTAAAAAAAAAAAAAGAATGCGATTAACTTTCTTTTAATAAAAAAAAAAAAACTTTCCAAAGATAAAACAAAATGTTAGTTTTTTAAAGTTTTTATAAAATTAACTTAAAACAGATTTTAAATTACAATTTTGAAAACATTAATTTTCCAAAGACAAATAAATACATGTGTGTGCTATTATATACTTGTAAAAGAATAAATCCCAAAATTTAAAATAAATGTAAATGTTGTGATGGAATTTTTGAGGCAGATACTATCTGGTTCCATACATTTAAATAGATTTTAAAACTTCTATTTGATCACACATTACCAAAACAGCATATTATTGTGCAATGACTGTACATCCCTCCACAAGGTAATAAAAGTTGATAAAAACTTGTCTCCATCTTGCCTGAGAGAGGTGTAATAAGAATTCAGATATTCATTAAAAACAAATAATTTACAAATATAAACATATTGTGCATACATGTTAAAAATAATTGTTCAGTGTGTGTTAAAAATATACACAGTATACAATAATCTAATTTTTTAAATTTTTATAATATCTTAATGCGCATAAATTTCAAAGTTATTTGTAGCAAAAATATGTACATACTGTATATATATATTATGACAGGCACACTTCATATGGCCGAACATAAGATGGTATTACAAAATGAAATGGGCTTAAAATACATAATAAAGCTATTAAACGTGTGTGCATACATGTATATAAATTTTAATTAAGTCAAATTATAAAATAAGTGAGAGATGTCTGTGGATATGTCATATACTCGCACACACAAGAAAATCCAATAGTTACGGCTTATAACGTGAAGTATTAGCATATTAGCTATATACTTATAATTTATTTTTATTATTTTATGTTCATTTTTTTTTATAAACGCAAAGATTTGTATACGTAATTTGTATGTATAATTTTTTTTTTGTTTGTTTGTTAAATACTTGTGAAAAGGGAAATGGTAATATTTAAAAATTTAACATGCAGGTAATTTTAAATCAAAAGTTGTACTAGATATTTTTCTCTACAAACCCATTGTTTTAAGTTTAAGAAAAGCCTAAAGGCAAGTACATTTTAATAGATAAATAATTTTGTTTCTTCTTTTTTTTAATTATCAAATGTTTCAACTCAACAAAAGAGTTCGTTAAAATTTATGTTAATGTGGGTGGGGAAAAATATCTAATTTAGTCAAAAAAATATTTTAAATATGATCTGATTATCAGAAAATATTTTAAGTCGAATCTGATTATCGGAAAATAACTTATATAATCAAACTTTTTCTTTTTTTTTTTGTTTTTGAAGTGACATTTGTCACTACAATAATACTGATTAAGATTATTTTGTCGTATATACATATTTAAAATAAAATAAAAAAGTTAGATAAATAAATTTTTGGAGAGGGAAATAAACAGCAGTATATAGGTATAGATTTATGTATTTGATAAAAATAAATGGCAGTATATAGGTATAGACTGCGTATTTAATAAAAATAAATGGCAGTATATAAATATTAACTGTGTATTTAATAAAAATAGACGGCAGACTTCGGTAATTTTTTTTTTTTAAATAAAAAGAAAAAAGTAAATCTTTAAAGAGTAATGTAGAATTTTGAAATTGTATCGATAAGAAATTTTTCAACAGCGCGTAACATTTATAATTGCAATGCTGTTCATAATCAGTTTTTTATTTTTGGCGCCGAACATGTTGGGCTTTATCTAACGTGGCCAGTATAGGAAAAAAGTGTGGCCACTGAACATAATTTAAAATTTTTAAAAAAACAAAATCTCGCAAAAGCTAAGGGTTAAAAGAAAATTTTTTTTAAGTGGAGAAAAGATTTGAAATTACTTCCTATCCTGACATGCCGCCATATTTGTTTCATGTTTGATATATGCGCATGCTCCCCTTTCAAGGTAGGGATGAACCGGTATAATATATATATATATTGTGTATTAAAAATAATTATTGTATACAATTCACTATTATTTGCGAATTTCAATATCTGTGAAAATATAAGTTTGGTAAATAATAATTGCTCTTATTTCAAAATTGCAAATGTATTTTTATATTTATCATAGGAGAAGATGTCTATTATTATTGTCTGTCCTCCAGCCATTTTTTGTGTCATTTTGCACAAACAAATATGTACTTAATATTTATTTATACATATAGCATTGACACAATCACCATATCTTTTCTCTAGTATTTATTATTAATCTGCATCAATAATATCTATAGATGAACTATGCCACATGACTATTATTCTGCATTTATACAATAATCATATTATAATGTTATATCTTAAATAGTTGTCATTCCTAAACAATCATAAACAAAATAAAATTGTTAAAAGCCCAGTTTCTATCAAAATATATATTCACATTTGTGCTCAATTATAAATAATGAATTCCTTTCGAATTACTTCTATAAATAATTACCATAATGAAAGTAGAAATAAGTATGTAATGAGTCATGAATCAATCCTTACACCAAAACATTAGAATACAATACTTAGAGCTACTAATGTAACAGAATTAATTCCTTACAATCATTTTTTTATGTATGCCTGTTTCAGTTTGTTTACTATTCTTTTACATATAATACCCATAATAACTGTGATTAAGTAATCTATCTTAATCAAAAAAATATTATCTTTAAAGGGTTACCAATAAGAAATGAAATGAAGATCTAGAAAAGGACAAACAACTTAAAATGAAATGAAGGTCCAAAAAAGAAAAACAACTCAGTCTATTAAAAAATAAATCTGGAAATACAGTGAATAATTATCTCATGTTATTTGGAATGAGCTACAGAACTAATTTCTTCTATTTCAGAAATTGATCTACATCATAGCAATTTCACATATTTATTACTATATCATAAGATTATTGTTTAGAGAAATAATATATAATTTTTATCTGGACTTCTAGCCTTGTATCTTTAGTTATGTAAAAATATTAATGTTTAACAATTTTATTTTTCTTCCATTTTTCTAATCAGCTTCTAAATTATATACTACTGATAGAAATTCTCTTATTGGTAAAATGATTGAATTTCACTGAAATAAATAATCCTCTATTTGTCAATATTTATAAGGATTACACACAGGATAAACATTATAAAATTGGCTTTTTGCTGAGACTCACTCATACTGCAGCTAAAACATTATTGTTATATGAGAGTTATTTATCTGCAGCAGTTGTATTTGAAAAATTGGCTGATATAAATCTACTTTTTGCCAACTCTTATTTAATATTGCATCTTATTTTGTGATTTATAATTTGTGTCATATAATAATTCACACACTTTAGATTTAATGCATTGTTATTTGATTATATTACCGCAAATTCTTAAACATTTAACATTATACATTATACTTACTATGTTTATGCTCATATTATTTGAAATTTTAGTGGTGGCTTTTAAATGCAAATTTCAAAAAATTTTCTAATCAATGCAACTCCTAAATAAGTTTTAGGTTATATAAAATCAAGTAAGGTCTTCAATTTATTAGTCCAAACTAAAAAACAATTGGTATGGAACGTGGGGATTAATAAATTCTTGTTCACTTTATTAGATGATGGTTGTCCATTTTATAAACTGCAGCTACAGAATATTTTTTGTCTGCTTCTATTTTTGCCTTTTTTTTCTTCTATATTCCAATTGTTTTTAAATAATTAATTGACAATTATTGATTAAACCCCACAATAAATTTTTTTTTCCAGCAAAATATATTTGTATAAGTTATAAATATTACTGACATCATTATCTGTTTATGTGATTAAACCCTATTACTGTTAAGAATAGAACTTTTATTACATAATTGCCATATGTAAATATTTGAAAATAATTCCATAATCAGCAACAATAAAATAATAACAATAATAATGATAATAATAATAAACAAAAGTATAAAGACTTTATGGATTCTGATATTTGCCAAGCATAATATCTTGAATTAGTTAAACAGTTAATAAAATTTCAGAAAGTATATATAAAAATATTTAGCCAAAGGTGATTCAACTACTATTAAAAAAATCTCCATTATAATTTGAAAAAAATCAAATTGATTCTTAAAATTGAATTTCTATAATTTAAGAGTTTGAAAACAATCACAAAAACTTATACATAAACTAAATGTTGCCACTGTTCATTAAATGATCCTCACCTAATCAATGTCCAGTAATTGCAAAACTATAAGTAAGAAGTTCAGTTTCTATACCCTTCCATTAAGGTTCAATCAAAATATGAATAAAGTAACATGATACATATTCACTAATTATATATGGATTTAAATTCTACATATTTATTTTTATAAGAACTATAAAATTTAAACAAACAAGACTAAAATTCTAATATTTTTTATTTATTTATTTTTTTTTTGTCATTTTCTAATGCTAATATTCCCTCATTACTTAAATTAAAATAAACTTTCTCCCTTTTTTTTATATTTCTTGAGTTTTCACTGATCTATTAACAGTAATAAAAAATAATTTAATTTTTTTTTTTTTTATTGATTTGAAATGTTTAACTAAAATCCATATTTATTTAAACCAATTTTTTTTTCTCTACTACACTAAAAAAAAAAAAAATTAACATTTTTTTTTTTTAGTTTTATTAAATTGTATGTTTGTTTCACTTAAAAACAATTGAGGTTTCAGTTTCACACATTGACTAGATAGACTTTTTTTCTTAAAAATAACTCACAAAATTTAGTATGTTATGATGGATTTTGATTGACAATTTCTTGTTTTCAAAAAATTAGTCAATGAAACAAATCAAATCAATTAAATCTTGACATTTATATTAAAAAAAAATTCTAAATTCTCTAAATATACATTGAATTAACTAGGCAACAGAATAAGCATTTTCCCACTACAGGACAAAACCTTTCCAAGAGTTCTCCAAAGAGAAAGTGTGGAGAAAATATTACTACTGGACCCAAGCACTTATAATCCAGTCCTGAACTCCGATCACACTGTGGTGATTAAGTTCAATTTCTCTAACTATGTGTTAGACCCGGAGTGCTATCCAAACCTCAAGTTCGCCATGTATAAAACCTTTGTGCCCCCAGACTTGCTTCTCAACTCACAGAATTGAATCACCAAGAATAATGGATAGTTTTTAATTTCATTATGGATAAAACCTTACCTTGTCATATGCTCAAAATATTACTGAGTAAATCTAAAAAATGTCCATTGAGGGGATTTATCTTTATTTTGTCATTTAAATGCAGGCTATATTTGAACATGGCCTTAATCTATTTAACTAGTTTAACCAATTATCCATTTTTGTAATTTCACCCTAGAGTTATGTTTTTCTGTTACTCTCCTTTAAAGTAAAGCACTTAGTTGTTGGCTAAGTATGATATTATTATATAATTACAATACAATTGTTTAAAATACTTAATGGATCTTACTAATGTATATCTATAAATATCTATGTTTGTAGATGCAAGAAAATAACTTGCAACATTTTTTTTATTATTATTCAGTTTTCAAATTGTCGTTTTCTATTGGTAATTCAACTAATAAAAATGTCATTCACTAATCTAATTATATATTAATTGTCTGTGTTTTTTTTCGTATAGTTTAAACCTGATTTTCTTTGTTAAAATTCCCCTTTGGGATCTCATCTTTCCCTGACCACTTAGCATATATAGAGAAGGAATTCTAGTGATGTTTGGAGATTAAGTCACTTAGTAGCAATCAGGAGGAGTAGGTGAGGTTCGAACCCCCTCTAACTGCATCTCTTGGTTAGGTTAAAACAGCTCTACTTTTCATAACATTACAATATCAATTATTGTTTTTTGTTATGTCCATTTTCTTGCATTCTTTTTTGAGTATATTAATATTGTAGTTTGTAAGTTCCTGGCTTGAAATTTTGATTAGTTATGTTGTACCTCTATTTGAGAGATTTTTTTTTTCAAACTTTGTGTTTGTGGATTTTGTGAATCCTTTTTTAGGTGCTTGATTTGAAAAATGACCAAACATTAACTGATTAGAGATTTGATTATTGTCTAATGAGTGACTAAGTAGCTGTGAAAATATTTGGGTGTGGTATTTTATTGTCTCTACTTTTTTAATTATATTAATTTATCAAATGTTGATTTATCGTGCTTTGTATTATTTCCAAAAGTGAATGTGCATCACGTGTACCAGAATGCATAGAGCATGAAAGTTGCTGCACTGACTGTAGGATATTCTGCAGAATGTGCTGATGATATCCTGCAGGGAAATGTTTGATTGTCTGTATGTGTTAATGATTTCATACTAAATGTTTAATACTGAGCGGTTATAAAATAGATGACGAATTTCTTCTGCTCAGTGGGATAGTGTGCAGGGGGGTCTACTCTGGTATACAGTTATCAGTATGTTAAAAAGTATGATGGTGATGCATATAGATTTAATCTATGGAGAAATCATAAAATTTGGGCTCCATTGATCATTTTTGAAAGTTTTTAAGCAGTTGGTAGTTGTTTATTCTGAGCATCTAAGTGGAAATTTCTGGTGCATGTTCTTGATACACCAGAGCATAGACATGCCAATATGACTACTTTGTTATTGCTTGCAAGGATACTTGAGTAAGTGTGATTCTAAACTGGTTGATAACTAATTATACGCAGCAATATGAAGGTGGAGATTTGTCTGTAGGTATTATCTGGATTAGACATTGAAGTTCTTGGAAAATGTCTGAGGGTAACTATTATAAGGTTTGCGATCTTTTGTATTTGATAAATATATATGTCTGTGCAATGTCAAACAATTGTATATTGTTGGGTGACTAAGGCATTTTGCAGATATTGACAATGACTTTTCATTTCATAGAAGTTTATTCCAATATGAAGAGACTTTTCAAGTGAAGGCCTTGGAGAATTGAATTATGGTACAAGACTAAATTCTTTTGGTGATCACTAGCTGATTGAACAATTGTCCTTTAGCACAGTGGTCATCAACCTTTTCACACCTGCGGACCAGCAAAAATAAGGATAAGATTTTGAGGACTGGCAGAAGTCTACAGATATATTTTTTAAAAGATTTAAACTGATTAGCCTTAGATGAGCATAATTGTTATAACTGACCAAAGTAACACACTAGTTACTGTGTATTGTAATGGTGTTGCTTACCTTCACATGCTGAACACTTTCTCGAGTTGCGCAGTCATACTGCTACAGAAAACAGTACAATAACAATCATTCTCTTGTGCCTGCATTGCTACATTTGTTATTTCATTGTTAAAACATGCAAGAATAAAATGTTATTCACCTGAATGTTGGGAAATATCACAGCTAGTGTAATTACATGACAATGATTATGATAAATGTAATATCTGTATTTAATGTTAAATATACAAGATGAAGTTATATATATTGTACCGGACAGTCTAGATAATACATTTTATATCTCTTGGAACTCCTTTATCATCTCTACACAGTACATATTATTATTATGCAAAACTCCTTTTGTACGGCCAGCTAGCTTACGAAGATTTAAATGAGAAACCTGGATAAATTACTTAAAATTACTGTCGTCATATATCTTAACTTTACTAATGGAATTTATATATAAATGATTAAGCAAACTCATAAATAAATTATCTAACTAGAATAAGAATTTAATAAGTATGTAAGTTTAAGCCATCAAATTATGAATGCAATATCTGGAGTTAATAATAATAATAAAAGGAATATAGACTACAGATTTGTTTTACAATATTGTTTAATCTCAAAAATATGCGTGTAAAAATGTGATATTAGGGACCTCTACAGGTCTTAACCACAAGCTTATGCATATCGCATTTTTACACGCATATTCTTGAGGTTAAAGCCTTAATAAATATTACTTATGTAATCAATGTGCGTTTAAATAAATTTATAATTAATACTGTTTAATATAATTAAATAACTGGTTAATATAATAGAGCTACTTTCTTTACTAGTTTCTAATATTTGGAAAACATTATATAACATTAATTAAATGCTTGATTTAATATAGTGTACCGGTCGGTTTTGTCTATTCACATAACAAGATCTAGCATCTAGGTAAAAGTACCTCGAGTCCAACCATGTGCAAGATACATAAGTCGGGAACACTCATGAACTCTGCCCTATTTGCCTATTTTCCAGATCTACCAACTTATGAGCAACAATCCCGATGATATTGATTTAATTTTAATTCTCTCCGCCAGCATTGCACATCGGAGATACAAAGAGACTCTAATTTAAGTTTAATGATGGAATAACTTAGCATGAAATATAATTTGAAAGCAATTAAAGATCATGACCTTTCATATTAATTATTTATTAGTGGGAAGTCATCTGGTCAGCACAAGCATAAATCATTAATTAAGATATTAATTTAACTAAAAGAAAACACAATGATTCTGAGATGTATAATATATATATATTTAAGATTTATTACTTAGCGAAACATAAATAAATGTGTGTCGTTATTTATTAATCATTGACCTCATAAATATTACATGACATTTGGTCATAGAGAAATCACATTACATTTTATTTATAAATTATGGTATTAGATTTTATAGATTACATTGGTTGATGGTTGCGGCTATGCCAATAATGTATACAATAACAATGGATAAATGACTTAGCGCTATTTAGGGAATATACTTGTAATATACCACTCCACCCCTAGAAGGAACAAAATAAGCATTTAACCGATTTAGTGAACAATTGGCATTGTAGGATGAAGCATTAAATTCATACAAAATACATTTTATTAATACTCAGTTTATGGAGTGATAAACGTGTGTGGGATAACTGATGAATATATTTATAATAATGTCATCACAAAGACGTGCATTTTAAAATAATGGAAATAGGTTTGTTTAGCAAAATCACAACATTACGGCTTACAGATATTCATGGGTTTATTAGAAAGATAACAGAAAGGCGGTGTGT
The DNA here is from genome assembly GCA_028023455.1 of Epiperipatus broadwayi. Classification (NCBI taxonomy): domain Eukaryota; kingdom Metazoa; phylum Onychophora; class Udeonychophora; order Euonychophora; family Peripatidae; genus Epiperipatus; species Epiperipatus broadwayi. The sequence goes on from JAQFVV010006337.1 coordinate 2,604,452, forward strand.
GCATGGTGATGTATTTACGTGATCCAGTCACAGATCCTAGCAGGTGCTTCGCAGAATTCATTTGAAGAAAAGACCGATATAACTCTGCAGACATTGGCAGGATCGGTTCATGAACGAAGAGCGGTCGGCTATGCATTTATTGGGCTGGTTTTTCCAGAGTGATCCCCATATAAAGCATGCACATATGACCAAATATGACCCCAGGAGGGTTAAAAGCTTGGTTCTTGGACTTTGAGAAGGATAACGGGGTTCGACTTTGCGATACCTCCGGATAAAAGAAGCACAAATATATATAAGATAAAAACGAGGATGCCTATATGCACGCAACGCTTGGAATAATAAAATATAGCTTTAAAGACTATGTAATTAATTAATGCCCATACATTATGGAACATCCTGCGTAATAGTATGATTTAATGGCTAAACAGACATGGATGATTTAAATTAGTTAATTATATAATTTTTAAGATATAAAGATTCCCCTTTCCCTTTATTTTATCTAGAACTTCCCACACCGCTTAATAAGTACAAATTTCGGTTAATAAATGCCATTATTAAAATAAATATGTTTATACAGAAACAAATGGGGTGGTGGTAATAACTGGGATAATAATTAGTTTACATATATAAAATACATTTACGTTTAGGATTAGCGCATTATTATTTAAAAAGATAAAAAAACATTTTTAGAAAAAATGCTGATCTGTTTTTCTACAACAACCTTATAAGATAATGACTTTGTTTTCCCAAACTCGTGAGCATCTGCATACGTCATATAAGACTTGTTTTAATTAAGCTAAGTTTAATCATCCCATAAGTGGTGAGAAGAAAATAAAGAAATCTATTACATGCTAGTGAGTTTGAGATGTTATTGGCATATTTAAAACACAAATATATAATAATAAAATAAAAGATTATTGCCTCATGAAAAATAAAAGAATAACATATTAAATAGAGGCTCAATGATAGTGGAAGTTAAGTTATATAGAGTTATAATTACTTAGAAGTACATAATCACAAATATTTTGCATGAGATTATATAGTAGAGTGTCAGGATAATTATTATTATAGAAGGCTGAGTTTAAGAGTCATATAGCAGCTAGAGTTCTTTTACCTTATCATAGATAGTGGCGGTCCTTGATGCTTTTAATGTTCAACGGAGTTAACATACTAGATCTAGGTTTTGGAAGCAGGCACGACAGGTAGCATTTTATTTAATCTGTAGTCATTGGAAAGTTTATAGGTACAGGGTCCAGAGCTTTTATCATGGGAATGAGCATGTTGGAACAGAGGGGAAGGTGAAATTTCCCCTACTCACTGCACATTGATTTGAAATTTAAACTAGCATGGATTAGGTTTACCATGGCTATTTTATGGTTGTCTCCTCCTTTTTTGGATTCAAATCCAGCAGTATTTATACCCTTTTCTTGATGATGTAGTAGAGCACTTAGCTGCTGGACTTGAGGCAATTTGAGCACTTTAGCAGAGCTGAAATCTGCTGACCGGATATCTCTTTTGTTTAATAAGTTTTTGGAAACAATGCAATTCTGTTATAAGTTTCTCAAACGATTGTTTAAAAATAGTCTTATGATTTTAAAACAAGTTGGAGTGGATAAAATTTCCACTAATGGATTTTTACTTTACTATTACAAATTTGTAACCTTTTAATTCTGACTAATGGCTTTTCCGGTTAATTGTTTTTAGTTGTGTTCGAGAAACTTCTTAAAAGAATTGCATCATTTTCTGACTGCTAAAATTAAATAATAAATTACATACATATAAATTTTCAATATACATTAATAATATAACTTTATTTATATGATTTATTAGCAATCTCCCCACACTGAAAATATATATATATACATATCCATTACACATGCATACACATTAAAATAACATTAAATATTTATTTATTAAACTTATTTGCATTAAGAAATATAAATATTTACGTCAGTTATTTTAAATGGTTAAGCAGAGGGAAAATATGTATTAGTAAATATGTATACGTGCATAATGATGGGGTTTAAATATGGTTTTGTGATAGTTGATTTGTAAGCTGGCACAGAAATGTTTTTGTAAAGTGGCTAAGATGTGATAATACAAATTGTGGGATTCCTGGTGGTCCTAGATGGAATGAATCTGGGATTGATGTTAGTCTGAGTGCAAAATCTGAAATTTCAAAAGGTGTCTCTGTTTCTGGTTTTCCAAAAAAAAAATCTGGGTGTTTAAATTGGTTAATCTTTGTTAATTTGTTTTTGAAGTGCTGATATATAGGTTAAATCATATTGTGTCCCAGCTGTGAGTTTACCATCCCATTTCATCAACATCATCCTCATCATCATCATTATTGTTATAAGTTCAGCAGAAACCAGTTAAACACAGTTTACTATCTCTATTTTATATAGTCTCAAAGTACTTTAAATATCAAGTTGACACAGTTAAATTCCTACCTATATGCAGTTCTTATAATTTTTGATCACTCAATTGCCTTTTTTTTTACACTTCCGTCAATTTTTTTTATTGTAAATTTGATAAAAAATACTAAATTTCATCAATTCCATGTTTTCATAAAACTATCAATGACATCACAGATTTGGATTTAAATGTACAACAGCTCCACCCTCCTCCAACTATTGATTGACATCAGAAACAGTAGAAAATAGTAGTGAGAGTTTTCTCAACTCTAAGCCCCAGAATCTTTATATAACAATTAAGACATTTTTTCACTGCAGTCTCTGCTGCTATTGCTCACTGATATTCATCAGTTAATTAAGGTCAAATGTATAACATGGATATATCACATGACCAGATATTTCCTGTTAATATTTTAATGGTCAAATTTGTACATTCACATAACAGAATCTAGAATCCAGGCAGAGACCAAAGCTGACCAGACCAGGAGTGTGACACCCTGAATCTGACCACACTTCAACTCATCTGCTAAAACTCCAAGACTCAAGACCCTACAAATGACCACCTTGAAGTTACACATAGAATACAATTTCATTCATGGCCAACATAGATCAGGTAGAAACAATGAGACTCCAGGCCCAAAATGGCTCAAATGATTAATCTAACTTTATATAAATTACAAAGGGGTCTTACCAACCTTTATTAATTACGTATGGTTGAATTGGATTGGATCAATAATGAAAAACAGGTATAGGTTAATTTAAAATACATTTATTGACCATTATAAATAATCTAGCATAATGAAAATATATATATATAACTATTTAGCGTATTAAATGGGATTGCACGCAGGCATTTTGATTGACTTTAAAACTAACAGATTTTCTTACATACTAATAATAAGCTATTGGCAGAACAATCATTAACGGATTAATAAAACAAGTTTTGGCTATCATGAATAAATTTGAGAGCATATATTTCAGAATAATCAAGACATTATATCTAATAATTATGCCATTTCCTATTCAAAGTTCGGTAGCTATTAGATATTTAGACTAAACCTGAAGTAACTTAACTATGCATTTTAGTTATTACACATATTTTAATAGTGGACGTATAGACCATCTCAAATAACTTTAGATTGAACGGGTATTCAAAAATACTTCAGAAAATGCTGAAGAATAAATATTAAAAAAGTAGAGTTGGTTATAAGATTTTACCAACTGCGCTATGCACAGATAAATATAATAATAAAAGTTGCTCTGTGGATGGATGAAGATATCAAGGGTTCTTGAACCAAGCGCTGGTACCTTGGAACCGATTGTTATGCTGCAGGTAAGAAGTCTTTATTTGGTTCATAAGAGGCGGGGGCACTTACGTGTCCACCTGGCCTTTAGCTCAGGCTTAGCGACTGCACAACCCGAAGAAAGAAGATGGGTTGGATAAATATAATAATAAAAGTTGCTCTGCGGATGGATGAAGATATCAAGGGTTCTTGCACCAAGTGCCAGTACTTTGGAACCGATTTTTATGCTGCAGGTAAGAAATCTTTATTTGGTTCATAAGAGGTGGGGGCACTTACGTGTCTACCTGGCCTTTAGCTCAGGCTTAGCGACTGCAAGACCCAAAGAAAGAAGATGGGTTGGATTCACTGTGGCTCCATCTTAGATACATATATATAATAAAGCAGCAAAATGATAATTATTTATCGATAAGAGATCACATCCGCCAAGCCAAAGGATATTGTATATAAATTTAAGACTATAATATATGTGAACAATAGCTTATCAGCTTGATCCATGAGCCAACTCTTAGGTAGCATGAGAGAAACGTATGCTACTGATAGGAGATATATATATATATATAAACTTTATTTTATCCTGTTCAATCTATTAGTTTATTTACTGCTAATAAAACTCTTAAAGAGGGAAAGTATATTTAAGGGATTTAAGAAATAAATAGGCAAATATACTTATAAATATACTCAAAGTTACTCCAATTTAAGAATAATTAAGCATTGCAAATTTTGAATTTACTAGCCATCTTTAAAATTTACATCATTAATAATTTATAAAATAATAACGAGCACAAGAGGGTCGCTATTACTTAAAATAGGATTTTGAAACAGCGCACAGCAAAAGACACTATAATATAGAATAATATGAAGATCTGATATAAATATCTTCTTGAAAATATTTGGAAATTAAATGCTCACTGTTTCGAAGTAAAGGCATAATTATTAATTAGAATAAGCAATATAAAAAATAAATATAACCGCATTGATTAATTTAACACAGTAAAATATTAAGTTTAATAATAGAAATTAGAAAAGTAGGTCTTTGATATCCCCTTTTTAAAATATTGTTATAAGATAGAATTTAAAATCTTTGAACATTAATAAAATTAGCAAAAATAGGTCATTTAGCCTTCTTTAAATATTATTTTCAAGTGGAAATTTTAGACATCTATTCAACATGAACAAATTACTTTTAACATAGTTACACTGAGATATATATATAGTTAGCTAACTAAAATAATAATTAATAAGGATAAACACAGAATACTGCAGTTTAAATTTAAAATTTTACCGGTATTTACATGGGTTGAATGGCTGAAGTGATAAGTGAGTTTCTTTGATGGCTTATGGCATCTTCCTTTTGAATTTGTTTGGCTAGGATTATTCTGGCTGCATGTTGGATCTTGCGGCAGCCTTGGATGGACCAAACTCAGATGCTTCCATGATGGAGAAAACAGCAAAATTCACTTTTCTTAGAAGGGCATTGCACAATTAATAGCTGATATAACTTCTAATGCAATAGTTCTTCAAAATGAAGTCTCCTTATTTACGAGTTTAAATTTATGGCCTATTTATGTTTTCCCTCTCCTAAGCCATGACACCTTCAGAAATTCCGTTTGCCTCAGGACCAAATGGCTTTTAATTAAATAAACCATTCAATCTATTGATAATGTCTCTGAGGTGTTAAAATTTCATTAGCTTTAAAAATTTAATTAAATGTATATAAATTATATACTCTAATTTCAATTTTGCAATCAAATTTTTAGGTGTTATTAATTTATATGGCTTAGCAGATAGTAACGGTTTCCTGATTTATGGTAAAATCTTTTTTTCTGTAAACAACTTTAATTATTAAAAATATCTTTTTACTTTTGCCCAATGCAGGTGTGATCACCATTTACTTTCTTGTTTACAAAAAAAAAAAAAAAATTTTCTTTGAAAATACTTTTTTTTTTATTTAGAAAATAATTTTGACAGATTTTAAACAAATCTTTATTTTGTTATTTATATTAAATATCAGAAAACCGTTTTTAAATATAAAAAACATTTGATATACTTTTTTTGATAATAAACAAAATATATTTTATCTTCACGCCACCCCTATATAGATTAAATTATCCATCCACATACGAATGTAAAATATTAAATATCAGAAAACCATTTTTAAATATAAAAAACATTTGATATACTTTTTTTTATAGTAAACAAAATATATTTTATCTTCACACCACCCCTATATAAATTAGATTATCCATCCACATATGAATGTAATATAAATATAAAATTCAGAATTGACTTATAAATTAATAAAACATTTTATAACATATTTCTACGCTATAATTTTATCAATCCTGTCAAACTATAGTGTCTTCGTATGTAAACGAATTAATTCCATTCAGGCAGCCAAGATAGCAAATGTAACTACTCTTAAATTAATAATATTTTGACTTTTGAAATAGGTTTGAAACTAGATCAGACAAGTAGATACATTAGATTGATGGTGGAATGAAAAGGGATTGGAAGGTTTCTGTTGCAATATGAATTCTCATAATCAAAGTCCAGATTTTAATCAAAGATATCAGAACTTTATTAGCAACAATGTGGAAATTCTTCATAACAACAAGACATAATTTCTAATAAAATCAATAGTTTGAGAGAAAAAAATGCAAATCCTAAGAAAACATACAGAAACATCATCATTAGTGAAGAACAAATTCTCCACCGATAATCAAAGTATACATTCAGATAATAATACTTTCTCAAAAGGTCAAACTACAAATTGTAAAACCATAGCAACAAGAATATAAGCTCAAATAATATCAACAGCGTAAGAAACCAAAATACAAATTCTTATAAAACAGATAGAAATGCAGCAGTCATGCACCATTTTTTAGGTTAACCAGGGCATAGATTCCAATGCTATTACTGCCTCCAAAGATCAAAATACAAGTTTTAAAAAAACATATGCAAATATCATCAGCAATATTGTACAAACATACCATAGTAAAAACAATGTAATACCAAATACTCCAATGTCAATTCCATGTTTTCGTAAAACTATCAATGACATCACAGATTTGGATTTAAATATACAACAGCTCAACCTCCTCCAACCATTGACTGGACATCAGAAACAGTAGAAAATATTAGTGAGAGATTGCTCAACACTACTCCGCACAATCTTTAAATAACAATTAAGAAATTTTTTCACTGCAGTCTCTGCTGCTATTGCTCACTGATATTGTAACAGTCAGAAACGTGATTCATTAACATAGTGCAGAATTCGACCACCACACAGAACTGCAGCACCATCTAAGTAGCAAAGCCACCCGTAGTACTGAGTTCGAACATATTTTATTGGTTCCACAATACAATCTACGAAAAACGCATCTGATGCTACATTAGTAAATACTTCTTTAGGCATGGTGGTCAGAGAGATGCAAGAGAATTAAGAATTTTATTTAGAGTTAGCCAATAATAACATTAATATTAAACATTTATATTTTACAGAATCGAGGAAATATTATATTGAAGGGGTATCGAATAAATAAAGATGGAACAGCAGACGTATAGTTTGAAATTATTTATTTAAAATATTTTATAATAACTCATTTAACTAATAATATTTGGTAAGATTTAAAATCTCAGTAACGGTATTTCCGATACTGTTATACTTTACAAAGATTTTTTTTTCTTTTAAATATTTTATACGAAATCATTTAACCAATATTTTGTTACATTTAATATCTCAGTAGGGGTATTTCCGGTACTGTTATATTTTACAAAAAGATACATTTATGTGGCTGATGTAATCTAGCTACCTAAATTCTCGAGCAAGTATTTCACGAGCATGCCTTCGGGATTTATATCTTTGCAGTGCAAGAATCTAAATGACGATTCATAATAATAACGGCGGACATATATTTATTTAATTAAAGAAGATATTTACTAATTACTATGGACAGACATTTATTTGAGAGTGAATTATGTCACTAATGCAGAGACGGAGTTATATTGAATAATAGAATTAATAAGAAAAAACATGTGGTATGTCTAGAAAGGTGATATAAGGGTGGCAGTATATTGAGACTGCGAAGCCGTGAATAAGATTAGAACAATGGGCTGGCATTTGCCGTAGGCCCAAAAAGATAAGGTGTCACATAAACATAACCAGGGGCAAGTGGTTCGTGCCATGATTACTTCCTGGCTACGTGACGGTCGTCAAGTCCTATGGGACCATTTATTTGTCTGCTTATGTAGGACGACTGGGATTAACTTCAATCCTATAGAATCCGGAGTATCCAAGGCTTATAACAGGTCATTGTGTCTCTAAAACGTAACACATGTATAATTTACAGACTATTCCGTTAAGATTTAAATATATTTTATAACTCGGCCCTACATCATCAACATTTATAAAGAACATTTTTGGACTCTCAAAGAAATGCAATTTACAGATTATTACTTAAAAACTTAAAATATAATACAATAAGTAAGCTGAGTGAGTATTAATAACTAATATATCAGCCATTTGCTAAGTAGTAGACCCCTGCATTACGATAAATGAAACATTGAATGTGTGTCGATTTATACGAGAATATTAAGTAATTTATAGAAATAAATATTAATGAGGATTTGCAAGACACACATCCACTGTTTCAAGCAATCATGGATTTATATTTAGAAAATTATGATTTCCGAGCTGACCAGCCAACGTGAATATATATATAAAAAATATATTAATAGGTTGTTGGACAAGATGGCAACCATGTTGATTAAAATCTACATTTAGATTTGGTGAGGTCTGGTCAAAAATCCTATGAGCATGCTATAATTAAATAATAAAATGTAAATTTTAGAAATACATACCCAAGAAAAGATAGAATTAGGCAAGCTAGATTATTAAAGAAATTTACATAAGGAATTAATAATTAAATTCATAGTTTTACAAATTATATTTTTACAAGTTATATAGAGAATGAATGAGCTATAGCGTGATTATAAATTTAGAGTACTCTAGGAGAATTTGGGTACAGGTACCTGTTTTATGAGTTTTCAGATTCAGTATTCAGTAGCAAATTGTTCATGATTTCAGAAGTAGCAGTTCTTTCCAGCATTTAGATTATTCATTGATTTTAACAGCAGCAGCAGCTTTCTAGTTGTTTGGGCAGCAAATCTTCTGGGTTGATTTTATGGAGGGCAATGGGAAGGTTCGGCATACAATAGACCATCTCCGGGAGGAGAATAGTCTGGGTGCTTTCTACTTGACAATACTGTGGTAGGTAAATTAATTTATGACTTCTGGAGACTCTCAACTCATCAAGAGCACAGCTAAAGTTTAACTGAAAGTTCCTAGAAAGTTCAAAATGTCCTCCTTTCTTGATCTTATCTTTTCACTTTTGTTATATTTTATTTTTGGATCCACTCATTTGCCCTGAGGATAATCAATACATTCTTGTAAGTTTAATTTATATAGAAAACTGCATTTCTATTGTTTAGATTTATTTTTACATGTACATTTTATAATTAAAGATTTTAGGGAATTTTTCTTTTTAATTAATCTATTATCTCTCACCGACTGTTACTTTTAAAATTTCAAAGACAAAAGGGAATATATAATTATTTTTACTTTTACTTAAATTACAATCAGATTTCTAAAATTATTATTAAATATGAAATTTAAACACAGCAATAAATAATGAACTTTATAATTTAAAATAAACGGTTAAAATTACATAAAATTATATAACTAAAAGAGAAATCCAAACTATATCATTTCTTTTTATTTATTGCTTTAAATTTGTTATCAAAATGTGTGTGTGTGTATGTGTGGTGAATTATACATATATTTATACATTTTTAATATTGCTACACACACAATTTGATACCAAAAAAGTTTAAATTTGGGTAGGATAGAGTGGTAAGTGAAAGACGATAAAAAATGTGAAACTTAAGATTCGAATACGAATCTTACTGTTTCAATATGAATGTATCTCTTTACAAATCCCCTCAGAAACTTCTCTATGACACCATTACAATGCATAGAAGGTGAGATTCAATCAGTTGGACAACTGATAATCCAAATCCTTGGTATCTAGCAATTGAATTTTTCCAAGTTACCCAAAGGTAGCACTTCCAAAGTCAAATTAAATTACTTGGAAACGATGCAATGATAGTTGATCCAAATCATAATAACTGCATCAGTGGGGAATACTTATTTCAGAAACCCCCCAGAAAATTTCCATCAAATGATGCAGCCCTTTGGCAAAGTCACCTTTTTTCAATCAATTCCCAAAGATACTACCTGTACCTATTCCAAGTAACAGTTATAAATTGAAATTTTGACTGCATCTAGACATTGATCCAAATAAGATCCCTATCCAAATTCTTGACCAAGAAGAAACTTTATGTTTATACATTCATAGTCTAAAACCTCAATGTTAGGCCTATGGAGAGAGGGGTCATCTTGCAACTCAGTAGTTCAACCTACCAGACCCACCTTCATCAACAACTATCGCAAAAACAAATCTGCAAACAAACAACCACCAATTAGTATCTGGCCACTCCTCAACTGAGGCCTGCAACAGCGACCAGCCTGGTTGCTCAACAACCTCCCAACTACACACCCCATCTCATCTCAGATGTTCAATCGATGACAATGGTTTCCACAAACACTACAACAAATGCCTGTCTGCCACCCTTGTATATGCATAGTAAACCTCACATTTAGAATCTAGTCAACCTGCTACTTCCTTGCCTGATGGAACAAGAATGCTAAGCTATAGCACAAAAGCCTAGTCTTCTCTTGAGATGGACCCCCATCAAAATGCAATTAAGAATCAACACATCAAGAAAACAACAAATATCATGGAAACAATTGTAACATGTCTGTTACCCATACTACTTCCCCTTCCATTCCCAATTCCTAATGAAAGCAAAAAAAAAACTGGAAGGCCTAAGAAAAATCATAATAAAAAAAACTAATGACACTGACAACCTATCACTCAGCCATGAGATTACTGACAATCCCTATAAGACCATACAAACTACTATCTCACTGTACCACTCTGATCACTTATCTTGCTCACTCTCAAAGCCATAACCAGCACTATCCCAACATGGCCACTCTCTCCTTACCAAACTGATCAATCACCCTCAGTAACAATTGATCAACAAACAACTGCATTAAATGACATTTCACAGTCTCTAGCTTTCAAAAAACCCACTTTGGCATCATTAACCATCTGCATACTCCATGAAACTAAAAATAATAGGGTTCAATGTCTGCAACCTCAATTAACTCTCAAAGCTATAACAATTTCAGAGATGGATTACTATAATTCAATCTCATCTCAGATTACTGAAAACCAAAATATACAGAGATTCTTGAATTGGCCTTGCTCACTACCTCTATAGACATGGCTTCTGTGCTTGCTCCAAAGATACTTCCTTGCCATCAGCGGCACCAGTATTCTCATTACTTTCAGTTGCCCATTCAAATCATTTAAAATTCTATATATTGATGGACTTTTACTAATTACCACTTTCCACCATCAAGCAGTAGCACTAAACATAATATTTGTCTATATCCCCCCCCAGCCCTACAGTGATCACTTATATCATCCAAACCACCAATTCAGTTCTTACAACAAGCTCACACCCAATCAATTAATGGGTGGTTTCAATCTGCATTGCCTAACTTTTATAAATAAATGGGTTCCTGTCTTAAATTTCCCACTAATAAGTGCCCAAAGCTTTCTATCACATGGTTTCAATCAGTCTCTTTTCTCAACAAGAAGCATGCCATATATTCCATACTCATTGATCTGTTTTTTACTCTCCAATGTTGCATCACCTAATAGAACTTAAACTTAATCCCACTATTCTCAGATCACTCTTCTCAAGCAGTCACACTTAAACTCCAGACAACATCTATACAATTACATAAAACAATCTACATGATTATTCCCTCATTTACTACTGAGTTCATATTTTCTGAATCCTACATCATGTTAAACAAGCTACACCAAATGGTTATAGAATCAGTTCAAAAGTGACTTACCTTCATATACATAATTATCATTTAATATACAACACTTAATATGATGGTATCCCTCAGGTCTAAGTTATATAAGCAAATTGCAACTTGCAACTACTAAGTCCCCCCACCAAACACACCAACAGTTAATCAGACTCACTTAATCTTACCATATATGCAAACAATTGAAGGAGACTACCTTGCAATCAGAAAAAGAAAAATCTGCCTAACTGCAGCACACATGGACAAGAGATACATATGCCGGATGTTGAGTCACCCATTCCCATCAAAAGTCCCTGTGGAATTTCAAAATAACATAGGTGTATCCTACTATATACGTGTACTTTAAAAATAAACTTCAGACTCATGATATATTCATTCCATCAGTACACTATTTTGGCTCACTGAAAACTACTAGGCCTTTGCAAAACAGCCAAATTGCCACCAAACTTACCATTATTGAAAACTCTTGTCATCCTGAACATCAAAAAAATTTCCTGCATTCATAAGTCATCTTAGTTATTTCACTACACTGTATATTTGTGATCTGGCCAACATTTTATCCCAGAGGATATACAATGTAAAAAGTTTATATCTAATTGCCATAGTGCCTTTCCCTAAAGAACCTGAGGCCATATCTGATCTAACCAACCTCTGGCCTGTCTTCATGGGCCCAATAACCATAAATATACTTGAAAAAGTAATAAAAGACCAAATTGAGCCACATATAATTCCATTATCATCATATCTACAGCTTGTCAATAAGTCTCTTCGAACAGCAAAGCAGCACTCATATTTATCACAATTCTAAGCTCAATTCAAAAAATAAAAAACACACCATTGCAGTCCAGCTTGACATACAAGAAGCTTTAGATTTTATCTCCATTAACCTACTTATTCAAATGTTCATGAACACCACCATTGTGCCTACTCTATTATACCTAATCACTAACCTACTTCTGAACTGTGAGTTGCACATCTCTCTTGATTGTAGAAATTCTCCATCTTTCAATCCCCCACAGGCAATCTCACAAGGGTTGCTATTAAGCTTATTACTTTTTACACTATTCATAAATCTGTTTTTACAACAAATACAAAATAAAATTACAAGAATCCAAATTCCACACACACAGCAATAGCTTGCATAACCTACATGAATGACATCACTGTCTTCTTGCCTTCTCAGAAATAATTCTCCATATTACAGATTATTCTTAATGACTACACAGCAGCCTACAAATTGCACTTTAATCCTGAAGACACTGCTGCATACATCACTGTCTTCTTGCCTTCTCAGAAATAACTCTCCATATTACAGATCATTCTTAATCACTACACAGCAGCCTACAAACTGCACTTTAATCCTGAAGACACTGCTGCATGGACTTTGTTCACAAAGAAATCATGTTCCTCAGTTTTCCAAGGAAAATCCACTCCATTCTTAGAATTTCCCTTTTACAAAGGCTCCCTTGATATGAGACTCACAATACAAACAAAGTTACAAGATTCTGTAATGCAAATTACCAATTCACTTTCTAAACTTACCAATTCGCTTTCTAAACTCCAAGATACAGCTGTTCAATACCCTTGTTATGACAACAATTGCATAATATGTACCTATTATCAAATTTTTAAAAGATGTTCATTTCTGCCATCAATTCCATGTGCAATAAATTGCTCTGAGGATGCAAGACCATATCAATATCCATAAAGTGGCTTAACTGCCAATCCTAGTACAATGTTCTAGGCCTGCCCAGTACTTTGGTATTCTATACACAAAAAGGCATTACCTTAATAGAAGCTATTACGAACCAGTTCTAATACCACCAGTGCCTGCTGAAAGTAACCCCTACAGATAAACCTCCTTCAACACCATATCTCACAAATCTTACTTGCTCAATCTTAGTACCACCAGCCATTGGCAAACAACCTGCTTTATCCAAAACCTAGCAATGATTACCCTTTCCCCATGCTTAGGATAAATAACAATCACTTTCTCCACCACTTTAAAAAATGGAGACTGGAACCAAAGTTTTTTGACTTCCTAACTAGACTCAACTTGCATGTGCTTCCAACATCCTTTTTTGTGATATTGCCATCTGTACAAAAATATTGACCCATTCTGTGGGCTATGCCATGAAGCCAAGAAGTCTCAACAACATCTTCTCAATGACAGTCAAGCACTAAACTCTACATAAAAAATTATGTTAAATACATAGACAGTCCAATACTTTCATCTACCACATAACTCAGTCTTTCCAAAGATTAAACATTCCTGCAGTGCATGCAGCCACATTTACTCTGTTTGCCTTCTGGTGTAACTGTTGCACCTTCTTGTTAGGCAAGAACACCAGGAGGCATCCATCAACATTTATCAGTAAGTTACACCACCTAAAATAATGGGCTAACAAGATACCTCCCCCCAAACATTTTTGTGGTGACCTAGAGAGCAAACCAACTTTTAAGTGGCCACAATCACAGTAGGCACTACTAACAACCCTTGTGGTATTTCATCTGCTTCATAATACAACTAGCTATATAAAAAACTATTCCAGATACTCATTACAATAGTTCAATACCAGAGAAAGCTATCTAACCGGACCAGTCAAGCTGAAGGTAAATGAACTTTAATTCAAAGACTGCAACCCACACTGAAACAGTATTTTTCCATTTTCCCAGAATGCAGTTCATGCTAACTAGAGTTTTTCCATTTTCCCAAGAATCAATTCATGCTGACTATTATTTTTCTGTTTTGCCAAGATGCAATTCATGCATACAGGTGTTTTTCACTCTCTTAAACTAGTGTTTTTCTGTTTTCCCATAATACAATTCATGCTACCATTTTTCTGTTTTGCCAAGATGCAATTCATGCATACAAGTGTTTTTCACTCTCTTAAACTAGGGTTTTTCTGTTTTCCCAGAATACAATTCATGCAGACTACTATTTTTCTGTTTTGCCAAGATGCAATTCATGCTGACTAGTATTTTTCCATTTTCTTTACTCATGTAACAAATGAATAATAAGACTTAGCACCAATTTCAAACCTTGCTCCAATATGTTTTCAATCATAACTATCATGTGTTTCACATATTTCTCTCAATATAACATTTTAAAATTCTATGTAAACCTAATGTGACAAAGGCATCTTGTTATGTCATGATTATTTTTCTTTTAATTAATGTCAATGTTTTCTTTCCTATCACAATCAAGATTGTAAACCTTTATTACATATGTAATATCATAAATCAATTTGTATCTAAGACCTCATGTTTCAAATTTAACTTATGTAACCCTTTTTGAGTCTCAATAACGTTTATCTTTTTGAAATATCACCATCATCACATTATCATTGTCATTGTAGTAGTAATAAGAACTTCACATTGAATTTGTTGCAAATCTTGTTTTAATAATATATTTATAATTTTCCAAGATTTTTTAAAAAAATGATTGCCAAAAAAGCAAAAACTGCATTTGATCTTCTTAGCTAAAGAAAAGACCTGTGACTTGACATTAACTAGTCAGCTCAAGAATGCCTCTGATTTTAAATAAATAATCAATACATTATGCATTTAAATTCTATAAATGAGGTATCTAAAAAATTCCCCCATGCAAAAGGGTTGATACAAGACATGGAATGTCCCCAAACTCTATTCTAAGCAATGGATATTACAATTAATGAGAAGTGAATAAATTTTCTATATTTTTTGAAAATTGGGTACTATTAATAAAAAATAAAATAATTGCTGAATACCTGAATAATAAAAAACATTCAAGAAATTTAAATTAGATAGTTTAAATTAAATGTTAAGGAAATAGCATATCTCATACAAGAAGATGAAAATATATATATATTGGGATTCTGGCAATAGAAAAAAAATACAACTTTTTAAATTCAGTTTACAAAAACTATGTTTGCAACAGAGCTATAATTCATATATCAAATAAGATTCTTTTATGTCAAAAAATACATACATCAATAAACAATATATATGTCATCACCATCATTACTAGCATCCAGTCTTAAGAGCCAATCTAGGTCCAAAAAAGGAAAAGCAAAAAGGTCAAAAAATTAAAAATAAGGTTTTGCAATGGTTATATTAAGCCAATCTATGAAACACAATTATTTCCACATATATTCAATGTGAAATCTTGTGATGATAACTTTTAACTTTTACAATAATAAACTTTTATTTTTTGAGAGATATCATCATCCTGCCGAATTATAGCTCTTCATTACACTCAATATTGTATTCTGTTAAAGTGCCATTGTTATAATTTCTATGATATAAAATGGGATGTGCCTTTCCTTCAGAAACCATAATCAAATTTTTTTTTCATATGTCATAGCAAAAAAAACTTGATTATGGTTTCTGAAGGAAAGGCACATCCCATAATCAAGTTAATAGTGAAATAATTTTGTTCGAAAGAATCTGACTTTTCATATGGCTCACATGTCCAATTCAATAAAGAGTGCTTCTACAATTATAAAATTAACACACAATAACAAGATGAAGAACATATTAGGTAGTCTTATGATTTTGCCTTTATATTTTCCAAATATTATGCCTAATTTTTAGCTTGTTAAATGGAGTAGTAGTACATTTGCAATTTCAAAACCAAAGTCTATCTTTCTACCTTAAAAGCTAATAACATATTTAATCTTATCTATATTTTGAAGCTGATAGCCAACCAATCCAAAAGTTAGTGAATACAATTCAGTTTACTGAATGCAATAATAATTTATTATTATAAAGTGCATCTTTAATGGATTGCATGTATGATATTAGCAAACAATTATGGCTTCTTTAAATAAACTTCAACAACAAACTTATAGTGTTTTGTAGGATGAACAAATCTCACATAATAAAGACTATTCAAAGATTCTCTAAAAAGATGTAATAATTTCTGTTTTCATTGATAGAATATAGCTGTGAAGAAAATTTAATGGAAAATTATGATTAGATAACATATAGGATAAAGTTTAGTGCAAAACAAGTTAAAAGATCGCATCATATAATATGCATAACAGGCTATAAACAATCATGTGATACATGTAGAAACATCTATGTTTCACACGTTGCTTTGTATGGTCATCACAAAACTCAACTTTAACTTTTTTTCTATTAGTCTCTTTTTTTTCCCTGAAGTTAGAATGAGTTTATTCATTTATAAATGGCTGCAAATTTACATGAAATTGACATACATTTTTGATTTAAAAAGCTTTCCTATTTGTTAACTAATTTTGAGGCATGTTATAAGTCAAGCATTTACTAATCTTATACAAAAATATTATTAAGTCACAAATAAGTATAGTTATTTCAACTACAAGAAAAAAAAAATAGAAAGACAATAAAACTAATAATACATTAGAGATGAGGATTTGTAATAATTATACAAATCAATATATGAACACTATATATATCCACATAGCTAATCTATTATTCTGATTATTTGACCCTAAGCAAAATTATCTTTTAATTTCTGCAGCAGATTTTTCTTCCTGAAAGGCTTCAACACTTGGTCTAATTGTAATTTTCCATAACATTTTAACCTTATCCATATCTCCTCAATAAAAGCAATCAGAAAGGCATCTCTTTAGAGTGACTAAGATATATTTTTTATAACATAAAAGAGCTACTCTCTGACAAAATCATTCTCAAGTTCACCACAAAATACATTTTTAGGAAATCTATTGTGATTCAATTGTTCAACTTCAATAAAAATGTAATTATATAATAATAGATTCTATAGCATCACATCAAACAAACTAAAGCATATATTGATTGATCTTGTGATTTTTGCCATGTTTTTAGAATTTTATGAAGCATCCTTTGATAAAAAAAAATTCTAATTCATTTTTGTTACATTGACAAAGAATCCAAATTCCATTTTCATATAATAAATTGGATAAAATAACATTCTATACACAACTAATTTAGTTGAGCAGTTTAAATCACTAATAAAATACCTTATCTTTTAACATGTTAAAAGCAATACATTCAAGTATGTATTGCACTTAAAAAAATAAAATATTTAAATTGACTCACATTCTCAAATTGATAACTATCCAAGAAAAAAACTGCTTACAATTTTCTATCACTAGCTGATAAATGATTTAGAGTTTTTTACACATTAATTACTAAACCAAATCCTTTATATGTTGCATTCAAAATATTAAGTATATTATATAGATAATCTTTTGGGTGGGCAAGAATAGCACAATCAATAGCACAATACTATAAATCCAGAAGTCAAAAAGATGATTTTGCTTTTAATCAATTCAAATTTCATCATTAACTCTTTACAGCATCTTAATGCCTGATTCATGAAGTGATCTATAGTCAATTTCAAAAACTAGTTATAAAAATTTAAAACAAAGTTGAAGTTAGTGCACATCACTGCATAGTGCCAGTTTTCATTTCACATGCCTAAAAGTTTGCATCTGTAGTGGGGGGAAAAACCTATATAATATAAATAAACTTTGGTGGACAACCAACAAGATTTTAAATAGTGCAAAAAATGTCTGTTCAATTAATATAATCAAATATCTTGAGTAGAGCAATAAAAGCAATATCCTTTGCTCCCAATACTTTTCTTGCATTCTCCTGGCAAGAAAAACTATCTATATTTATAGTTTCTTTTATTTCTCTAAACCTATGTTGAATCTATGGTAACTATTCATCTATTACTGAAACCTATTCAACAAAATTCTTGAAAACATCCTTCCTATAATGAATAACAATAATAGTCCATGGTAATTGCTGCAGCCTTGTCTATTCTCTTTATTTTTAAAATTTTGAATAATAAAAACATTAAAATCAGCAGCAGAACTTCATGAGTCCATATTTTTCTAAAAAAATTCCAATAGTTTTGAAGCAAACATATCACCACTATATATTAAACCTTCTTCAGATACTTCATCAAGGCTTGCAACCTCTCCAACTTTAATTTACAAAGCTGAATGTCTCTGTCCAAATCTAAATAAGTAGATAAGAATGAATATATCATTAAAAGTCATTGTTCAAATGTTAATTAAAATATTTCCCCTGACATTTCAAAAATATTATGATCGTATAAAAGAGAATGGTGATTTTGATAATATGTGCAATCATACAAATTGGCATTCCATTTATTCATAAAATTTTCAATGAGTGATGCCAAAATACATCTTTCTCAGTTAGTCAGAACAATTGGTTTCCCAAAATGCACTGTAAATAAAAAATCTTACCTAAAAAATTAAACAATTATAATGATTTCCTATGCAAAAAAAATTATTTATTTTAAATTCAAAATATATAAAAATTTGATTTAAAAAATAATGCTTAAAGTGTTAATTAAGAATAAATAATTTACTATGCATATGATTTTTAAAAAATTACTAATCTGTTGGTTAATATATGTATAAAAACATTCCTGTAGCTATAATTTTTAAAATATATATATATGTAATTTTTTCATTGACGGTTTACCATTTTGCTTCTTACATATCTAGAAAATATTTCCTGAATCAGGATTTGTTAAAATAAAGCATAAAAAAAATTAATAAGTAAGCACAATACACATGTAAAAATTAAAAAGATGATGATGATGATGATGATAACAACACAATGTATATTTTAAATTTTATTTTTGATGCATTTTATGTTCTATTTTCAAAGTTATTTATTTTTGTAATAACTAAACAATAAAATTTTGAATTTTTTTTTGCATTGCTAAAAGAACACTTGACAAATTTATTTATTTTTCATAAATGCAGTGAACTTAAATAAAATTTTGATAAAGAAATGTACCTGTGTAGTTGATTGCTAAAGTTTTAATAATTAAAATGACAAAACCCTTTTTTTTTTTTTTTTTTTGCTGATACTATAAAGGTGTGTCGTTTTATATTTAGAATAAAAGCTGCCATTATCTTGAATATAGAAAAAAAATGAGATTATTGATATAAAATTGAGCAAATGAATGTTTAATTGATGCTGAGGCACCTTATACCATATGACGTTGATTATTAATTGCATAATGCTGAAATCATTTTTTCTACCATAAAATTCCAATTAATGTATTTTCTGTCATAATAAAATAATATTTTATAAACTAAAAATTTGGTTGAGTATGTATATTTTAAACTAATGAACACATTTTAAAATTTAATATTAATATCCTTTGTTACTGTATATGATTCTGTACTGAAAGAAACTGGCATTTGTTTGGCCATTATAATCTTTAATGATGAAAATCTTTAGTTTGGATATGTTATAAATAAAAGCACTGGATGAAAATTAGATAAAATATATTAATTATATTTTAAGTCTATACTCAAACATAACTTTATATTATATAATGTATAAATTTTACCTATACTGTACATTTCTAGCATCAATATCACCAATTTATTTTCAGTCAACATAGCTTTAATGAGGTCACTATTTTATGATGTCATCAATCTTACAAAATGGTGTTAAAAAAAGTTTCAAAAATTTTTTAAAAATATTATTATAGTGAATGATTAATTGTAAATCAAAATGATGAGTACAAATTGATGATGATTCCTATGGCAATTCTCAGATAATAGTCTGTTGCTAACCAGGGTAAGTGTGTAATTTAAAGGGCTTTCTTCTGCACAATTTTAAATAATGTTTTTCTATTGATATAATTAAAACCATTTACCACTAACATAGGTTATTTAGAAATACATAAATAAGTAAATATAGGGGATTTGAACTCAGAATTTCAAGCCCTTTCACTATCTCATACTACTGATACACATGACCACACACATGCAGAAAAAATAATCACCAATATACATATTTTGTGCTAGCATCAGTTGGCCCAGATTACCATTTCCCATACATATATATATAATCAGTGCTCAGTCTATATAAAGATAGCAAATCCTTACACTTTAATGTACAGGTTTCAATCTACTCAACCTCCAGCTCTTCAGCCATCCATACCATTGAAAATCTGATGATAGACTTCCCAAATCCCATGCTGATGCCAATATTGTTGTCATGCCCATGAGTAAAACAGCAAAAAATAATAAAGACATAAACAGACAAGACTATTCTAATAAAAAAAATTATTAGATAAAGGAATATAAATTTATTGAGCTGCTGACTGATGTATGCTCAGCAGATGAAACGAGATTATTCAAACTATTGTATTGCAGACTTATCAAATCTCTACTCAATAGTTGTGAAACCAAGAGAGATATGAGAATTAAATCTTGCTTATTTATAAATTTTCATTTGAAATAACCCCCAAATACGTTCCATTAGAAGACCGAGTTTATTAGAATTAATGTGGAATAAATCATGCAGATTTGAATGTTGTTGAAATGTACCTCATTCCAGCTATTTTAAAATAATACATTTTATGATATGTACAGGAATATAAAAACACAACCATATAATCAGATAAACTACGTATATATAATTTTTCAAAAAAAAAAAAAATTATAATTTATATATACGGTCCTTTTTTTTTCTTTTCAAAAATATATATTTGATCTAAAACTTTGAAGTTACATAAATATTTAATGTAATTTGTTTTAATTTTTTTAGATGACTGCACACATAGAAGATTTTTCAACAAAACAAAACAAAGATGATATAGCTCAGCAAGTCACGTAATGATGAGAAAATTAATAGGAACAGAAAAAAAACTATTGAGCAAAACTTTTTAAAAGTTTCAGTAACATTCACAATATTTTTTCTCTCTCTCTAGATTAAGATTTCATCTATCATAGCTATCAAAACTAAGTGTCATTAGGTTTAATTTTTTCATAAGAGAAACGTCTCGCCATTCTAATCACTCTCCATGACTATTGCTCACCTAGCTCACACAGACTGTTTAAATTTGCATAAGGTTTAGAATCGGATGATTTATAATTTATAAGGTTACCTGAACTTTATCAATTGTTGATGGTAGAAACATTAACAATTTTCTGGCATGACAACTTCGACCCATAACTCATATTTAACTTGTATGCGAGCAACCTCTCTTTTTTAATCTGATATTATAGACAAGCTTCCAGGTCAAAGGTTATATTATTCTCATGACTGATGTTTTTAGTCATTTTAAAGAAAAAATTTATGGTGAGAAGAAAAAACTAGTGCTAAAAGACATCAAACTATTAATTTAAATCTCTTCACCATTAAGGGATTATGGAAGCTTCTGTTCTCAAAGATTACAAAGCCATACAAATCACATGTACTTTGCAATTGTTCAATTTTTAAAACTGTATTGAAAAATAAATTATTTGAAAGTAGGCTTTTTATGAGTGGAACAACTTTTTACATAATTTATTTTTAAAACTAAATTAAAAGGTGGAATGCAGAATTAAAATGGTAAAGTAAATCTTTTTAAAGTTAATAATTACTAGTTTATTAAAATAAAAATAGAATAAACATTTATTTAACGATTGTAAAAAAAAAAATAATAATAAACATTTATTTCGTGTTCGTATAAGTACTTAAACAAAAGATAGTTTTTATTATAAAAACAAAAGCAAAGTTGAAATAAATAAAGCGTTACTTTATTCAATATAAATTACAATTACTCTATTATTAACAATTAGAATATTACAGTAAGTTGTTAGAACAATTTATAATTATACATATATATAATCATTATTAAGTCAGAGCAATTAATGATCAAATAATATAATCTAATAAGCATCTTACAATGCATATACAATATAATCTAATAAGCATTTTACAATGCATATACAATATAATCTAATAAGCATTTTACAATGCATATACAAGACATTAATATGCATAAAAATTACCAAACGCCTGAATATTTCATCCCCAATCTCTTTCGTTTTAAAAATGAATAAGACGTGTATTGTGTATTTCATTTATTTATTTAAACTACAAAATATAACATAAAAAAAATATATATTTGCAAAGTTTTATTCTTGTTTTCTGCATTCTTTATGGTATTTTTTTTTTGTTTTGTTTTCTTTATTGCAAACACAATCATAAATAAAATATTGTTAATAATATGGTAATGAAATTGAAATACTCATATATATCTGAGCACTTATACTATATATGTGTGTAA
The DNA here is from genome assembly GCA_028023455.1 of Epiperipatus broadwayi. Lineage (NCBI taxonomy): Eukaryota > Metazoa > Onychophora > Udeonychophora > Euonychophora > Peripatidae > Epiperipatus > Epiperipatus broadwayi. The sequence continues at coordinate 2,627,267 of JAQFVV010006337.1, forward strand.
AGATGATAGTCTGGACCAACCGATGATTGCTGGTTTAGCATGAAATACGTATATTGGTGATTATTTATCTTTTCAGCATATATGTGCTTAGGTGTATCAGTGTTATTAGATAGAGTGGAGAGAAGTGGGTGGTGTGAAAGTCTGTGCTCATATACCCTATATTACATATATATATATAGCCACAGGTATATAACAAACCTGTGTTTCAGTTATAATCAATTTTATTAATTTATATAATCAGAATTTTAAAAAGCTATTTACAAAATTTTCAAAATATTTTTTCTTCCCATGACTGGGAAATTATTTAAGAATTTTATCCACTAAAAAACTGCACAAAAAAGTATTTCATTATTTCTAAGTAAATATTTAAAAATGTAATATATATTTCAATAAATATAAAGATTTTTAATTTTATTAGTAAAAAAAAAAATATTTTTTTTTTAAATTTCCAAATTACCTTCCCAAACAGTTAATTGTTTTGCTACTTATCTAAAATGGATCTTGTGTGTATTATTAAAAAAAAAAAGACATCACTCATACATTTAATGCTTTAATTGATATATAGTAAATCCTTCAATAAAACATTTTAATTGTTTACATGCTGTGTTACAAATGACATTTTAATTATCTTAAGCAACAGTCTGCTGCAAAATGAATCACAGCTGACAATTGCTTATTGGGTGACAATTACAGATTATGTCTGACATAAACTTGCCTATATAATCAATTAAATCAATTTTAAGCACTTATTGCAGAAATGGCAAAGTTGAATTCTTAAGTTTATTGTCAATTTCTTCCAAGATATTCAAATAAAATAATTTGTTTCTTGCAAGCAATGAATGATTAAATAATCAAGATAGCTTTTTAAAAAGTCCTCAAAAACATTGAAATATCAAATACTGAAGAATAGAAAACAGTTGTTGCCATTTGCTTAAAATTTAAATGAAGTCAATTCAAACATAAGATATTAAAAGGAGATAGGTATAATGTATAATCTGGGATTATATTAACATCTTAAAGTAATAAGACTGAGATAATTAAAAATCTATATACAATTTTCAAAATTGGGCAAATAATATATATATTGTAACAGACTAATAATGAAAAGGATATATGCATAGTAAATATAAAATAATTTGAATTTATTAACATAATCACATATCCATTTAATATAACCACTACTATTTATGATGATGAACAATAACCTAATAACCTAGCACTGAATTTTATACTAAATATAATAATTATTCCAAAAGTATTTCTGTCTTTCTAGATTCAATTTAAAATTAAATTTTCAGGCATCAAGCTTTCTAAATAGAAGGCTTACTTCTGGAAACCTTAATATTGCAGATAAAAATCACTTTAAATTATGATCATTAATCTTGCATGCCTCCCCCCCCCCCCAATAGTTGCATGATTTCTCAAGGTTAGTAGATGTTAATGACATATAAATGCAATGAGTTGTAAAAGCAAAAACAAACTAAACTGACTAATAAAAAAATATGCTAACAATTTATTTACAATAAATAAATAAAATATGAACTTATTGCTTACATATTTAGAAATGCTGCCAGATAAATACAATATGAAATACTAAAATAATAAAAAATATAAGAATGATTATAAGTTTTAAACTTAAGGCATTATAGTTATCTATAAAGATAAAATCTTATCAAATGTTTTCAATTTTTAAAGTTTTATACCATAATTTTCTGCAGATATCATACTTTTGGTTTATATGCAAATAAAACTTTAGCAATCCATCCCTGATGGTGGTTAACCTCTTTGCATTTGGTGATAATAAGGTATTTGGTACTTCATACAGCAGAATACAGTTCTTTTCCTTATGGCATGGTTTTCTTTTTTAAAACTGTCAAAATACTATTTTAGCAAACTTCAGCATTTATCTGGATTCAATTATATAGTTCATGTCTTTTGATTGGCATAGTTAAAGTTTTCTAGCCAGACATATTAATTAATCTTCAGCTATCTAATTTGAAATATATTTTTAGAACAGTCAAAAAAGTATGGCAATCCAAACTTCTAAGGAAAACTATTTTAACCAACAATTTCACTTATCCTTATGGAATCAATCTGCACTGCTTTCTTCTTGAGCAAAGACTTAAAATGAACTAGACCAGTAGTCTTCAACTCTTGGTCCACGGATTGGCACCAGGCTGCAGAAGTTTTCTGTCGGTCCACATGCTAGACTGCAGGAAAGTTTGTAATAACAAAATAATAAGAATTATAACTTTTAATTAATATAAACAATTTTTATTTATTTTTTCATCTCCTTTTTACCCAATTAAAAAAAAAGAAACAGAAGGAAAAAAAATTTAATCAATCATACATAAATTAATTTGTTTTTCTAGTTATCATAGATGTTTATGGGGGGGGGGGGTAGAATTAAATTTTTTATTATTTTTCTAAAAAAATTCAAAATTTAAAAAAAATATGTTTTTTATTATACAAACTCCATATATATATAACTTCATCTTGTATATTTAACATTAAATACAGATATTACATTTATCATAATCATTGTCATGTAATTACACTAGCTGTGATATTTTCCAACATTCAGTTGAATAACATTTTATTCTTGCAGGTTTTAACAATGAAATAATAAATGTAGCAATGCAGGTACATTAATGAGATGATTGTTATTGTACTATTTTCTGTAGCAGTATGACTGTGCAACTCAAGAAAGAGTGTTCAGCAAGTGAAGGTAAGCAACACAATTACAATACACAGTAACTAATGTGTTGAATTGGTCAGTTATAACAATTATGCTCAACTAAGGCTAAGCAGTCTACATCTTTAACAAATATATCTGTAGATTTCTGCTGGTCCATGAAATCATAGCCTTATTTTTGGCGGTCCATAAGTGTGAAAAGATTGAAGACCACTGGACTAGACTACTGTTGTTTTTCGTTTATGACCTATCTATATCTCACATCTTTATTTTTAACAACTATTATATAATCAAGAATGTTTATCAAAAAACACTTATTTATCAAGACCTAATTATAAGATTTAATTTATGTTTATTAATAAATATTTTCTTAAATTATTTTGTAAATCATTATATAATAGTTTCTTTTTTCTTTATTTATTTACAGTAGCAATAGGAAGAAAGAAAAAAATCATGACTTAAAAATTGTTTTCAAACTTACTTAATTTTAATGTTTATAATTCTTAATAATATATTTAGATTTTCCATTCAATTTAGGGTGTATAAGAAAGGGAAAATTATTTTTTAAAACTTCATACAATAGATCAGTCTCAAAGTGTCACAAAATACTATACATTTTCTCAAACTACACAATTCAAATTCATTTTGATTCATTAAGACTAATTTTTCTTTCTTATTTTACCTGATTAACTATAATTTTAATAAATACATTCGATTTACAAAATATCTGATAGTATTACAAAATTTATAGACCCATTTTTCTTTTGATTTTTTTGGCTGATCTAATTAAGTTACACATATATTTGATATGTACTGCATACACACACAGCGATTTTTTCTATAAAGTTACAAATCAATTTATTATTTCTATTAGAGTATTTATTAAGCTGTTTTAACTATGTAACTTTATTTGAGCTATAATCAAATTTGTACAGTTACAATATGAATTAATATGCATGTCCCTTTTGAAAAAAATTTTGGTGGTATTAACACATAATACACATTAATTAAAACATTGCACCTTCTGTGATATTTTACTAGATATATAGTCTTTACATCAATCTTATATATTTTACAATTAATCTACATTAAGGTAACTATTAAAGTATAATTTCAATTATAGTTTTCTTATAGCAAGTTGCAAAATGATGTCTGTAATTGATATATAAAATAATTTTGATGTAAAAATAAGCAAAAATTAAATAAATGATGATGAAGATATTCATTCAAAAAAGGAACACAAGAACATACAATATTCATTGGTTATATATCCTCATATAGATGGCTTAAAAATAGATAGTGCGAATTAGAAATACTGCTGAAAACTTCCATTTCTGACCTTAGCATTTAAATTATTTACACTAAATAATTTTCTTTCAATAATAAATAAGGTAATCAATACTATTAAACATTAACTTGAGTTGTTTCACTTTTGATCTGCATTTAATCCTTTGATATTGACATAAATTATTTAAACTAAATAATTTTGATTCTCAAATGAATATGATAATTAACTATATTAAATATTTGTAAATAAGCATTTATTTTATATAGCTTGACAGGCTGATCTTTAATGTATTATATTAAATATTATTTAGTCCTTTAAAATTTATTATGATTAGCTTCCTTTTTTATTATGTCAAATCTTATTATGTCAAAGTTCTTTAAAAATAAAGTCGTAGAAATCTTTAATGAATGATTCTGAAGCACTTTCTATAATAAGTTGGAATACTATTGCTAAACATAGTGCCTGACATAAAAAAAATGTACTATGTAATGGTCAAGTTTGTATGTTCGTGTAACAGAGTCCAGGCAAAGAGACAAAAGCTGACCAGGATGAGATGGTGAGATTTATAGTCTGACCATGCTCCAACTCATTCACTCATGCTCCAAGTCTCAATACCCTACAGATGACTCACTCGAAAGAACATTCGCATACCCTTTCTTCACAGGGAAAAACATGAGGCTCAAGGTTAAATACATGCAAATTAATTAAATTATAACAAACTAACAGTGGGATGTGCAAGTTAAGGTTTCTAATTTACTATCAATGCATAGAGTGTTCATGAATACTCTATATATAATTCAGATTGAATTGGAATTTGGATAATAAGAAATAATATGAAACCAAAATGTTGTAAATATATTGTAACAGAATTATAGGATCTGTCGGTTGTTTCTGAAAATATACAACATATTCAACAAAATATACCAATAAAGGATAACACAATAATAATAAAAAATTTGAAACTTGAATTATTTCCATTACTCTAAGCAAGAGAACATATAAATATAACCAATGTTATATCCATACCTGATCGAACCTGTAACAATACAAATATTGTCACAAGGTTATCTTTCCCGACCAGACATCTCTCGGCTGCTGCACTTATTAAAGAGTTACAGTGATTGGTTAATTTATAAAATTTAATGGGATTATTAATACTATACAACTATCCGCATGTGTTACTTACTACTCAAATGAAGCACTCATTATAAACAAACCTTCCGGGTAGATTAAACTATTTGGAATGGTGAAGAAAACGAGACGAGACAAATAGAATAATCTATTAACAAAATATTTACTATAATGACATAACAAAAAAAATTACATTAAACACTTAAAGATACAATAAAATCATTAAATCTAATGCTATAGTTAGGTGTGTCTAACTCATATGAATGTCTTCTAATATATTGAAATAAGTTATCAATTATAGTCTTTCTTCCAAATATTCTTTAAGAGTCTAATTCATATCTACCTCATTAATATTTGGAATTGCAATTGCATATAATGGTATATGAAGAGTATGTGCATGCGTGATATATATTTGTCAATCATTTATGTTACCTAGGTTTTTTTCTTCTTTTGATGTTGACTAGTGTTCTGCTGGCCGTCCTGTAGAATTTCTCCACTTTTTTAGTAGAGACGGTCGATCTTCGGCTCCTGTTTTTTTTTATGGAATTTCTTCTTCCTACACACAGTGGCTTCACAGTACTAGGGTGTTAATGACATGGCAGGTGGATCATCAGGCAGGCGCTACACCGGCAGTTGTTTCATGGTGAGGTGACAGTATGAGCATGGCAGGTTTGGATCAACCAGCGACCGTGATGGCCCTTAGCCACATATTTTTGAAGATTCACTCGTATAGTAGATTTGTCTCATATTCATTTAAGTTTTGGTCAGTCTTAGACGAAGATGTCTTTTTCTCAGCTTTTTTTTTTTAATGTCTGCTCTCCTCAAAGGTCTCAACTCAAGTTCTCCCACCAAAATCTAACCGTTAATTAATATCTCTCCTCAGAATTCCTTTCTAATCTTGATCTATTGTTTATTGAAATTTGTAGGGGGTTTTTTTCACACCTTTAACTTTAAAATTTCTTCTACAGCTTACATCAAATTTCTTTTCTTAAATTCTAATTTCATAATATTTTATAACATGGATTTTACATTCTTTTTCCTTTTTTTTTTTTTTTTTTATACTCATTTAAACATACATTAAATGTTCCCCTTTTTTATACACACATTCACATACGTATTTCATTTAGTCAAAATGTGTATTTTGAAGACCACATTTTTTATCTTTTATCATAATCTAGTTTCTACTTATACTTTCATTTAAAACTCCTAAAGGTCACCTTTTTAAATCATTTGATTCCCCTTTTATTTATATCTCCTTTTTACTTTTTCATTCTAAACTTAATATACGATTCTACTATTTCTAACTTTTAATATTTCTGTTTTTCAAAATATAAACTTTGAAGGGTAAAAGATAAGAATCTAGTTCGATTCCATTTCCCGCTCTTTTATTTCATTACAGTAATTAATGTATTCCTTTCTTAAGTGATTTTAACCCTTTTAATTATTTGTATATTTTAAAATAAAATAAAAACTATAGTATGTAATATTATTTAATATCAAATATATACATGTGTGATCACAGTATGTGCGATCATCACAATATATTTATTAATTAATAAAATAAAATGAAAAGAAAGAACATGATTCATAAGTGTGGTACATATATATAGGCATTACAGTAAATGATAGAGCCACAATTTTGCTTTCACCTAATAAGTTAAATGAAAATGTTTGTGTGTACATAATTAATCATGGAAATTTTGCCAACTCCTATCTCTAACATGTGGTTTCTGTTTATTAAGTAATTATATTAGCCTTTCACAAGCTATCTATTAACATATTACAATATAATCATATTTAATAAAGAGTATGAGCTTATAAACTAGCTTGACAATATAGATTGAATTAAGACCTTAAGATATCTTTTCAGGCTAATGCTGAACATTAAGTGATGGGAGGCAAAGACTTGGCTACTCTAAGCAGCCAACGTGCTATGGCAAAGCAAATATTAATCATAAAGTCACCCTGCAGACAGATTATTGGATTCAAGAGTTCTTGTGACAAATACCAGTACCCTGGGACCGAGCGTTACGCTGCTTAAAGGGTGAACATTTAGAGTTCGATGAAAGGGGTGTCTTATATGCTTGCCTGGTCTTCTAACCCAGGGTTTGCTGATGCACTTGCCCAAAAGGGAAAATGGAATGGCTTAACCGGAGTCCCACAATAATAAGAGGCAGCAAAGCATTAATACTTATTTAAATATATACTATCTGATCTGACAAGCAAGAAAGATGGAACATAAATTAAAATCATATGCACATGAAGAATAGCTTTGATTAGCTTTACTAATAGAAGCCAATTTTTAACTAGCATTACAATACATATGCTACTAAAGGGACTAATGATATTACTAATCTTATTATCACAATGCAATCTATACATCATTAATTATCATTTAAGGAGGGAAAAGTATATCTGAAAGGATTTATTAAATGAATTAATAAAATTAGAAGTGTGTGAGGTGCTGGAAAGAGAAGCTATAATAATTATTTTTATAAGTCTATATAAAAGTTAACAGCTAAACACTTTCGAGGTGTGTTGCCTCATATTCATAACCATAGTGATAAATGGTGCAGAATAAGAAGTGATGATATACAAACTATATGCAAAAATGAATGAATAAATATATTTTTAACTGTCCTCGAGGCTAGTCTAGTACTTATTACCCACAAAATTAAAATTGCAGATTGAACCTTTAGATCAAATAAATTACTAAAATAACAATGAGAGCAGAGAGATTCTTTATTATTACGAGTATAGAATTTTGAAACAGCACGTGTAAATTATGACATTTAGAAAATAATTATATGAAGATACTTTGAAATTATATCTGCTCTGAATTTTATTAATAGTTAAGATTCTTGCTGTTTTGAAGCATTGGCATAAAATGTAACGGTCAGATTTGCACATTCATGCAACAAAATCCAGAGTTTTGGCAAAGCTCCATCACCAACACTCCATGACTTACTACCATATGAATGACATATATGAGGCTACACTCAGAGTTTCTTAATTCGTGTGCCAGCAGTAGCAAAGGGTGGAACAAAAGACTCAGGGAACATTAACTAAATTACGAATAATTTAAACAAACACACATTTTTATGGCTGACTAAATAATGCATATATCAATAATTAATGCTAGCATTAAGACTTGGAATGGATTACGAATGATGCGCAACACAATGATTATAATTTGATATATTTTAATTATTAAATATAAATTAAATAAACATGAGTGCATTGAATGATACATGCAGGTGTAACAATGATGAGCAAGTTTGAGAACAGAATCTCATCTGATGCACTAGAGTTAAAAGAGTTTATTGAAAATTTAATAATCTATGGTCTATTCATGCCTGAATTGTACTACGCCCTCCCTATTAGGTTTGCGATGGTTAAGTCAGTGCAGGAATGATGATTTATCACCATAACATTTAATAAAAGATCATTTAATAATACTTAATGAGCTGCAATAGGCTCACTATGCAGATTATATATGTACAAAACCAGACTACATACTCAGATCAATGCTGAAATATTACATGACAGAGTGATGAACTGAAGCTTTGTAGTATGACTTCAGATACTACGGCATTATACATATTACTAAAGATGTGTGCATCTCAAATGTATAGTTACTCAAAAGATTCAGTACCAAGCACTCAGTTCCTGGGGACTGTATGACTCGCTGTGAATAAATTGAACATATATAGTTCAATGATCACAGCAGCTTGTAACACAATCTAACCTCTCGAGTTCCAGTTCTAAAGAAAAGCTGACTGAACTAAGATGGGGTGGCCATTAAAACCAGAAGCCCATTCTTATAGTAAATATACAGCAATGAGTAAATGCATGTATATGCTTCCTAAAGACACATTCTCCACATTAAATATAGTATTAATGAATAACTTAGGGTAAGCAAAATTCTATAGTTTCGTTCGCGAAACTACCATACGCCATTTCATAATTAGAATTCTTAAAACATGCTAACAAGGGTAATCTAATTTATTAACAAATCTGAATAGTGTATGCTATAACTCCAAAAGAGGAATAAAGCATACCTGGGACTTAAGCAATATGTATAATATGCTTTATAACTCATTCTTGCATTTATTAACTAATTACTTTATTAACTTGCAAACACAATTCTAAAAGCAATAATAATAAGCTAAAACATAATAGCTTAACGAATATATTTATGTTTTCAGAGAAGAGATTTGTGTGTTTGTGTGTGTGTGCGTTAAAGAGCAAAGTTATTGAATTATGAGAGAGCCTCCAATCATCTCCCCTCAAATTTTATTCATAGAATCAATCTCCATTCTGAACTGGGCATAGCATAAATTATAAACATATACAAAACAAATAAGAAAGACATGACTGCAGATTAGCAAGTAATAGGATAATAACTGAATAAGTTATTATTTAACAAGCATTTAAAGTTCAAGATTTTAATTTAATAAATAGGCAAGTTTACAGGTATAATTTATCAGAATTTTAAATTATATTTTATAGATTTAAATCAGTTTTAATTATTAGAACATTATTACAGTTTAGAAGTTTGAGAACATTATAGATTAGTAGCTAAATTAACATTTAAATAATTTACAAGGATTATTTTTAAAGAGCTCTGCGGGAAAAATTCTTACCACATCTTCTATGCTGAGGCTTCTCCGTGGCTGTATCACTATCATTCTGGTCTGGGCTGAGCCCTTCCTGATGTCTTCTTGGCAATCTATGATCTCCCCATTCTTCCATCTCCACAGCCTGAGCTTTCAAAAGGAGAGCCGGCAAATGGTATGGCCTTAGCCGCCAAACTCCATTTTCCAGTCCATCATAATAACTTGCAGCAATTACTATATCAAATTATAAAAAATTGAATTCCCCCCCTGCTAAATGCTAAAAATTTATTTATACAAGAAAAATCAGTAACTCGAGTGCTTTGTTTACAACATTCCATAAAATTTTCATCAATAATTTAAAATCCATAAAAATGAAACCTTTGGTCATTTCTTGGCTAAAACAATAACGGTTAAACAGGTCACTCCTTGTTCTTAGTTTTTAGTTTTAAAAAGACATTAAAATTTTAATCCTAAGCATTATTAATTGCTTACAGATGGTTTTCTAAGAATTCTATCTTTTCCCAAAGACTTTATCTCATGTTTGATAAAGTGGGAGTATTCATTTATATAGTGACATCAACAAAGCGTGTGTGCATTAGCTTATTGGCTTATTGGTATTACAACTTTTTTTTATAAAAACAGATAACTTTTTTTAAGAGTTTAAGTTTGTAAATATTTTAATATATATGTGTGTGAGACTATCACAGGAATTGAACTTTATATACATATGCATTTAATTAAAGAGTTTTTAACTGAGAATAATTCAAATTATTAATTTAAAAGAGTTGCAATGCTTTTTAAATCTATTGCATTATGGCTTCTTTCACATTTATATGTAGATAGTTACACACACATAATGTTCACACAGCTTAATTTAAATTATACCATTTTATTAATTTTAAATTTATAACTGTGTATGCATTATACGCATACAGACATTAATATGAGTAATAGGATATGCACATGTAAACAAATACATGCACATAACGTAAATATACACTATTACATCTCAAAATAAGTTATTGTAAGATTATAAAAGTGGACTGGAAGGGTTCGAACTGGGGGAAAAGACACTATTATGGAATATAGTAGATGAAACAGGATGATAGCTAAATAATACCATTTCAATAATAAATATACATGAAATATATTAAAAAAATTTAAATAATCTGAAACAAACGTATCGGCACAATTGCAGTGATAAGTAAAAAATTACCTTAGATATTAAATAGCTTTAAATATATGCAAATTTACAAAGATGGATAGGCAAGTTACAGAATGAGATTTATTTAATTTAGACAAAGTTTACCATAATATTAATTTGAACGTTCAGAAAATAATTTTTACATCTAATTACATTTATCAAGCTTTGAAATTTAGATTTAGAATTTTGAAAGTTAATAACAATGTACACAGAGCTCTGCATTTTTGACTTTTAGTTAACGGTTATTCATTAAGTTAGATGTACAGGTCAGGTGCAAGAGTGATATTTCTTGGGCTGGTTAATGGCATTTTCTTCCCCATCTGGCAGTGCTGTTGTAGGATGATTCAAGTGGCAATGTTAGAGTTGTTCAGGACATCGATGAGCTAACAGTAAACACTGCCATTCACCCCATGGAGCAGAAAAGCTCAGCCTTTCTCTATCCAGACATTTAAACTGGAGTGGATTAAGTTAACAAATGCCTATACAAAATGGTGTTTCTCTTCTCCAGCTCCAAAATATAGCCTTTTATATGTTTGAGGCTCTAGCATTTCCTCACAAGGAATTTATTTCACCAGAAAACCCATTACATTAAAATTCAAAGATTGCAAAAGTTGATTTTGAAACTTTTGTTTAAATTTTCAAGGCATCAAAACTTATCCTCGAGAATTACAATAGTACCAGTCCAATGACTTCATTGAATACCCGATTTACTGAAAATACATAAGTTTACAGCAATTACAAAATTTTTAGATTGATTTGAACACAGATGTGGTAGTTTTGACAATTTGTTTACACCTATTTTCCTCTTTAATTGATAAAACTAAAAACTTTTAATAAATCTAAAACATGCTATCCTACATACATAATACCATACAGGGTGGATTATACATCTACATACAAATTTATACTTTAAATAAAATTAATAAATTGACTTTTAATATTAAATATGTAATATAACTTTCTTTCATTATAAGGAATAAAATTTACAATTATATATGCTGTATCATTTAATATAGCATATGCATATAACATTCATTCATATGTACATATATAATGCTGTACAAGTAGCCATGATAGTACATTTATACATTAGTTTTAAGTATTTTATCTTAATAGTGTTTAAACCTAGCACAGATTGGTTGGAAATCAGGTTGAAAATGAAACGGCAAGTGATCAAAAGGATTACCATTTCATATCCCTGAACTTGCGACAAAAAAAAAATGATTTTACTTACACTTGACTAATAAATACAATCATGAACATGGGGTTGAAATTGTTACTAGGTTACTAACCTATTATCCAAATTATGTTAACAAAAAAATAAGCCTACAGTACCGTTTCCACACTAACTATAGATATGACTTACTTTCTAACATATAGTTGAAAGAAATATTTACACAGCTAAATATATAATATACAAATTAAATATCCAAACGGATATAGATCAAGGTTAAAATGGTATGAGCATGTTAGTTTAACAATTAATAGAATATAAATACATATAGGAGGGACAGACCCAAATAGATTCATTATTTCAACATTTAGGTAGGATCTGGGGGGAGAATCAGTTCCCTATTGCCAAGATTAAAACAAATCCAAAGATATCATCATGAACGTCTGATGACCATCCATATCCCTTGTATTCTCCTGTCAATACTAAAGGAGACTGTTCTTGGCACATTTCTAAACTTCATGCATATTCACTTCCCTCATAGGGAATTTCATTATTCAATCCCTGCTTACTCTCCTCCAAATTTTGAGCCCCAACAACTTAGGTTATTGTGCATGGTACTGCCCTCCTTAAGCTCTGGTCCTTGTCCTGGAGTTGATAATATAATAGTATTCTTTACCTGGCTTCTCCCACAGACTTCCTGATGCTTCCTCATCTTACCCTTGCCTCTCTTATTAACCATGGTCTGCACAAAGTGGATAACCCTTTCCCTTTCTGTGGTCTTCTCTTCTGAGTCAGTGAGTGTTCCTTCACTCTGGCCTTGATTTTGCATTCCTTAGATGTCAGTTCCTTTACACTTTGCTCTTTCATGGTATAGTGAGACCATGCTCTTTCCATAGTCAATTTGGCATTGGTGATGACTAAAGAAGTCATTCCCAATTACCATATCTTGTATCAAGTTAGCCATGATCAAAAATGAATGACCAAAAGTTGTTTGACCCCACACTAGCTCCAACCAAGCTTGGTATCTCTGTTTTTGCTTTCTGGCAGTCTTCTAGCATCATTGTGATTGCCTTGACTGAAAATGTCCTTCCAACCATGTCATCCATTCTTTGGATGTGAAAGGTACTTGCATTGTGGTTGCCTTGACTGCAAATGTCCTCCCAACCATATCAGCCATCCTTTGGATGCGAAAGATACTTTGGTTTCCAGTATCCACTAATGCCCGAAAGTCTACAATCCCTAATATTGATTCGCACTATGGAGCATGACTCAAGTGAAGCATCCGACCTGGTTTCATCGGTTACCATAATCAGCGATATTGGCCTTCACTGTTCCTTGCTGGATTCACAGGACTCCAGTAGGAGGAACAAACTAACAGGGTCCTCTGTAGTTTAAAATAGGCTGAATCTATATGGCTCTTTTTTGGCTCTCTGATTCCAACCTTGAAGGTCTCAAATATATTCGGTTATTGCTCATTATCACTTGACACCTGAGAGGCTCTAACTGGTGTACTTTCTCTGGTAGTTCTTTGGGACATGGTGTAAAATCTATGGTCATTAAAAGCCTGGCCATGTCATCTATAGTTTTGAATCCGGCAGCCCAACATTAACTGCTGCACTCTAGTGGGCATATTCTGCTAAATGATCCAGATCATGTGTCTGTAAATAGGAAGGTGGTCAACAACCGGAGAGGCTGACACAGAAAGAACTGTGTGGGTCTCTTTAACTACTGACCCATAGGTCTCTCTGAACAGAGTAATAAATGCCATCTTGATGTCCCTCGCTCCAAAAGGTTTTGTGCAGGGCAAAAGAACATTGGTCAAAATCCTGGGGTTTCTTGTTGCAGCAATCCCACCATAATTTGGCATAGCCAAGTAAGTAATGGATGGCAACGGCCATCTGTTCAGTCATTGTTATGACTCGAAGTAGCCTTTTGAATTGTCTCCAACCTCTCCTTTGAAGGACTTAACCTGGATGAATTTGGATAAATATGTAAGTGCATTCGATGAAGGCACTACTTGGTTGGTCTCCCCTGTTTGCTTTGTCCTGTTCTCCTGATTCAAGTTCTTTGTGCTTGAGACTGCTGGCTGCTCACTTCTGGCAGTTGGGGGACTCTCCACACTGCCTGATTTCTCCCACACTGATATTATCCTCAAACCTTTTTTTTTATTTACTGATGTGTAGCACTGGATCTGTTTTGCTATGGCTATCGGCTTGGCTCCTAGTAGTTGAATTAACTTCTGTTTTTTCCTTTGTGACTCCTTCACTTCTGCAATATCTTTCTTTAGCTCTCTAATACTTTCAGTGATTATATTCTACTCCTGGGCTGCAACTTGATTTTTACGTGCCAATTTTTCCTTTAATTCATATACCTTCTCCTTTATCTCACTCTGCACTCCCTGTACACTCTTAACTGTGCCCTCATGTTGTCCCAGATCTAGTTCAATCTTAGATACCATTTCTCTCATCGATACTTCCTGCTGCTCAACCTGTTCTCCAATTGCTCTAATCTCCCCTTTGATCATTATCATTTTATTATTATTCTGTTCCTGATTCTTGTTCAGGATCCTGGTGAACTTCACCCGGACTTCATATTTCTGCTGTTTAGCCCTGTCTTCCATCTCTTGCTTCCATTCTCCATCTCCTGTTTAATCTGTGCTGCCCCTTCCTTGCACTATCTGCTTCCCTCTCTAACCTCTTTGGCTAAGATTTCAAATCTTTATTTTCTTGGTCTCTTTCTTCCTCATCTAGTTTAGCCAACCTGTTTGCTTGTTTCTGCCATCTCCAATTTAATTTGGTTGCTCGTTGTGGCCATTTTCCAATTTAACTTGCTTCTGCAGTAGATTAATATCCCAGCACTGCCTCTTTCCTTCCTCTGCCAGGGTTTGCTCTAATGTTTGTGGGACTAGATTCTCCAAAATAGTGGCAGCCCTTTCTGTACAGGCTTCTACCGTATGCTGGCTGGTGCTCACTTCTATCTCCCCCTCAGTACTGCTGCTGTCTTCAGGGATATCTCTTCCAAATCTTTGTGTGATACCCTACACCTCACATCCTTTTCTATATCCACCTCTTCCCCTTCACTTACTACTACTACTGTTTCCTCCTCTTTACTACTGTCCATTTTAGATTTGATAATTTGTTCCATTTTCTTGTTCTGACTTGTTGTTTTCACATAATCTATTGCAGTTTGCTATTCTCAGTATGGTGAAAATGACCTGTTCACTGCCTTTCTAGCTTTTCCCTATTTGATCTAATTCTTCTTACTGCCTACTCCTTCTCTGTTGTAATATTTATTTTATTCAGACACCCGCCCAACATTTTTAAAACTAAACATGACAAATTTTTAATAGTAAGTTATATTAATTGAATATAGCATTAATTCACCATGCCCTTTGTCTTTTCTTCCAGCTGCTTTTTGTTTTTAAAATAAAACTTGAAAGTTCATGATTGTACCTTTTTCTTTTTTTTTTTAATATTTGTGCTGGTTTTGGATACATTACACTTTACAATTTGTAACTTGCCTTGTATGTTTCCTTCTCATTTCCAATCTAATTCATTATCAAATAAAGTTTGAAAATGATGGGTCCCCCCTTTTCTTTTAGTTTACAGTTTAAAATTCTCTTTCTCTACCCTTGATGATAAATTTATTTGAGGATGATTCATAGCCTATTCAAATCATCCTCAGGTCCCAGTCACCAATGAGCAGGAAAGATTACATATTTATAACAATCATATTTCCCTAAATTTCGCTATGTATTAATGATAAAAAAAAAATAATTTTCGCTATGTATTAACATAAAAAAAAAATTATTTATCTATATATCATAAAATATATTGTGACCTTCCAAATTGGCATCAAGAAGAAATGTGGCAAGTTCACATTGTGCCAACAGTGATTAGGGGTAGCTAATAAGAAAAAAATGAATTGTAGTATAACTTAATATTTTAAGTTTGGTTAAAAAGTTATCAGGATCTTAGTTATGGTATACCAATCATTAAAATTCCTTTTCCTTTATGTATATCTAATAGACGGAATGAGTATCGTTTGTCTATAAGGCCATAATAAATGTTTTTTCATTAAGTTTCTAACCTACTGTTCATTGCTATTCCAAGATCTAACTTGTATGTATGAGTGCAGTCTATTCACATCATCTCACACTTCACACCTCATTTATATTTCTAGTCATCACTCAAAATTATCCATCTTGTAATAGCATTATTTAATTGCCATAGAAATTGTTAATAACTCAGTCATAAATAGACCTCTGGATTAAAGGAAAAACAGATGCACATGCACACACACAATTAGCTAACATGATTTTTTTTTAATTTATTATTTATTAATTATTTATTGCACAAAATTCTTCATTTAAAAATATAAAGGTTATTTTATTTATTATTAATTTATACTTAATATTTTTATTTATTTATTTCAAAACTCTATTCTTAACATTTTCACAAGCAATAAATTCTTGCATATTGTTAAGCTCATTATAAAATAAAAAAAAGGCATGGCTAAGTTACAGAAGACTTCAGAAAGAAAAAGTTTTACAGAAGACTTCAGAAAGAAAACAGTTTTAAAGAAGACATCAGAAACTGTTTTAAACAAAGTAGAATAATTTTCTAAAAGGAAATATAACAAAACAAGTGAATTTAATGGTTTCATTGGATTCCTCACTATCTCTTTAATACAGAAACTTCTTCTATACTACTCAAGAATAAATGCCAATGTATAATTCTGAAGGATACTGGGTATTTTCTAAAATGGAAGGCTAAACGTTCAGAGGTACAACAGTTTTCTAACTTTTATCAGCTAACAATTTGAACTTACTTTATTCATAATGCATAGATATTATTTAGAAAAATCACTAATACAAATTTGTTACAACATATTTTTAATAAATAGTGTGACATTGGAATTGTATAAAGTATTAATAAGAAGAAGAATTGAAACATTTATGCTGGACTATGTAATGGGATATTTGAATGACACTTATTTAATAAATTTCCTATTTTATTGTGGAAGAAGAAAGGCTGAAACAGTAAAATTATTCATGCTAGTTCTCTACATTATCATCATAATTATGTACATTAATTTACCTAACCATTCATACTCATGTTGGAGTGAAAGAATGTATGACAATAATACTTGACAATTATTTACCAGAAGGATATCAATGTGGATGATTAAGTAACCTTGATTTTGATCATCATTAAAGATGTAATAAATGTTGGAATTTAGATAAAACAAAGTTTATAAAAAAAATAATAAATGGATCCAAATACTTGCAAAGGTCGCTTATAATGTCCATTAGGAAATCCTAAGAACATTGGAAGTTATTACAGTTCCTTTTGCCAACTTTATGTTTAACCTGCAGGAATAATATTCGTATTTTTAATATTTGCTATTCTCCTTATAATCGTGAACTACATGTATGTTTCTGTTTATTTAAAGCAGTGTTCTTTAATCCTTGTTTCACGGCCTGGCACTGGGCCGAGGAACTTTTCTGCAGGTCCGTGTGCTAGATGGGCAGTAAAAAGTTTGTAATAATAAATAATAAGAGTTTAAACTTTTAATTAATATAGCCAATTTTTATTTATTTTTTCATCTCATTTTTACCCAATTAAAAAAAAAAGAAAACAGAATGAAAACAAAATCTAATCAATCATTCATAAATTAATTTGTTTTTCTAGTTATCACAGATGTTTATTGGGGGGGTAGAATTAAATTTTTATTACTTTTCTAAAAAAAATTTAAAAGAAAAAGTTTTTTATTATATAAACTCCATATATATATATATATAAAACTTTATCTTATATATTTAACATTGTTGTTTTGATCAGTTATAACAATTATGCTTATCTTTAAGAAAATTTATCTATAGACTTCTGCCAGTTTGCGAAATCTTATCCTTATTTTTGCTGGTCCACGGAAACTTATCCTTATTTTTACCGGTCCGCAGGTGTGAAAAGGTTGAAGACCACTGATTTAAAGTTTCAAATATGAACTAAAAATATAAAAAAGTAAAAAAAAAATTACAAAGGGAACTTTTATTTTAATGACAGAAGGTTTGATATGCATTTCTTCCTTCGCATATGATAGATATACAGATATATTTATTTATTTACGTTTATTTTGACAATAATTTTATTATTACTATAATTGTGTGTATACAATTTCCTCTAGAACTTCTCGGAGAGTTTGGTATAAGTTATACTGACCGGTAATATTTTCTTTTTGTTGTATTATATAAATATTATATATTCCCGTGCTCAAATTATTAGTGCAAAATTAGATGCTCTATCATTATTCATTAACTAGTAATAGTAAACAGATATATGAAAACATAATATGAAAACATTTAGGCCAGTATTGCCAAATGGTTAAGCTTATTTAATAGCATTTACACAAATTTGAATTTCGATATTCATAATCATTTAAAGATATTAGATTCATTCATAATGTAGTTAATGCTAATATTGTCTGATGTGATTTAAAAAGAATATTTCATACATGATAGTATGTTCGCGTGTGTGTGCACTATCATAAATTATTTATAAAAGTCAGATTTACATCTTTGTTTTTTTATCGGTTTCGGTTTAGGAAGATGAAGAATTAAGAGTTTATCTGCTTATAGATTTATTTATATATGAAATGCATTGAGTACATTTGGATGAAGAAGCGATCGAGGGGATGATTTTTGCTATGCGGATTGAGTAATACTCTCCTTGATTATTTATTTGTTAAACCGTGGGTGGTAGTGTATTTTCTTGTTTGATAGCATATGATGAGATAGTTGTATTTCTTAAAGGAAGTGGCAAATGCCCCATTTATTGATGATAAGTCGGCTGAGTTCCGCAACATTTGTGTCCTAAAAGTTGGTAGATATTTATTGAAGAATTAAGTTGGAATTTGGAGTTTTGGTTAACCCTCACGCGCATATATGTGAATATTTATTTATTGTTATTTCCCTCTCCTTCTTCATTCTGGCATAATTATCATCAGATAGTATATGTTAGTTATATCAGATAAATGTTTTATGGATTTCTATAATATGCTTGAACTAAGATTATTAATTTAATGATTAGCTTATTGCACTATCCATATTATGAGGTTATTCATTCCGCAAGTAGTGATAGAAATATAATTAATAAATGTGTTGAGTTTGTGATCTTATAAATGAGCACACATTCAGAAATATGATAAGCCTAGAGATATAAAAAAAGATCATCGCTGGAATTGTAAGTTTTGAGTAATTTGTTAGATCATATCCCATATTATCATTATCTCATTTATTATCATTATTAGTAATTCATCCTCCCAGTATAAATGTAATATTGTATTACAAAATTTTATCTTATTTTAAGGCCAGTTAATAAAATGATTACTTAATTTCATATAACAGATATAGATTTGTAGGCATACGGAAATAGTTTAAATGACATTAATTGATTGCTTGATATCGTTTTCTTAGTTTATTAAAAGCACAGAGTGGGAATAGATGATGTGAATAATAGAATTATTTTGAGTTGCTAATAATTTAACTAATTGAATTGTACATATTATTGAAACCACATATAACAGGCAGAGCCTCCAAATATTAAGGTTATTTTGTGTAATTTAAATGTTATTTTATTGTATCCAAGTGTTATTTAGTCAAGTTTGTAATCAACGTAAATTACTGTTAAATCATCATCAATGTGTCATAAAAGAATGTGTCTTATAATAAATGTTTTGTTGAAGTAAGATTCCCTCTTAATTATTTTATCATATACATTCAATTGACCATATCCACACACACATATGCTCAACACAATATAATTATAATATTTATCAATTTCATGGTATGTGCAATCTATCTCAATACAGAATTAATAGATCCAAACATTGTAAATGCCAAGAATAGATTATATCTTATTTAGATTTGTATCACTTGTCAGTTTAATAATATATGCCATTTATTTAAACAATACAGAATTAATAGATCCAAACATTGTATAATGCCAAGATGTAATTTTACCTCATTTAGAATAGATAATGATGCGAGATAAAATGTACACGATCCTTATCATTGTCTAGCCTTTATTTTATTGTAATAGATGTCAATTTCACAATAGTCCTCATTGATTAATAGTCATATTATATTAGGATTGACTTGTTATTCATATAGCAGAGCACTGAGATTAGTTCATCATTTAATAAACATTGATATAACTGTTCAATCTAAACTAAATGCCAATAGATTGATTATTGTTGCAGTGATCCCAAAACATATTAGATTATTGTTGAAGTGATCCCAAAACATATTAGATGAGTGGCATGATTGTTCTAGCATGTATTTGGATAATGAGAGAATTGAATATATGATTTTAAGTTTCATTTTGATAACTTGGTAAATGCTTATAATACAATTAAATAAACACTACATAATTATTGTTTATAAATACTTCTCTTATCCCCATTTGCATTCTAGATGACCACGATACCCGATAACCCCCAACTGAGCTTAGTCTTATCAATAAGTATAGATGCAATCTAGATTATAAATTTATTCTATCTTGTATAGAATTGGCGCCTGGGCATTTATTTGTGCATAAAGCATATAGGTGAAGAATGAAGAGGTTACAATATATACTGTTAACATCTCTCAAAAAAAAAAAATTTCTACACCAAATTTTTATTCTGCTCATGGTCGTGGAGAAATAATCCATTCACCCTGCTTAGGTGTCCATATTGGGAAAAAATGGTTTATATACAATATGGCATAGAATCAGGTAAAATGAGTGACTCAGGGTAGTGTGAACCAGTTCAAGCCACATGTAGGTTCAGTGCTGTGGAAATAATTAACATGCCCCATGATTGGGTATCCAAACCCGGCTAAAAAAATACTATGTAATGGTCAAGTTTGTATATTCACAAAACAGAATCCAGAGTCCAAGCAAAGAGATCAAAGCTGATCAGAATGAGATGGTGAGTTCCCAAGTCTGACCACACTCCAACTCATTCACCTGTGCTCCAAAACTCAATACCCTATGGATGACACATTTGAAAGTACATTCGCATACCCTTTCTTCACAGCCGACAGATCAGGGATAAACATGAGGCTCAAGGTTAAATATATTGCAAATTAACTAAATTATAACAAACTAACAGTGGAACATGCAAGTTAAGGTTTCTAATTTACTATCAATGCATAGATTGTTCATGACTACTCTATATCTAATTCAGATTGAGTTGGATTGGAATTTGGATAACAAGAAATAATATGACAACAAAATGTTGTTAATATATATTTATTAATTAATAAAATAAAATGAAAAGACAGGCATTACAGCAAATGATAGAGCCACAATTTGTACATACATAATTAATAACAGAGATTGTGCCATTAATAAATATGCCAACTCCTATCTCTAATATGTGGTTGCTATTTATTAAGCAATTATACTAGTCAATCATATTTAATAAAGAGTGTGAGCATATAAACTAGCTTGACAATATAGATTGAATTAAGACTTCAAGATATCTTTTCAGGCTAATGCTGAACATTAAGTGAGGGGAGGCAAAGAGTTGGCTGCTCTAAGAGGCCAACATGCTATGGCACAGGCAAATATTAATCATAAAGTCATCCTACGGATAGATTATTGGATTCAAGGGTTCTTGTGACAAACACTGGTATCCTGGGACCAAGCATCATGTTGCTTACAGGGTGAACATTTAGAGTTTGATGACAGGGGTGTCATATGTTTGCCTGATCTTCTAACCCAGGATTTGTTGATCCCAAAAAGAGAAAATGGGATGGCTTAACCGGAGTCCCACTTTAATAAGAGGCAGCAAAATGTTAATACTTATTTAAATATGTATTACCTGATCCACCAAGCAAGAAAGATGGCATATAAAGTAAAATCATATGCACTCGAACAATAGCTTTGATTAGCTTTACTATCAGAAACCAATTTTTAACTAGCATTACAATACATGTGCTACTAAAGGGGCTAATGATATTACTAATCATGTAATATTACTAATCTTGTTATCACATTGTAATCTATACATCATTAATTATCATTTAAAAAGGGAAAAGTATATTTGAAAGGACTTATTAAATGAATTAATGAATAATTATACTTTTAACTGTTCTCAAGAGTAGTCTACTACTTATTACAACATAAAATTAAAATTGCAGATTGTATTATTAAAAGCATACCACATTATACCTTTAGAATCAAATAAATTACTAAAATAATAACAATAATGAGAGCAAAGAGATTCATTATTATTACGAGTATAGGATTTTGAAACAGCGCAAGCAAATGGTGACATTAAGAAAATAATTATACGAACATACTTTGAAATTATATCATCTCTGAATTTTATTAATAGTTAAGAGCTCGCTGTTTCGAAGCAAATAATCGGCACAACTGCAGTGATAAGTAAGAAATTAGATTAGATATTATTTACATTTGATTATATTTATCTAGCTTTGAAATTTAGATTTAGAATTTTGAAAGTTCAATAACAATTTACACAGAGCTCTGTAATTTTGACTTTTAGTTACTGGTTATTCAATTAAGCTAGATGTACAGGTGCTCAGACTTCAGGTGCAGCAGTGATATTTCTTGGGGTGGTTAATGGCATCTTCTTTTTCTCCATCTGGCAGTCCTGTTGTAGAATGATTCAAGTGGCAGTGTTTCAGTTGTTCAGAACATCCCTGATAGTAAACTCCACTGTTCTCTCCATGAAGAAGCAGTAAAACTCAGCCTTTCTCTAGCCAGACATTTAAAATTTAAACTGGTATGGATTAGGTTAGCAAACACCTATACAAAATGGTGTCTCTCCTCTCCAGCTCCAAAATATAGCCTATTTATATGTTAGAGGCTCAAGCACTTCCTCACAAGGAATTTATTTTGCCTGATTGCAAAAGTTGATTTTGAAACTTTTGTTTAAATTTCTAAGGCATCAAAATTACCCTTAAAAATTACAATAGTGTGTGTCCAATGATTTTATTGAATACCCTTTTATTAAAAATACATTAGTTTACAGCAATTACAAAATTTTTAGATTGATTTGACCACAGGTGTGGTAGTTTTGCCAATTTGTTTATACCTATTTTTGTCTTAAATTGATAAAACTAAAAGCTTTTATTAAAATGAAAACATGCGATCCTATATACGTAATACTATACAGAGTGGATTATATATCTGCATATGAATTTATACTTTAAATAAAATTAATAAATTGACTTTTAATATTAAATATGTAATATAACTTTCTTTCATTATAAGGAATAAAATGTAAACAATTATATACGCTATATCATTCAATATAGCATATGTATACAGTGTTCATTCGTATGTACATATATAATGTTGTACAAGCAGTCATGATAGTACATTTATACATTTGTTTTAAGTATTTTATTTTAATAGTGTTTAAACCTAGCACACATAGGTTGGAAATCAGGTTGAAGATGAAACGGCAAGTGATCAAAAGGATTACCATTTCAGTAGTAATATTTTTGACTTTCACTATCATGTATATTTAATAATTCAATGTTATCTTGGTTTAAAGAGCACTATTCCCAATCACTCTCAATAATTACAAGTTGAAAATTCTCTAATTCTTTTATAAATAGATTGGTCTTAAGGTATGATTGCTTGAAAGTTTTGTCCTGGATTTAGTTATAACCGCATTCTTTATTCAAAGCATTTAGCATTCACTTGATGAATATATCTAAAAGTTTGTTTTCATTTAACAAACAATTTTAACAATTACTTTGATTTTCAACCCTGATATAAAAAAAATAATTTGAATTAATAATATTTTTAAAAATTCACTTCTTTCAGGAAAAAAAAGATAACTTGGCATTTATTTATTCTTTATAATATACACAAATCTTCTACTAACGTACAATTAGTTAACTGATAGTTCAGTTTTCATTAATTAATATCATAGTTTTATTACAAATATTGTCATATTAATATAGCAATTTATATGAATATCCTTGACATACTGTTACTAAATTAATCTGAACTTATCCAAGAATATATTCAGAGATACAAAAATTAAATTCTCTAATTTAACAACATGTTTAGAGAACAATAAAAATTGAAGTAAATAGTTCTGGCAAAAATTGGATTACCAATTTTGAGTCTTCATATATTGAGAAGTTTATGTTTGGATATTAAAAAAATTGTTGAGTCGATTTTACTTGCTAATTAAAGATTTTTAACAAAACTTTTATGTACAGTATTATGATTATTTTTAGTTGAGTACTATAATTTCCAATTTGACTAAATGTGATCTCATTCCTATTCAAGAAAAGCTAAAATTATTTGTGTTTTAAATTGTTGGTCAAATTTATTCAATTAACGATAGTTTAGAGCAGCGATACGGCCCAGCAAGCTTTTATGTGTGGTACAGCAATAAACTGATGGTCAACAGATGTGACAATACTCTTCTTAATTAACAAATAACCATGTGCGATTGATATTTTTTATTGACGCTCTAATAACGTTGTTTTGTTTGTTTTTTTAATTTCACAGATCAGAAGAACCTGCCAAGTCTGTAGCAGAAATGCCGAGTATCTTCATATATGACTTGTACTCACTCTCAACCTGCTATTTTTAGCATTATTTTGCTGATTTTAGCACCTTCAGTATTTTTTTTGCAAGAAAAAAAAAGCAGTAAATATTTAAATTTAATGGGATAATAATGATGTAAATCCGTCTTTCCAAGCTTCTGATTGATTGTTTTTTTTTCTCCGCAAGGGAAACGCTAATCCATGACTTCAACAATTGTATTTCTACATTTTGAATTCGAAAATGAAAACATAATTTAGTAAGTTTTTTTTTTTATCCCACTTGTTTGTTTCTCATATTTTAATAAAAAAATTTACTTTTATACTAAAACATATTGATAAGGAATTCAATGAATTACTTCCGGAATTTATAATTGGATGGTAGCATTTATTATAATTTGACAGTGTTAGATTATTATCATCAATTATAAATAGAAATTTATTTTTTAAAAACCTTTCTGTAATCAGACAAATTATAAATTTCCATTTTAGATACTAAACTAAAACAAATATAATTTTAAAAAGATAAATATATTTACTGCAGATTGTATAATTGACCAATCAGAAGTTTGAAACTTTAATTCAATCAATAGTCCATGTTTTTGAAAGCAAAGTGAAACAGTTTAGTTTTATATGTGAATTAATATACACATAGATATTGAAGCAGTTGACCTGATACTCAGATCAAGCTTCACAAGCCACTCAGAGTCTCCCACCACCAAACCATATTCAAACTCCATCCTTACACATGTATATATATATATTTATTAATGCATATATTTTATATTTAAACTAATAAAGTGATAATTGACGTAGATATATATAAATATCTTTAAATGATTAATTTTAATAAGTGAATATTTTCTTTTGTTTGTTATTTTAATTCATGTGCGTGCGTAAGGGGTGTATATATTATAAGTGATGGGAGATTATTGCTAAAATATAGTTTAAATAAAAAAATTTATATATTTATTGTATATGTCAAAAAGTATATCTAATATATTATTTATTTAAGTCGTGGCGGTCAGAAGAATTGAAGATGACACAATCCTTGTCATAAGATTCTCAAATATAACTAAGACAATTGCCAGAAAACCATTTATCCATCTAAAACTTAGAATTTTTATAATAATGTAAAAATCCTTTAATGAAAATTTATCCATTTTCTGTTTTAAAATCACAAGACTACATTTAAAACAATCATGCGAGAAACTTTTGACAGGATTGCATTATATTTAAATTTCATTCCAACAAAGGATGCATCCGGTCAGAAACTACAAATCTGCTAAGTGGATAAAGTGCCTCGGGTCTGGCAGCTAAGTGGTTTCTAACATCATCAGAAAAAAGAGTATAAATGCTGCTAGATCTGAACCCAGTAAGGAGGAGAGCTAATTTTAAGTTACTGTTGCTAACCCATTCCACGTTGGTCATTCCCAGAATGTCTGAGTAGAAAAGGGACTTCAAGCCACCGTTCCCCTTGACCTGAGACGATCTCCTTACCATGCTGAACCGGAATAACATCGTGCCGCCAGCACCTGACTTGATGCCCATCCAAAGAAGAATGCGTTCCTGCCTCCCTTGAAGACATCACTGCTATAGTTAAACATGTAGGTGTATTCATTCACAATACTTAGTGCTGCTAATTTCTTGCTTATCTAAATTTCATAAATTATAATATTTGTTTTATCATTTAAGTAATATCTTAAATAACTCGTCATATGGCGAGCATTATGTTAATCGATTCTAAACCATAAATTATCTAAATGTAATTCTATTCATCCGATTCACGCTTGCTTTTATAATTATTTTATTTTTATGCGGTAAAATTTTGATATTAATAGTTGTTTTGATTTTATATATGTATATGAAATGTAGAATATTGGTTAACTCCAGTCATACGAGCTATATTTCTATTTCTATAGAAATAGAAGGGGGGTAGATTGCATTAAATCATTTATTTAATAATGTTTCATTAAGCTCGTAGGGTTGAGTTAATGAATAATGAAAGTTTTTCTATTAGTAATCGTGCGGTTCTTATCAATGTATTTTTATTACAAGTCTTATTTTATCTGGGATAGATTTATAAATCTTTTGTTTTCGTTATTGATGTGTCCAAGTTTGCCAAAGTTGGTGAATAATTATTCCTTATTAGCTAATACATTTTTTTAAATAAAAATAAGTTAGGAGGGTAGGGGAGATTTAAGCTATAATAAAGTGACTAAAAGTTTATTGAATTAGTCTTATAATTTGATATGGAAGTATAGAAACTGTATTCACGCTATAGATTTACTAAACCATTCGTAGGCCGTAACTATTATTTTTAAATGTCTAGAAATATTATTATTATCGCTGCATTGTTTGCATAAATTAGGAAGCCACTCTCTTCCGATTCGCCCGTACCTCACCCTGGGGAATCTTGTCATTCCTGATTCACCTGCACCTCACTCCAGGGAATCTTGAATTATTTCGTCGTAGGTCCAAATCAGGAGTATGGCCTAACTCCTGGATATTTTAGCTAGCATTGTGGGAGCTCTGCATTGATAGCCGGACCATTGCAACTTCACACCTAGAAAGTTCGTTCTAAGTATTAGTCCGCCTGAAGCGGCATACTTCATCGTCGTTGTTCTTTCATTTATAAAGTGTAAATCGGCCAAGATGCCGTATCTGCCTTCCTAAGATATATGCATGCACTGCCATTCTCCACTTATATTTATATTATGCCTAGTTAGTAAATTCTATAGTGTTAAATACACCTACTAACCATTTATCTCTTAAGTAATTTCGTTGGAGTTTTAATCCAATTATTTCAAACTGATCTCCGCTCCTCTTACAATTAAGCAAAGGTACCAAGTTAGTTTCACATATGTGATTCGAAAATATTATATGAATAAAATATTTAGTTCAATATGTTTCAAATAACCGTTGTTTCTTTAAAATGAGTTATGAATTATTTTGTTAATAACCTTAATGAAAAGTGTCTCCACGTAATACCACGGTTAAGTTATTATTTAATGAATTAGTGAAACCTTTGCAATCGTAGTCCTGCCTTATGGTATTATATATTGTAATGAGCACAGATGACGTTACATTGTGTTTTATTATTAAACAAGTTAAAATAAGAAGTTCGCATTTAAAAATTTTCTTTAAGAATTAAAAATTGAAATTAAATATCTTAAACTCGTATATATTAAATCGCACAGATAAAAAAAATTATTAAAATAAAACTGTATTAAAAATAGAAAAGGTATTTTAAAAACAAAAACTTAAAAAGATTTAGAGATAAAAATATATCTTTGATTTGGAAAACAGGTTAATTAATCAGAAATGGAAATGATAAATTTAATTAGTCAAATGTAAACCAGCCTTGGGCATTTAAATGTAAAAACATCGGTCAGATAGGAAAACAATAGAAACTTTTAGCAAATGAAATAAATCCATTGGGAAATCGGACCTCAACGAAAAGGATCATCGCATCGATGACGTAATGCCAAGTCAATCCTTCGAATACGTATAAAAGGAAAATTTGGAAATTATTAATTAGTGACTGGAAATTGATTATTATGATGTGACTATATGTAGTAGTACGGAGTTGGAGGTGAAGGAATTGACAGACGCACTGTCAATTCTTTCAGTTGTTAAAGAAAGGAGAAATGAACTATCGTTTCCTACATTGAGGACCAATTAAATTAAAAAACCTCCGAATGAATAAATAAAACATCGGCTAAATGTATACCAATATCTTCAGGACGGCGTGGGAATTCCCGTTCAAACTTACAAACGACAGATAAAGATGAACTGTTTAAAACCGTAAGAACTTTACAATTAATGAACATTAAATTAAAAACTTTTCGTATTTAAAATAATTGCATTAGTTTCCTATCTGACTAAAGTAGTTAAAATGTTATTTGATGTATTTTTTTATTTATTTGTGTAAAACCATTTCCATTTATTTAATTTTGTTCTTTAAGTTTATTATGATTTCTGTTTTCCGTTAAGTTAAATTATATAAATGTTAAACTTAAGTCGGGCATGAATGGCTGTATAGATTTGTAAAGTTATATTAGGGGAGGGTAATCTTAGGTTATTTGTGTCGTTGTTAGATTGGGTCAATGGATTGGATATATTGATGTAGTTAGTAGATATAGTCGGAGATTCGCTACTGGCAGAATCGCTTCATACGCCGCACTCTCCCGTTTTGCCTATGGAAGGAATTATGAGACGCAGAGCGCAGTTCCTTTCTATGGAGTTTTTTTTTTTATTGTTCTTCTCGTTGGATAGAAGTAATATTCCTATCTAATGAAAGTCAATATCTTCTCTTAATCTTTTTGGTGCTGCCGTATTCCGTATTACATTGAATACATCGATGTATCAGATGAATTGATGCCAGTTTGACTGCGAATTTTAGCCTAAGGTTAAATAGGGATAGAATATTTTATTTTCAAATGCAAATCTATGTGGTCTATTCATTCTTGACCCTAAATAAAAATGCATTAAATTTAAGTTGTTTATAGACACTTGCATGGATTGGCTATCGGTTAAGTATGTTTTGGGTTTTCATATTTGATCAAAATATATAGACATTCGATAAATAATGATACCTTATGGTGAGTATCTAAAATGTATTTATTCGGATGTCTTTTAAGTTATTGGTGACAATGCAAGTATCTTATGGTGAATACTATTGGGTTACGTATAAATTTCCCTCTGCAATTGTCAGTAATCAATAATTTTGTATTTTGATCGTTTATGTTTATTTTGAAATGGTTTTGACATTTAAATTTTAGCGTTTAGTTTTTTACTTTTATTTGCGAACTTTTAAGTTTTTATTTTAAATTAATGTAACGACATATTTATATATCGTTACATATTGGGCCCACGTTGGGCGCCAATGTGTAACGATATATAAATATGTCATTACATTAATTTAAAATAAAAACTTAAAAGTTCGCAAATAAAAGTAAAAAACTAAACGCTAAAATTAAAATGTTTGTTAAACGTATATACATTCGCACAGATGCTAAACTTTAAAAATATTTTTTTTTTGTTTATGAAAAAAATATTTTTAAAGTTTAGCATCTGTGCGAATGTATATACGTTTAACAAACATTTTAATTTTAGCGTTTAGTTTTTTACTTTTATTTGCAAACTTTTAAGTTTTTATTTTAAATTAATGTAACGACATATTTATATATCGTTACATATCAGTAAACTTCCTCAAAAAACAAAAACATTAAAAAAAAAGAATTTACTTAGTGTTAGTAATTACGTTACACAAATTGATTATATATGAAAATTTCAAAAGGACAAAACTTTTTTTACAAGACAAAACAGTAATTACACACAAATATAATGATTAAAAAAATTGACTGTTGATTCCCTATTACCAGCTAAATCTCTGCCCCCTCCCTTCCAAGTTTCATTTCTCCTACCTTTAACTATTACTTAGGCAAGTTGAACGATTAGATTTTAATTTAACAAGACTTTTTTTTAAAAAAAAATATGATTTAGATTTATTATTACGTTTTATTTATTAGTTTTTATTCCTCGAATTTATCTCTATATATGCGCAATTTTTTCTTACTGGCAGCACTTTTTAAACAAAACTTCAAACTGCAACTCCACGTCAATACAACAAATATATTTATACTAATTTCAGAAAAAATATTACGGGCATGATTTTCAAGGTACTCGTGGTTTATTAAACGTCAGGCCCCACGTTGGGTGCCAATTATACTGATCGAAATGAAAGTGAAGATCGAATCTAACCGCAAAAACAATATCTGCAACTACCAGGGCGCCATCTAGGCATTTGAGCCTAGAAAAATTTATAGAGTAGGCAGATACGCGCTGTTAAGATTCCACTTTATTTAAATATTCTGATCGTTAGCCCAAGTCACTAGCTCAGCGGAGACGCAGAGATAAAAATCTATAAATTTTATAACTTAAATATAAAAGAATAAAAGCCACTGCCAGAAATTAACACATAAAATATTTATTTACGCACATATAAAATCATTCTCAATTCGAGGAATAGGTTTAACATTTTTCGATTTTTATATTACTCTTTAATTGTACATTTACATAAATTTCAATGAGTTTAATATTTTATTTAGATGGTCAAGTATGAATAGACTACATAGATTTGCATTTGAAAAGAAAATATTCTTCCCTGATTTAACCTTAGGCTAAAATTCGCAGTCAAACTGGCATCAATCCATCTGATACATTTATGTATTCAATGTAGCATGAAAATACAACAGCACAAATATACTACACTGTCAGGAATGGACATCTGAACAGTATAGTTAGAGAAAACATTGACTCTTGTCCAATACAGGGATATGACGTCTGTATAGCAAGAAGAACAATAAAATAAAAACTCCATAGGAAAGGGACCGCGATCCTTTTTGCCGACTTACAATCCCATCCATAGGCAAAGGGTTGGTGCGGTGTATTCAGCGATTCTGCACGTAGCAAAACTTATACTACATCTACTAATTACACAAATATATCCAATCCATTGACCCAATTCAACAACGACACAAATAACCTAAGATTACCCTCCCCTAATATAACTTTACAAATCTATATAGCCATTCACGCCCGACTTAAATTTAACATTTAGATACGTTCGCACAAATGCATTTTATAAAATTTGTTTTAAAATGTTGAGTACAGATCAGCTGCACAGATTCCACGGTCAAAAACATTCCAAATTAAACACAACCGATCAAAATACAAAATCATCGATAAACGTCACTTGCATAGGGAATATACAAATCCCATTAGCATTCATCGTAAGATGCTTGCAGTGATATCGTTGACATATATTCCAATCGAATGTGAAAACCACAACATTATCAACCGCTAACGAATCTATGCAACGTCTATACCCAACCTTAAATTTCATCAATTAAAATTTAAACAACAAACAATTTATACAATAAGAAAGAAAAAAAAATGGAAATGATTTTTATCAATCGGAAAACATATAAAATTAAACATTATTAATTTGATTTAAAAACTTACAAAAGTCAGATAAGAGTCCATTTTAACATTTAAGTTGGCTTGTTTATTAATTTGTAAAACTTGACAAAAGTTCGTAATTGATTTTAATAATTGTTCATTTCATATAGCTTATGGCAGAAGAGTCCAGGTTTCTGCTTTTAATTCCCGCGACACCTCCATTGGAAGATAATGTCCTGGAGATGGCAATAGCTGGTTCAAGGTATCACAGTCTTTTCATTTTTCTTTTAAATAGAGAGTGTGGTATGTGCGTCCTACCACAATTCTCAAACACACAATGCTGGAACTGCCCGAAAAAACTGTATTTCCCTTTTTATATTATCCACACAGATACAATCAACAAAACGTCACTAATCCATCACTTTCGTTAGGGTCCGAGCCAAGGCTTAGTGCTTCCATTGGTCAAGCTAATTTCTTTTTATTTTCTTATCTATTTTTTCATCTGACTTTTTAATTACACAGCTTTTAGATAATTAATAAACAATCATTTCCATTTACAGATTACAGGAATTAATTAATACCTGTTTTTATTTTAACTTACGTTATTTTTTTATTAAAATATTTTTATATTTCAATCTTGTATTTTTTTATTAAAAAAAATACGTTCAAATACTTTTTTTTTTTGTTCATGAAAAAAATATTTTTAAAGTTTAGCATCTGTGCGAATGTATATACGTTTAACAAACATTTTAATTTTAGCGTTTAGTTTTTTACTTTTATTTGCGAACTTTTAAGTTTTTATTTTAAATTAATGTAACGACATATTTATATATCGTTACAATATATATGAATTTCGTCTACCACCAGATAAATGTACTGTCTTAGTAATGTAATTTTTAAATATTTTTCATGCGCTACTGCACTATAGAAATGTATTAAAGCAAAATCAATATTAAATGCCATTTTAGCCTTCATTTATAAAACTTGTAAACTTATGAATATTTTTACATGCGCTCCCGCACTATATAAGGGTATTAAAGCAAAATCAATATTAAATGCTATTTTGTCATTCATTTATGAAACTTATAAATTTTTGAATATTTTTTTCGTGCGCTCCCGCACTATCAAAATGTAATAAAGCAAAACCAATATTAAATGCTATTTTAACTTTCATTTATAAAACCTGTAAACCTTTGAATATTTTACATGCGCTCACGCACTATAGAATTATGTTAAAACAAAACCAATGCAGAATGTATTTTACTACTTACTCATAAACATGTAATTTTGAATATTTCTACATACGCTTCCGCACTATATAAATGTATCAAGCCAAATCATTTAAGGGTTACGTTATGGTAAATAAATTATGTAAACAACTGCAAGTTATTATTGATAAATCATGTAAATTTTGAATAGTTATATATATTACAACTGCACTATGTATCCGTCTGTATTAAAGACATTAATGGTAAATATATTTTTGATTCTTTTGTAAACTCACTCTGCAGTGTGAAATCGTAAAGTATAAATGTCTGAATCATTTAATAAATCTGTGTCATAAAATATTATCTCGTATTCGAATCCTATCATTTAGTTAATATAGTTTTTAGATCTTAGTTAAGCTATCTCTTGGTTCACTCAATATCTCCCAAAAATCATCATCATTTGTAGGTCTCATGTAATACGCTGTAGCTCTGGGCCGAGAAATAATTAATTTACATGATATCACCGTGGGTGTTATTCATAGTGTTATAGATTTAGTGAATGGGCGAACAGGTTCGAATTCATGAGTGCTCTTGACCTAGATATCTCTGGCATGATTGGATTCAGGGTACTTTTGCTCAGATTCTAAGTCTTGTTGAATGGATATACATTTTCAACCGGTACAGTGGATTTTTTTTTCGGGCTTGGTGACCCAATCGTGAGGCTTGAATTAATACCACAACCCTGGGCAGGATGTTTATATATATATATTTTGTAAATATTGGAAAATATGTGAGTTTTTGGTTGTTTTTTTTTCCTTTTTCATATATCTGGCATTTTATATATGCATACTCTGAACATAGTTAGAAATTTTTTTTTTTATTCATTATATATGTATGTAGAAGATTTCAGTAGTTGTAGTAATATGCTGAATGATTTAAGTGCCATCAATGTTAAAGCACATATGTAAAAAAAAAAAGAAAAGGGATTAATATTCAGCACACTTTGTTAATGCATACTTCTTGTACTTGAGAATTGAGTGAGCCAGCTTCAAATTGTACATTCTGTAGTACTGTGTTGACTGGCGCCCTCATATAAATTTGTCAACACATGTTATTTGAGAGTACAGAATGAGATAATGGATTCGAATCTGGATAATTGGGTTATAGCAAAGAATCTATAAAGTTAATACATACAGTAAAAAAAAAAAACATGTAGTAAAATCTAATAATTATGCTTCAAGTTTGCTCTAGGTGCCAAAGAATGACCAAGATAGGATGGAAAGTGGACAAAGCCAGCAATTAGGTAATATTTTTTTTATTATTTTTTTCTTTCCATATTTTGTATTGATAGTAAACATAAGGATAGTCATAAAGATGCATCTAGTATATATGTAGTAATAATAGGAGGCAGATCAGGAAAAAAATGGGGAATTTAGTATAATGGTAGGGTAGGAGATAGTGGAAGATGGGGGAGGGTTATCGTGTTAGTGATAGATATAAACAGTTAGCAACCCAGTGATAGCGAATTTTCTTAAAAGATAATTAGTGAATTAGCCAAGAGTTACTATAAAATGGAGAATGAGAATGAAAATAGCGGCTCAGAAAGTGAAGGCAGTCATCGTGAAGTAGAACAAGAAAGTGTAATAGAGACCTGTAGCCCAGAGATTACTTTCAAGAATCCAGAAAACTTAATGAATACTAGGAAGCTAGAACCAAGAACAGAAAAAAGCAGTCCTGATTGGATAATGATAATGTGCAGCATGTTCAAGGAACAAGCTGAAGAATTTCATAGACAAGCTGAAGAATCTAGGAGACAATTCCAAGAGATAAGAAAAGATATGCAATGGATAGAAAATTGGGCTAGACAGAATCATAGAGAAGCAACACCAAATATACGAGATGCAAAAGACAAGTGCCATCAGATGCATGATCGAGTTCAAGGCTCTGAAATTATAGTTAATGAACCGCAACAGAGCATCAAGATACATGATGAAAAATTAAATGATCAAGAGAAACAAGAAGAAATTAAGGATCAAGTGTGCAAAATGGAGGTAAATGTAAAACATGGACAAGAAGCATGTAAAAAGGAGATGCAAGAGATGAAAGAAACAGTCCAAGAGAGACAAGATAAAACAAGTTCAGAGTGGGAGACTATAGAAGCCTTGCATCAAGAAAGGGAGCAAGTGAAATTAAATAAAACCACATTATGTGACAGAGATGGATCATCTAGAATTGATAATGCCCAGATAGAAGCAATATGCCATCATCAGCAAATAGACAAAAATGAAGACCCCCCCCAGACAAAAAACTTGAAATAAGTAACCTAGGCAACCAAGGGATTATCTCATATTCAAATCCTATCATTTAGTTAATATAGTTTTTAGATCTTAGTTAAGCTATCTCTTGGTTCACTCAATATCTCCCAAAAATCATCATCATCATTGTAGGTCTCATATAATACGCTGTAGCTCTGCGCCGAGAAATAATTAATTTACATGATATCATCATGGGTGTTCATCCATAGTGTTATAGATTTAGGGAATGGGCAAACAGGTTCAAATTCATGAGTGCTCTTGACCTACGTATCTCTGGCATGATTGGATTCAGGGTACTTTTGCTCAGATTCTAAGTCTTGTTGAATGGATGTACATTTTCGACCGGTGCAATATGTAGTATTTTATATCAAACTATAATTTAAACATCATAATGATGCCTTCAAGCAACAAACGAAAATTATCGGATGAAAATAGAATGTTTCAAGACAAATGGGAAGAGGAATACTTTGTTGTGTTGAATAACAAAGGTTTAGCAATGTGTTTGATTTGTCGAGAAAGTGCCACATTAAAAAATATATAATATTGATCGTCATTACTCCACTAAACATAAATTGTTTAATGACACTTTTGCTCGTGGGTTTTTAATAAGAAGTAAAAAATTCGCTTTCTTCAAGAAATCATTGCAACAATAACAAAATGTTATGTCAGTGGCAATCTCACAAGAAGCAGTGGTGATATGAGCATCATACAAAATTTGTTATATACTTGGCAAAAATATGAAACCATTTACAGATGCTGAAGTTGTGACAGAATGTTTCCTAAATGCTTCGAATATATTATTTGATGAATTTAATAATAAAACTCAAATATTAAGAAATTACAACTGTCAGATTCTACCTGCATTAGACATATTGAAGATATTGCAAACATATTTTTGATAATATAATAGATTTGAAAAACTGCAAATATTTTAGTTTGGCTGTTGATTCTAGTACTGACATTTCAGCAACATCACAATTGCTATTTTCGTCTGATACTGTACGGAACAATTCAATTTGTGAAGATTTTTTGAAATTTCTTCCTATGAAGAATCAAACTAGAGGTAGTGATTTTCTCACTAGTATTTGTACTTTTCTGGAGAAGATTAATATTGAAATAAAAAAATTGATTTCTGTGTGCACTGATGGATGTCCTTCAATGATTAGATTAGAAAAAGGATTTGTTTCCCTATTAAAAAAGAAATATAAGCTAACAAATCTTTTATCATTTCATTGTTTAATTCACCAAGAAAACTTGGGGCCACATATATCCATTAAAGAAGTAGATGCTGTAATGAAAACCATCATAAACATTGTGAATTATATCCGAACCCGAGAATTAAACGACAGAAAATTTAAAAATATTTTGGAAGAAATAAATAGTAATTATGGTGATGTACTTTTGCATACTTTGGTGAGATGGCTAAGCAGAGATAAAGTTTTGAATCACTTTTTTTTTTATTATATCATGAAATTATTTCATTTTTACAAGAAAACAATAAATCTTATAATGAGCTTGACAGTGATGGATGGTGGTGTCTTTTAACTTTTTTATGTGACATCACAGAAAAACTTTGTGATCTTAATATTAGTTTGCAACGTGAAAATAAAATTATTTCACAAATGACAAATAAAGTATTTGCTTTTGAAGAAAAACTAAATATTTATTACCAAGATATACAAAAACCAAATACTACATCATTTTCCAACATTGACAAATGCTAACCAAGATGATATTGACATTTCTTCAGAAACCTATATAATTATTTTAAATTATTTAGGTACCTTATTGAAAGAATTTAAAAGTAGATTTCAAGATTTAAGAAATATTAAGAATTGACTTTTGCTTATAAAAAATCCTTGGCATTTAGAAATAGCAACTATTACACA
Source organism: Epiperipatus broadwayi (assembly GCA_028023455.1). Classification (NCBI taxonomy): domain Eukaryota; kingdom Metazoa; phylum Onychophora; class Udeonychophora; order Euonychophora; family Peripatidae; genus Epiperipatus; species Epiperipatus broadwayi. Next base: position 2,664,336 of record JAQFVV010006337.1, read on the forward strand.
ATTAGCTGCATTTGGACATGATTATGTTAAGCTATTTAACGAATTTGTTGAATTTAAAAATGGAACAAATTTGGAAGCCATTTTTAAAGAGAAAAGAGAGGGAAAGGAGTATATGGAATTTTGGAAATTAGTGCCTGAAAAATATAAAATTGTTAAAGTGTGCACAAATGTTGCTCATATTGTTTGCATCAATATATATTTGTGAGTCATCTTATTCGAAAATGAAATATGTGAAAAATGTGCATAGAAACAGACTTACTGATTCACACCTTGATGATATAATAAGAGTAGCATGTAGCACATATAAACCAGATTTATCTAAAATTGTTAAAAGTTTATCTCGATATCAAAAATCATACTGATATTTAAATAAATGTTTATATCAAATAAAAGTGTTTGTGTTTTATTAATATGCTAATTCTAAGACATAAAGTGATCCACAAGCTATGGTATGCATGAATTGAGAAGTCAGACTTTTTTTTTTACATGACACCAATTGTTTGTTGTGGCCCGCTTGATGTAGCACACAAATATATGTGGCCCAGGAAAGAAAAAGATTAAGTATCCCTAGTTTAGAGGAATGCTTTGCTTTATGTATATTCCATATTTATAATATGACTTTCTTTTAGATTTAGAATTTTACTTTGGATTTTTTTTTTACTAAGATTAATAATAAATTTTATTTTCAAAAAGAAATTTAATATTATCTTGCAATTAGGTTTATTTTAAATACCCAGACCTAAGATTTGTTAGTTTTTTGATATGCTATGGGCATTTGTTTCTTTCTTACACTATTTTTTTTTCCTCCTTTCTATTTAAATTTATCATGTAACCTTCAGCTTTCTCCATTTATTTTGCTAATAAGTAAATTTGAAAAAAAAATCCCCTTAAAATCCCCATCATTTCAATAGTAAATATCATTCTTAGTTACACTCTTCTTGTTCTCTTAAAACTTAAAATCAATTCTATCATTATTAAATTACAGTGTGAATATATATATATAACAAAATGTGAATATACAGATTTAAAACAATTCTTGGATTTATTTTGAATTAATATTTTCCAATGAAATTTATTCTATCACCTAGAATTTTTCTTAGTTAAATCTTCCTCTTGCAATGTTCAAACCATGTGAACATTATTTCCAAGCTATTTTTTAATCATAAAAGCCTTATTAATCTTTATCTCTTTCACTTCTTATTTTAATTCATAATTATATCTTGTTTATCCTATAATAATAAATCAATCCCTCATATCATAACTATTCTTTTGCTGCTTGTTTTTTCAATTTTGTTATAAATGCTTTCTATCTTATCATCATCATATTCACTACTCATTAAGTATATATATATATGAAAAATCTGCAGAACTTATATAGAACAGCTCTCAACATCAATTATCTATTATCTATAGTTATTTTTAAGAGCAGCAATCCATACTTTTTTTTTTTTTTTTACTCATGAACTATCTATTGTAAGCTTGAATAAATCAAATGACACCAGAAAATAGTCCACACAATTTGTATATCTATAGTTAATGGATTTTGTCATGTGAAATTTTGGTACACTTTTATTTACATACCTAGAAATCATATTTAATTCTTTTATGTCCGTATGAAATTTTCTAACTTGTCTATATAAGTATAATGATATGATCCCAAGCCAGTAACATTTTAATACAAACTTTATCATCTAAGATGAAGTACATCAAAAAAATAGTACATGATTCTCTTATCTTTCAATCAATAAATGCTTTTAGGAGTTTCCTTAGATAATATAGCACTAACACATTCAATACGAAATTAAATGTAGGACCACTATTACATTAAGAACTACTTGTATTTAATGTGAGATAGGATAAATTCTGGAAAACAGTAACTTGAAAATGACACAATTATCAAGTATTTCTAGAAATCTGTAAACTTAAAATAAAAATGTATATATATGCGGTGTATAACCACTTTAAATAGTTCTCTTCAGAAGGTTTCTGTATTCCAAAAAAAATCAATGCACTTGGTTTTAACATTTGGGAAGGATACATGTGAAAAGGGAATGGGAAGTGGAAAGGGAAAACGGTGTGTGGACTGGCCTGGACTACACACCGTTTCCCCTTTCCATTTCTCATTCCCTTTTCACATGTATCCTTCCCCTCTTACCATGTTGCTCCTGAAATTTCAATTTATCTTATAATCACTCCCTTGTAAACTTTTTCTAACTGTATCTGTTTTTCATTTTTTACACATTTATTATTTATTATTTTTCGCAAAATATTTATAAAATATTAATTATTTCGTATGAATAATTCAGATTTTTGAAATAAAAATGTTAAGATAACCATTTTATAAACAGTAATTGGGACTTTTTTCTAAGTTGTTTTAAATTGCCTTTCTAATTGAAAATTGGAGATGCCACAAAGAAATACTATTAGCAAGATGTCAATCATATGAAGCCCAAATCTAGTCACTTAAAAAAGATATGAATAAAAGTTATGAGTAAACAGAGATCTATGAAACGATGCATAAAGAATATAAAAAGGAGAAATGTAGTAACTAACAAAAACATTGGGGAAAAAAGCAGGATGATAAGTATTTTTCCAGAAGTGAAGAATCTTATGTAGAGATGGGCAGGATATATAATGAGAACACGAGATAAAAGATGTCTGCATTTACCACTAAATGGTTACAATATAATGGAAAGAAAACTAGAAAAAGACTAAAAAGAAGATAGCATAAAAAACTAAGGAGTTATGTAGCAATCATATAGTTGAGATTAATCAAAAAGAAGATATTAACAAAAAATACTAGGAGAGGCTTTTATTCAGCAATGAGTCAGTTTTGGCCAACAAAATCCAGAAGAAATATATAGAAAAAATTATCACAAATTAAAAGAAGGTATTCAAAATCCTATTTTTAGAAAAATGTCACATTGGATCAATTACAAATAAGATTTGCTATTTTAGAAAAATTGTCAAATCAATGTTTCTGAAAAATCAAACATTTGAGTTACCTTTATAAACAAAAATCAAAGAGGCTGCAATCAAGTACGAAATATTTTGTTTTCTGGTTAGTTTATTGTAAACTGTTGTTACAATTGTTAGTGTACTCAAAATCTTTTGATAAATGTAAGCATTAAGAGAGTAAATCAAAACGGATAATTAAAGACGAATTATTCCAATTAAAATTTTAATAATAAAATGCTTAGAAAATATCACCAAGACTGTATGTTTACATATATATATATATATGAAGAGAGACAGAACAAATCTAAGATTAAAATATTGGGATTTTTTTTTTTAAATAAAAGTGTGGAAAATGATAAATGAGGCAATAACACCAAAAGTAGCACTGCAATAAGATTTTTCTTTAGCTTAAATGCAATAGTTACGTGTTTTAATACTGGCATAAAAATTTTTAAAGGCAATCATCATTTCAAAAGACATTAGAAAACAATGCATTATCTTTTCTATCTAAAATGAGGAATGTCAAGAGAAATATCAACAAGATATAATATATCACCAAAAGCAATTATTAAGCATGAAATATTTTGTAAAAGAAAAATGAAATACTTCATGAAAAATCTTTTACAATTGAATATGTCTGATTACTCATTTGCCTTGATAACACATTCAAACATTAATGGAATAAATATATTGCTCAATTCCTCCCTCCTCCATAAAAGCAAAAGCAATCAAAAGGGATGATTATATTTTAACAAAAAAAAACTGGATTTTTAGCAATGGATGGTGGCATATACATTAATCCATTGAAGAATTAAACTATTGCTGTTATGAAATAAGAATCGAAAATGAAGTTACTTTTCTGTATTATAAGGTTTAGTGCATTAGTAGACTGATAGGCTCAAATAAACATTTCCTGGGCTCAAATTTAAATTCTAAAGGACAAATGTTACGTTCATATTTTTTTTTTCCTTTAAAAATTTACATTACTGGACCTACTTATTTCCAGTTTTTGCAATTTATAAATTGAACTAATAATAAATAAGCAAAAACATATTCACGTATGGATGGAAAGAATCTAGTTCTATCAGGAAAATAATACCCATGCAAATTTTACATTTTTATAATAACTGCTCTCTAGTAACAGAAAATAAAACTTCTTCATTATAAACAGCAAGTATATGTTTGAAAAAATATTTGCTTTATGAGGAAAATGTGTTTCTATGTAGAGCTTTAAACATTTCGGTAATTGTGTTTTTTAATTAAGAAAAAAATAAAAAATATTAAGTATTTGCTAAACAATGCTAAAAATTTATTTTTCATAAGTGTGTGTTTTCAGCATGACAAAACTTATCTGTCTAACCCAAACTAACTTTAGGATTTTAAACCTTTAGCTAATAATAGTTAGATACCCATTTACCAGTCAAAACTCAATAGCGGAAATAGTTTGTATGTGAGTCATTTACCTGAAAAATAATCCTAAGCCTTTATGATCTAAAAAAATTTCTAAAATCCACTCAGTCCAGGCTTTATTTTTTGATTATGTGCATCACAGACAGATATGGTATTAGAGCATTTATTACATACTTCAAATTAAAAAAAAAAAAAAATGTAATGTTTTAGGAATACATCTGGGTCTCTTTTTATGTGGATTTTTTTAATGCAATTTTGAAGTTATGCGATTCATGTTTCTTCTTTTTATGCGGTTTTCTTTTATGTGATAAAGAAGTTCATATTTCACTTGAAATCGGGATTTCCCCATTCTATATACACACATTATATTTAACATACTTTAAATGCCTGTTAGAAAAAGGTTTGGCAATAAATTTAGATACTGTAGAGATTTAGAAAAAGATAATGAAACAGAAATGGAACCTGTTCGTTTCAAAGCAAAAATGATTCGAGAAAGTCTTCAACTTTCTAATCAATTGGACAAACATTTTCTTGTTACTAATTATGAATGAGCTCTTAAATTCCAAGAGCTAAATAGTTGTATGTCTGGATATCGCGAGCTTCATAAACAATTAGTAAAATCATCATCTCAATGTTTAATCACCAATTATATTGTCGACAGAAAACTATTAATAATATCTTTTAGACTGAAAAATTTTTTATTGTTGAATGAATTAAAGTTTTAAACTTTTGATTGGTTCAATTACAGAATCAGCAGCAAATATATATTCATCTTTTAATATTAAACTTGTTTGTAAAAAGCAAATTAATAATTTGTCAGATTATAAAAAAGAACAAAAGTTTTTTCAAAAATAAATTTCTATTTATAATTATAAAAATATTCTATAGCAGAGAACTTCATAACCTATTAAAAAATGCTGCATACATCATTGATTTCTTTCTCAATTTATGTTCATGTAAAAGTAAAGAATTTTTACTAAAATTTTAACTATTTTTCTAAAATAATTATATTTTCAGCATATTTTATCAAAATAATTTATAATATGTAAAAAAATACAAGTACTCTAAAATATACAATTTTGTTTTGAATATCAAAACAAAGAACTAGGAGCTGTCAAAATTCTTGTCAAGCATTCCCTTTGGTTCAAAATGAGCAACAACAAATCAGCACCCTATGGTACATTTTAAGCTTTAAAAAGATTGTAAATTTGCTATCAATAACAAAGCTGTGAATAAAAATTTTGAGTTGATGCACCTGTTTGGTTAATTAAACACAGCACGAGACTGAAGTTGTCACTAATTGTATTTCCTCTTGTGACGAAGCTGATTTCTTATCAGTTCATAAATGTACCTGCATATTGTCAAATAGTGATAATGATTAAAATATATATGAAAAAATGTAAAATAAATTACACATAAAAACATATTGTTTTGAATAAAATTAAATAGTTAAAATATCAATTTTTTTCAAATATTTGAAATTTTTTATTAGTCATACTTTATTTCCTTATTTTTTTATGCGAATTTTAAAGTAATTTTACCTTGTTGCTTTGCTTTTATGCAATTTTTGAAAATTATGGAATGTATCCCACATTTTTCAATGTAAGTTAAGTCTATTTTTATGCGATTTCTTTTATGCGGGTTTTTTGTGGAACTTATCTACCACATAAAAAGAGACCCAGGCATATTAAAAATCCAATAAATTAAAAAAAAAAAAAAAATGATGAAAACATTCTAAAAAAATAATTTGTCATTTTTGAGGTTAAAAAAAAATTATTTTGAAGAGAACTAAATGTTTTCAAGAACACAAATGAATATACATTAAGATTTCAACTCAAAGAAAAGAAGGCAATGAGTTACTATGACTAAGCAATAGTACTTATTAGATTATAAATAAATAAGAAAGCAAAACTTCAGTTATTAATGCAGTTATCACTTAAGTAATATTTTTAACTTCATATAAATATTTTTTTATTTATTTCAACTGCTCAGAAAGCCAAAGTAACACTGAAGCACCAAAGTGGATAGTTGAGTACGTCAACAGAATTCAAATGATCGAACCAAGATACCTTCTCCATTCCTTTTTATTTTAATCAGTTGAAGATCAATCAAATATAATCAGTTCTTGACTTCCATACTCTCACTACTGGGTGGAACTGCGGGAGGTAATACTAATTTCAATTAAAGACTAATTTAATTTTAAATACTTTATTTCTAAAAACAATAACATTGAATTTGTTTATATGAGGCTATAGAAAGAAATTTACTGTTCACTGAAATGAGATCCTTTTGGTTTTCTTTGAAGATTTATATAAAAAATAATGAGTTAATTAAGGAAATTAAGGAAAAAGTTAATAATTATGATAAATATAGAATGACAATGATTAAGATAGATATAGTGTCGATATACACGAATTGGGTTGTAGGTAAAGTAATAGATTTAGCAATAAATAAATATATAGAAGATGAAGAAAAAGTAATAGAAATACCAATAATTAAGTTAAAACAAATTATGAAGTTATGTTGTAAAGAAATAACATTTGAATTTAATGAAGAATATTTTATACAGAAAAAAGTGTTATTGATGGGAGGGGCATTGAATGGAATATTAAGTAATATATAAATATATAGAAGATGAAGAAAAAGTAATAGAAATACCAATAATTAAGTTAAAACAAATTCTGGAGTTATGTTGTAAAGAACTAACATTTGAATTTAATGAAGAATATTTTATACAGAAAAAAGGGTTATTGATAGGAGAGGCATTGAATGGAATATTAAATAATATATATATGGAGAAAATAGAAAAAAACATGATGGATGAGGAGATTGGTCCAATAATGTTAAAAAGATATGTAGATGATTATCTATTAATTTTTAATAGAAGTGAAAGACAAATAGATAAGTATTTAGATAAAATTAATAAATTAGATAAGAATATTAAATTTACATTGGAAAGAGAGAAAGATAATAAGTTATTATATTTAGACATATTATTAACAAAAACATATGACAAAGAAAGATATAGAATAGAAACATCAGTGTATAAAAAAAATGAATGGGAATAGTAATATAGTGAATTGGAATTCTAAACAGATAGTAAATATAAAATAAATGGTATTAGTTTAAGAATATGTAGGCCTATTAATTATTGTTCAAGTGAAGAGGAGTATAAAAAAAGTAGAATTAATAGTAAAGAAATTTAAAGAAAATTAATATCCAGAGAAAGTAATACTGAAGAATATAAAATTAACAGAAGAAAAATATAATTAAGTTAATACAGAAGCGAAGGATAAATATAGGAAGAATAATATAAGGAAGGAGGAGTATATAGGTGTTAAAACATATTATTATTATTATTATTATTATTATTATTATTATTATTATTATAATAATAATAATAATAATAATAATAATAATAATAATAATAATAATAATAATAATAATAATAATAATAATAATAATAATAATAATAATAATAATAATAATAAAATAAAAAAATAGAGACCGCAGAAAATCTCTGCTGAGGTAAGAAGCAATCCTTAAGTTCTCTGATGTAAGTATTTATTTTTTACTTTTGTTCCAACTTGTTATTTCGCAAAACAAACATAATACAGGAAAAATCGAATTATATAATAGATTAATAGTGTTTTTTGAAAAATATCGGTGTGTTTTAATATCTTTTTTTTAAAAATAAAAAAATACTGACTTGAGTCAGAATAAATCATGGCTACTGCCCAGTCAAGCGTGAGCGAATTAAGCACCAATACGAAATTAACAACATCGTTAGTTTCAACATCGCCTATTTCGTATGCAAAAGTACTTAAAAGTAATAGCAATACTACAGCACCAACTCAAATACCGCACTTCCGTAGAACAAACACAAATGATATAAAAAATCTTGATCTAAACACTCGAGAGGAAAATCAACCCCCAGCTGCAATCTGGACAAAAGAAACGCTTGAAAATGTGACGGACCGTTTCAGTAATACGGTGCCTCGTACGTTATTTGAAACATTTCGCAGGTTTTTTTCACCAACTTCGTTAGTACTAGCAGTAACCGATAATCAATGCTCATTATATCGTTTCCCAAAAGCTTTATTATATGAAGCAATCACGCAAAATGCACTATGGGAAACAATCTCTTGTATCGCCGACCATCCAAATTCTCGATATATAACCATTGATTTTTATACTCAGCAGCAAAAAGAACGTTTTCAATCCACTATTTTAGCACTTGATAATTACGCACTCGTAATTATAGATGAAAACCGGAAAAATATAATTACTGGAGTGCTTAAAAATACTTATCTTAAATACAACGTACAAGATTTTCAAAAAATGATAAACCCGTTTGGAAAAGTAATTGCCCTACAGCCTATATATTTAAAAGACACACCTATACCGATATGTAGTAATCGTTTTGAATTTAAAATAAAACTACATAAAAATGTAGACGCCTCAACGATTCCAACACAGATTACAGATCAAGAAGCGACACTCTCTCTTCACATAAGAGGTCTAAAGCCACATTGTTTTGGCTGTGGACAGAGAGGACACCTAGCAACTCAGTGCGATAACACAAAAAGCAATCACTGTGAACAAATTAAAATCCTCTCCCCAGAACAACCCAGTGACGAAAATAAAATTTATAATAACACTACATCCATTGGCAACCCAATAATAGAAACCGGAAAAAAAACAGGTTCAAACACCCACAAACAAAAATAATAATGGAGCAGAATTGCCTATCCCAAAGACCAATCAAAAAAATAATAACACAAAAACTAACACAGAAATCCAAGATTCAAACGAAAATAATTCTCAAGAAACCACAACACAAAATACAGCAATTACATCACAGGATCAGCATCTCAATAAAACAAAATGTGTACCAAGTAAAAATCAACAAACAGAAAGTAAACACACACAGTTCTATAATGAAAATATAAATCCAGATAATATAAAGATACCAATAATAAAAAAAACTACAATTATAAACAAAACTGCATCAAACATAATGGATGCAATAGAAGCCCCTCTTCCACCTATTCAAGAGAATACACCAGAGGGAAAAAGAAAGCCAGGTCGTCCACCAAAAAATCATGAATCCAAAAAGGCAAAAAAAAACAGACCAAAAGCACAACTCATCAGACATATACAATTTAGAAAATGATGAAATAGAAATGGATGTAAGCCAACAACAAATGGAAACCTGTTCGGTTTCATCACAAATTGCCTGTATAGAGTCTGCAGCAATATTAAATGAAAGAAAAACTGATAATAAACCCAACAATGTCTTAAATATGTATCAGCATCCATCTACTGCAATATAAACAAACATTTAGTATTAAAAATAAAATAAAAATCAATACCCTGTTAAAAAATTATTTAAAACATGAAGATAAAAATTGGATCTCTCAACATTAGAGGCTTAAATGCCACCAAAAAACTTTTTGATCTCAAAAAATGGTTACATACAACACAACCACACATACTGGGGCTTTTGGAAACAAAAATATACAGCAGCTCTCAAATTGATCCATCAAAATATTTAGTCAGCCAAGGTTTTTGTGCCTGCTCAAGGCAATCATCATCACCATCAGGTGGCACAGGCATAATTATTTCCCAACAACTGCCCTTTCGATTCTTTTAAAATTATATATATATTGACTCTAATCTTATCATATTAACACTCCATCATAAAAATATCACACTTAACCTAGTATTTGTATATATACCACCAGGCCCTGTCATCATCTCCAGAATAATAGCAACAATAAATTCAATGCTTACAGCAACACCAAATCCCATAATACTCCTGGGAGATTTCAACATGACCTACCAAACTTTTGTCACCAAATGGATCCATCAAATAACAATCCCACTTATGAGTGCTGAGGGTTTTCTCCCATCAAACTCAATATCTTTTAATAACAATAGATATAAGTCACTTATTGATTTGTGTTTCTACTCACCAATGTTACATCATTATTTTAATCTTGAACTCTGTCCATCTATAATCTCAGATCATGCTGCTCAGTTCATCACCCTCGACCTAACAAAAATACAAAATACAATAATAGCCCTCCAAAAGACTATGCAAATACTTCTTCCAGCACAAACAACTGAATTCTTATATTCAGAAACATATATAATGCTCCAAAAACTTCAAAACATGTCACTCGATCCAGTACAAAAGTATATAGCATTCACCAATATACTTTCTTTCAACATCAATCATATTACCTGCAACTCAACACCCCCCACCAGATTATTAGCATTGGCAGATGAACTACATAAAAGAATAACCATTTCCAGACCAACTACAGATAATCAAACACAAATTAAAAAACTTACAGAAATGTACAACAATACATGCAATACACTAAAGCAATATGTAGCAATAAAAAAGAAAAAAATATGCCTTACACAACAACATACTTGGACCAGAGCATACATACGGTGGGCATTGGGATACCCATCCACAGTCAGAGTGCCTATGGCACTTGAAATAGATGGCTCTATAACAGCTGGACATAACATGATAAACCCAATATATCAACACTTTAAAAAAAAACTGCAAAAACAGAGAGTGTACATACCAAATGAAGACATATTTGGAGACCCTGAAACAGACACACCAATAACAACAACTGACATTGCATTTCAACTTGCAACAATAACAAACACATGTCACCCAGGACCACAAGGAATCCCCAAATTTGTGTTCAAACATCTTAGTCACTTCACATCAAAATATCTGTGCGATCTAGCCAATTACATATCCCAAAAAATTTACAACATACAAAGTCTATACCCAATTGCAATGGTTCCATTTAACAAAAAACCAACAGCAATATCATCTTTATCTAATCTACGACCAATTTCAATGGGACCTTTAGGAATAAAAATTCCTGAAAGAGTGATAAAGGAAAAAATAGAACAACACATACTCCCTGTGTTATCATCAGCACAATATGCCAAAAAAGGATCATCCATTGGCCAGGGTGCCTTAATGTACAAAACAATTATCGAAGTAGTAAAAAAAAAAAGAAATATGCACCAATTATAGTTCAACTAGACATTGAGGCAGCTTTTGACTCAGTGCCTATAGCCAAATTATTAGACGTGCTGAAAAAAACAACAACACCTCCATCCCTACTATATATAATAGCCAATCTGCTACTCAGCCGTGAAATTCACATCACATTGAATGGAAAAAAATCACCAGCCTTCAGACCGAGTCAATCCATCCCACAAGGATCCCCCCTAAGTGCCTTGCTCTTTACAATATATATAAATCCTCTATTAATAGAGATACAGAAAAAAATAAAAGGCATTCAAATTCCAAACACTGCTTTAAATATATCATGCATAGCCTATATGGACGATGTAACTGTTTTCCTCCCCTCTAAAAAGAACCTCCCTATATTACAAGAGATAATCAAGAATTATACCTCAAATTTTAATTTAAAAATTAACACAAAAAAAAACTGCTGCATGGTCAATATACACAGGCAAGCACTGTACAGAGATGTTTAATGGTAAACCATCTGCTTTCCTTGGTTTCCCATTCTACCTTGGAACCAATGGAATGAGGCAAAAAATTCAAAATAAATTAAAAAAAGATGCTGAAAAAATCACAGCCTCACTTGAAAAGTCATACCTGTCAATATATGCAAAGGTAGCACTATTTAATCAACTTATAATTACAAAAATTACATACTATACACCTATAATCAAATTTGCAAAAACATTCATATCTAAAATCTCATCAATCTGTAACAAACTAATATGGAAGAGAAAGACAGTGGCAATATCTTTAAAAAATCTGAGCAGACCACCACATAGCAATGGACTTGGGCTCCATACAATCAATGTTTTTTACACGCAGAAATCAGTAAATCTAATAACAGCAACCATAAAAAGATTTCCAGACCTGGAGTGTGTAATCAGTATAATACCCACAGACAGACCACCCCCTTCATATGGATATCTATCCACACTGATTGAAGAACTCAAGCCAATATACAACAAAATATCACTCAATAATGACAACAAGTATACATACTGGGACATTTACAATATACTACATCCAAACCAGACACCCAATCTACATCCATCAGTTCTTGGAATAGACAACAGGCAACTACTGCAACAATTCAGAAAATGGTCGTTAGAACCAAAATTATTCGATTTTCTACTTAAGCTTAATCTCAATGCTCTACCCACAACCCATTTCCTTAGATTTCATAGATTTTATACAAATATAGACCCCATGTGCGGGCTATGTCATAGAGAAGAAGAGACACAAGATCATTTTCTTCATTCCTGCAGTGCCCTAGAAACAATACGTCGCACAATGTTTACCACATACAGAAAGGCTATCATTTCAATTGATGAAATAATAAATATGTTTAAAAAAGGCAACAACCCTGCTATTCGTGCAGCAACATACAGCCTTTATGCCTACTGGTGCACCAGATGCACTTTTGCACTTGCCAATAACCCTCGACGCCACCCAGCAACATATTCAATAAAACTAGAACTGTTAAGAAAAAGAGACAGCATCCTAGCTCAACCAGATATATTTGCAGCCACATGGTCACACTTGAAACAAAGATCCAGTCTATGAAATGTAAAGACCAGTAAGATAGATGATGACATTTTCAACATCAGCATTTTTTCCAACTTTAAAAAAAATGCAAACATAAACTGAACTAAATAGAAGACCAAATTTAAAAACAAGAAGAAAATAAAAGTATGCAGAAAAGATAAAGACTTATATACTGAAAGTTGTAATTTGTTTTTCATTTGTAAAAATCAATATATGACTCTGTAACTTTTTAGACTCAATAAAGTTTTGCTTTGAAACATCATCATCATCATCATCATCATCATCATCATCATCATAATAATAATAATAATAATAATAATAATAATAATAATAATAATAATAATAATAATAATAATAATAATAATAATAATAATAATAATAATAATAATAATAATAATAATAATAATAATAATAATAATAATAATAATAATAATAATAATAATAATAATAATAATAATAATAATAATAATAATAATAATAATAATAATAAAGTTAAGAGTGTTAATAAAATTATTAGAAAAATTAATAAAAAATATAATGTAATTAAATACAAGGTAGTAAATAAAGAAGAAAAATGTAATGAATATATTAGATACTAAATATATTAAAGGAATGGGAAAATGTATAAAGGGGGTATATCAGATAGATTGTAGATATTGTATGAATAATAAAATAAGAACTAAATATATAGGTGAGATGAATTCAATTTTTACAAGGTTAATTCAACATAGATATGACAAAAAGTCACCAATTTATTTGCATACTATGGAAACAGGATATATATTTAAAAGTAAAAAAATGATAGGATATACTAATAAAAGAAGAGAGAGGAAAATAAAAGAAGCAATATTAATTAAGAAGATAAAACAAAATTTGAATAGGAATGGGGGGGGGGGGTTAAAAATTTATTTTTGTAGGGTTGTTATTGTTTTTGTAGGGGTACTAATACTAAAAAATAAGTGTATATATCTATATATGTATGTATAGGAATATATAGAATATAAAAATTAAAAATAAAAATAAGTTTAAAAATATTAGTTTATAGGATTATTAATAATAATAAAATATATTAAAAAAAATTAATATATGGGTATAGGTAAAGACTTGTAAATATTTTTTATATATATAAAGGTTTGTAAGATTTAATTTTTCAAATAGAATTATAAGTTTTAAAAAATTGATAACAGGAGTTGTATTAAAAGAGTCTATATTAAAAGAAGATAAAAAAATTTGAAAAAAATCAGTTATTTAAAAGGTAAAGAAAATTGATAACGGTATGTAAAAATGAATAGGGAATTATTGAGAATAAAAATACAAATTATTAATAAAGAATAAGACTAGAAATAATAAAAAGGTAAAAAGTAAAAAATCAAAATTATAGATATTAAAATAAAAAATAAAAGATAATATTATATATTAGATAATAATTAAAAAAGATAGATAGGAAGAAAAGATGAAAGGTAAAAATTACAAAATAATATTAATAAAGAATTAATAAAAGGGCAATATTAAAAAAAAAATTTAAATTAAAAAATTAAAATTAAAAATAAAAGTTTTTAAATGTAATAATTTAAAAATTGTGTATTAGATATATTTTTATATATATGGATGTGTATTTATTTGTATATATAGATTTGTATATATGTCTATGAGTGTATGTGTATCTACATATGTATGTTTGAAGGATATATATGTATATATTTTGATATACATATATATATAGATTTTATATATGTGCCTATGGGTGTATGTGGATCTATATATGTAAGTTTAAGAGATATATGTGTATATATTTTGATATGCATATGTATGTTTATTTTATATATATGAAGTAATGGTTATGTATTTATATCATTCAAATATTGTAGCTCTGATGAAGACTGCTGGACAAGTTTTATTAATTTTTTTTTTTTTTGCATTAAAGTGTATATGAGAGAAGTTATTATAAGCAATATATATATGAACATATGAAGAAATGCAAAGAAAGTAAAGGAGAAGAATAAGAGTATATACTTCCAATAAGATTTACAGAAACAAGCAGGGCAACTTCCTAATGTCCACTCCATACATTCTTTCCATTGCAGCTGTTATTACTATATTATTATTCATAGAGTATACAAAGATGGATTGCTCAACAACATGCATTGACTTTTTATTTCTGAGTTTAAGATCAAGAAACATCATAATATTTCTTTTCAGTTGACTGATATTTCTTAACTAAAATATCGAGTGAGTTTTGAATGTATTTGTAAATAAACTTTTTTTTTTTTTGCAATAGATATTCATAATCATGACAGACAAAACTAAATCATGGTCCTTATTCCCAGAAGGGTGTAAAGTCATTAGCCAAGGTAGCAGTTGGCTCACATACAGATACTGGGAGAAGTTATAGAGAAAACCAATAAATATTAGTTGCCAATATACTTTGAAATTATTGATTATGAAAAGGCATTTAATTCTGCACTTCTTCAGTGAGTAAAGCATTGGATCATCAAGATATAGACCCAGGATATTATCAGATTCCAAAGAATATAAAAATACAAATAGCAACAATCCAATTACATAATGGTAATAGGAAGATTAATATTGAGAAGGGTGTATAACAAGATGATTCCCTATCTCCAAACTTTTTACAGCAGTTTTGCAAGAAGTATTTTAAGTATTAAAATGGGGAGCTACAGAAATAAAAGTAAATGGAGATTATTTAAATCATCTACATTTTGCAGATGATGTAATAATTTTTGAAAAATTATGTTTTAGACCTTCAGGAAATGTTGCAAAAGTTATCAGATAAAAGTAAAAAAGTAGGATCAAAGGTCAATGTTAAACAGACTAAAGTAATGTTCAATGGATTTTCTCAAAAGAAAAAAAATAAAGATTGATAATTATGAGTTAGAAAAAGTTAACAACTACAAATACCCTGGTCAATTATTACTACAGATGATAATATAACAGATGGAATTAATCCTAGAATAAAATTGATTGGAGTGCTTTTGATAGAAATAATTTAATATTAAAAGGAAACATGCCTGTGTTTGAAAAGAGAGTTTTTTAATAAATGTGTTTCACCAATTCTTACTTATAGACACTTAACAGAAGAACAATACAAAGACTTCAGAGTACTCAATAAAGAATGGAGAAATACATGGTAGGTAAAAAAACAAGAATAAATCAAAAACGAAATACATGAATGAAAGAACAAGCAAGTGTTATAGACATCACTGAAATAATTAAGAGACTGAAAGTGGAATTGAACTATACATATTGCTAGAAGAAATAATAATAGATGAGATGGACATTTGAAATCTTAAACTAGATTCCAAGAGCTTTTATAAAGACATAGCAAAAGACAGGAAAGTATGCTGGGATTATGTGGGGAAGAGACTAAGGTTTGGAGAAACTGAAATGAACTTGGAGAGATCATCCTGCAATGGATGATAATGGTTGAAAATGAAAAAAATGCTTATATATATAAAATATATCAAGATCTATTAATTTGTTCAAAAGTTTATCAAAAAAAATTTTTTTTCCTTTCCTATTAATACAATTTTATATAATTATTATTTAACTAAAGATATTAAGACATGTTTTTTTATATACACAGTATTGATGTGTGCAATATGCTATGATTTCTCCTTTATTGAAATCAGGAATCTCCCAGCCACTATGCCCAGAAAAACCTATTAGCCACCTCACCTTCCCTTTCCATTCTCCACTGTTTTTCCCATATTCTTCTCTATCCTGCTACATCTCATTTCCACATCATCATCTTTGTCACTCTATATCCTTTATATCTAGATTTCCCCTAACCCAACATAAAATCCAAAAACCCACTTTCTGTATAATCACTTTGTTTATATTTATTCTCCCACAACTTCATTATTTGTACCCTTTCTGTAAGCACATTCAATTAACAGATGTCCAATATTTTCCATGCTTTCCTTACATAACTTGCAGACTAAATCATCCACATTTCACCATTTATGGTATATTTCCTTAGTGCTAACGATCCTGTTCGAGCCTTAAACAGTTAACTACTTTCCTTGCTATTATCATGAATTAACTTATACCCGATCAACATTCTGTTTACTTCTATATATATTTACATTCTATTTACTCTCCATACTATTTCTCCACCTCTCCAATGCTCTATTTTTATACTTTGCCACTATAACACTCAACAATCCTCTGAACACAATCAGCCCACATTTTCTACAAATGTGATGTGATGTGATGCACTGTGACTTCTCCTTATATGGAGTCGGGAATGTCTTAGCAACTATGCCCAGAGAAACCTGTTAGCCACTTTACCTTCCCTTTCCATTCTCCATCCTAAGTTTTCCCATAAACTGCTCCATCCCATTTCCACAACATAATCTTTGTCAACTCCATGACCTTCATATCTAAATCCCCTGTATCTTTTCCCAAACCTAGCATAAAAACCAATAACTCACTTTCTGTATAATCTCTTTGTTCATATTTAATCTTCCATAACTTCATTATTTGTACCCTTTCTGGTTCCAAGCATTTACATTGAAGTAACAGATGCCTAATATTTTCTATGGCTTCCTTACACAACTTCCAAACTAAATCACCCATATTTTTCCATTTACGTGTATATTCCCTTGTTGCTAAAAATCCCATTCGAGCCTTAAACAATAAACTACTTTCCTTACTATTATCATAAATTAACTCACACCCAATGTTCCATTTACTTCTATATATATTTAAACTCATTTTACTCTCCATACTAGTTCTCCATCTCTCCAACTCCCTATTCTTTATTAATGCATCTATTCTTCTATCCCACTCCTTACCACTATAACACTCAACAATCCTCCTAACACAATCATCCCACCTTTTGTACAAGTATACTGACAAATTCTTTATCCAAATCTTCTGCATACTGCATTACCTTTCTCACCCATCTTGTTGCCTGCCCTTTACTTGTAACCCAATTAAATACTATTTTGGCTATTCTTTTATTATCCATAAACTGCAATCTACCGAACATTTTCAATTTGCTTTTTGCATCTCTCATATAAAAACTTGACCATCCCATTTCTCCTTGAATTGCCTCCTTTGCTGTCCACACCTCTGCATCTAATGCATGTCTTCCTACTTCCCTTTGTACTTTTTCTAAGTAATCTAATACCCCTTTACTAACACATAACGCATCATTGCCATATGTTAACCCTGCTACTGCCACTCCCTTCCATACAATTCTAGCTACATCATATTTATTATATGAAAACACTGTTAATTTCTTTATCAATCCCTTTCTTTTCTTTGCTTCATTTATCAATTTTTTCTCCCATTCATCCAAGCAATTTTTCTGATTGCTCAAGATGATTCCCAAATAACTATATCTATTCACCACACTTAACTTTATATCCCCCAATAAGAAATCTTTGTCTTCTCTTTCTCCAGTATTCACCATCATTATATTTTATTTTTCTTCACTAAATTTAATCCCCATATCTTTACCCACCCTTGCACATGTCCTCAGCATAACTTCTATATCTTCTTTCTGCACACAAAAAGACATCCGCAAAAAAAAGACCCAACAATGTATATATTCCCTTGCCACCTATTAACGGTATCTCTATCCCTCTTTCTATTGCTCTCTCCATTTCACTCAAATACAACAAAAACAAAATAGGTGACATAGGGTATCCTTGCCTAGTCCCATCCCATTTTTAACTTTAACTGATTCTATATCCCCTAATTGATATGTATAGTAATTATTTTCATATAATTTCTTAATAACATCCACTAAAGCTTCATCCATTCCCAGATTTGCTAAACTTATCCATAATCTATTTCTATTCACTCTATCATATGCCTTCTCTATATCTATAAAACTCATATATAACTGTCTACCTGAATTCCTACTCATATCCATAAGTTGTGTAACTACAAATAAACTATCTCCTATATGCCTATCTGACCTAAAACCTCCTTGCATTTCCCCCATTAAATTATTTTCTTCCATCCATTTTGCAACTCTTCCAACCACCATATATGAAAAAACTTTATATAAAACTGAGGTTACCGCTACCGGTCTATAATTATTTAACTTTCTGTGATCCTTACCTTTTCCTTTAAATAATAATCTTACTCTCGTATTACTCCAACTACCCAGAAAAACTCTCTTCTGTGCCATCTTATTAAAACATGATAATAACTTTACTTTTGCCCTACGCCCTAAATTCATTACCATCTCTGCTGCCCATCCATCTAAACCTCTTGCCTTACCACTTCTCAATTTCTTCCCTGCCTCATTCAGTTCATTTTCTGTAAACCTAATATTCCCATTACTATATGCTGTCATATTTTCTATCCCTCTGTCCTTCACATCTAACATCTTTTCTATATCCATTACATAACTATTCAATATTCTCCCTAATTCTTCTCTAGAGCTACACTCTATTCCCCCCTCATCCAGTAATACTATCTCTCTCTCTCTCCTCTAAATTTCTCCTTTTAATGTAATTCCAAATTTTTTTACTCCCATCTCTTCCACTTTTTTTAATATCATCCAATAATTTACTATTTAGTTTCATTCTCTCTATATAATTATCTATTTTAGCTAACTTCTTCTTTTCTAAGTACTTTTCCCACTTAGCATTAATATCTTTTTCACTTTCTTTGTCCTTAATAGCACACTTATATTCTCTGCATGCTTTTTTCCTCTCTTTTACACTTTTACTAACTCTCACTTTTTTATTACTTTTATTCTTCTGAATATTCTCACCTAAAACCCTATTTGCCACTTTTTTCTATTTCATCACACCAGTCCTCATACTCATTTCCAACCAACTCTTCCATTGTTTCTTCAACTTGTATTTTATACTCTTCCAACTTATTCTTATCATTCACTCTCCATCCACATCTTTCACTATTGTTTCAACTTTTATTTCTATTCTCCATCACATTACTAACCATTTCAATTACAAAGAAATTATGATCACTATTACATACTCTCTCTCTTCATTATCAAACACCTTAATTTTCCACACTTTATTCATTTCTCTAACAATATATAATCTATTGTGTGGGATATATTATTTCTAGACCATGTGTATTGTCCCTCATAAATATTTGATATGTTTCCAATACTCAAATCTACTCTCTGACAAAATTTCTTCAAAAGCTGTCCATTCTTATTATCTACATCATCAATTTCTTCAATATGCCCATTCATATCTCCTATAACCATTATTCTCTTACCCTTTTCTTTAAAACTCTGTATATCCTTAACTAGGCACTCATATATGCTATTGTTCCACTCCATTAAAGTTTGACTATCTCCAGTAGCTATATAAACTATAGCCACCATCCATTCTTGTCTTCCCAACCTTATTTCAAACCACAAATGTTCTTGACATTTAACAGTATTTAAATATTTTTTTGAGATAACACCTATACCACCAGCCTTTTTTTTTTTCTCTTTTCTATTTATATTCTGCCATACCAAATATTCTAAAACAGGTTCTTCTTCTCTTAGATGTGTTTCCACTACTGCTAATACCTCAAGCTCTTCATTTTCAATTGCTTTTTCAATTGCTTTGTTTAATTCCTACCACTTTTCTGATCTCCTACCACCACCTTGCTTAATCAAATACCCAATTTTAACATTTTTTTCTTTCCTAACTACTCTTTTATAATTTTTTTTTATTCTTTCTTCTCCATTATGTTTATAAATAGTTTGCTTACCATTAATTTTACAGACCCATTCCCTCTCCACATCTACATTTATATCTAAATCAACTGCCCTTTGTTTATTCCTTACATCCCATCCATTCTTCTTCTTTCTAATAACACTGCAATTTAAAATCCCACCCCCCTTTACAAGTTTCCCAAACTACATTCTTTATAAATCAGATTCCCTAAAACTTCATTTCCTTGTTTCCCTAAGTGCAACCCATCTTTACTATATAAATCCCCCTTCCCAATAAAAAAATCCCACATATCCACAAACGTAACATTATTTCTCTCACACAATTCTTTCAATCTCTCATTTATAGAACATGTCCTATCTAACATATCTTTTATCAAATCTTGGTAATAATTCAACTATTCCAACTCTTCCTTTAACCATACTCAAATTCCTAATCAATTCTATGTACTCACCCATTACTCTCTCTGATGATTCTGATAAATTATTAGTCCCTACCATAATATATACATCTCTATTCCCTTGCTTCTTTACTTTATCTGTAATATCCCTAATTCTAGCTCCCAGCAAACATACTCTTACATACCTGTTTCTATTTTACCTTGCAATTATATCTCCACATTCTCTTATTAATGAATTGCCTACCAATACTGTCTCATAGTCTAATTTCTCTGCTTCATTCACAACCTTCTCTACCACCTTCTGGACTTTCTTATTTACTTCTTCCTTGTCATTCCTACTCAATAATTCCTTTATCTGCTCACACTTCATCTCTAATGTTTTTAATTTTGCTTCTACATCCTTTACCTCTTCCTCTATCTTACTTATTCTTTGTCCATCTCCAATGCACTACCTATTTTTTCCATCCATATCTCGTCACTCCACTACAAACGCACTCTATCCTGCCTTCCTCAACTACGTTTTGTTCCATTTCTCCTGATTTCCTGCCTTCCTCAACTACGTTTTGCTCCATTTCTCCTGACTTTCTCTTTATGCTATCTACACTTTGAAACCACTTTTACACCTCTTTTGTCACATTCACTCACTGTCTACATAACCATAAACCTGTTACATTCTTCCTAGTCTTATTTAAGCATTTCAAGTGGAAAACCTCATCACATATATTACACTCTACCACAGCATGCCTAATTCCTTTCTGACGATTATATATGCATTGTAAAATACAAATGCAATCCATATTACTTATTTTCCAAGCCACCTATTCTATATTTGACTTTATACTTCCTCTCCTACTCTTCAAATCCCTTTGCACAGTAAGATAAAAACTTTTACTTTAAATTAAAATTAAAAAAAACTTTAGTAGTAAATTTAAACCAACTAATCTTACATACAACTTAGTTATAGAAATCCTTACATTAACATACACTCAACAAAAAGATTTTTTTTTTTTTTTTCAGTAACTGTTATATTTTTAAAATAGCGATCAAAACACTTTTTTTTTTAATAATTTTGATATTTCCAAATTCAAAAAACTATCTCTCTTGATCACAATTTCCTTCTCACTTTCATACCACAATTAAACAGTCTTTATACAAATATACCTAAAATAAAGTGATGCCACCTTCAGAAAATATTCCTAACTAAATATTAGAATAAAAATACGGGTCCTAAAAATATATATAAAAAATAACTTGATAGTGATTTTTATTCACCGCTTTTTTGTTTTTATTTATTTATTTTTTAAAAAAAGGCTGGAATAATTAAATTTATATTTTATACTACAATTTATTAGATAAAAATAATAATATAAAGATATAAAACGAAAATTTGACAGTAGTTACATTATTATTATATTACATTTGATATTTTTATTTAGATTGTAAGAATCAATTTTACTAGAGTAAAAAAACTGCTGTCCATTTTAATTATAAAAAATTCTAAACATTAAAAATGTAATACATATGTGTGCCCTGTGCAAGTACAGCAGTTGATAAAAGCAGGTATTATGATTAATCACCAATAACTTGGTAATAGTGTGTGTGTGTGTGTGTGTGTGTGTGTGTGTGTGTGTGTGTGTGTGTGTGTGTGTGTGTGTGTGTGTGTGTGTGTGGGTGGGTGGGTGGGTGGGTGGGTGGGTGGTTGTTGCTGGGTAAAATAATAGAAGCAGCATGTTTCCTTTACTCTAAAGATATGTGATCATTATTTGCAACAAGAATTATTTCTATTCTACATATGATAAAAATAATAATCAAATAATTTATTGCTCATGGAAGTGTAAGGCTGGGATCATGGTCCATAAACTTGGAGCTTGGAAATTTATCATCTCTACCACTCCTCTTTAAAATATGAACACTGTCTAATTAAAAATTAAAGCATTCCTCTAGTCTCAAGTTCTCTAGAAGGTGCCATTTCATGAATTGTTATATAAAATGGACATTTATTATCATGAAAGATGATATTTCCAAAATTAACTATTTACAATAAAATATACAATAAATCTGATCATTTAAAACTTGTACTTGGGATTCATCACTGCAAAATATTTATTGGAATAAATCATGACGGTTCCACTATAATGTTTAACACTTAAGAAAAGATTGCCATTTTTAAAAAAGGGTAAATAATGATCTACCTGAACATAGGTCTTTCTTTCTATTAACCATTCATCCAGTTTTTATGTTCATGATACTGTTTTCTTTAATCACATTGTCCCATTAAAAACTATAGAAACTTTGAAATAGAAATTCAATGATAAATAATATTTTTGTGAAGATCACTAGAAGATTGTTTGACAGATTTTGAATATGCAGGTGTGTGTCGATCTTTGCAGTTATTTATTTTTCTAAGGTTTGTGCTTTTTAGTTATAAACTTTTGTAATATATATAATAAATCTTCTTCAATAAGCATTGATTTCTGGCCACAATTATTTTAAGCATGTTTCATTTTTCAATTTTTTATGAATAAAGCCATCATTCTTGAAATTAATGACATTGAAATATTAATCTATTAAGAACTTTTGAATGTCAATAGTCCAGAAAAATCCAGAAAAACTCAGTACCAACAAGAGCAGCTGTGTTCAGTTATGAACTAAGTTATATTTTCAAATTTATATTGAAAAAGATTAGTTGGGTGGTTTCCCAACAAAATATGATTATCACGTTATTCTAAATTTCAACTTCAACAGTGTTTATCTTCCAAATTATATTTATAAAAAGCATCACTGTATTAATGATTTGTTTTGAAGTTATTGTTCTTTTTCTTTTTTTATTTTTGAGGATGAATATATTCATGATACAGATGAATAAATAAATGAATAATAATATCAAGTTATTTTTTTAAATCCTTAAAAGCTTACTAGATGGCAGCACAATACTATATAAATAATAAGTTTTTAGAGTTCATTTGAGACTGTAATCTCCGAAAATAAGTGTTTTTTAAATATAAGTAATATATTCGTTAGAAAGACAGTTTTTTTTTAAAAGGAACAAGTTACATTTAGTAAATAAGAATAAAATTGTTATAGAGAGTTAATTTTTAATATCCATTAGATTAAATAAAGAAGAGTGGAGGGAGGAAGGCTTTACATATATAAGAACAAAGACATAACGTTGGAGACAGAAATACTGGGGGGGGGGGGGTGTTCATACGTGGAGAGATAATGTTAATAAAGAGAGAGAGATGTAAAAGTAAATTTAAAATGTATATGTATTATATGGGATTATTTATAGGAAAAGAATACTTTTTTTTTTTTTTTAAAGTGTCATAGCATCGGCCGGGACGCGAACCCACAACCCGGGCAACTGCTTGTAAGGCAGTCGCGCTGACCTCTCGACCACCAATGCAAGATTAGGAAAAGAATAGTTAAAACAAAGATCATGTGCATCAATTTAAAAATTGTTTTCATAAATATGCAAGGAGGATAAATATATGAATAAAAGGAAAAAGTAAAGATGTTTTTATAAAGAAAAAAATACATTTGCTAGCAGTATGCAGAGACATCTGAGAATTAAAGAAATTTTATATATAAGAAATATGAATGGAAGGGGATAAACAAATGTGAAGATGATAAAATGTGTAAGGTGTATTATTATGAAGGATATTATAGAGAAAAAAAACCTATAAAGAACATATGTAAATTAGGCTGAAATTAGAAACAGAGAAAGTGATGTGTGATATAGTATGGTCTTGGAAATGTGGAAGATATAAATAAGTGGGATGAAAGTATTGAGAATAGTTTGCTTAGGGCTGATAATGAATTTAGAAGAAATAATTGAAAAATATTGGTAGTAGAGGATATAAATGAAGGATTGTTGAATAAAATGTGAGAAGAAGAAGAAAAATTGGAAATGTGTAGGAAAGTTTACATGGCTGAGGTAGACACTGAAATATACAATTAATTACATGTTAGTAGATAAAGGAAATGGTGATGCTGAAAAAGATAAATGGTGTAGATAACAGTAATCAAGAATATGACCATTACTAAGAGTGTTTGAAACATTAAGTACAGAAACATAGGATTAGCAGAAATAGAAGGAAAAGTATGGGATAAGACCAAAATAAACTTTAGTAATATCTTGGAAAAAATAATAAAAAGGGGACAATTTAAAACTTATGAAAATTAGAATGATAGTTTGAAGAATGTTGCCAATAAATAGTTAGCTAGAAATAATGAGATTAATAAGAAAAAGTAAATAAATATCCTTTACAATATTTTTTTTAAAAATATATATATAAAGAAGCTGTTAAGAAGCAACTGGAGGGAAGAAGAATGTAATGATTTCATAGAATAATTATTTTTAAAAAATTAAAAAACAGAACAGAATTAAGATGAGGTGAACTTAAATAAATAGTTAAATCGGAAAAATAACAATATAGGAAGAGAAGCTTTAATTCATCAGAAAATATGAATGATGGAATTAGAATTAAATAATGTAAGAATCGTAAGCTTAAAAAAAATGTAGGCTCCTTTTAGCACCAGATATATATATATGGGCAATAAATAAAATATACTGATTTAATAAACTGCATTCCAAAAAATACAATAATAAACCAACATTTAATATATTAATACAGTTACAATGCCATTTTTAAAAAACAAATTCTTATTTTATATTTAAACCAATTAATGTGAGATATAGTAATTATATATAATTAATATATTTAAAACATATAACTATAAATTGATAAATTTTTGTCAATAAAAATATTTTATATTTTCATTAATGTCTAAAAAACATTTAACCATGAATGCCCTTCAGTTATAGCTTATTTAATTTATGCATAAATCTGGCCCTGAATTCGCCATACTGATATCCTTGTTTACTAACCAATGGCACTTATTGTTTTGATCAATGGCTGATACAAAAAAATAGTAAACACTCTTAACTTCTTTATTATTTTCAGTCCTAATCTCTTTACCTTATTATTTTCAAGATTTTTTTCTCTTTTACTTATTAGCATCATTTTAAAATCTTTTACTCATGCTCAGATTTAAAATCTGAAAATAGAAAGTAAAATTAATCTTCAACAGTTATTATAAAGGAAAGCAAATGGAGTTCACTTCCATGAAAAAAACAGCAATTTTTTTCAAAGAATTTTTCCTTATTAACAAATCTGAATCAATCTGTTTCTAAAAACCATTTACAAAATAAGTATATTTTTTCCTACTGTTAACTAAGACATTTATAACTAACTTGACTGATAAAATGACAATGTCATCTGCAGATACTTGCATAGCTGTTTTAATCTTAACTATCTCACTGCTTCCCTAGATGAATAAACTCAATATAGAAATCAAGGCTAGTATCAACTTGTGATTTAAGATATTTTCTGAAATTAAGTGCAAAAAAATTAGTGTTAATACTATGCAAGGAAGTTTTGTGACAATATCAGAAATATTCTACACTTCAATCAGAGGAAACCTAGATTTTAAAGTCTTAGGCTTTTAGTCTATAGATAAATCCAAGATTAAAAGAAATATTACATGGTATTGCAAATGAAATATTTTGTAGATATGTATAGCTGGTTTAAAAGAAATTTAACTAAAATTATAGATAATAGTAAGATTGTAGATGAATAGAAGAGTGTAAGAATTAAATTGTTATAAAAAGAAAAAAGATTTTAGATTATTAAATAGTTGTACACTACTAGCAAAATTCTTCACAATCTGTCAAATAAAAGTGGTCATTTTTATCTGACAAAAAAGATTAGCAATGATATAAAAAAAAAAAGTAGGTGGACATCACTTGCAAGTGTGTTCAAATGATTCTTTGGGGATCTGACTTGTGAATCATCTTAGCAGCATTTCAAACTTGATTACTCCATCAATAAATTATAT
The DNA here is from genome assembly GCA_028023455.1 of Epiperipatus broadwayi. Taxonomy (NCBI): domain Eukaryota; kingdom Metazoa; phylum Onychophora; class Udeonychophora; order Euonychophora; family Peripatidae; genus Epiperipatus; species Epiperipatus broadwayi. Next base: position 2,691,304 of record JAQFVV010006337.1, read on the forward strand.
TATCAACATTATATATTTGAGAAGCCGTAAAATTATTTGTAAGCTTCTCAAAAATCATTAGAATTTCATATAAAATAATATTTGAAACTATAATCTGGTTTGATTAATATAAAAACAAAGATCACTGCTAATATTAAGTTTAAGCCTTTTCAAAGAATCTAACTGTTGATTTATTGCTATACAATAAATTAGAAGTCAGGTAAAAGTGATCAATTTTTCTCTGACAAACAAAGTGGCATTGATATAAAAAAAAGGATGAACCTTATTTGCAAATATATTTAAATTATTCTTTGAGGATCTGGCTTGTAAATTATCTCAGTAATGTTTTTGAATTATTAGCTTTATTATGTAAGTAACACATAACTGGAGTGCAGCTTGAAAGTTATAATTGGCAATTTGTTTGTCAGCATTCACAACAGGTTTTATATTTATCTGTTTAATGAGTTCTTTAAATTAATAATTTCATTTTGTATTCAAGATGTAATCTTTAGTGTCCACATAAACATATTAAACCATATATAAAATTAGATTTCCACCTTTATTGCTTAAAGGAGATTATCTTGACAACAGATTGAGATTGTTGGTTGTTATTGGTATGGATACTGTTTAAGTGTTGACTGCTTTCATGTATTTACATTATTTACCTACCTAGCCTTGGGAATTGTTACCTTTATTAGATAAATAATACGTAGTTGGAGTGCAGTTTGAAAGTTGTAATTACAATTTGAATATTATAATTGATGATTTGTTAGTGTGCATTTAGAATAGGTTATATTTAACTGCTTCTTTCAATTAATAATTTCACTTTGTATAGTCAAGTTGCAATTTTTAGTGTCTACATAAATAAATATGTTAGACCATATATAAAGGTGAATTTCCATCTTTATTATTTAAAAGGGTTTGCCTTGACAACAGATTGAGATTGTTGACTGTGATTGATATTGGTATTACTTAAGTGTTGACTGTTTTCATGTATTTATATTGTACTGGTCAAAACATGTTTATCTATCTAACATGAGCTGGAACTCAATGAAACATACTTCAAACCCAGGCAAGCCTGAGATTTAGATCAGGGACCAACCTGAATTCGAACCCATTCCCCAAGCCCCAGATCAAACACCTAATGGATAACATAACAATGATGGGACATGAGAATTTATTTTAAATCTGGCCCACTAGCAGAGCAGAGAAGACAATGAGACATCTATTAACTATGACTTAACTAAAATATGTATATGTATGGCTGTCCGTTTAGAAATGGAGAAAAATGAATCCAAACTACTCAAATAAGTTAGACAATAAAAATATAGTTTAATATAATGACAAATTATTATACATTATGACTTAATTGTATACATTAGTGTGTGCGTGAATGAGCAAGCGGTCTACCAAACGGTATATAATTACATAATGTCATTCATGCTATTATTTCTCATATGCTCTTTTATTGGCTAAATATATTATAAATAAACACACATCTTTGGTGGGTCCAATATTAAGATGCCAATCAATTATTAGAAAGAATTTACATAAAATTGCTATTAACGCTTTTATATATGGTTCTGAAACATAGTGACTTAACATTATTTCAGGGAGCGTTCTGAGATTCATTACAGATATAATACAAACTATTTTCACGCTATGACAGTCATGAAAATAAATAAAATACATTTGAAAACATATTTGATTATATAACAAAATACTTAATGAAAATTCCTTTAATTAGCGCTGGTAAGAAGAACGCTTTATTTTCCCCAAGGTGTACTCTTAAATTTAAAAATAGATTACGACAGTAGGATTGGATAATAAGATTGAAATAACAATATAAATTAATAAAGTTAATAATATTCGGCATTTATATATATATTTTGAGCAGAGCGCAATTTTAATATTATTATAGCACCAAAATTAGGTCATAACCAAAAAAAATAACAATAATAATATGAAGTTTGGCAGTACTGACATAATGGCAAAGAGCTAAGAGGAAAATGTAGTGCTTCTGGATGAAAATGAAGTCTAAGAGCCCCTTCTTGGGCAGTGCTTAGAGAAAAGTGGATAAGGCATGCCATAGACATCACTGACAGGCAGGCCTTTTATACAAAGAAAGTGGATAGGCATAGCATGTGCCAGACTTACAGAAATCACCGCCAGAGGCCTTTTTATACAAAATAAATGGTCCTGGGAAAGTCAATTTCCTCAGGACAAGGCTTGAGAAGAAATCTATAGGTTCGAATTTGTTGCAACCCCCAGATTAAATTAGAAACATGTAATACATAATTCAAGATGATGAGCCATATGTCTGTAACGCAATAAGGATAAATGTCACTAACATCATTGAATAAGATTTACTGCTTTAACCATAAATGACCCTAGTTTGAATGCCATAATTTATACAAATAATGTTATGCTGCTACAATATATATATATATTTAGAAGATTTTACTTAATAACTAAAACAGTAAAATATACATTAAAATTTACCCCCTTCCTTTTCTGCTGTTTAAAAATGACTCAATCCCACCTTCAAGGATTTTACAACAACTGAGAATATTTAAGCATATATTATTTTAGGAGTATGGAAAAAAATAAAAGAAATCTAACAGTTATAGAAATCAACTTATAGGACACCTTTTCAGAAATGAGTAAATAATATTTTAAAATTTCAAAGCGTTAATTAGCCTAAGTTCTGGATTCACCCCGGGTAAAACCCAGAATTAAATAAACAAATTTTATACTAAAACATAAAATGTTGACTCTTAAAAAAAAAAAAATCTGCCGAGCATATTAATTAATAATGCATTATATTTTAAGATGTCAATAAACTTAATTCATGAAGGTTTAGTTACAAAATGACAGAAAATATTTTTAGAAATTAAGCTCACCAGGTTGCTTGAGATTGGCATATTAATAATAAAAGCATACATATAAAATCAAGTAATAAATAATTATAAATAAGTGACCACACCAAAGTTAAAGAAAGTTAGAGCATATGAGAGAGAATTAAATTTATAGAAATTATTTGGGAACAATTTACATTATTAGAAAAGTTACAAAGTTAAATCATACATTAGAAGAAATTGATGGTAGGGTTCAAGATTAGTCAGCTAGATTTACTTTTAGGCGGTATGCAAATCATTACTTTGCAAAATTTAGGAGTACATTTTCAAAGTATGGCATTTAATGGATCCATGTGAGTTCTTATGTGGCATGCAAGTTTCTATTCAGCATTCTAAAGTTCTCCATCGGGCTTTTACTTCATTTCAGGGCAGCAGTTAGATGGTACATTAGTGGGAAAAAATGACCCAAAAGGATCCAAAAGATGATTAGCGTCTACTCTATCATTATCTTAAATTTCAAAGTTGCATAGAGTATTGATGACAACGCAGTTCTTTCAGTAGTAGCTAATCTGTTGGTGATTTAAAAACCGGCCATTTTATACTCCTGCCCAGGTATTTGAAGAATGCTTTCCATTTCTTATCTCTAGCTCAAATGTAATCTTTAATCTAACAGAAATTTTACATTTCTTTGTCCATTGTTTTTGAAAAATGCAACTGTTAGATAACATTCCAAAAATATATTCAAATCTATTTCCAGATTGGAAATAGATTTGACAAAATGTTTATAACAAAAGTACAATCATCGTTAATCTTAATCCCCATTTTATTTTAAGTAAAAACTTTAATTAAAAATTCCTTCCACAGATTAAAACAATAGTGTTTCCAACCCTTTAATTATTTTTGGACAATTAACGATTGCATCTTCCATCTTGGATTTTATAAAATATACAGTTTAATAGGAAAAACAAGCAATTTAAAAAGAAAAAGTTTAAAATATGATGTGCAATAAAATATTTTAAAAAAATCAATATTCTGTTAATATTTTTGCTCCTATAATATATATATATATTTGAGCCACACCTATGTACTTTAATAAAAAAAAAGAATTAATAATCAAAATTAATAATAATAAAATATTATTGAAAGTTAAAATTTATAACTTTTGGGCACGCATCTCAAATATATACATAAAATATATATACACAACTAAAGGAGTGGGATGGGATATAGGGTTTAAACACAGGTTAGTAGATAAGATCATGAAGCTCAATCTTGGGCTAAGATTGACTGCTTCAATATATATATATATTAATGGAGATTATGATTCAGATGAAAGACTATAAAATCTTAAGAAAAGTTCAGAATGGATTTTGTCTGTTTATTGTTATTCAGTAAAATGAAATATCTTATTAAAAAATTAAGCAATCACTTATTGTATTTTTAAATGTAGAAAAGGCTTATGTTGGAGAACATAGGAATAAATAATGAAGGAATCTTCTTAAAAATATATACACAGATTTAAGATTATTAAGAAAGATTATGAACAAATATCAAATGGAAATGTAGAATTGAAAAAAATATGAACAAATATGCTCATTTGAGATGAGAGATTAGTACTAAAATACCATGGAAATAACTAAAAATTTGTCATGCTTTTCATATAATAAATGTAAGGTAAGTAGAATAATTTGAAAAAGAGTGGTGATGGTGGTGGTACTTGCTTTAATATTTGGAAATAAAGTATTCATATTGGTCAGCGTATTCAGAAATGTTTAAATACAATTCAAAAAGAAATTGACAATTATTCATTGGGTAGTGAAATATGATAACAAATGAGACTATTCAATGGGATATGGAATGAACTTTTTTAATGTGATAAATTAAATAAATAAATTGGAAAATTGTTATGTACAATATATGAAGAAAAATAGATTAGTAAAAATACTATTCACTCGGATTGTATGAAATAAATCAACCAAGAGTGGGAAAATGATATACATTTTTGGACTGTAATTGTGATTTATATTGAGAAGTGGGATTGTGGATCCAACATAAAATATTTATATTTTGAAAATAATAGGTTAAAAGAGTTTCAGAAAAAAATTATTTGAGGAATGGGAGAAATGTAAAAATAAAAGAAGTGGAAAAGGTAGAGATTTTCTTGTTTTTGTTTTTTTTAATCTTCATAACAAAAATGAAGAATGTGAAGATAGAATATTGGAATTAACAATTTTTGTTAAAATAGAATAGGATAAAAAAAAAAAAGAAAATGTATGTGTTAGAAAAATGATCTAATGGCTTGAGACTGAAAAAACTTAGATAGCGGTGTGCTGCGACATTTTTGTCACGATTGAATTTTATTACTCCTTATCCCCAAAATTACAACCCAAAATCACCGAACAAGGGCACCACTAGGAATAACCTAGAACCAGACTGTGAGATACGCTCAACAATCATGGTATTTTTATTTATATATGAACGGTAACTTAAAAATATAATAATATATCAAGGACATGATCTGACTAACTAAAAAAATTTAATAAGATTTAAAATGTTAAGTAACCAAATTAAACAAACAGCAAATTTATTTTTGGATTATGATTTATTTATTGATATAACTATTATAATTATACCCAAGTTTTTCTTTTTCTTTCTTCCCTCTTCCCACTTCTCATTCCCATTTCAACCCTTCTTTCACTTCCCATTCTATCAATCTTATTGCTAGTTTAATGAATCATTCTTGAAGGAACATGCACCTTCATTTAATACAAGTGTATTGACAATCCTTAATACTCAAGGGAATAAAATCAATGAATGTTCTTAAAGGCGACTTACTATAAGAATGTGTTTAATAACATACTCAAACCCTCTCCAGCAAGTGTTAAACCCATTTTGAAACTCTGCTACTCTTTCAAATTTTTGTTTTTGATCTTATCACCAAGGTATAATTATTATTTCTGGCTATATATCTTTACTGTTAGATTAATTAAGAAATGCAAACATACTAAAATACATTAATTATTTGCATTAACATAAAATAAGTAATCAAAAAAAAAAATGTAAACATCCCCTTCTATTGTTGAAATTATTTTTTTTTTGGGGGGGGGGAAGTGTAGTGAAGCCATTTCACCACTCTATTGCGCTATTATAGTTTATAGATATCAAGAATACTGCTTGTAAACAAGTCTATTTAACCTGATCGATCAATGTATTGATTCCTTCTGTGGTAATAAGATTTCCTTCATCCAAAGATTCTCTGTTATTTCATTCTAGTCTTATGCACTCAGCTAACTCAACAAGTACTCTTTAATTGGCTCATCATTTCCATGGCAGTTCCTGGCGGTGTCCGGCGAAGATGTTTCCAATGGGGATATTTCTGTGGTCTATTAGCCACTCAGCATATTCTTGGCACTTTCTAAAATATTATTTATATTTTATTTAGCTTTTGCAGTTCTGGATAAACCTGTACCAGATCGAACTCAGGCAATTGGTCACAACCAGCAGCCAAAATATCAATACTTTTGAACAAAAGATAATCACACAATTTCTAGTCTTTTTTTAGTCCACAGTCTGTATTCCCATCTTTAATCTCATAGCAACATTCCAAGTTGGCGAGCGCAATAGATAACAAAATACTTTCACTGATTAAAGTTTCAACACTAGAACTAATTAGAACAATAAAAATCTATATTTCTTTTCCCCATTTTCATTTCCCAGAATTAGAAACAAAAGAAAACTTTTCTAAGAAAAGCTTTTAAAATTCCAAAAATGTCGATTTATATAAAAAAAAAAATTTATTTTAAAAACATATTTAAAACAAACTAATTTCTTTTTATTTTACCAGTAACATATATGCATTTTTTCTTTATTTAAAATAACTTAATAAAATATACGTGTGTATCTATATGAGCTGGCCAAAAAATACCAGCTGAGCAGAAAATAATGTGTGTGTGTGCCATCATCATCATCAACCATTATCAATCCACTGCAGGATGAAGGTCTCTCTAAGTTTAATCCATCTTCTCCGATCTTTAGCTTCTCTTCTCCACAACACCCCTGCACATTTTCTTATTTCATCCATCCATCTCACATGTGGTCTCTTTCTGGGTCTTTTACAATCTCTTGGAATCCAGTTTAAAATTTCAATTGTCCATCTATTATCATCTCTTCTACAATATGTCTAGCCCAACTCCATTTCAATCTTTTAATTTTTTCAATAAGGTCAGTAACACCTGTTTGTTGTCTTACCCATACATTGCGTTTTCGATCTCTTCTTGTTACTCCCAACATACACCTCTCCATACTTCTTTGAGTGGTCTGAAGTCTCTGTATTGCTCTTCTATTAAGTGTCCAAGTCTCAGATCCATAAGTAAGAACTGGTAAAACACATTTGTTAAAAACCATCCTTTTCAAACACATAGGCATATTTCCTTTTAGTATCAAGTTATTTCTACCAAAAGCACTCCAACCAAGTTTAATTCTATGATTAATTTCCTCCATTATGTTTCCATCTGTATTAATAACCTGACCAAGGTATTTGTAACTGTTAACTTCTTCTAATTCTTCATAATCAATCTTTATTTTCATATTTTGAGCAAATCGATTAAACATTACTTTAGTCTTTTTAACATTTATCTTTAGTCCTACTTTTCTACTTTCATCTGTTAACTCCTGCAACATTTCCTGCAGCTCTGAAGCATTATTTGCAAAAACAACTACATCATCTGCGAAATCTAAATGACTTAAATACTCTCCATTTACTTTCACTCCTTTAGTTTCCCATTTTAATCCACAAAATACTTCTTGCAGCACTGCTGTAAAGAGTTTTGGAGATATGGAGTCACCTTGTCTTACACCTTTCTCAATGTTGATTTTTCCAGTATCATTATGTAATCTAATTGTTGCTGTTGCAATGTTTTAAAGAGTGGAAGTGTTTAATTTAACTAAAAGAGTTCTTAAGTATATGGATTACTCACATGAACTTCTGATCATTGCAATTGATATAATTATCTACATTTTATGCATTTAGAGACAAGTTTATACAATTTTCATTTGAAGTATTTAATATGAGATTCCATTGATAAGTAATTAATAATAGTAAAAAAAGAAAAGCAGAGAAGGAATTAAAAAAAAAATAGAATTTTCTTTACTATATATATTTTGTGTGAATTGAATTTACATATTCAAAGAATATTAATTTCATTATACATAATGTTATGCAAAAAGTAACACGTGTAATATGATTATTTTACAATCATCTAGCATATAATTATTTTAACTATTTCTATCAGCTTGAATATATTGTAATAGTATCAAACGTTCGATATTACCAATAGTAATTAAAAATGAGGCAAATTTAAAGTATATGATTAATTCATTTTTTAAAAAATGATGTTATACATTTTTGTCACTACAAATTTTAAATGATTAAATTGATATTTCTTATATGATATATGATAATTGTATTAAATATAAAATAATGTAAGTTCATGTAAATATTTCTATGTCATAAAAAAAAAATAATAATAACAAAATTTTACTTTTTATTGTAACTAAAAATATTATTCTAATTAATTTATATTGTTTAAAGATAAGAACAGTGTACTTTATCTTATTTTCTTTTATTTATAAAAATAGATACCCAAAATAGAGGAAGTAGAATTATTCGAATTTATTATATTTATAATGCTTTATTAAAAATGTTTTTTCTTTTTTATTTAATTTTCATTCTATGTTTTGTAATGTGCTGATTTTATAAAAAAAAATAATATTAAACTGATTAAGCTGAAATTGTGATTGAACAGGGCAGCAGTCTAATGTTATGGTAGTATATAAGTAGGAATTGAACAAGCCATTCTCTTGTTCTTGCTGTTTTGTTCATGCTATTATTCCTAGGGGTTTTTTCCTACTTCTTAATGTTGATCATAATAGCTCCCCTTGCAGAAGTCAACTTAAAAGCAACAATAGTCATAGAAAGTGTTCTTAGCAAAATGATTGAAGGCTATCAACATTTGGGGCCAATATTAGTAAACAGCTGTTAATTGCCAGCATTCTATGATGGTAAAACTCATTTTAAAATGAAACCAAGATGATAGTATTGAAACCCTGGTGTGTGCCAATCCATACTCTAGAACAGTAGCCTTCCGCTGAAAGATCACCTGTTACCAATTTGGAGTGAGAGAAGAGATGGTGGCCAACTTATAAGATCTATTCCATTATGCCTGTCATTTTCATAAACATGATACCATAATTTTTAAAGACCAGTCTAATTAATCTTGAAATGATAAGATTAAATTTTATTTCATTTATTTTTACTAATAGAAAATGTTACTATAAGCTATTACAAATTTTTTATTATTATTCTTATTGCAATGGTCAGGTTCAATCCCTTCTCAATGCACATTTTAATTTAACAACCAAACCTATCTGTGCTAGGTTCAAACTCTATTAAAATATTCATTTTCTTAAAATAAATGCATAAACCTTACTATCACAGCTGGGTGCTCAGCATTATATATGCACATATGAATAAAAGCTGTACATATATAGGCTAGTAAGTGTTACAGTGAATATAATGGTTTAAATTTAAATTTTATAAAGGAATGATTTATATTTTAATTTTAAATAGTAACAATATCAATTTATTAAGTTTATTAAATATAAATTCGTATGTGGATGTATGAATCATATTATACAATAATATATAGAGAGTGGCGTGATTTAATTTTGTAAAAAGAGAAAAAAGCTTTTAGTTATATTAATTAAAAATAAACATTTCACCATAAACAAATTTGCATTAAGATCATCACACCTGTGATTAAATCAAAGTCTAAAATCTTATAAATGCTATACTCAAATTTGTTTGCGGTCAAAATGTATACATTAAAATCGCTGAAGTAGCACAATTTGACAACTAGAGAAGGATTTAAGGTGCCCTGGAAATCTAAACAAAAGTATTTGGATCAAATCGAGAAATCTTAGAATTTTATGTTATATTTTAGAGTTAGTGGGTTTTCAGGTGAAATAAATTCTTCTCTAGTTAAATGCTTTGCACGAAAAATATAAATAGGGTATATTTTAAGCTTGAGTTATGGAGTCATTAATTTTAAAAGAGCATCGCTATACCTAATCCATATCAGATTGATCTTTAAAAGATTTGGCTGGAGAAAGGCGGTGGTTGCTTCTAAATCCACAGAAGAATGGTGTGCCTGCTGCCAGCCGATGCTTCAATCACCCGAGCTGCAACATGAAACCATTCAGCAACAGCCTACTTCCATAATGTAGATGCTATACCGCTCAAGAAGACCACCACGATAACCTGAAAGCCAACACCTGCTTATCCAGTCCAGTTCAACTAATTGGTAATGCCAATCTATAACCGCAGAGCTCTGTGAAATTAACTATTTTCTAAATTTAAATCCTCAACTTAAAGTTTAAAGCTAGCTAAAGATAAACTAATGTACTGTTCTAACTCCTATAAAATGTTTCCATTATAAATTCTCGTAAAGTAAATATTGTATCATTTGTATAACTTGCCTATCAATATCTTAATTAAACTAAATGTAACCTACACTAATTTATTTGTCTATTACTGCACTTGTGCCTATAACTTTTCTTTACTGTTATTTTATTTATATGCCAATGCTTCGAAGCTGCAAGCAGTTAAATGTAATAAATATTCGGAGATATAATTGCAAAATATCTCCCCATAACTGTTTTCTTAAAGACATTTCCCATTCTTGCTAGTTCGAATTCCTATAATTCTTATTTGATTCTAAATGTATTGTGGCTTACTATTAAATGTCCGACTTATTGAGATTTTTGAATAGAGTAATGTACTAGTCTTAGTAATATGAAAGTATATTCAGTAATTTTTGGCCATTTGATTGAATATACTTCCCCCCTTCTCGTAATAATTTCTATGTATAGATTGAAACCTATAAACAAGAGTTTTATCATAATTCGTTATCCCTCTAATGTCGCTTGATTATATAGCATTGTCAGAATTGGCTCCTAATAGTAATATTGACCAGCCTATTACCCTGTATTTCTAAAATATTAATTAAAGGCATACCTTCGCTTGGCAGATTAGATATCTTAAATTCTCATTCAATGTTTAACATTTTGCTGCACTTTCTCTTTAGGATGGGACACCCCATCTTATCTTCTTTCTGGGCGCACACAAGTAAGACCTGACGTATAAATCTAGGCAGTCGTGTTAGTCACCATGACTTTTTAGCAGCAAGACACTCAGTCCCAGGGTACCAGTGTTGGTCATGAAAATCCTTGACTCTCATTTATCCGCAAGGTGCTCCTTTATTGTAATTTGCCAGGGCTGTAGCAGTCAGTCACTATGTATAGCCAATTCTGAGTCCTATAAGTTAACTATTCAGTATTAAACTGAAATTTCTATCTTTGGTTTCTAGGTTCAATCTCAACCCTGAGCTGATTTATATATTCATAATTTACTAAGTTAATAATGTTACAATAAATATTTTGCCTAAGACTAGCACAGCATTTTTACAATAGTAGCTATCACTTTCAATAGGACTTGGCATAACCTAATGTAGGCACCTCTTAGTGATTCTTTAAATATATCAATTCATATTAATAATTAAGGATTTAATGAGGAGACATGCTAAACCCTCATGTTATAAAGCCTACGTGCTTTTCCTACATTAATTTATGTTCTATTTATTTAATAAACATATGTTAAATTTATTCTGGTTTCATATTATTTCTCATTCCTAATTCAATCGAATTCAGCCTTAGTTATTTGTATATGTGATATAACCATCTATGCATTAATTATAATTTCTGAATGTTAACTTTAATTTTGTGCTGGTAGCATTTCAATTAGTTAATATATATATTTAAATTCCTGAGTTTCATGTTCCTCGCTGCCCTATGCCGGCTGCGAAAGATAAAAGTACGTGTAACCTCAAGCATGGTCATTCAAAGTGTCTTTAGTCTTGGAATTCTGGCGGACAAGTTGAAGCGCGTTTGGATTCGAGATGTTTTTGATCTCTTTGCCTGGATTCTAGATTCTGTTTTGTGAATGTACAAAACTTGACCGTTACATTATTAATTAAATCTAAAATATAATTTTTCTTTGTATTTATTTTATACTGACAATTTAACATTTAATATCCATTGCGTGTCAATAGACAATTAATTAAATAAATGCTTTTACTTATTATTAAAATCCATCTCGTGTGATTTGATCTCATTCCAAGCAAATAGTTTTAACTTTAGCATTATCTCTTTTAAATTCATGTTATTGGTAAGAAATTATTGGTGTGTATGGTGGTAACTAACAGGCAAGAGGTATATATAAAATTCCAAACATTATAATTTCTTAATTAGAAATGGTGCTTCAGTGTGAGTAATTCACTATTCTATAAAAATATTATTTGACTGATAAAATATGCTAATTTTCAGATTCATTAAAGGGGATTGTCATTATCGGTGATCTGGGTAAGTAGTATAATTTAAATACTCACATGACCCTGCATATTTAAAATTATATCATTGAGAATTATTCATAGAATTCTATCATGTATTGCAGTCTGAGAAATGTTGAAAATTACGTGCTGTAGTAGTGTCATGAACCATATTAAATGGTGATGATGTTACTTTGTTCCATAAATTCTAGTCAAGAAATAGTTGTGAATAAACAAAATATAAATACTAGCTAAATGGGCAACCAACATATAGTAAATTTAAATGTAAATGATCCTCTTCCTACATATATCATTTAATATATTACATGTCAGTTCTTAAAATAGCTGTCTAAATGACTTTTAACCATTCTGTGAGCAATTGCCTTGGGTACTCATACTTATGACAATCATCCCGCTTGATAGTGTTGTTGCTAACCAAAAGTAGTTGAAAATACCATTTATCAGGCGCAACTTCTCCACTGCTGTAAGTAATTGAGTGCTAGAAATTGAGTCTTTTGGCGAACGGCGGCCAGCAGTATGTTTTATGATCAATTGCTCTCTTAATTCACACTTAGCCTACCGTATCAATTAGCTCTGATACGTGTTGTTTACTGTCTATACGAATTCTGACACTTAACATATCACTAAGTTATCATGATAGGATGCGAATAATTTAAATGACAAAAAGTGAACCAATATTCACTCAGAAGTAATTATTTTCAAACCTAAATAAATTACTATAAGGTCCTCCAAATTGTCACACTGTACCCAATGTAACCCCCCCCCCCCCATTAAATGTGTTAAAATTAGGAAATGTGGTGATTCGACATGCATGAATCTAAAGTCTCATATGTTGTGAAAGCTTGCATTGGTGAAAAAATGATTACTTGCGAAAAAAAGTCTTTGTTCAAGCTGTATCTACTGCGTAATATATTAAATTATGGTTCGCAAATAAAAAAATTAAATAAACATTTATTACCAAACAAAAATAAATTGGTTCTTGAGGCATTGTTTATCAACCAAAAATAAAACTATGTTTGAAGTAATCAAATCAAGGTTAGTGAACAAAAGTATTCATCCACGTTGTCTCTATTGCCTAATATATTAAATTACGGTTCGAAAAAAAAAACATGAAATAAAGGAATATTTATTACCAAACAAAAATAAAGTGTTTATTGAGGTGTTGTTTATCAACCAAAAATAAAACTGTTTGAAGTAATCAAATCAATATTGGTGAAAAAACACGGTATTAACAAACGAACATTTTGCAAATATATTCAATTACTTTCCAAAAAAAAAAAAAAACCTAATATAAACTAATATTTCTTACAAAACAAAAAAATATTATTTTGAAAAAAACAACCTAAAATAAAGGAATATTTATCATAAAACAAAAAAAAAATTGTTTATTAATTGAAAATCTATAACATTAGTTTAACAAATAATAAAATAACATAATTTTAAAGAGTTGTTCTGTGTATTGTTTATTTGTTAAAATATTAAAAGAAAATGTAATGGCCCAGTAACATTATATCAATGTGTTTTGTTGGAGGAACAACGCCATCGAGCGGGATCGATTATCATAAGTATGAGTACCTTGCATTGTTATAATTGATGCCCAATGTGGGCTTGAATTGGTTCAACATGTTTCGAGGCCCAGTAAAATATTTTTTTAAACAAAACTCCTGAGAATTATTAAAATTATGTTATAGTTATTAAAATTATGTTATAGTTATTTTGTAAAGTTTTTATAATATATAAACAAGAATTTAGTGATTGAAAATTATGAAGATAAATGTAAAATTAAAGTTGAATTAATCTGATTTAATTTTGTCATAGATAAAAAAAAAACTTGTAAAATGAAAAATGTTGTTGAATATATGCACTTACTTACTTTAATGGAATGAAAAATTGAAATTCTCACAGGATTTAAGGATAAATAAAAATATTAATATATAAATTATATCACTTTTGTAATTTTTTTTATTTTAAAGTGTTTATTATTTCTGAGAGTGATATAAATTTTAAAAGAAAAATAATTTTTGAACTATTTTGATTTTTATTTTCCTCATCAGAAATAATTTTTGAACCATTTTGATCATAATTAAAAATAGTTTGGGAAGCATTTTAATTTTTAGTTTTTAATTAAACACCTATTAAATATTACATGTTAAATCTTTGAAATAATTTGTTTTATTTCATTACTAATATTAACTTATACTGCATAATTATTATTTTTTTCTTAGTAAAAGAGTGTATAATATCACTATGTTAACCTAAATCAATAAATAAAGAATTCAGAGAATTCACAATATTTGAGTAGTTTTAATAGTGTGTACATTATACATTTAAAGTTTATAAAAGAAAAGAAATGAACACATACAAGTTATTTATATAAATACTAAAGTAAAGTCTAGAATAATTTAAATATTAATTGAGTAGATGATAGTGTTTAAGTACATTGAAATAAATTATTTAAAATTAAATAAAAAGATCTCTGATATAAATAGTTTATTTTATTCCTGATTGGGACAAAAATTAAATTATTAATGTAATAAAAAAATCACTTTTGTATAAACAAAAATGTTTTAAAAAAGATATGTAATTATAAAAGTTAATTTCAACATATTTAGCTTGATTTAATGAATGTAAAAAAATAAAAATCATTTGATTAGTTATTATAATCTTGCTTTTATTAATTAACCTTCCTGTATGCTGACAATTTCTTTATACTCACTAGATTTAAGCTTTCAACTTTCATTTTGATATTAAACCATTATTATTTATCAGAATATAATAAATTTGACTTCAATTGTTTAGAAATAAAATAATTTTTTTAAAAATCACATTTAATTTTTGGAATTATTTTAAAATCTACATTTTAATGAAAAAAATGCTGTCACAGCATCAAATTTCAGGTGGAACCAATTCAATTTGCAAAATGAATGAAATTTTCTTTGATTGATGTTTGTTTTAAAAATCTGAACAAAATATTTTTAATAACAACTAAATCTATCAATTTATGCTTTAAAAGTTTAAAAATTTTTTGTAATTTTTACAATATTGCTAGATATTATAACAATCAGATAAATCCCAGTGAGTGAGTTAATTATTCTAATTATTGATTCAAGTAGTTGGTTTTGAATGGTTAACCTTCTGGCATTCACTGCAAGGTGAAAAGGAATTCCCAGAAAAGGGTGTGAAAGATATTTTGTTAGTGCAAGATTAGGATTACCAATAATGAAGCAGTTGATGTCTAATCACATCGAGCTTCATGCTTCACCAGCTATAGTAACTTCCTGTGGGGGCCCGTAATTCAGATCTTGCATACATACATCTTTTTTGCACACGGCATGCACAATAATTAAAAGAAAAGCTATAAAAATATTTAGTGAAAACCAAAATGGTAGTGTGCGTGATGCATATATATATATATATGAATGTAGCAATGATTTAGTAATATTTATTGCTGAAAATTATATTATTTTTATATGTATATTTTAATTGTATTTGGAATTAAAAAGGTTCAACATATTTTAGAATAGTTGCTAAGCGGAAGTAATCTATTCTCTTTATATAAGATTATTTCTTGCAAATTAAAAGTCAAAATTTTAATTAAAACTATAAGAAATCCTTTTGTTAATTTTTAGTAAATCTATACAAAATCTGAAATATCTTAAAAGGTATTTTGAGCCTTATCTTTAGAATTCTTTCTTACTAATTAAATATTTTATTAATTAGAATTAAGATTAAAGGGGTAGCTGCGGGCAAGTGAAATTGCATTCTTGGGGGATTAAAAATATGTATCATTATATTATTATTACTATATTAGTATTATTATTATTAGTAGTAGTAGTAGTAGTAGTAGTAGTAGTATGGCTATTATTGTTGTTGTTATTGTTATTATTATTATGCTTCAACAATAATCTTTATTAAACCTATTAATTCTTTGGGTTACATAATAACATTAACTGTAAGGGTTATAGGTGCAATCATGTTATACAGGTTAATTTCAAATATTACAATAATCAGGTTTCAAGGTATGTTTTTTTACAAATATCACTACTAGTTTTGATAGAGAGACCAATATCAAGTTTAATTATTAAAGTATTAAACAAAAAGTTCAATATAAAACTCAATTTCATAGATAAATAAAAATGACCTAAGATTATAACATTTGGCATCATATTGAAAGTTATTTTCAGTAACTAAATTAAAGTTGATTACTGTTCTTTTACTTGTTAATTTTGTATATACTAGGGAGGTAATGTATAATTCATATAGCATAAAATCAAGTTATAGGTTCTGTACAAATAATAAAGTCAATTCAGAGTAGAATTATATATGGTGAGAGCTGGTTGATTGTGATAGATGTGATGTAAATTCTGTAGTCTGATGGTGAATGGAGTTAAAAGCAGTTAGTGAAGGTGAGTTTTGTTGAGAATAATGAATGGTACCATTGAATACTTTTCAATGTGGTTAACAGGAACTGAGTTCAAACCCTGTCACAAAGGAAGGAGAAAGAGGGTAGGTTTTATATAATTTTTTTATTATTTTATTGTTTGATTTATTTATTGCAAAGGTCGCACAGACAAGCACATATGTATTTACTGAGGTAATAAAGAATGATGGTGGTTATGGGTTAATATTTTATTTAGCATACGTGTGTATAGATAAATGTTGTTTTAAAAGAAAAAAAATAAAAGAGAATTTAAAAATTGTAAAAAGTTTCTTTTTACAGTTATGATTCCATGAATTAATTAGCTAAAGGTTTCTCTAATTGTTCTAGAAACAGATAGGACTAATTAATGGCTATCTCATTCTAGTTTAATATTCATAATATTTAGACTTTGTTTAAATAATTTTTAATTAAGAACTTTGTTTAAATAATTTTTAATTAAGGAAAGGAAGCAAAGGAATATGGAGTGTCCATTATAAATCAAATTCTTTTCGACTGCTTTTATCCAAATTTAAATTAACAAAAAAAAAGTATTTCCAAAGAGTTCAAAAAGAAAAAATAAGATAAGTAAAAAGATTGATGTTGCTAAGTGGTTTTTTCTTTTGTTTACATGTTTTTGTCAAAATATATTTTTGGAACATAGAAAAAAATGCCAGAGATAGTGAAAAAAAAATTTGATTATTAATTCCTGACCAGTTGATTGAAGAGTAAGCAATACGCTTAGGAATCTGTCAACGAACATATATACAGAAAATAAATAAATTTGGCAGTAAAAATAAAAAGAGAAGATGTAAAATAAACTGTCATTATCGCCTTCATTGCTGGACAGAATTTGTGAAATGGAAAAGAAAACTTTAAAGGACAACTCCAAGGATCGTATGGGGTGGACCGAGCTCTCTTTGCCATCTTGCCACGAAAGCCATTAGGATATTCATCCCCCTAAGCATAGTGCTTGCCATCTGAAGCCACAGCAACTGGATCTAGTGCATGACATCCGACATCCCTGGAAATAAAATAAATCAAAAGAAATGCATTATCTGAAGATAGACTCAATAATTGGAATGCCAGGTAGAAAAGATGGATGCCAAGTTTTGCCCACGCTAATCCCAGGGTTGAAGATAACGAGTGCACTCAGAAACATACCTATAAGTTGCTGATCCATAAAGGCTGATAAATATAGATTTTGTCTCATTCCCAATTTTTAAATACAATCCAATCAAGCCATATATTACTAAAACTTTTGTGTGTATATTACTTAACTGTAATTTTTTTTTAAAAAATACTAACAATATTTTATCACATATATGATTTATACACTTTGATTTCTTTGTTATAATAAATATTAATAGATTAACCATTAATCCGTTAATTAACTTTTTTTTATATGTATTATGCAATTTCTTATGTATCTTAGCATTAACTTAGTAATACATTAGTGTATGTGTTGGCGTACCTCCAATAGATATTTAAAGCAAAATAAGTGAGATAGAAAGGTGTAAAGGAATTTTAAAAGTTTTGTTTCAGATTCTAGTGGGAATTAAGATAAATAGACATCCCAAGAGAATATTTAGTTTGAAAGTTAGTTCAGTCTCCACTTCTTCTACGGCATATTGTGCTGCAACACCCTGAGCATGAGTTAGCATTAATTAAGACGGGCATAAGTTTGAAATGGCTGAGTTAGACAAATTATTAGTAGACCCTATGATTCTTGCTAATTAGCAAGATTGGTGCTTGGTAATGGACAAAAAAGAAAACAAATCAGCCACTGTCCATACAAAGAAAGAAAGCTAAAGCTGAGAGGAATTGGATTATCTCAATTTACTTATATATATTTGTGTTTTATGGTCAGTTCTTTCTCTACCCTTTTGAATGACCCACTACCAGGGAAAACTTCATTAAAAAGGGATAATGACTCAGAACATGGGAAAACTTCATACGGGAAGGGCCGTTTAATAAGATACATGTATAAATATATAAATTAATCCTCTGGAAAAGGTATTATTAGTTTAGGTTAAGAGAATTTTTTGACTACAGCTAGGTCCTAAGAAATGCAAATAAAATACTCAGTGACTGTTACTTTTTTTTTGTTTAATCTAAATTTGGACAAAAGCAGTCGAAAAGAATTTGATTTATAATAGACTCCATGATGGAGCTTTTGAAAAATGAAGATCAGTAGAGTGAAATACAATCGAAAGATATAGAAGGCACATTGATTGATGTAAAAAAAAAATTTTTTTTGCAAAAAAAAAAAAGTGTAAATATAATAGTTTTTAGATACAGAAGATACGGCCGAAAGATATAGAGAGCGTAAGGGTCAATGTTAAAAAAGTGGGGATTTTTTTTAAAAAAGAAAAAATAATAAAAAAGAATCTAAAGCATGTAAAAAGTTTCTTTTTACAGTTATGATTTGACGAATTAACAAAAGGTATCTTGAATTGTTCTAGAAACAAATGGGACTGATTAATGGCTATCTTGTTCTAGTTCAATGGATTGGATTGCTTCAAATATTCAAACTTTGTTTAAATAATTTTTAATTAAGGACTTTGTTTAAATAATTTTTTAATTAAGGGAAGGAAGCAAAGGAATGTGGAGTGTCCATTATAAATCAAATTCTTTTCAACTGCTTTTGTCCAAATTTAGATTAAACAAAAAAAAAAGTATTTCTAAAAAGTTCAAAAAAAAAAAATAAGATAAGTAAAAAGATCGATGTTGCTAAATGTTTTTTCTTTTATTTATGCATTTTTGTCAAAATATATTTTTGGAACAAAAAAAAAACTGCCGGAGATAATGTAAAACAAATTTGATTATTAATTCTTGATTAGTTGACCAAGGAGGAAACAATATGCTTAGGAATCTGTCGATGAACATATGAACAGAAAATACATAAATTTGGCAGAAGTAAAAAGAGAAGTCGTAAAATAAACTG
The DNA here is from genome assembly GCA_028023455.1 of Epiperipatus broadwayi. Taxonomy (NCBI): domain Eukaryota; kingdom Metazoa; phylum Onychophora; class Udeonychophora; order Euonychophora; family Peripatidae; genus Epiperipatus; species Epiperipatus broadwayi. Next base: position 2,710,969 of record JAQFVV010006337.1, read on the forward strand.
TCATGATTGCCTTCATTGCTGGACAGAATTTGTGAAATAGAAAATAAAACTTTAAAGGACAACTCCATGGACCATATGGGATAAATTTATAATCGTGCCGAAATCTACATTTGGACCCCAGCTCTCTTTGCCATCTATGCCACAAAAGCCATAAGGATATCAATCGCCCTAAGCATACTGCTTGCCATCCAAACCTACCACAACTGGATCTAGTGCACGACATCCACCATCCCTGGAAATTATATAAAAATAAATCAAACAAAATACATTACTGTAAGATAGACTCATTAATTGGAATGCCAAATAGAAAATATGGGTGCCAAGTTTTGCCCACGATAATCATGGAAATAATGTAATGAGTGCACTGAGAAACAAACCTATAGGTTGCTGGTTCATGAACACCAGTAAATATATATTTTGTCTCATTTCCAATTTTTAAATACAATCAAATCAAGCTATATATTACTAAAACCTTTATGTGTATATGATTTTCTTTATTGCTCTCTAATTGTAATTTTTTGCAAAAACACTAACAATATTTTATCGCATACAAGATTTATGCCATTTTATTTCTTAGTATAATAAATTTTAATAGATTATCCACTAAACCATTAATTCATTTTTTTTATTATATATATTACGCAATTTCTTATGTATTTTAGCATTAACTTAGTAATAAATTAGTATATGTGTTGGCATTCCTCCACTAGATATTTAAAATAAAATAAGTAAGATAGAAAGGTGTAAAGGGATTTTAAAAGTTTCGTTTCAGATTCAAGTGGGAATTAAGATAAATAGAAATTCTGAGAAAATATTTAGTTTGAAAGTTAGTTCGCTCTCCGTTTCTTCTACAGCATATTGTGCTACTACACCCTGAGCATGAATTAGCTTTAATTAAGATGGGCATAAGTTTGAAAAGACAAATTATTAGTAGACAACAGACAAAAAAAGAAAAAATCAGCCACTGTCCATAAATGTAGAAATCAATACAGAAAGAAAGCTAAAGCTGGAAGGAATTGGATTATGGAAAACTTCATTAAAAACAGGGAAATGACTCAGAACATGGGAAATCTTCATATGGGAAGGACCGTTTAATAAGATACATGTATAAATATATAAATTCATCCTGTGGAAAGAAAAAAGTATTATTAGTTCAGGTTAAGATAATTTTCTAATCACAGCTATATCTAAATTCCAATAAATAAAGAATGAAAGTAGTTTATAGAGTAAAATACCCCATGTTGGGCACCATTGTAATGGTCACTAAGGATTTTATTTGCATTTCTTAGGATCTAACTGTAGTCAAAAAATTATCTTAACCTAACTAATAATACCTTTTCTTTCCAGAGGGTGAATTTATATATTTATATATGTATCTTATTAAATGGCCCTTCCCGTATGAAGTTTTCCCATGTTCTGAGTCATTCCCCCTTTTTAACCAAGTTTTGCCTGGTGGTGGGTCATTCAAAAGGTTAGAAAAAGAACCGACCGTAAAAAACAAATATATATCAGTAAATTGAGGTAATCCAATCACTCCCAACTTTAGCTTTCTGTGTAGATTCCTATATTTATAAACAATGCTGATTTTTTTTGTCCATTACTAAGCGCCAATCTTACTAATTAGCAAGAATCATAGGGTCTACTAATAATTTGTCTAACTCAGCCTTTTCAAACTTATGCCCATCTCAATTAAAGCCAACTCATGCTCACGGTGTGGTAGCACAACATGCCATAGAAGAAGTGGAGAGTGAACTAACTTTCAATCTAAATATTCTCTCAGAATTTCTATTTATCTTAATTCCCACTAAAATTTGGAATGAAACTTTTAAAATGCCCTTACACCCTTCTATCTCACTTATTTTACTTCAAATATCTATTGGAGGTATGCCAACACATACACTAATGTATTACTGAGTTAATGCTAAAATACATAAGAAATTGCGTAATACGTATTAAAAAAAAGTTAATTAATGGTTTAATGGGTAATCTATTAATATTTATTATAACAAAAAAATAAAATGGCATAAAACATGTATGCGTTAAAATATTGTTAGTATTTTCAAAGAAAAATTTCAATTAGAGAGCAATAAACAAAATAATACACACACAAACATTTTAGTAATATACAACTTGATTGGATTGTATTTAAAAATTGGAAATGAGACAAATTCTATATTTACCAGCCTTTATGGATCAGCGACCTATAGGTATGTTTCTGAGTGAACTCATTACTTTCAATCCCGAGATTAGCATGGGCAAAACTTGGCATCCATCTTTTCTATCTGGCAATCCAATTATTGCTTCTAGCTTCAAGTAACGTTTCTTTTCATTTATTTTTTATATAATTTCCAGGGATGTCAGACGTCATGAACTAGATCCAGTGGCTGTGGTTTCAGATGGCAAGCAGTATGCTTAGGGTGATGGATATACTAATGGCTTTAATGGCATAAATGATAAAAAGAACTGGGTTCGAATGTAGACTCCGGCACAATTATAAATTTACCCCATACAGTCTATGGAGTTGGCCTTTAAAGTTTTATTTTCCATTTCACAAATTCTGTCCAACAATGAAGGTGGTAATGACAGCTTATTTTACGTCTTCTCTTTTTACTTTTACTGCCAAATTTATTATTTTCTGTTCACATGGTTCGTTGACAGATTCCTAAGTTTACTGCTTACTCTTTGGTCAACTAGTCAAAAATTAATAATCGAAATTATTTTTCATTATCTCTGGCATTTTTTTCTTTGTTCCAAAAATATATTTTGACAAAAATGTGTAAACAAAAGAAAAACCACTTGGCAATACTGATCTTTTTACTTACTTTTTTCTTTTTAAACTTTGTAGAAATACTTTTTTTTTGTTTAATCTAAATTTGGACAAATGTAGTTGAAAAAAAATTGATTTATAATGGACACTCCACATTCCTTTGCTTCCTTTCCTTAATTAAAAATTATTTAAACAAACTCTGAATATTTGAAGCAATCCAATCCATTAAACTAGAATGAGATAGCCATTAATTAGTCCCATCTGTTTCTAGAACAATTAGAGAAACCTTTAGCTAATTCATTCATGGAATCATAACTATAAAAAGAAACTTTTTACATGCTTTAAATTCTTTTATTTATTTATTTTTATTTTAAAACAACATTTATCTATACACACATATGCCAAATAAAATATTAACCCATAACCACCACCATTCCTTATTACCTCAGTAAATACATATGCACTTTTATGTGCGATCTTTCCAATAAATCAAACAATAAAATAATAAAAAATTTATATAAAACCTACCCTCTTTCTCCTTTTGTAACAAGGTTTGAACTCAGTTCCTGTTACAGTGGTTATTATTGTATTATGACCTATTATAGTTTGGATGGTTGTTTTAACAGTGACCATGTGGTTGCAAAAATATCTGCAGGTGCAGTATTGTTGTCCCAGGCCTTGATTTGTTGGAGCTTATTGATGAATGTAGTTGGGTACCTTCTGGTGTTATTTCCAATGATGAAGATGCAGTGAGTGCGCCAGAAAACATATAGAATACAATTTATTGCATGTGCTGTGGGAGAGGGTATCCTCTGATAGAATTAGCCACATTATAAAGATGCAACTGGTCATCTCTATGTATTTAGCATGATAGTCTTGATTTGGTTGAGGGCTTAACACTGCTGAAAAAGATGTTGAATTTCCTCTGCTGTATTACATAAGGTGTAGAATGGATTTATATTTTTATATAGACAGTGATACTGGAGAAAATGAGATGTTGGCGATGCATGCAGATTAAGATGAACTAGGAAATTGAAAAATTTAGGCTCCAGGATCCATCTTTTGAAGGAGCAGAGTTGCTGGAAGTTATTGATAGCAAACATGGGAGAATAATCTTTGTTGACTTCCAGATATAGTATAACATATGTTTTCTAGTATGTGTATTTATTAGTCATGGAGAATGTTGATCAGTTGGATGCTGATAGAATTGATTGGTAAAGTATGGTGAAAAATCAAGCTGATATAGAGAGAGGTCTACCAGAAAAGATTATTTGTAACAGCAATTGTAGTGCTGGGAACTTTTGAACAATTAACTGAAGTTGAAATTGACTTTCTGCCCCATAGTAGCTTACTGCAGAGGGAGATGGCAGAATTAAATGATTTTGAAAATTTAACAATGGGCAAATAATATATAATCTTAGTCATTATAAATATATTAAATAGGTGGATTATAACATAAAGGCAGAAATGAGCTTTGGAGAGAGTTGGTAATCCATGTGTCATTTTTTTAAGCTGTTTTTATAAGATGTTCTTCATTGTCCATGTAAAATGAGAAGCTTTTGCCTTTCCCTGGAATATTTAAGTGTATGATGGTATATATAAACCATGCTGCTGTTTTATTCATATTAAATATAAGTTTATGTGTGGCAGTATATTGACTGAGGATGCTTTGCAATGTGGTGAGATGTTTATGAGATGGCAGAAAGACTGTGACATAATCCGTGTATGCTTTGCATGGAATGTATTGGTATGTATAATTTGGATGCTTGAAAATGTCTGTTGTATATGCTTTAATAGGGAATTTATAAAGAAAATGAAGAGCAGTGCACTAAGAGGTGAGACTTGGTAGATAAATTTCATAGAGGTGAATGATGGTGAACTTTTCCCATTATGAATGTTATGTATTTTTGCTCTGCAATAAGTTGGTAATTAAGTAAAGGAGAGTATTTGGAATGATAGTGTTAGCTAGTGTAACTATCAGAATGGGAATAGACAGAATCAAATGCAGACTGTGACTAACTGAACTACAATTGGAGCATTTTTTTGGTCTTAAATTTAGTTTAAGACTGCTTTAAGCAAAAGAGCTGTATGGCAGAAGTGCCTTTTTTTGCAAACTGCATATTGGAAATTACAGGAAGTAGACGCGGGTATAGATGATCCTTTACAACTTTTTCCAGTATCTTCATTCCCAGTGATATTACCAGGTTACAGAGGTATAATGCAGTAAAGAGCCTATGGACAGAAACAAAAGCAGGAATTCCATTAAGACGTACATGAGTTATTTATAGTGGCAAGCTTGTCAGCAAATTGTATGTTTTGAAATGGGGTATTGGTATCAGGTGACCCAAATAAGCCTGAAGTGTGAATGCATTATGGATTTGTAACTTCTGCTTGAAATATTGGTATGAAGGATTGATCATGTTATAGCCTGCACACATATTACCATCAATTTGGGAGTGCCATAAAAAATTTTAGTGTGAATGGATGATCCTTGGCCCAGTGAATAGGTCCATGTATGTTGATAAATAAAACAAATTCTTTTCTTAATGGCAAGATACTCTTTAAGTTGGTTGGTGGTTTTTTATAAGACTGGAAATATGTATGCAACTCACTGACCAATGTCAAAAGTTGGGAAGGTAGAAGTGAACAGTGTGAGATATTGGATATTGAATGATATTATATGTATAAAGGTGAGGTATCTTAGAACTGGATCAAGTTCTATATGTTCCAATTTCCGCAACATAATATAATTTCAGAGAATAAGAACTCTGTGATATATGAGGGTAAAAGAAATAATGTTTTTAAGCAAATGGATGACTGTGTTGTGTAGTTCATTGAGATTCAGGATGAGATTGTCCAGAGTGATCAGAGAAAAAAGTAGGATTACGGTCAAGTTGAATTAAATGATATAGAAATAATGAATAAAAGTGAAGATCTATTAGTGATGCATGCTTCTTACTATGGAATGTGATAGAGTTGGAAAGCAAAAAGCCTTGACCACTCACAAGTGGAAAGGTTATTAGATAAAGCTATTTTGACATGAAGGTTTGGTAATCAAGATTAAAATCTCTCATTAAAAATGTTGGATGAGATAAAGAAGCAAGCAATGACTTGTCAGAATAATGATTGAAATAACAACAGTATTACTAGAAGGGATAAATACAAATATAATATTTAGTGTTGATTCGAGTCTGTGTAAATAATCTTGAATGATGAGAATGGATAGCTAGGAGTGATAACAATACCACTACCAGCTGATGGTGAAGATGTGTTCCTAGAGCAGGCACAGAAGTTCTGTCTACTGAGGTAAGCGGCAAGGTCAATATGGGATCTATTATATATTTTCATCTCAAGCAATACAAGCATGTGATGTTGTATATTGCTTTATCCACTGTTTTATTTTAAAAGTTTAGACACTGAGTTGATACCTCGAACATTAAGAGCTGTAAATTTTAGCTTCATTTATCATGGGTTTTAGTAATTAATTCTAGTCATCAGTCAGGGTGGATGTAAATTCTTAATGTTGTCAGGAAGGTCTGGTTATAAAATTTATGAATTTATAATGGTGGTTGATCAGTAGCTAACAATGTTTCTAGCCAAGCTGTTGAGTGTATTTGTTGTATATGGAAAGTAGGGATAGATTGATCTATGGAGTCAGCTAAGGAGCATTCAGTTTATGAGTATGACTGGTTTCCACAGAATCCATGTCTAGCATCAACAGGTCAATCACATCTGGGTTTTTTTTGTTTTTAGTTGTTGAATCTTTTGGGGGGGACATCCAGGCTTCCTTTCTGTTTCATTAGGAGTGTTGGGGGCAGAGATGGCTGGTATAGGTGGTAAGAGAAATTGTCTCCATGATATGTGTTGAAGTTTTGTTATGAAAAATATGATCATTGTTATGTGTATAATTATAAATAAGAGCTTCTGGAGCATTATGGTTGTTGCATTGAGAGAAGTTTTGGAAACAATATTATCTGAGTTAGAAGTCGCTTGTATATCAATTAAGTTGGCATAATTATCATTGTAATTATATGCCTCAAGGAGTATCAAATCAAAAGGTGGTGGAGTAAGCCTGAGGGTGAATGAGGATATAGGATAGATAGTTTGTGGATGGGTAAAATCTTGGCTATCTATGATGTAATCAAGGAATGGTTTGCTATTGTGTGTTCTTTATTGACTTGAAGTTTTAGGTGATTAGCTGGTTTTCCTGAAAGTGAAGTTTAGAGATTAACACATTGTACTGCAAAATGACCCCACTGGTGATGGGTGTCAAGAGTAGCACTGGGATTTCAATCCTCTGATATGTAGGCATAGGATAGCTTCTTGATCAAGGATTTATGTGGGAATTATGTCTGGATCAAGGTCAAGCTGCAGTTGTAATTTGAAATCATGGCTGTTACTAGAGATGGATATAGGGTCCTCCTTTAGATATATGGGGTGAAAAAGTATAATTTTCCTAAATGGTTGAATCAGTTGTAGAGATTTGGATCCACTGTAATTAAGGCAAAGTTTCCAAGTGTTTTTATTTGTTTGAAATTGGTCTCTCTATGGGGTCTAAAAGAACTTGATTATCAAATACCTGGGATGGTCAGCAATATGTGCAATGATATCCCATAACCCATGCAAGGATATTGCATCAAATAATAATTGCCTAGGAAATTTTATATAGAGTAATGTTGATGTCTGAAGCAGATAGAATTGTGTACCTAGTAGAAAAAAAATATTTTAAAGAGGCAAATAATCCTCTTGAGATCAAATTGTGGAACATATCATTGGTTATCATAAGAGCATTTGTATTCCAAACTGTAGAGAGGGGGGGTGCTTCTTGGATATTGAGGTCCAATTCTCTCATGTCGCTAGAGGTGGTTTTTCTATATCTTGGAACTGACTTGGGAATATTTGAAATGTTGTACTTTTGTTATTCATATCTATTGGATTATTATTACTTTTCCTAATGATCTGTTGAGAGTTAATTTTAGTAATATTAGCATGTGTTTGTATTATCTTTGAACTTTGGAACTCAGTGTTAGTGAAATCAGAAGCAGTTGAAATATTGTTACTTTTATTATTTATAACTATTGGATTATTATCACTTTTCCTACTGATCTGGTATTATTTTTAGCATCATTAGCATCTGTTTGTATTATCTTTAATCTTTGGAAATCAGTGTTAATGAAATTGGCACCAGCCACCTGGTCATGTGACAGTTCAGTCACCATATTAATCACCAAATTATCATTAGACAAATTACTTATTTTGTAAATTTTGAATACCAAATTTTAAAAAAATTTTGATGAGTTATGAAGATTGAAGACAAAATTTTATAAGAATTTTATCTTGTTAAATGAAAGCTTTAAATGAATTTTAAGCACATAAAATGAGCATTTTACCTGGGTTGTTGATAGATTAACAACTGCAGAGAAGGAGGAGAAAGAGAAAGAATAATATATAATAACAATAATTATTAAGCCAATAAACATCACAGAATCACCATTTCTTATGCTTGCTTTTAACTGTTATTGAAACAGGTAAAACTCACTATACCTATTGTCACACACAACAAGCTAGACTAATTATTGTTGTTGTTTTTCAAAGAATAAATTTTATTGAGACTCAATAAGGGTTACATAAGTTACATTTCATGATATTACATACGTAATAAAAGTTTACAATCTTGATTGTGATGAGAAAAAAACATGATTTACATTAATTAAAAGAAAAATAATTATTACATAACAAAATATCTATATGAAATTAGGTTTATAGAATTTTTAAATGTGATATTGAGAGAAATATGTGGAAACACAAGCTAGTATGATTAAAAACATATTGGAAAGGGGTTGAACTTGGTATTAGATTAACATGTGACTGGGCTCATTTGGTGAACAAACTACAGTTTTCATTGCTAAATCTTATTGTTCATTTGTTATATAATGTAATGGTATATAATATGCCGTTACATTATTTTAAATTAAAATAAAAAGATTATAAATAAAAATTGATTTATTAAAAAGAAAAAAACTTAACTTAAAAACTGAAAGTTAAAAGTTGTTTAACGTATATAATATATCGCACAGATGGAATGAAACCTTTAAAAGTATTATTTTCTTTTTAAAATAGAAAAAAAAAAAGATATTTGAACGTACTTTTTTATAAAAAGAAGTACAAGATCTAAAGATAAAATATTTTTGTTAAAAGATTCTTATGTAATCTCAGTAAATGGAAATGATTGTTTTATAAATTAAATGAAAAGCAAACTAGCCCTTGGGGCTCTTATATAAAAAAGTCAGATGAAAGATATAGATAAGAGAACAAAAAAATTTAGATGTCCAATAGAAGCAGCAAACCAATGCTCAGACCTTAATGAAAATGATTGGAACAGGAAACTATGTTCAATGAATCCGGAGGATTACTATAAAAAGAAAAATATCTAAATTAAGAACAGTTCCAGCTTGATTTTTTTTGAGAGGCATGATAAGATGCATTTGTCAACCTCTCTCACTTATTTAAAAATGAAATGACTGTTGAATTATGAACGGTACTGTTGCAGATCCTGAATCATATGGGTACTGCAATTAAATGGTACCAGGATTGAACCAGCTAAGGCAGCCTCCGGATTGAGAACTACGGTATGAACAACAGACCAGTCTTCCATGAAAGTCTTCGTGGGAATTGGCAGCAGGAACCGGGAGCTCTTCTACTGTAAGATATAGACAGAAAATTTTTAAAAAAAGTAATTAAGAACTTACAAGATTTGACAAGAGAAACCTAATTTTTTTTTTTAAATGAACTTTAATCTGATTTTTCAAATCAATTATTAATGTTTAATTTTTATACTTTTCAGTTTGCCAACTTAATCATTTCCATTTTTTTTTTTAATATTTATTGACTAAATTATTTAAATGCATTAAATTTAAGTTGGGTATAGATGACTGCATAGATTCCTTAACGTTTAATTGTATTTATTTTCATATTTGATTAAAATATATAGATATTCGATAAATATGATGCCTCACGTTGAGTATCTAAAAATATGTATTTATTGGTGTCAATGCGGCATCTTATGATGAATGCCATTGGGTTTCTTGTAAATTTCCCTCTGCAATTCCATCAATGACTTTATATTTTGATCATTTATGTTTATTTTAAAATGTTTTTAACTGAGTAATCTATGTAGCCTATCTATACTCAACATTATAAAACAAACTTTTATAAAATGTCCATCTGTGCAGACTTTCTTAATAATTTAAATTTAAAGATTAATAACCAATCTAAAATAATAAATTTTATTCCTCAAATTTTAAATGTGTAAATATGTGTGTGTGTTAATAAATGTTTTTTGTGTGTTATTACTGGCAGTGGCTTTTAATTTTTTAATATTGAAGATATATTTTAAATAAAATTATATATTATAAATATCTGCTGTTCCCTGAGCTAGAGGCATGGGCTGATGGTCAGAATAAACCATATATATGTAAAAGTTATATCTTAACAGCACGTATCTACCTACTCTATAAATTGTCTAGGTTCAAATGGCCTAGTGGCACCCTGAACGGCAGATACGTTAGTCTAATGATCCTCCCCGACCGTTATAATAAATTCTGTGCAAAAAAAAAAAATAAAAAAATACTAGTTAGCATGAATTGCATCCTGGGAAAACAGAAAAACATGCATTGCAGGCTGAAAAAATGAAAAAACACTAGTATACATAAATTGCATCTTGACAAAACAAAAAATTACTAGTCAGTAAGAATTGCATTCTGGGAAAATAGAAAAAATAGCATTTCAATGTGAATTGCATCAATTGAATTAAAGTTCATGTGTCTTGCGCTTGATTGGTCTGCTTAGATAGTCTTCTGTGGTGTTGAATTATTGTAATGAGTGTCGAAAAGTTTTTCAAGTAGCTAGTTGTATTATGAAGCACATGAAATCCCAATGTTAGTCATGCCTACTGTACAGACTGGACTGCTCTCTAATGAGTGACCATGTTGCCGCAAAAATGTCTGGGAAGGCACATTATTTTACTTGGTGCAATTTATTGATAAATGTGGGTGGATGCATCATGGTGTTTGTTGCCTAACAAGAAGGTACAATAAGTACACCAGAAGGCAGAGTAAATGTGCCTGCACACACTGCAGGAATGTTTAATCGTTGGAAGAAGTCTTATGTGATAAATTGAATAACAGGCTGCCTGTAATATAATTTGCCATGTAAAGTTTAGTGCTTGGCATGCATGTTGTTGAGACTCCTCAGCTTCACAAAATAGCCCAGAATGGATTGATATTTTTGTACAGATGACAATACTGCAGAAAAAAGTATATTGGAAGTGCATGCAGATTGAGTCTAATTAGGAAATCAAAAAATTTTGGTTCTAGTGCCCATTTTTTAAAGTGGTGGAAAAACTGATGGTTATTTAACCCAAGCATGGGAAAAGGATAATCATTGCTAGGATCTGGATAAAGCAAGTTATATGTTTGCTAGTAAGTAAACTTTGAAATGTGGAAGAAGTTGATCTGGCTGGTGGTACCTAGCATTGAGTGAATAAGCTCTGTGACATATGGTATTAAAGGCAGTTTATCTGTAGGGTTATGTGCAGCAAGCACTGGAGATTTTGGAACCAGTTGGTAATTACTGGCATTAAATTAATGGATTTTTGTTATAGAACATCTTAATGCTGTACAGGCCTAAACCATTGTTCAAGATCTTGTGCCCCCAAAACAATTTATTGCATATTGAGTTGATGATGTTTCATTGAAAATTTGATAATAGGTGCATAGAATGGATTTTTATCATAGCAAGGAAATGAACAGGTATCTTGGAATAAATTGATAGATGTGCGGTAGAAAGTGAGTTGGCAATTTGCATTACAGTCTTGTAACTTGGTATGTATTGTGGATCTCATATCAGGGAAGTCTTTGTAAAACATAAGAATGGAGTGGGTTTTCCTTGGAAAATGTGGGAACATGATTTCTTTGCAAAATAGGTCTATGCTGCAGGGTTTTTCGAGGATTAAAGTGCAGTTTGTAGTCTCTGAGAAGTCATTAAGAATGGTTTTTAATATAGAGTTGTTTCAGCAAAGGCAAAAAAATAGTGATGTCATCCATGTAGGCTATGCAGGGAATGATTGCTGGGCATATATTTGGATTCTGGTAATTTTTTCCGTATTTGTCATAAAAGTGGATTTGTATAGTGTAAAGCAGGGATGCCCAACCCGTAGCTCGCGAGCCACATGTGGCTCGCACAACCGTTTGATGTGGCTCGCATTGCACTCTTCAAGAAATATGATAAAATATTTTATGTTCTTTGACGCCACATTCACACACTGAAAAAATAAACATTTTTACAATACAAACGATAACGATATGCAGTGCCAGGTTTCACATTAAATAAAATAATTAAAATATACTTTTCCTGTAATTGTAATTTATATGCATGTTACCAAATTTTTAATAAATAAAATGTATTTACATTTTTTTTCTTTTTAACATATTACACCAGTTTTTTTTTAGTTTGTGAATTATGTTTATAAATGTAATATGAAAAATGGAATATATAATTGTGGCTCCCCAAATTTTTTTAAATTCTCAACTGGCTCGCGTCAAGTTAAAGGTTGGGCATCCCTGGTGTAAAGGGTAGTAAGCTTAGGGGCAACTCTTGTGAGATTAACTGTGTGGGATTGACGGGTGGAGAAATTCTACCATTAAAAGTGATATAATTCAGAAGTAGATTGATGATTAGGTATAAGAGTAGGAGAGATGATGCTGTTAGCAATCATTTGAATAAGTAGGTTAACTGAAATGGAATCAAAAACTGCTTATATGTCAAGCTGGATTGCAAAGAGACATTTTTTGAACTGAGGTTAGAATTATCATAAATATGAGCTGGTGGAAGAGCCTTTTTTGACAAACTGTATGGAAGTATGGGTTGTTCTATTTGGTCCTTGATTAGTTTTTCAAGTATTTTTATGGCTAGTGGGCCCATGAAGATAGGCTGGAGGTTGGTTAGATAAGATGTGGCCTCAGGTTTTTTAATGAAAAGTACTACGATAATTGGATATAAACTTTATTTACACTGTATATTCTCTAGGATAAGACATTGTCCAGATCACAAATATACAGTGTAAGTGAAATAACTAAGATGATTTAAGATGAATGGAGAAGTTTTTTGAGGCCCAGGGTGACAAAGGTTTTTAATAATTGTTAATTTGGTGGCAAATTTGCTGGTTTGGAATGGCATAGTAGTTTTTAAGTACAGGTATATAGTAGTGTGGATCATTTTATGCCCAGTATATACACCTATATCAGCTTGAAGTGCCATATGAACCTCTGATGGGGATGAGTGACCCAATACCTAGTGTATGCTCTTATCTATGTATGCTAATGGATATGGCACATTTTTCTCTTTTTTTGATTGCAAGATAGTCCATCCAACTGTTTGCAGATATGATGGTGAGTTTGGGTGAGCCTAATTAACTGTTGATGAGTTGGTAAGTGGGCTTAGTAATGGCAACTTGTATAACTTATCGGCTAATGTTAGAAGATGCAGAAGTGAAAAGGACCATCAAGTTAAGTGTTGTATAGTAAATGATAATGTGTATAAGGGCAAGATACTTCTAAATTGGGTCTATATCCATTTTGTGTATCTTGTTTAGCATGATGTAGGATTCAGGAAAAATCACATGGATTGTATTATGTAATTGAATGGATGACGACTGGAATTCATTAAAGTAAAGTGTGACTGCTTGGGCAGAGTGGTCTGAGAATGAACTGGGGTTACATGTAAGTTTCATTAGGTGATGTAACACTGGAGACTAAAAACTGATATGGCATGTAGGTTGATGTGAAGAGTGATTGAACCAGATGGTAAACAGCCATGGACACTCATTAATGGTAAGGTTAAGAGATGAAGCCATTTATTTATAAAAGTTGGGTAATCCAGATTGAAATCATCCATAAATATGGTTGGATGTGGACTAGTTGTAAGAATTTGATTGGTTTGCATGATTTATATGACTGTATGACTGGGGGTGGATATAGACAAATAGTATGTTTAGTGTTAATGTAGGGTATTGGAAAGTGGTAAATAATGAGTACTCATCAATATATAGAATTTTAAATATCTGAACAGGCAATTGAAGGTGATGAGAATACCAGTGCCTGCTGATGGTGAGGAAATATCTCTGGAGAAAACACATAAGCAATGTCTATGGAAGTAGTCAGCAGGGACAATTTAAGATCCTCTATACATTTTGGTTTTCAGTAATTCAAGATGAGGCTGAATGATAGTAATCCATGTACATAAATGGTATAGCTTTGAGGGTGAATTGAGCCCTATTATTTTTAGTTTCATGGAGTATAAAGAGAGTTGATGATGCAAAAGGGGTTAGCAAGGGACTCACAAAAAGTCATTTGAGTCTATTATTGTGGACTAACAGTGGATGCAATTGTTTCTTGATCAATTGCTACTGAAGATGATTAAATCAGTTCGGTTGGTGAACAGATCATGTTGAGATGGTATTGGTTCTGGTTTGGAGAATGAGCAAGATAAGTGATCAGGGTTGTACAGTGAAGCATTAGTTTGCATGGACTTGTAGAGGTTGCCAATAATTCAGTGGTGAGAGATAGGTGATCTAAGTCGTTAGTTTTTGTTTGTTTGTTTTTTGATGATTTTTCTTAGGCTTTCCAGGTTTTTCCTTGTTTTCATTAGGAATTGGGAATGGAAGGGGAAGTAGTATTGGTAATAGACATGATAAAATTGTTTCCATGATATTTATTGCAGTGTTACTTCTTATGATGTGTTTTTGTTGTATTTTGATGGGGATCCATCTCAAGGGGAGGCTACACATTTGTGTTATAGCCTGGCATTCTTGTTCCATCAGGCAAGAAAGCAGCACATTGACTAGACTCTAAATGTGAGGTTTATTGGGCATATATAAGGGGATAGACTGAGGCATTTGTTCTGGTGAGTGCAGAAACCATTGGCATCAAGTGAACATTTGGGGTGAGATGGAGGGCTAGTTGGAAGGTTGTTGAGCCACCAGGCTTGTTGGAGTTCCACACCCTAGCTGAGGAGTGGTCAGATTCTAATTGGTGGCTGGTTGTTTCCAAATTTGTTTTTGGGATAGTTGTTGATTAAGGTAGGGCTAGTAGACTGAAGTACTAAGTTGCAAGATGATCCCTCTCTGCACAGGCATAGCATTGAAGTTTTAGACCACAAATATATAAACATAAAATTACTTCTTGGTTGAGAATGTGCGTAAGGATCTTATTTGGGTCAATCTCTGGAGATAGTTTGTATTATCTGGAATAGGTAGGTACAAGAGTAGCTTTGAGACAAATTGATTGAAAAAAGATGACTTGCCAAAGGGCTGCATCATCCATTGGAAATATTGTGGGGTGTATCCAAAATAAGCATTCTTAAATACCCCAGTGGTGCAGTTATTCTGATTTAGATTGACTGTTATCAATGCATAGTTCCAAGTGTTTTGATTGGAAGTGCTCCCTTTGGATAACCTGGAAAAATTCAATCACTAAGTACTTAGGATTTGGATGATCAGCTATCTGAATGATTGAATACCATAGCACATGCATTGTGATGGTGTCATAGAGAAGTTGCCAAGGGAACTTTGTAGAGCCATATTCATATCAGTGACTGATAGCATCGGAGACTAGGGTAAAAAAAATATCTCAAATGTTGTTAGAAAAATGTCACTAATATATCTCAAATGTTGTTAGAGAAATGTCACTAATATTTGCTAGTGTTTTTGATGTCCAGTCAATGAACAGAGGAGGTGGAGCTGTTGCATATTTAAAACCAAATGTGTGATGTCATTGAGAATAGTTTTGCAAAAATGTGAAATTCACCTTGGAGTGTTTGGTATCACATTGTTATTACTATGGGATGTTTGTACATTATTGCTGATGACATTTGCATATGCTTTTTTTAGAACTTGTACTTTGATCTTTGGAATCAGTAATGTCACTTGAACCTATATCCTGGTTAACATGGAAATTTTGTGCATGACTGCTGACATTTCCATCTGTTGATTAGAATTTGTACCTTGGTTTCCTAAGCGGTTGATATTATTTGAGCTTATATCCTTGTTGTTATGGGGATTTTTAAAATTTGTAGCTTGACCTCTGGAGAAAGTATATATGAATCTATGTTTTGGTTACCATGGAGAATTTGTTCTTCACTGCTGATGACATTTCTGTATATTTGGTTAGGATTTAATTTTTTTTCTCAGAAGCTGTTGATTTTATTAGAAATTATATCTTTGTCGCTATGAAGAATGTCCACATTGTTGCTAATGAAGTTTGATGTTGACAGTTCATAATATTGGCAGGAAATATCTGGTCATGTGATATCTCCATGGCATTTGACCTTGATTAGTACCTTGAGAGCTGATGAAATTTAATAATTTTATCAAATTTGTAATTAGAAAAAATGGTAGAAATACAAAAAAATGGAATTAGGTAATTAAAAATTATAAAAACCGAATATAGGTAAGAATTTTACCTTGTAGCTTGCTTTTAAAGTACTTTGAAACTATATAAAATAGAACTAGAATACTGTGTTCTATGTAGATGAACTGATTTCTGCTGGAAGAGAAGAATAGTAATAATAATAATAATTATTATTATTATTATTATGATGATGATGATGATGATGATGTTGTTGTTGTTGTTGTTGTTGTTGTTTCAAAAAGGAACTTTATTGAACCAAAGAAATTTTACATGATTACATTTGCATGCACATGTTTGCTTACATTGCAGTCATTTGATTTCACTAAAAGGGTTGATGTATATGCTTTCATAGGTCGGGGGGTTACAATTTTGATAAATGGACAAATAATTAGATATTTTAATCTTAGTGTTAAATTTTGATTACATTGATTTTTATTAATTGCACATTTGCATAATTTAAATGAGAATCTTAATATTAGTTTTAATGAGTACATCTAAGAAAATATAAGTCAGAATTGTTGAATTGTATCAATTTTTTGTTTTTCTTGTTTAATTAAAGTATAGTTCTGTACTTGGTAATTAATATGAGTGTTCATTTGTCTAGATATAGCATTGACTGTTGATTTAATAATGACTACATGGCTGCATATAATCTTAATATTAGTTTTAATGAGTACATCTAAGAAAATATGTCAGAAATGATGAATTGTATCTATTTTTTGTTTTTCTTGTTTAATTAAAGTATAGCGCTGTACTTGATAATTAAGATGAGTGTTCATTTATCTAGTTATAGCATTGATTGTTGCTTTAATAATGACTACATCAATGTATATAAATGTGGATTTGCTATGATTTTTATTCATATTTCTTATTAGGGTTAATTTGTTTTGGAAGGTGGATGGATGCCTTCTGGTGTTATTACCTATCAGAAATGTACATCTTGTGCACCAGAAGGCATATAGGACAAAAGTTGCTGCTCTTATCTTTGGTGTTGATTTTCCTTGTTATGTGCTGATGACAATGATGATGGTGATTATTATTACTATTGTTGTTGTTGTGGTTGTTACTACTACTACTAACAATAATAAATTATTAATCACCAGTTTAAGTTATAACAGTGGTGTTATTTAAATACTAGATAAATATTTTATCCATCTTGAACATATATATTCAACAGACTTTAGCTAACCAAATAGTTAATATCAGATAATAAAAGAATTGCATATAGGACAAAAGTTGCTGCTCTTATCTTTGATGTTGATTTTCCTTGTTATGTGCTGATGATGATGATGATGGTGATTATTATTATTATTATTATTATTATTATTATTATTGTTGTTGTTGTTGTTAATAATAATAATAATAATAATAATAATAATAATAATTAATAAAATTATTAATCACCAGTTTAAGTTATAACAGTGGTGTTATTTAAATACTAAATAAATATTTTATCCATCTTGAACATATATATTGCTAACCAAATAGTTAATATCAGACAATAAAAGAATTTGGTATATGTATGTGTGGATTCTGGTCATTTTAAAGTCAACAAACTTTATTAAATAGCCTCGAATTGTACTTATCTCATTAATGATCTTACTATTTAATACATATTTAAATATCATAATATATAAGCTTTGATGTGTAGCACTTTTTTATGTGCATGAAAGAAAAATTACTTGCATTTGCTTCATGAGAATGATTATTGTCTGATTTTATTTTTAAGTGCCTGACTCAAATTACAAATAACTGCTAAATATTTGTCAATACTTGTTAAACATTTGATTGTTTTTATTTACTTTTAATCATAAAGATGCTTGTATTTTTCAAACAGGGGTACTCAAAAGTAGCTGGAATCATTCTCAGGTTTGCATGCCTGCTGTAGTATATGTTTCAGTTGCCACATACTTCATGCAGGTACCCTTCTGCATCAATCTCCCAAATGACATCACCATATTGAATTGTGGTACCATGCAGTATATTTTTTGTAAAATGCATTGAGCATATTTGTCAAATTTAACAATGTGACATTCTGTTTCATTTATAGAAAATGGCAGCATAAACATTTGTAGTGCTTAAAACAGATTACAAATAAGCTGATCTCGTAAAAACACAAGTAAAGCATCACAAGTGAAATCCAAATTCAAAACAATGCTGAAATTTTGTTTGTTTTTGTTTTGTTTTTTTTGCTGCAAACATCATTTTTCTCTCAGATTTATTTTGTAAGTCAGGCATTTTATCTGCAAGTTCTGAAACATTTAGGTGTATAAAAAATTTTCCCGGGTATGACACTCCAACATGCTCAACACCCTGAATAGGTCATGATATATGTAAAAAAATTTCTATATGTGACTTAAATTGTTTGTCAATTTAAATTTTAAACTAACACACTATGGCTTGATAACAATTTTATATATAATGCAATTATAAAGCGTGAGGTCCATTATTGCTATTAATTATATATATGTATATTTCACCTACTGATAACTGGAGCTCACGGATGACTCAAACAGAATTAGGACATCCTTATATAAATTTTGTTATCAGAGATAAAAATTTATAGGATTCACCATTAAAATTTTTTTTGGATATGGAAACTGGAATGGATTGCTATCACATGAATAATTAGGCAAGATTATATATATATATATGTGCTTGAAGTCAAAATTTAAAAAGCTCATGAATCATAGCAATCATGGATTAATAAAATAAAATTATCTAGTAGCTCTGCAACTACAAACTGAGATGTTTGGTCAGGAAATTTTTTCCCACTTTTTATTATTGGTTATATATTGATTAGAAATATAAATATATATGCACTAAGGGCTAATAGTAGGTAAGAGGGTAGATTCAAATGGAAAGGCATGATAATTTTGTGGATCTTTCTTCTGTTTGGAAAAGGGCAAGTGTGCCATTATAAGAGAGTATAGACTAATATTTTTTCAGGAAAGAGATTTGAATATAAAGAAAAAATTGAATATTAGCACAGAGGAGAAGATAGTGGGGTAAGTGAGAAAGATTGTGGAAGGAAAGTCAAAGGAGATTTAAGAGCAAGAGAAAGATGCTGAGGTCGGGGAGAGAAATACTAGAAGACAGTAACTGTACAGAGGAAGAGCTAGAAGGGGAAATAAGTACTAATTTGCACCATGAGAATGAGCCCATAGAAAGCTCTGTGTATTGCAAGGAGCAGTATAAATGATGAGACAGAACAAAAGGATGCTAGAGAAGACCTGGAAGATAAGTTGACCATGTTAGTCAGGATGATGACACAAATTCCAATAAAGGAAGAAAGTGAAAAAAGAGACAGAAAAACAGGGAATAGACTCCAAGTGCTGAATCAAAAAAATGGAAAGGATATTGACAAAACGGAGAGAAAGAAAGGAGGAAAAAAAGAGAAGAAAGAGATAGCGAAATGAGGAATAGCCTCAAAGATATGAAACAAAGATGGAAGACTTAAGGATTGTCAAAATAATTATAAAGAGGTCCATGCCGTTCATAGGACTAATAGAAGATCATAAAAAGAGACCACCAAGGCCACACAGTTAATGAGAGTGGAATTTCTATTGACCCAAGATAGGATGGTCATGCAGAAAAGTTACAAAACACAATATCCCAAGTCCGTAATGGCATAGAGGAGGGATGGAGGTGTCATAAGGAGCAAGAAGACATCATTGAAAGCTTGCAAGTCATACAAACAGATTCAGGAACTATATGAGGTTAAAGAAAGCATCACCCAAAGGAATAAAGTGTCCACCGAAGAAAAAGCTGAAATAAGTGGTGATATGCAGAGCTTAAGAGGGCTTCGAGATACTAGCAGAGATAGTGGAGGAAATAGAGAAAGAAACAGAAGCAGTAAAAGAGAAAAGCAGTTGTCACAATAACTTGATAGAGACTGAGCAGGATATGGAAATGTGGTTAGTAACAGGTCTGGAATTTCTGAAACCAATGTCCAAGACTGCCAGGATAAATGAGATAGTGGAGAAACAGGGAAGAAGTGCAATCAGGGTTCCCTAAATGCTGAAAAGACCAAGCTGGATGTATTAGGTGTGGAAGAGAGGGAGAAAGCTGTAGCTTTTGACCTAAAAGAAAGGGTTGAACAGAATAGCATAGAGATAAAAATGACTGGAGAACAAGTCCTGGAGATAGACTTGGGAGAAGATAAAAGAATAGAGGATGCAAAAGGCAGTTGTGAGTCAGAATTGGTGAAAGAAGGCATAGAAAAGACCTATGTAGAGATAAAAGGGGGAAAAAGTTTGAACCAGAGGAAACTCATCCAGTAAGATAAAAGCATATGGTGAGTTAGGGTCAGTGAAAAGGCTAGGGAATAAAGTAAGCTATAAGCGAAGACAGGAATATAGTAGGAAGAATTTACAGACTCCACACATAAATCAGTCCTCGAGAAAACATTGGTTCATAAGACTAAGTATGAATGAAGCGAGCAATACCCCATAGATAAAGAAGAGCTAGGAGATAAGTTTAAATGAAGGAAGTTGAGCTGGGAATGCAGAATAGAGAAGAAAACTCATTGGAAACCACCAGTCTTTAATTTGGTAACAAGGGAAGAAGACACAGAGAGGAAGTAGTAGCCAGAGCTCATTGGAGAAAGATGGCTTTTGAGGGGGAGGGTAGCAAAGAAAATAGTACTAGAAACGGGAGTACAGCAAGAAAGAGAAAAAGAGGAAAAGGTGAATATGCCTTCAGAATAAGAAACCAGAATTCGAACTCAGGAGATGAGAAACAGACATGCTCAAAAACATTATAAGTACTTCCCGTTCAGAAAGAAACCTAATGGTGGTTGAATGGGAAAACAAAAGTTATGAAGGGGGGTTACATGGGATGTGATAAATTCCATAAATTAAGTGTTTATGGGTAAACCCCCAGATCCCACTTGAACTAGATAGTCTTATCTAGGGATCTATTCTCTTCCCCAATGTGTAGATATCTACTTATATTGATATTTATATTTAAAGTTAAAAAAATATTTAATCATTTAATATGACAGTCTGCACTCTGAATACTGAAACTTGTGTGTGTAATATAATTTATCAATATTTAATCTTATAGCAAGTTATTCATAATTTAGTTTATTGTGTCTTATTTTATGCATTAGGTATACTAAGTTAGTGATGTGATGGTGAAGATGTAGGAAATCTCATTAGGCAAGATTAATAAAAAAATAATAATTAAAATGGATAATTAAATTTCTTTAAAGGTTGATTCCTGACTGAGTATCAAAATTATAAGTATGGTCTTTTTTTCTGTGACTTTGTTGTTATGTAATGGTATCATTTCACCTACTATGTCCTCTTTCCCTAATTCAAACCCATCCAAGTTCACGTATATATCGATGTATAACAGTTTGTATGGGTGTATAGTTATATAGTTGCATACATAGATATTAAAAGTCCATATGTGCATAATTGTAAGACATGTACTCAATTATAAATTAAAATATTAAATTAAATTGTGCAAACATTGTTGTATGTGTATAAGTGCACCTACATATATATGCAAATGAAACTGCAATGCAAAAGATTTTATAAACATTGCAATGCAGTTTAAATTATTTTATCTTTAAATTTTTATAAGATTTAAATACAAATTTATTTTTATTTGCATATAAAATCTCAATTCCAGAGATAACAAAATTATATATATATATAACAAAATGTTTACAGAACTTAAATCTCTTTTAAAAAGATTGCCTGTTTCTTGGAAATTATCTTATATCACATGCACCTGGTTTAATTTGTGTGAGAACCAATAACAGAGTTTTAAGATAAATTCTAAAATAGATTTTAACACAAAAGAAATGCAATCAAGCTGCACAATTTTATGAATAACTTAATTTTACTTCTGTCTTCTTTCAAGTGGATAAAAACATGTTAAAACTTAAATCTTAAAACTTATAAACTGTAAACAAATTCATGGTTTTGCAAGGAAAGTAAAAGCATTGATATAAAAAAAATTCAAACATCAAGATTCATTCTCTTAAATTTTGAAAAGTATTGCTGCCGAAGGCTATGCCCCATTTACAATATCTAAAAGGCAACCCAGTTTGCCATCTTCCTTTCGAAAGATTGTTTCAGGGTGGAGAAGTTCAAGACCAACAGTCTGCCCTGAAGACAGCGGAAAAGCCAGTGCAATGGAGAATACCAGTGCCAAATGCCATGAAGATGCCTCAGCTAAAAGAAGATCAGTAAAATTTCTTCCTGCAGAGTTCTTAAAATAAATCTTAAACTGTATTAATAAGTTTCTAAAGCTAGCTATATAATGTTGAACGTTCACGAATAATAACTTTTAATAAAAAATTCTGTAATAAAAAAATTAATGTAACTTTTAATAATAATAATTGTAAGAGTCTTTCCTTTTAAATGAATAATTTCATCTAAACATAATAACTGTAAGCAGTTATTATATTATATCTATACTATTCTAATCTGTGGTCATGCCTATTTTCTATTTTATATATTGTTAATTCATTAATTTATGCTATGCCTTAATTCAGAGCGGAGATTGATAATATTAATAAGTTTGGACAGATGATTAGCTCTCACATAGCTAATTTATGTTGCTCTTTAGCACACACTTAAATCTCCATTTTGAAATCTATTACATATATATATATATATATGTATTTAGTTAACCTACTATGTTTTGGCTTAGCGTAAGATTTGCATGCTCATATCTAATTAATAATAGGCAAGAATGATATTTAAAGCATATTATAAATAATTAGTTAATTAAGTCCCAAATATGCTTTACTCCTCCTTAGTTTATTATTATAAACTATATAGATTTAATTAATAAACTAAATCACTTTAATTAATCCTTTCTAGCATGATTTAAGTATGCTAATTTACGAATCGGAGTATGGTAGTTTCACAGATCAAAACTATAGATTTAGCGCTTTAGTTATTTTGATATTTAATGTTTTGGAAAGTGTTACAAATGTGTCCTTATAAGGCACATACGTGCAAATACGCCTTGTCATATATTTTATTAAAATGGGCTTCTGATTAAGGGCCATCCCATTATTCTTAGTTCGGACAGCTCTCTTTTAAAACTGGAACATGAAGGTCCAGAACTGTATATTAAGCTGCTCTGATCACCTGAACTAAATGTCCTTATATTTCATGATAGCAAGTCATATGCAGTATGGGAACCGAGTACTTGGTACTGAATCCCATGAGTAATTACACATTCAGGCCACATCCCTTATCTTGTTGATGTAGCACCATAGTCTCTGAAGCTATGCTGCAAGTGGCCAGTTCACCCCCCATAATATTAGTCTGTTCAGCATTGATCTAAACCTCTGATCTAGTTATAAAATGATCTGCATAGGGAGCACAGTTATTGTTTACATTAAGTAATTTTAGTAAATAGATTATATTTAATATTATGATTCTTGTAAGATTTAACTCTTAGAAAACCTCACAGAAATAGCGTAACATAATTAAGGCATGATTCTAGACCATATTTAACTCTTAGAAAACCTCACAGAAATAGCGTAACATAATTAAGGCATGATTCTAGACCACAGATAATGATAATCATTCGTAGTAACTTAAATTCAAATAAACTAAAGTGCATTCAAAATATGAAAACTTAAATCCACTCATTATAATGTAACACCTGCGAGTAAAGCCCAATGCACTTATATTTGTATTATTACTTATATTTTAATAATTAGAATATCTTTAAACTTGGAAAAGGGGAAGTGTATTAGTCACAACTCATCCTACACTTTATCCAAATCTGTTTTAACTTAGTATTAGTTATTAATATATGCAGTATCTAGTATATGGGGTGTTTAGTTAATCTAGTATTAAATTATAATCTTCAATACTTTCTCTTCCTCTTTCTTCTTTATTTTTGCTTTTTTATATAACATATAATAATAACATTTCACTCTTCTTATACATTAAAGCAAAATATATTTATTTATTCTTTACAGTTTTGACTATTCCTAGCAGTCTTCATCAGACCTACAAAATTTAAACATTATATCAATACAACCATATTTCATATATATACTATAATCTTACAATTTTATCAATTTAATTATTAACATTACTTTATTCATTAAACTTACTATTCTGTAACTTTTAACTTTTTAATTTTATTTTATCCTTTATTTTTCTTATTCTTAATTATTATCGTATTTATATTTATTCACCTTATACTTTTGCCATAATTTTAGAAATTCGATGTAATATTTATGAAATCTTTCCTATGTTACTATATTCATATATTTAACCTTATTTTTCATTTCACTTATTTCGATATATTATCCTATTTTTTTAATTATCTTATTCCACTCCAATTAAAGTCAATATTACAATTATAATAGCATTAAATACCTCTGAAAACAAATAATGATGAACTTTAATCATCAACGACCAACATCTATCCTCCTTTTAAGATTAAATATTGTAGCAATCAGATTTGTACATTCATGCAACAAAATCCAGACTTTTGTCAAATTATACCAAGGCTGATCTAGATAAGAGGTTGAGACCTCGAATCAGATCGCACCTCAGTTCCTCCACCAACATTCCATGACTTACTACCCTATGAATGACATATATGAGGCCACATTCAGACTTTCTTAATTTGCATGCCGGCAGTAGCAAAAGGTGGAGTAAGAGATTCAGGGAATAATAACTAAATTTAACAATAAGGTAATACAACACACGCATATACGGCTAGCTAGATACCGCATATATTAATAAATTTAACTAAGATTTGGAATGGACTACGAATAACATGCAACGCATTGATTATAATTTAACATATTTTAATTATTAAATATAGATTAAGCAAATATAAGTGCATTAGAATTTACACATATAGGTGTTTTATAGCGATGAGAGGATATCAATACAGGTCCTCATCTTTTACGCACTTTAAAATCATTTAAATCTAATGTTTATTACAAGTTGATATCTACGGTTTCTAATCATGCTTTAATTATGGTATGCCATCCCTACAAGGTTTGCTAATAGTCAAATCCTACAAGAATAATAACTAACAAATATAACTAATCTATTAATATTATATAATGAGTAATAAATGTGCTCTTTATGCAGATTGCTTTATATAAACTAGATCAAATATTCAAATCAATGCTGGACGAATAATATTATGGAGGGCGAACTGGTGATTTGCAATGTAACTTCCGAAACAATAGCACTACATAAAATAAATGAGAGATGTGGCCCAAAATGTGTAATTACTCATGGGATTCAGTACCAAGTACCCAGTTCCCATGAACCGTATGACTTGCTATCATAAAATACATGAACATTTAGTTCAGGTGATCGGATCAGCTTGAAATATGGTTCTGGACCCTCATGTTACAGTTCTAAAAAGTGAGGTCTGAACTAAAAGTAATGGGGTAGCCCTTACACCAAAGCCCATTCTAATAAGGAAATACATGTAGCAAGGTGTATATTGCATCTGTGTGTTTTATAAAGACACATTTGTCATGCTTTCTAAATTGTCAAATATTAAAATTACTAAAGCACTAAATCTATAGTTTTGATCTGCGAAACTATCATACGCCGGCTTGTAAATTAGCATACTTAAATCATGCTAAAAGGGGGTAATTATAAGTGACCTAGTTTATCAAGTAATCCATACAGTTTATAACAATAAACTAAGAAGGAGTAGAGCATATTTGGGACTTAACTAATTGTTTATAATATGCTTTAAAATATCATTCTTTATTCATAGTTAACTAAATATAGCCATTTAATATGCAAACATGAATTCTAATAAGCTAAAACATGTAGCTTACCTAACATATATAAAAGTAGGTTTTCAGATCGGAGATTTATAGGTATGCTAAAAGCAACATAAATTAGCTGCATGAGAGCTTCTAATCATCTCTCCAAAATTATTATTATTATTGATCTCCACTCTGAATGAAGGCATAACATAAATTAATGAATTAACAATATATAAAATAGAAAATAGATATGACTGAGATTAGCAAGAGACAGATGTATAATAATAACTGATTACAGTTATTATGTTAAGAAAATTATTAATTATAAATATTCATTAAACAGGCAAGATTCATACAAAGATTATTAAAAGTTATAAAATTTACTTGAAAAAAAGTTATTATGAGTTATTCATTATGAATGTTCAACATTTAGCTAGCTTTAGAATTATGAATTAATTTAATTTTAGATTTAATTTTATAGAGCTCTGTGGGAATTTATGTTTACCAATGATCTTTTAACTGAGGTGATTTCATGGTGTCTGGCACTGGTATTCTCTATTAGGCTGACTTGTCTGATGTCTTTTTGGCAGGCAGTGGGTCTTGAACTTCTCTATCATCCTGGGCTAATTTCCAAAAAGGAAGATGGCAACTGGTTGCTCTTTATCCAATGGTTTTCACTGTAGAAAAAGAATGAATGAGTGAACTCGATGTCTGAATTTTTGATTTTTTTATATTTACTCTTTCTCACTCCCACTCACAAGCCATTAAGTTGTTGACAACTTTTAATTTTAAATTTTAAGTTTTAATAGCTAGCGTAAATTTTAGTAAAGACAAAAGATCAAGCTTAGTCATTGACAAGCAGTACTGGGTTAATGATTTTGTCTTTTTTAAACTTTATTTTTAAATCTTTGAATTTTCGGTTCTCAATTTACAATTTAATGTGAGGTACTGCTGAAAAACCGATGACATTGACTCTCTTTTTGTTTTAAAAGAGATTTAAGTTGTCAACATTCTTCTATATGTATATATAGTCACCCCTGAATTTAAGATTTATATGCAAATACAACAAATTTATAAATTTAATAACTAAAAGATATAATTTAGAAAAGTTGTAATGTTCACAAAATCTATCACATTACAGTTTGGTGCGCTTCTGCACATATAACGATGTTTACACAACTTACTTTAATTTTATTAATTTTAAATTTGTAACTGCATATACATTATACACATACAGACATTAATATATTAGATGCCGTACATATCTGCATATACACATAAATATACACTATTACATATCAAAATAAATTATTATAAGATTGTATATGTGGACTGGGACAGGTTTGAATTAAGAAAAGAAGACTACTATGGTATATAGTAGGTAAAACAGGGTGATAGACAGATAATACTGTTTCAATATAACAACCCATAATTTACATAGCATACAATATGACATAAAATGTACGCATAAACATCGAACCTAAAACATAAAAAATATATATAAAATAGACAAACATTATGCTTTTTAATTTCACACCATCTTGCACAAGATACTCAAAATAACACTCAACACTTAAGATACATTCAGTGTTTATAGTTTGAATATTATTAAGTTCTTGCTTTCCATTTCTATATTCTCATTGCATTATAAATATTCCTAGGAAAAGCTTAGATGATATTGTATCTTCAGTTAATCATCTGCTATTTATGAAGAACAAACCTCACCGAATATTTCATATCTCCAAATAACTCCTAATATGATTATACAATTATAGAGTCTTCTACTGGAAAATAAATTGATCATTCTTGATTTCTTTATCACCCAATATATCACCACTTTAAATAAAGATTTACTTCACAATAATATTATAAGTAACTTCAGGTCAATTCTTTATCTTTTATCAAATATATAATTTTACATTTCAATTAATAGCTGGCTTTTTCGAATAAATTATAAATGTTGTCAACATATCCAAATAAACTTTAAGGATGTTACGAATAATTTAATGAATAATTTTATCCTAGCAACAAGAATATCCAAAATATAATATATATAATTTCACAATTCCACTCTCAACTGGAGATCTAGGATTAATTCCAAAATCACTGATATATCCAGGTAAGCTTTAATAAGTTCCTCAAATAGACGATAAATGAGTTTATCTAAGCAGTAAAGATGTTTGAAGCAAGATACATAATTTAGCAACTTCACCGACAGCAATAACTCTACGCTTAAATATAAGCATTATCCATATTCAAAGTAGGTTTGACAATTTCATTAACTAGTGAGTAAATGAATTTATTTAAGCAGCATGAGGGTCTGAAGCATGATGTAGATTAATATGAAAGAATATTAAATTAGTAATATTCCTTTTGAATTTAACACTTTAAACTTGAACCAGAACTTTAATTTACTTATTCCATTTTCTTTTCCTTTACACTAATCTGCTTAGTATTGTTAAAAACTGTAATGCATTCTATAATAATGACGAATATTGTTTCTCCTGATCATGCATTGAAAACACATTCTAATTTTAAACAATAAAATTAATATTATAAATTCATTTTCTTTAAAAATATTTTACAAGAAGCTTTTCTTCCTTATTCTTCTTTCTTTACGTCTTATAATCCATCAGACTTCTTACCAAAGAAAAAAAAATCTTTTTTCTCATTTGCATATCTTAACATGAGACAATTCAACAGTAAAAAAATAAAAATAATAATACTTGAGAGAATTTATGACATCAATTAATTAAACTAAACTAGACCCAGTTTAAACGAATTTCAAATCCAATAAATACCAAATTTTAAACTACATTTAGTTTAGTTAAATATGAGAAATTATAAGAAAAATTTAATTATTGATATGATTAATTTCAATTGCACCAATTAACCATGCCTTAAATTGTCATAATAAAACATCAATCATTATAACCAATTTATAATATCAAAATAATATATAAGCTAAATAAATTATAGATAAAATATTCTGGACATATGTAAGGGGGGGGGGAGGTTTTTCTTTCAATTGCAGATTAATATAATTTATTTTGAATTTATAAAAAATTTAAAATTTTTCCTTTTTTTTTTTCAAAACCACTACAAATGCCAATCGATCTATTCCCAATGGAGGTGGGTAATAAGGTAACAATATATATATACACACAATATATTAAGGGCTTCAGGGGATTTTGGATAAATGCAAGGTGTGTGAAATATAATTTTATACAAAATTTAAAAAAAAAAAATACAAAATTTTTAAAACGTGGCCAAGAAAAATGCCAAAAGTTTTAGGATGAGCAAAAATGTACTGTATATTTTAAATGTTGAGAAGAGGTTTGAAGGGTTTTAAAAAAATAGGAAACAAATCAGTGTTAGTGAAGTAATAAATAAGAAGAAAAATATAAAACTGGCACATAATAAAATGTTCAAGAGATTGGATAATAAATTTTCAGAAGAAAAGAAATTAACAGAGATAAAAACCCAAGTAAAAAAGTTAAGTATAATAAATGATGTAAAGTATTTAATGAAGAAATGTGAAAAAGTTAATTCAGAATGATCAATTTAATAATAACTGAAGCATAATTATAGAAAAAATTTTTGATGAATTTTAATAAAAACTATAGGAAATAGAAGTTAAAAAACTTGAAAATAATGATTTGTACTGAATTTAGATAAAATGGGTTAATTAATGCATATTTCTGTAGAAAGAATGGAATAAAAAGTTAATTCAGAATGATCAATTTAATAATAACTGAAGCATAATTATAGAAAAAAATTTTGATGAATTTTAATGAAAACTATGGGAAATAGAAGTTAAAAAACTTGAAAATAATGATTTGTACTGAATTTAGATAAAATGGGTTAATTAATGCATAATTCTGTAGAAAGAATGGAAACAAGTGATATTGAGTATTTTCAGTTTAGGGGTAGAAAGTTGAATTTTGATATGAATGTTGATAATAAAATTGGAGGTTGTTCTAAAATGAGAAAAAAGCTTGCAAGGAAAGCTGATATGTAAGATGGCAGACAAATTAGAAGGAAAAATATATTATTGGTGAGTCACTATTACAGTGTTCCCTCTAATTTTTTGTGACCTATGTGTGCACTTTTTTAAGTGTGTGCAGTTTTTTCAAAAATAAAAAAAATTTTGTGCAGCAATTTAAAAAGCGCATATAATAAAAAAAGACAATACAAGAATAGTATTAATATTCAGCCAAATTTTGTAACTACTTATACGCATTGACCCGATCTTACAGCATACCACTTGTAAGTTGTACTACATACATTACAACGGAACACAATGAAGAAACTACTCTAAAATCAAGTCAAATCATTAGTTCATAAAGACAGAATTTAGCTGATTACTGTGGCTTCCCTTTTCCATTCAAATGAAAAATAAGAAAATTTAAATACTTACAATGTAAAAACGTTGTCTGCTTCTAATTTTTTCAATTAACACATTTGTCAAAACAAACAAACAAGAACAACAATTCACAATTACTTATTATTGAACAATTCTAGAATTAAGGATTACATTTGTTATTAATGGCATTTATTTTATAACTTCTCTCTCCTGTCTTTTGGTATTAACCATTCTGCATAAAACTTTACTTAAATTTGCATTGTTTCCATCATTCATATATGATTTTACTCTCATCAGCATATCCATATGGTTTTCTTGCAATCGATTTCTTTGTTTCATTTTAATCAAATTCATCAAACTAAAACCGTGCTCGCAATCCGCACTACTGGCCAGAAAAGTGCCTCCGATATCTAGTAATTTAGATAGATCTTTAAATTGTTCGTTATTCAAACTAAACATAACCATTTCTTCAAAATCTTTTATTTGTTTAAATTTAATTTTTTCCCGCACTGCATATTTAAAATTGTTATACTGTTTGCTTATAACAGATTTATCTGTAAAAAAAAAAAAAAAAAAGCATATTTTAAACACAATTTTTCATTCTCCGCTAGTTCGTAATTAAAATCACAGGATAATAAACTGGAAACATCAAAGGATATCCAATCTTCTACTTCATCTGTTGGAAACCTTTCTTACAAATTTTCACATAATAAATTACTAAATTTTAACATATCATCTGTTTTTATAGTTATATTTAAATCATTAGCCTTTTTTAAAAGCACGCTTATTTTATTGTTCCATGCCATGTTTCCAAGATGTTTTTCCTTGATTTTATTAATTTTTGCACAAGCAAATTGAAAAGCATCTATGGGTGTTAATTCATGGTGTTGAAAAATTTGACATAAAGCACTGAGTTCTTCTAAAATTGAAGACAAAAGTTCTAAATTTATTTGAAATTCAATGTTGCTTAACTTTTTCAAACAAAATTTGGAAATTGGATCATCTTTATCTTGATTAAAATATTCAATTAATGATTCATAATTTGTAATAATTGCTTTTATTGCAAAATGTCTTGATAACCACCTCACCTCATTAATAGATTGGAAAGCTATAGATTTATTTTGTGAAGCTTCAATAATCTCTTTAAATTTACTTGTTTTTGTCGCGGATCTCGAGAATAATGTATAAACAGTTGTCACCACTGTTTTGATTTCTCTTGTGGTTTTTACTTCTTTCCATGCATCTGAAATACATAAATTTTCTCGGTGTGCAACACAATGTTGTTGCACCAAATGTGGTACATTCTGCTTTAATTTAGCTGCTACAGTATTTCGTTTTCCAAGCATTATGGATGCACCATCAGATGTAAACATAACCAGCTTTTGCAAATCAATTTGGTTATCTTCATAAAATTGTCAAAATGCAAAAAAAATTGAAGAGGAATCGCATGTCTTTAATTGGATTATCCCACCAAAAACAGTTTTATATTGATCAGATTTTCTAAACTTAAAATATAAAATTAAACATTTGGTTGTAGAAATGTCTGTGCTTTCATCAACAATTAAAATATGAAAATGTGCCATTTTAATTTCATTTATTATTTCATTTTTTACAACAGTATTCACCACTTCCAAAAATGAAAAAGCATAGTTTTTACTATGCCAACTTTCTGGAATATGGACGTATTTTGCCATGTGGTTATTTATTTCTCAAACCAAAAGCAAAGATATATTCATTTTAATTGACAATAATAGATTATCAATTAAAATTTTTACTTCCTCAGGATTTGATTTCTTTTTCTTGTGATCTTCTGGTGTTTCTTTTAAAAACCATACCAAATCAGTTGCTGATAATGAAGCATTCTTATTTTTCAGTTTTTGTACACTTTCTAAGTGATTTACTAATTAAATGCTGTTTTAAAAAGTCCAATTTCCACATGCAATCCCACATTTTTCCACTAACAAAATCACTACATACCGCTCAGTCTCAGCAGTAATTACAAATTACACCCTTTTCTTCATTAAATATGAATATTTCTTTTAACTGAATTTGTAATTTATCATGACTTTTCGGAGTATCAGTTTC
Source organism: Epiperipatus broadwayi (assembly GCA_028023455.1). NCBI lineage: Eukaryota > Metazoa > Onychophora > Udeonychophora > Euonychophora > Peripatidae > Epiperipatus > Epiperipatus broadwayi. The sequence continues at coordinate 2,743,389 of JAQFVV010006337.1, forward strand.
CATGAATTCATTAAGCCACTCAATTTTAAATTCATTAGCTATTCTTTTTCTTTTCAAACTCATTTTTAACCCTATACTGTAAAAATACTTTTAAAAATATTTATTTTCACAAAATTATATCACTGAAACACATATATTCAATAATAAAAGCTGGTAATGATTTTGAATTTAAATTTTAACAAAAATATGGCAATTTTAACACTGATAAAAGATGAAGCAATCTTTACATATGGCGTACAAGCGTTATGGTAATTCCCAGCCTTGTTTCTCATCAACAATAAATGTGCTGCCATCTATACCTATACACAAATACTATAGGTAGCAGTTTATTTAAATCTAAAACTACATTTGATTCAATTTTTTTTCATTTTATTTTTTTATATGGATTTCATATGCAAGTGCAATTTTATTTTCTGCACGAAAAAAAAATTTTGTGCGCGTGTGTGCGCGCGCACAGCTTAGAGGGAACACTGGTCACTAATAAATAGATAAAGAGTATAATATAAATGGAGCATTACTAAAACAAAAGATGGAATGAAATTTATAAATCTGAGTAAAATATTAAATGGTGGGGTTTCTATGATTGAGGTTGTTTGATTATATATTGGTAGGAAAAAAAAATCAAAAAAAAAAAAAATTAGTGTTTAACAAAAAAGAAAAAGATTGCAGTAGTGATCATAATTTTATGCTGATAGATAGATAGAGTATGAACATTTTATAATAAATTGAAAAAAATTATGAAAAATTATGGAATTAAAACTTATTAAAAAAATGAAATAATATGAAGAAAAAGATTGCAATTGGAATTCATTTAGAACTAAGATGATTAACAAAAAATAAGGCAAAAAAAAAAATACTTTAGAAAATGTAAAAAAAAAAAAAAGGAGAGGGGGGCATATATGGAATATAAAGAAACCAAAAGGAAAAAATGAGAGAAGAGATAGCTAATTAAAAAAAAAAAGAATTAACTGAAATACATTGAAGTCAGTAATAGGGTAAACTTCATAAAAAATTAAATGAAAAACTTAATGGTGTAGGAAGAAAAGATTGTGAAAATTTTTGGAAATATATAAAAAAAGAGAAATAGTTATTGCATTGCTAAATGTAGAGGGAAGAGAATGTGAGGATATAAACAAACTTGTAAAAATAGTCAATAAGTTTGCAATGAAAATCTTGAATAAAGAAAGTAAATATGATTCATTAGAGAGCTTAATTCATAAAAAAATAGTGTGCCAGATTCAGAATTGAATACAACAATAGATAGATAAAAAAAAACAATCTGACTAAACATTATGTTAATATGTATGGGGAAGTATGTAGAGAGTGAGTTTCTTTTTAAAAAAAAAAGCTTTAGCAACACTATAAATAATAATAAAACTCTAGATCAGCAGTTCCCAATCCATGGTATGTGTGTCCCTGGGGTACATAGTGGACTGATTGGGGATATGTGAAACTATTATTCATAATAGCAGAAAGCAATAAGGTATTAAACTTAAAAAATAAAAACAATGGTATAATTTGGGTTTACAAAGAGAACTGTAAGTACAAATTAACTCATCTCTAGATGTCCCATCTCTATATAAGAAAAGAGGTATGGTTTTGAAAATTCTCATTTGAAAAATTGTTATTAAAAAATTTAATTAAATGTAAATTTAAACTTAAATTCTCCGATGTGGTGTAAATATTCATATACAATACAAATGTATCAACTTTATGTTTAATTCTTTCATATTTTTTCGTTGTAAAAACAAAAACAAAATATTACAAAATGTGAATGTTATTCAAACAGGCAAAACTCTCCATACAGTATTTCATGTGATGTTTATTGGCTTAAAATGTGAATGTATTGACTATTATATAATCTTTTATATTAATTTACAATTACACAATCACACAATATTCTAAAGATCAAAGCTGCTATTGAATTATTAGGAGTATATTTACAACTAATTTACAAAAACAAATCAATGGAAAGAGTAATAAGAAGAGTTAAAAAAAAAAAGAATAATAAGCTTATTATCTGTATGTATGCTACCTTTTACTGTCCTTCAATATTAAATATGTGCTTGTGTGTGTATATGAAGTTCAATAGAAATTATGTGGTGTAAAATTTTTGCATGGTGAATCTAAAGCAGCTTTTACACTTTCAAATTTTTTCAAATTATTTGATATAATTATTTGAAAACTTAAATTGCGCTTTTATATGACAAACATTAGTATACTTTTGATTATTGCTGTGTAACATGTCAGGAAATACAATAAAAACATAGAGAGTGTAATAGTTTTTGTTGGGATGGCATTATGTGAAGATGAAATGGAAATTTTTAAAAAATAATTAATGGACTAAAAATTTTGGAAAAATAAATATTTTTACAAAATAATGAATTTCAATAACACTATATATTTTGAATGAAATCTTATTTCCCAAGTTGTTTCCCAATTTTCTCAATTAGTTTTTCTTCAGCTTCTCTTTTATAATTAATTTATTTTGAGTAAATTTTAGCACTTTGGAAAATTTCCAAGCAATTACTAATGACTACTAATCATTAATTTATGATTTTTCAAGTAAAGAATCTTTATTTTAATTTCCAAATTGTCATCATGCCTTGACTTTTTCATTTCAAATGGACAATTTTGTCTTAATCTTTCTGTTGGATACAGAAATTATAATACATACAATATACTGTATTTCCCAAAAAATTTCATACATTTCATGTTTTAAAATTTTATTTTTATATTCAGTGGACTTAATATCCCACAAACAAGTAAAACATTAATATATTTCAATTAATTTTTTGTAAAAATGATATTTTGCATATGAATAATTCATTTTTCACTTTTTACTTTTAATAAATTCAACCAAAAAAATTTTCCGTGCTTTTTCAAATAGCAAAGAAACTGTCAAATTATTTGAAAAAGCTTTTACACTTTCAAATTGTTAAAATATTTGCAAGTTTTTCAACATTCTCATCAAATCTCAAAAAAAATTTTGAGATTTCAAATTGCTGTTCAGCAACCAGTTACATTTTCAAATTTCTTCAAATGATTATAAGCTTTTAAGCTTTCAAATAATTATATCAAATAATTTGAAAAAAAATGAAAGTTTAGTGGCTTTAAGAAGGCTTTTTTCAATTCAAATTTAAAATTTTTAATGATGAGTCTCAAATTCAAAACTATTCACATTTTCTTATACGGAGATGAGACATCTGTATATAATTTATCTATACTATAAGTGTAATAGCGTGCTTGGGAAATGAATAAAAAAATAAATAGGCATGTTGCTAGCAATTTATTAACAATTGGGTGTCATTAGCTAACTATCATATTTCGCAATTCTGCATGTGATCTCTACCTTTCCACAAAATTTCCTTAAAGCGCAATTGAAAGCAGGTAATTATTTTTATTTTCCAATTAAATTTCATGTGATATAAATGCTTAATTGGTTTTTTTATTATTTTTTCAAGTAATTTTTTTTTAATATTATTTTGTGTCCTAAAATGGATACTTGGCTGAAAACAAGAAATTAAAAGAAGTACAACTAACTTTAAAAATCAATCCATTGAATCACCAGCAAATATTTTGAAGCATCATGGTGATTTAGAAAGCATGTAGTGACTGGTAGGACTATTATGGTAAAAGAAAATTAATATTATTAAAAAAGCTTAAAACATCAGTGCTCCATCTAAAAAAAAAAAAAAGAAATATTCTGATGAATATTTGAAATATGGGTTTTCATTCATGGGAGATGTGTTGTTTGTGGAGAATGTTATCTATTAGTATCATAAACCCATCTTTATTAATGTGCCATTTACAGGCAAAACATCCAATATATATATAGAAAAAGATGTCAGTTTTTCCAGCAACTATTAAGTGACCTGAATTTAATTTCTCTTGTTCTACCTGCAAACAAAGACAATGAAAATGCAGTTGAAGCATCATACAGAACAAGTTACCATATTGCTAAAAACAGTAATGAAAATTAGATATCTTTATGTAATTTATAAACCAATTAAGCGTATGTCACGCTTGAATGTGAAGCTATAATAATATACAGGAATTAATATACGCTAAGCGCTTTCGAGGTCCTTTACCTCATATTCATAGCGATGCTGTGAGCTGCGAAATGTAAAAAATGGAGCGGGAGAAGTGGTATGCAAAGCATATGCAAATGGGCTAAATAGTCCAGCGTTTAGAGATGTCGAAGCAGGTGTCACGTCTATTGATAGAGTTGTTATTGCTATTGATGTAGTACGCTTCTCTGATCTTCCGCTTAATGTCGTTTTTCTCGATACAGACTATTTTAGGGTGGGAAGGTTTAAATAAATGTCCAGTCTTCTTGGAATGTTCCAAAAATGTTGATGAGTTATCGTTGTTTTTCATAGCTCTATTGTATGTGTATCTGTGTTGTGCTGTATGGGTGATTGTGCCTGCCTTGGTTTCTCCAAAATAAATGGCGCGGCAACCGGGTTGTGGGCAAGTTATGCTGTAAACGACATGGGGGGGTCTGAGAAGGTTCTATTTTGTCCTTGGAGTTATTGATGAGACGATTAGTACAAGGGGGTGTATGAAAGCTGATTTTAAATTTATTGTCTAAAATCTTGATTAGTTGGTGGGAGATTTTGGATATGTGGGGAAGGGTGATATATGGAAGTTTAATGTTGTTTTTATTAAGGGTGATTTTTGTATGAAACTGTTTGATTTTGTTGTTGATAGTGTGGAGTTTATAGCCTGCCTGTAGTAGATCTTTGGTGTAGAGATGTATGTTGTTCTTTCGATCTGCCTCAAACTTGCACAGCTGCATGTTTCTGTGTAGGAATGCTTGTAGTCCTGCTAATTTGTGAGAGTTAGGAACGTTAGAATGTGGATGTATGAAGCCTCTGATTTCAAAAGGCTTTATAATCATTGAATAATTTATACATGGTTCATCGCGCGTTAACTTAAGATCCAAATAATTTAGGCTTTGGGATGCATCCTCAGATGTGGAATTAATGGTTAGATTAGTGCTGTGCGTTAGCTCTTGTATAATATTGTTTGTGGTGTGCTGATTGGCTAGAATAAGTATGTCGTCTACGTACCGCATATATAAAGTGTGGGGGTTGTCAGCTTGGTGTTTAGGCACTATTAGTTTTTCGTAGTAATTAAGAAAAATGCTAGTTATGATTCCGCTGAGGGGGAGGCCCATAGGCCATCCGCTTTTCATATTGTACCAAGCCTGCTCAAATGTTGTGTATATATGCTTATCCATCCAAGTTAAAAATGTAATGATGAAATTAATGCGTTCAGATGACATTGTATTGGTAAGTTCTTGTTGGATAATGTGAATAGATTGTTTTCTGTCCACAGATCCATACAACTCTTTGACGTCAAAGGTGGTCATTCGGAAGTTGTTACAGATCGTGGCTTTTTTGACTTTCTCCACGACCTGAAAGGATGAATTAACAGAAAAATTCCCAAAGCCCAGGCTGTCGATTAATAGTTGATTGACCAATGTTGCGGTTTGAAAATAATGGACTCCCCCAAAATCCATCATTAGACGCAGAGGTTCACCTGGCTTGTGGAGTTTAATGTTGGCAAACACTCTAGGAGCTTTGGTGGAGGAAGGATAAACTCGGTAGTATTCTATGGTAGAAATGCCTTTGTTTTTATAAGGACGGAGAATGGATGCAATAAACTTATCGCGGTTAAGCTTATTGTTGAATTGTGTGACAGGAGTGAGTTGTAGATTTGTGATTTGTTCTTTTATTTTATGCTTATAGTCTTGCGAATTTAAGAGCACAAATCTGTTGCCTTTATCTTCTTTAAGGCAAATTAAATTATTATGATCAATGAACTGTTTCGTAACTTTAATGTCGTTACTCCAGCTATAATCTTTTATATGTAGCTGTTTTTGTGAGATAGATTTAATTATATTTGTTATGATGCTATCTCTATGTGGATTATTAATCAAATTTGCTTCGACGTCAGCGATTAGTTCTAATTTAGGTTGTCTCCATTGGCCTCCTACAAATCTAGGTCCAAGGGATAGGACTCTTGCTATTCTATCGGGGGGAGTGAGGCCAGTTCTATTGACAAATGAAGTTTGTAGTAAATCAATATTTATATTTTGTTTATTAGCTAAAAATTTAATTTTCAAAACGAAGCGTTTGCGGTGGTTTATTTCTGTAAAGTTAAGTTTATCGATAATCCATTGAGGGAGGGTGTTGTTTGCTGTAATTGTGCTCCATCTTTTTCTTTCTTTACGTAATGCGTTCTTACATCCGTGGATAACAAAAGTCAAGAGGCGTAATTGTAGTTTGTCAATAATTTTGTCGCGATTATAAATGGAGTCATTTATTTTTATTTTGCAGCAGTTTGGAACGATTTTAAATCTTTTGCATTCAGACAAGAACGTAAGGCGCTGTTCCAATGTTTTGACTGAAATGCCGAGATGTAATATGAGTCTTTGTTGATAAAAGTTCATAATTGTAAATTATATAATTTTAAATCTTCTCATTCGATAATTTAATTTATAAACCAATTAAGCGTATGTCACGCTTGAATGTGAAGCTATAATAATATACAGGAATTAATATACGCTAAGCGCTTTCGAGGTCCTTTACCTCATATTCATAGCGATGCTGTGAGCTGCGAAATGTAAAAAATGGAGCGGGAGAAGTGGTATGCAAAGCATATGCAAATGGGCTAAATAGTCCAGCGTTTAGAGATGTCGAAGCAGGTGTCACGTCTATTGATAGAGTTGTTATTGCTATTGATGTAGTACGCTTCTCTGATCTTCCGCTTAATGTCGTTTTTCTCGATACAGACTATTTTAGGGTGGGAAGGTTCAAATAAATGACCAGTCTTCTTGGAATGTTCCAAAAATGTTGATGAGTTATCGTTGTTTTTCATAGCTCTATTGTATGTGTATCTGTGTTGTGCTGTACAGGTGATTGTGCCTGCCTTGGTTTCAAAAATCTGTTCAAGGTATGTTCAGTGAGGACTATGTTTAAAAAATTAACAATACTACATTCTCAAATAATACAATTTCTTGAGAATCTATGGAAATATCTGAAGACACTGAATCAACAGTACATGAGAGAATAAAAAAAAGCCCCTTCTTTTCTATACAGATGAATAAAAGCACTGGTGTTTCCAATATTTTGTTTATTATTACAAGATATTTAAATGATAATATTCTTAAAAAAAATCTTTTATTGTGCTACTCTTTCAGGAAGATGCACAGGCAAGAACATATTCAATGCCATTCAGGATTATTTTTGTAAAAAAAGAAATTGACTGAACCAATTGCTGTGGCGTTTGTACAGATGGTGGGAAATCTATGTCTGGCTATTATAAAGGCTTACATAGTCATATCAAAAAAATCACTCACTATGTAGCTTAGAGTCTTTGCTGTATACACAGACAAAGCCTTGCAACCAAATCTCTGCCACATTCATTGAAAGAAGTACTCAATCAATCTGTAAAAGCAGTTAATTTTATTAAAACCAGTTCAGCAAAGTCCAAACTATTCAATTCTTTGTGTAAAGAAATAGACTGCTTCCATACAACATTGCTTTTGCATACTGAAGTGAGGTAGCTTTCATGAGGAAATGTACTCACACGATTGTATGAATTGAGACGAGGTGAAAGTTTTTTTTTGAAGACTATCATTTTGCATTAAGTTCTAAGTTTCATGAAACTGAATGGCTTCAACAAGTTGCATACTTACCTGATATTTTTTCAGAAATAAATAAACTTACGATTACAAAACAGTTCCATAACCATTTTTAAAATGTCTGACAAAATTGAGGTTTTGATTAAGAAATTAGATTTTTGCTAATGTTATATCGATAAAGAATAGTGTGAAGTTTTTGAGACACTTCACAATTTCTGAGAGAGAGCTGAAATTGTCAAAAGAAGTAAAAATTAGTATAATAGCTCATTCAAAAGGACTAAAAGTGTCATTCAGGCAATACTTTCCAAAGCAAAATAATGAAAATAATTGGATTTCAAATCCATCAAATGAACTGTTCTTTCAACAAGCTGGAAAATTATCCATATCAGAAAAAAAAAAATTGATTGAACTTTCAACTGATTCTTTTTTACAATATGACTTCAAAAATGATATGTCATTGATTTCTGAGCAGCAGTGAAAGAAGAGAATCCATATCTCAGTGATAAAGCATTAAAGTATTTATTATCTTTTACGATTACACAGCTTATTGAATCAGCCTTTTCATTATATACCTTTATTAAGAATAATTTTCATAATAAATTTAATGCAGCACCTGATATAAGATTGTATCTGTCTTCATTTGAACCTGATTTCAAAAAAACTCAAGCTCCCGAAACAAGCTCAACGATTGCAGTGAAATTATTAAGAAGAGCTACATTTGAAGATTTGTGTTTATTAAGAAAAATCACTGATTATTTGTATGGATTTTCATTATAAATTAATGTGATTAAAAATTTATTCTAATGTTTTTTATTTGTTTTTGCTTTTGTAAAACCTGAAACGAAGTGTAATATATGTAAAATGAGAAGTTGACTCAAGACTAGTAACCTTCTTAGCCTTCTTGAATGCTTTATCATGCTCTACTTCCTACTTCCATCACTGTTTGTTTTTTTAAGAATTGATATAATTTATCATTATATGTGATTGCCTTTCAGGAAAATTTCAAAGAAATTAATTAATACCAAAGACTTTAATGCTTTTTGGTTTAGCTGTATTCTAAATAGCCTTAATCTTTTCTATGTTTAGGTGTTTTCTTCCATTGTTTATGGTAAGTCCTAGAAACTTGATTTCAGTGATTACCTTGGACTGATTTTTCCTAGTATAGCATAAATTTTATATATGTGTGTTGACAATTTGCTCTATGTTTCAGTGGATATTAAGATATCAAGATAAGGAATAACTCCTTCTATCCTCTGCAAAAGATTACACCTTTTCACTTAAAACATTGTTATTCTATATGGTAATTTGTTGCACTTAAATAATACCAAATGGGTATTGATGATCAAAAATGAAGCCATTTTCGTTGTTGGGAATTTGATGATATGCAGACATTAAATCAATTTTATAAAAGTACATTTTCTGTAATGATCCTAAGATCTTGCTCACAAATACTGGGCACAGAATAATATATTTGTTCAGTGTTATGTGACAGCCAATATATAAACAAACTGCTCTGTCTGGTTTTAGAATTACTACATTTGGTGCCCATAAGAACTCTTCAACCAACATCTCTTTTAATCAAATCTTGAACTGATTGTTCACTCTGGACCTGAAGACAAAGAAAATCTTCCATGGTCTACATGCAATGGGCTGAGATATTTCACTAGTTCAATGTCAACCTGCCATGTGTTTAACTTTGATGGGCTTGACTTAAATAACTGAAATTTTATCTTGGACTTCTGCCTCCAACTGTATGCTTTTTATTGCATTGACCTGAATTTCTAAAGGTTTAATCAATTTCTACCCAATATTGGGATTAAGTCTCTTTTCATTACATAAAGTAGAAGCTCAACTTTCAAATTAACTACCAGATATAATTGCTGTTCCACATGTTATTTTCCTGTTTCCATTTATGTGGGTCACTACCACATAAGCATCATTTTTTTCTAGTATTTACATTCTTTTTACTATTCTTTACTCCAATTTGTGTCATTAAAGACAATTCTGCTCAGCTATCTCTTTCCATTTGAATTTTTTGTTCAAAAATAAGAAGTCCAACATAATATGGCTATAATCCATATCATTTGTCTTTTTAATGCCACTTTCTTTTTTTGCCTGCTCTCCCATCTTGATTTAGAGCAATGTTCCCCCAAATGGGTGGTACCTCACACACACACCCCAGTAGATGGTGAAGACTTCTAGAGAGGCAATAGTGGGTTCAGAAGGATTTGGGAGGCATTCGGGTGGTCTAGCCTCATCTCCAGATACATCGACCATCGGCTTTAACTCGCTCTCAAACCACTAATTATCATGTTATTTTCTCGATTTTATGGTTATTTTATAAATTGTTTATGTGCAAAAATATATCAAAAAAGGGGTTAGACCGAATTTCTCTATTAACAAGTTAAAAGGAATGTTGGTTATTATTGTATGGCTAATTTTAAATTTTACTGATAGATAGAGGTGGTCATCCTGTGTATTATATTTTTTGTTAAAAAATTAATAATTTAAGGCCAATATCAGCTGAGAGAATCTAAAAATTTGTCATATCTCAGATTTCTTTTTCTTTTTTTTTTGTTCTGAATCTTTTGTAAAGATGGAAAAAGCTATTTCCACTGTATTAAAATTAGAAACTATATGTGAAATGGAACTCCTTCGGGAATAAAAAGGGTGTGAGTGGAAAATGAAACAAGTGAAGGATAAAAAGGTGTAAAAAAACTATATCAATTGTGTTATGATCAATTATCCAAAAAAATGAAAATAACAGCTATAATAATGAAAGAGGGATACTCAATTTATATTGTTATGTGCTATAAAAGGTTTTCAGCAGGTGATGGCGGGTGTCTCTTCTGAGTTTATTGTTTTCCTTGCTATGTTTTGTCTGCTGGGCAGTTAAGGGTTTGCTGAACTAAGAGAAATATTCTAGTTGTAAAGCAACGGAGAACTTTATGAAAGAAGGCAGAGCTGAGCCTAGCTTCAAATTATATTCTGTCCAGAGTTGCATGATCGATTCTTGATTGGCTGCTATCATTATTATAAAGATTTCTAGAGAATGCTAAGAAATATAAAAATGCCTAAATTTTATTATTAAAATGCTAATGAAGCAAACTCCCAACATTAGTGCACCAGCCAGACTCCTATGTTGCTGTCGTGTAGCCACAGAAGTTAGCTGATGATGATGAACACCTTAATGCCTATCCACAGATGCTAGCTGATGATGATGAACACCTTAAGGCCTATGTTTTGCTGTGAATAAGGGAAGCCCTTGACACCTTGTCATGTTTTATAGTGCACTTAAAAGTTACTAAGTCCGGAGATGGTTAATGGAAAGAAACCAAAAGGAAGCCAGATGGTATAATTTTTTTTTTATTATCATTATGTCTTTTGCTATAAATTTTATTGTATTTTTTTTTTGTTTCTCTATAAATCATGATTTGATTTTCCTACTTTAAAACAGTTCTACCACATTCACTTCTGGAATGCTTGTATGTATGCCAAGATGTAGATATATATACATATTTGTTTTTTGTTGTTGTTGTTGTTTGCTTTTAACCCACTGTTCTATATGAGAAAAGAAAAACTTACTTTGCATAAAATAATTATTATTATTATTATTATTATTATTATTATTATTATTATTATTATTATTATTATTATTATTATTATTATTATTATTATTATTATTATTATTATTATTATTATTATTATTATTATTATTATTATTATTATTATTATTATTATTATTATTATTATTATTATTATTATTATTATTATTATTATTATTATTATTATTATTATTATTATTATTATTATTATTATTATTATTATTATTATTATTATTATTATTATTATTATTATTATTATTATTATTATTATTATTATTATTATTATTATTATTATTATTATTATTATTATTATTATTATTATTATTATTATTATTATTATTATTATTATTATTATTATTATTATTATTATTATTATTATTATTATTATTATTATTATTATTATTATTATTATTATTATTATTATTATTATTATTATTATTATTATTATTATTATTATTATTATTATTATTATTATTATTATTATTATTATTATTATTATTATTATTATTATTATTATTATTATTATTATTATTATTATTATTATTATTATTATTATTATTATTATTATTATTATTATTATTATTATTATTATTACATATTTGAAAGATGTGTTTATAAGAAAATTGTTAATGACATAAATAAGATTTTGGTTCCTGTGCAACATGGTTTTTTACCTGGAAGATCAACTGAAACTAATCTTTTAACAATAACTGATCACATTGCTAATGCCTTTGAGAATCAATGTCGTTTAGATGTTGTTTATTTTGATTTATCCAAGGCATTTGATAAAGTGGATCATTCCAGGTTGCTTTTCAAAATGTATAAATTAGGTTTTTCCTATAATTTGGTTGCATGGTTTGAATCTTTTATTAAGAAGAGAACAGCTTATGTAAAGTTTAAGAATAATTCTTCTAATCCATATTATTGTAATATAGGAGTACCTCAGGGCAGTATCCTTGCACCATTATTGTTTAACATTTATATTGATGATTTGGGAGAGAGTTTAGAATTTTCGCATATTTTATGTTATGCAGATGATTGTAAAATTTTTAGGAATATAAACTCAATTAATGATTGCATATTATTACAAAAAGATATCAATAGTTTTGTGAAATGGTGTAGAGATAATAAAATAGATATTAATATGGATAAGTGTTCAACAGTTTCTTATTCCAAAAAATCTGAAATGATAATTTGTCCTTATTATATTGAAGATCATAATATAAAGTTTGTTGATACTCAGAAAGACCTTGGAATTATTTTTGCAAGCAATGGATCATTTCATCATCATATTGAAAATGTAGTAAATAAGGCTTTTAAAATTATGGGTGCAATTTTAAGGCATGGTAGACAATTTAGTAGTTTTACAAAATATAAATTGTTTCTCTCTTTGGTTTTGCCAATTTTAGAATATGGATCTGTCGTTTGGAATCCCAGTTCCAAACGAGATATTATCAAAATTCAATTGGTTTATGACAAATTTTCTAAGTACATTAAATTAAAAGACCATTATCTATCCCTATCCATTAGAAGAAAAATGAGAGATCTTAAAATTTTATATAATCTTGTGAATCAAAAAATTATATTAACTAACAAAATTTCAAATATTGCTTTTAATAATTGTTTACATAAAACACGTACATTTACTTTATTTTATATTAAGGTTTGTCGCTCTAACATATTAAAATTTTCACCTTTGCTTCGTTTGCCTAATACCTATAATCATGATTTTATTAATGAAAATATTTTTTCTTTAGACTTTAAAAAATTTGTTACTTATCTTGTAAAAAAGTATGGCATATAATTATATTATTTTCATCATTTTTACTCATTTATGTATATTATTTATGTATATTATTGTATAGTTATTATAGTGCAATTCTGTAATTGGCTTAATGCTGTAGTTTTGTACGGTAAATAAATTGAATTGAATTGAATTGAATTATTATTATTATTATTATTATTATTATTATTATTATTATTATTATTATTATTATTATTATTATTATTATTATTATTATTATTATTATTATTATTATTATTATTATTATTATTATTATTATTATTATTATTATTATTATTATTATTATTATTATTATTATTATTATTATTATTATTATTATTATTATTATTATTATTATTATTATTATTATTATTATTATTATTATTATTATTATTATTATTATTATTATTATTATTATTATTATTATTATTATTATTATTATTATTATTATTATTATTATTATTATTATTATTATTATTATTATTATTATTATTATTATTATTATTATTATTATTATTATTATTATTATTATTATTATTATTATTATTATTATTATTATTATTATTATTATTATTATTATTATTATTATTATTATTATTATTATTATTATTATTATTATTATTATTATTATTATTATTATTATTATTATTATTATTATTATTATTATTATTATTATTATTATTATTATTATTATTATTATTATTATTATTATTATTATTATTATTATTATTAAAGATCAGCTTTCAAGCTACTGTGCATATGCTTTTTACGAGTGTTAATAATAAATGAATACTTTCACTACACGAGATATAGTATTTAAGAAAGAATAAAATGAATCCACTTATTCTTTCCAACCCAAATGCTTATATATGGGCAAATCTTAAGTCATTCATTCAGACATCGTGAAGACTAATTTAAAGTGAGTGGTCTATCTTCACGCTTTCACTTCCAGTACTTAAGATTTGCCCATATATAAGCATTTGGGTTGGAAAGAATAAGTGGATTCATTTTATTCTTTCTTAAATACTGTATCTCATGTTGGGAGTGAAAATATTCATTTATTATTAACACTCATAAAAAGTGTATGCACAGTAGCTTGAAAGGCTGATCTTTAATGTATTACAATTTATAAACATGTGCTTTATAAAATAAATGCTTATTATTATTATTGTAATCTCTGTATGCGATTATTGAAAATTTATTGACATGCTGATTTGTTGTTGTTTTTTTCTGTTTTGTTGGCAGTGATATTTCTTTTTTGAAAGTGTTTTCTTCTTGAAAGTAGCACATAAAGGTGAGGTTTAGGTTCAGCCTTTCAAAGATATGCTGCATAAAACATCGTGGTACCAATTAGCAGAGTATTAGAGTTTTGGATAGCGAGAAATCAGGAAATATAATCGATTTTGGTTTGATTTCACTCATTTAAACTTAAATTTAATAACTTTAATTTTTGTTTTGTTTTTTTCTTGTTATTGATATTGAGTTTATATTGATGCCTTACTGTGATGTGTGACATTGACATCATGTTATATCTTGTGTGTGCCATATGAATTACAGGGTAGGCATCATTCAGTACAGTATCATTAGTTGCTATTTACTTCCAAAATATCAAACAGATTAAATGCGGAATAAACTTATGAAGGGCGTTACAAAATATATGTCTTGCAAAGGGTGCAGTGGCCTGAAAAAGTTTAGGAACCTATGATTTAGAGTCTGAAATATAGCTCTTTTTAGATCTTTTCTCTTTGTTTACTCAAACTCATAATAAATTTCCTATTTTTTTTACAAACATGGCATCACACCTTTAAAAACTTATAGTTTTTTTTCTTCAAACAGCCTTTCTCACCACAGCAATATCATATTCAGTTATTAGCTGTACTTCTATAATTTGAACTTTCAGCTTCTGCTTTTTTGCAGTCATTGAGGTTTTCTTCATTTCTATACCATTTTGGATTCTGCAGCATTTTCTAATATACTATAAACTAAAAAAAATTTCTATTGCATGTTTATACATTAGATTAGGTTGACTCAGCAGAACTTGTCTGAGCTTAGTATCATGCATTCCCCATAACAATTGATCAAGCAACATGTCATTCAGCTCAGCGCTAAAGTTGCACTCTTTAGCTAGTGTTCATAATCCCATGTCATAATTTTGAATTTTTTCAAATGTTGTCTGGCTTCTGTTTCACAATTTGAAAAATGTTACCAGTTTAGTTGTCATACATTTAAAATACCTAGTTAACTTCTCTTTTAATTCCTAATAAATAGCTTCTTCAGAACTTTTAGTTTGCAGAAATGACTGGCTACTTGCAGTACCTCTTTTCCATAATGTTGCTGTTTTTATTTTGTCATCCATGATATTATTGATAGGCATGTATCTTTCTAAATGCTCCATGTAGATTTGCCAACTTGCAGCATTGTTAATAAAAAATTCAACTGTAGAGATAAACTAATGCTATGCCTAGACAACTTTCTTTTCACTTTAGTCATAGTTTTTATGAAATGTAGATGACCAGTCTGCTATATATTCAGGAATATTATTAGCAATACCAGCTGAGTATGCAAAGGTAAAAATTAATATAGTAAAAACTCAATATGCAAATTTAAATTAACAACATGAGTATATTAACTCGAGGCAAAATAAATAGATATTAGGAGAAGAAATTTAATATATTAACTAATCTTCTTAGCAATGAATAAGACAATCTTTGTGTACAGACATTTTTTGTAAAGTGTAATTTAAGCTTCTGCACATGCATGCTTAATATACTGTACCGCTATTGAACAGTGGTACATGTCTGTAATTTTTATTAAAAAATTAAGATAAAAATAAATTACAAGTGGCTTAAAGATTATTTTTTTTAAACAAAAATTTAAAACATAAAAATATTGTGTCATAGTTTTCTCATAGAATAAAACTTCTTAGTAGGAGGTGGGAGAAATGTATAATAGAATTTAAAAAAAGTTAAAACTTTCTTCTCTCTCTCTTTTTAAAGAAAACAGCTTTTATAAAGTAAAAGCTAAATAAATATAGAAAATCAAACTGAAAATTAGTCTGTAAAAATAAAATGTAAAATTTTCATTATGTAATTAGTTTATAAGATTTTGATTAATAATAGAATCAAAATCAATAGTTGTATTAATTTTAAAAAAAACTGTAAACTATCTTATCGAGAATGTTTAAATGAATCTGAGCAAGAAATTAAGATAACCAGAAATGGAAAATTAATTAAAAGATATTTCAAGTTAAGATCTAAATTAAAAAATAATGATAAGAGATTGAAACAATAAGAGAAAAAAAAAGTATATAAAGCCACTCTCTTTATAGTTCTTTAGTCTGGTTTGTGCTACCTTGTAAAATAGTCTAGCTTGAGATATACAGTCAATGCTGTAATTTGCTAGATCATTCATCAATTCAGACAGAATGCAGAATCCAAACAACCAGAGATCCAGATATTCGGAATGCAGTAGTAAGCCAGTCAATTACTGCTGCAGTCAACATTAATGGAGAAGCTGCATAAGCCATGGATGTGTCTGACAGGGCTTTATGCTCCAAATCTCCGCAATTCAACTATTCCGCCTAGAACAAGTGCTGGAAACTGATGCCATAATCATAAAATAAATGCTACCATTATTCTCTCTCTCTCTCTCCCATTGCTGAGTCACAGAATGGAAACAAGCCATAAAGCTATCGATGGAGAACCAGAAAGCCAACCGGTTGGAAAATACACACAAATGAAAACCTAGGTAAATATACTTTATTACTGTCTATAGACACATTATATTTAAATGAATAAACTTTAATTAATGAAAGACTATCATAATTTAGCCTGAGTAATTACTCATATGATTTTATATGTAAATTTCAATATTATTGTGTTATATTAGATATGTGTGTGTTTAATTAAATATTAATGTTTGCCTTAATTATTATTTTGCCTATATTCTCTTTCTCTCTTATCACTGCATCACAAGTCAATTATTGTATAAGTTACTTTATGTCTTAAGTAAATATGCTGGACCCTGAGACAGAGTATGAGCTAGTCATGGGATATTTCAAGCACTGGATTATGGGCCTACCATCCAGGCATGTAAATTACTTTGTGTAATTAGCTGGTGCCTGAGGTTTACTTCTAAACAAATAAAATGCTTTGGATGGTAGGGATTTGAATCTACCAGTCGAGGTGGGTCACAGTATGGAAATGTGATTGTGTTATGCTTTGCATAGATAGCTTGATCTGACTGTGGGTATCTTTGATTGCTCTGCTATCGATGGTATTCTCCCCTTTGCTTGAAGGGCCAGTCCATTCATGTACTGTTGAAAACATAAAATTTAAAAATATGTTAAAAGAGATTTAAACCCAATGAAACAGTCTCTATTTGAACAGACCCATTCAAATGCAGTCCAACGTGGTTGCCAAAGTCCCATAAATTGACCCAGCATAAGCAAAGTTAAATAAGTAGGATAGTAATTAAAATTGGAAAAAAAAAAGTTTGAAATTAAAATTTAAATTAAACGCTAAATTGCGTGAAAAAAAATTTAAATGGTGAGCAGTGTGAGAAAAAAAATAGACAATGGCAAACAAGTTGTAATATTGTAATAATAGTGAAATATAAAATGTAATTAAAAAGGAGAGAGAAGAAAAAGCAGTCAGAAATGATAAATAATTTATTACTGGGGGTTTGGAGTTTGGCGAACACTTCCGTTTAATTTAAAATATTTAGTCGAACAGTTGCTTCGATTTAAAAATAGTTAAAATTTTTTTTTTTTTATTCAATTGAATAGAGTTAAATAAATTAAATGTTTTTGGTTTTGAGAATTAATAATTTAAAGAAATAATAAAATAATAGTTTTAGAGTAAATATACGATAATAAAATAATTTTTTCTTTGTATAGAATCAAGTTACGGGTAAATAAAAAATCTAAAAGAATAAATAAAGCATATAATAAATAAAATGAAATCTATAATAAAATAAATAAATAAAATCTTTCAAGTAGGTATAGATTGTATGTGGTTTATTAGAGTTATGGAGGAGTGTATAGATAAAGTGAGGAAGGTATAGTAAGTGTAGGCTGTCATTGAAAATAGTACTCGTAACGGACTAAACAGGGGAATATTTTCAGAGTGAGGGTTCAGAAAGTTCTGGGCCTATCCATTTATTCTTTACATATGTGCACTGGAAACAACCAGAGTAAGCCACAGGTTAATTCTTGGGAAAGAATCCCCATTCTCTTTAAATATGCACACTGGGAACAACCAGGATAAGCTATGGACCATTTCTTTGGGGGAGAGTCCCCATATCGCATACATTGTTTCCAAAGCATAAGACAAATTGGACAGTAGATAAATCCTAACATTCACCATGACCCCATTTTACTTTCTTAGATGTAGTTTCATAGACTGAGCGCATCCCAACATCCTGTAAAAAAACAGCATATAAAGCTTCATTTCACATATGTGTAAGTCAGTCTAAGCCAGGAAAATCCTGCTTCTGCCTCATCTCAAAATTCCTGTCTCACCAGAAAGGAGTGATGTCCTTATGGTCATCACATAGCACTTGACTGTTGGAATTAATATTGGCAGTCTGGAAAGAAAAGTAGCTTAAGAAAGGTCACCCTCTGTGCTATATTGATCTGTAGCAATTCTAAAACTTATTTGGTAGAAAAAATAATAAATAAATAAAAATCAAATTGAAAAGTTTAAAATAAAATGTCAGATCTAAAATGGGTCAAATTGATGCATTTTACTCTCAAACAGAGGGCGGTGTAATGTACCGCTATTGAACAGCGGTACGTCTGTAATTTTTATTAAAAAATTAAGATAAAAATAAATTACAAGTGACTTAAGTTGCTTTTTTTTAAACAAAAATTTAAAACATAAAAATACTGTGCCATAGTTTTCTCATAGAATAAAACTTCTTAGTAGGAGGGGGGAGAAATGTATAATAGAATTAAAGAAAAGTTAAAACTTTTTTCTCTCTCTCTTTTTAAAGTAAACAGCTTTTATAAAGTAAAAACTAAATAAATATGTAAAATCAGAATGAAAATTAGTCTGTAAAAACAAAATGTAAAATTTTCATTATGTAATTAGTTTATAAGATTTTGATTAATAATAGAATCAAAATCAATAGTTGTATTAATTTTTAAAAAAAAAACTGTAAACCATCTTATCGAGAATGTTTAAATGAATATGAGCAAAGAATTAAGATAATCAGAAATGGAAAATTGATTAAAAGACATTTCAAGTTAAGATCTAAATTAAAAAAATAACGATACGAGATTGAAACAATAAAAAAGTATATAAAGCCGCTGTCTTTATTGTTCTTTAGTCTGGTTTGTGCTAGTTTGTAATATAGTCTAATTTGTAATATACAGTCGGCGCTGCAATTTGCTAGATCATTCATCAGTTCAGATAGAATGCAGAATCCAAACAACCAGAGATCCAGATATTCGGAATGTAGTAGTAAGCCAGTCAATTACTGCTGTGGTCAACATTAATGGAGAAGCCACATAAGCCATGGATGTGTCTGACAGGGTTTCATGCCCCAAACCTCCACAATTCAACTATTCCACCTGGAACAAGTGCTGTAAACTGATGCCATAATCATAAAAGAAATGCTACTGCTATTCTCTCTCTCTTTCCCATTGCTGAGTCACAGAATGGAAACAAGCCATGAAGCCATTGATGTAGAACCAAAAAGCCAACCGGTTGGAAAATACACAAAAATGAAAACCTAGGTAAAGATACTTTATCTCTGTCTTTAGACACTTTATACTTAAATGAATGAACTTTAATTAACAAAGGACTATCATAAAAAAAAAAAATAAAATTTTATATATAAAAATAAAAATATTTTTTTATAATATAAAATAGGTGTGTTTAATAAAAAATAAATTTTTTCCTTAATTTTTTTTTTTCTATATTTTCTTTTTCTCTTGTCACTGCATCACCAGTCAATTATTGTATAAGTTACTTTATGTGTTAAGTAAATATGCTGGACCCTGAGACAGAGTATGAGCTAGTCATGGGATATTTCAAGCGCTGGATTATGGGCCTACCATCCAGACATGTTAATTACTTCATGTAATTAACTGGCACCTGAGGTTTATCTCTTAACAAATAAAATGCTTTGGATGGTAGGGGTTTCAATCTAGCAGTCAAGGTGGGCCACAGTCTGGAAATGTGATCGTGTTGTGCTTTGCATAGCTTGATCTGACCGTATCATTGATCTGCTATCGATGGTATTCTCCCCTCTGCTTGAAGGGCTGGTCCGTTCATGTAATGTTGAAAACATAAAATTTAAAAATATATTAAAAGGGATTTAAACCCAATGAAACAGTCTCTATTAAACAGACCCGGTTCAATACATTGTGACTATTTATGTGTTGTTCTTTTTCTGTTTTTCTACTCACACACAGAATGGTCAGATTTCTGCATAAATTAGCATACATTAGTTTTAATGAGAATTTAAATGCATGCTTAGCATTTATAAATTTTCTAGAGAGTTTATATCCTGGGAAAAATTTATTCCATTTCCTGTCTGACTATAATTACAACAAATATATAAACTTTATGTACAAAACCAATAAAATAAACATATATGAGCATACATACAATGCAATAGTTAGTCAGACAATACATAATAATCAGTAAATATATCACTTTAATCCAAAGTTTATGTAGAATAATTTAAAAGCAGAAATAAATTTCCTATTTGAAAACTTTATATATGAAAATTAACAATTTATGAACAAATTTAACATTAATAACTTTAAAAATGCTTAAATTCTTTATGTTTACTTTTTATTTTATGATAATGATTATATTTTTTCTATTTTATTATTTTTTATGGAATGTTATCTTTATGGAATACATATTTTATCTTTATATAATCTAATATTATTGAGAAAATTGTATTTTCAACCAAATATATAAAAAAATCAATACAGCATAAAGAAAACAAAAAGTTAATTATTCTTTTTTAAATGAATTCTTAAAAAAATTACATTTAATATTGTTTAATTAATAGTGTCCATGAACTTTTTAAGCTTCTACAGTTCATTTTTCTCATTATTATTGAGAGACTTATTTGAATCTAATAAAATCATTAATCTCAGAAGGGTGAAAAACCAGGAATCTAAATTAACATTACTGCCATAAAACATCTGTATTTTGTTTAGATATCTTAATTTAAATAATGATAGTGATAAAAATAATAAAAATAACACACTATAATCACCTTACAAAACATCAATCAAGTTGAAATTCCAGTTAAAATTACTAAAAATTAATTTGTTGAAATATGAGAGCAGAATTTATAAGTTTCTAGATTGTCTTTATAAAGATTATGACGAATAGACTTTCAAAACAAAAATATTTATCACTATGCAGAATACTCAGTCAACAATAATAAACTGAAAATAAGATCTTAAAAAATTAATTTGTAAAAAATATCTTAAAATGATCATTTATGGTAATGTAAAATAATAGATCCTACATGTGCAAAAAACTATTCAGATCATAATTCCTTGTTTACCTAAAAAGCTTTTTTTTTTAAGTTCTAAGATAAGTTAAGATGCTATGAAATTATTCAAAAATGTTCCACTAAATAAAGTTATTTCAAAAAATAAATGGTTAATATAATTTGCATTAAATTGGCATTACTGTCATACTCATTTGAAAAAAAAAAAAAAGTTAAGAAAAAATTGAAGTTTAATTGAAAGTCTGCTCTTCAAAATTAAACTGACATTTTTCTAAATAAATATAATGACATAAGAAAATTCATTTTCAGCTTATTACTTACTCCAAAATGTTCTTCAAAATGATTTTTTTTTTTTCTAATTTTAATCAATTTCACTGATATAATTCACTTCAAATAATCTAAAAATGAACAATTATTCAGATCACACTGATAGGATATTGAGGTTCTCCTACTTGGACAATGACCAATTAAACAAAATGATAATAATATCCATCCAGGTTAGAAATATAATATGCCCAGAATCCTTAATGCCCAATTCATATAAATTCATAGGCCTGAAAACATTTCTACATAGAAATATCAGTTTATGCAAATTTAAATCACATCACAAATCTAATATTGGCAATTATATCAAAGACTTATGTCACTTTATATATAAATACAGGATGCTCCGTAATACTGTTAATAGATTTTATACCAAAATCAAATCCATACCTATGCCAACAGATGTTAAACCCTGCATATCTTTACCCTACATTCCCAACATATCTAGAAGTATAAACAATGTCTGCTCAGAAACATATAAAATCAGCCTCCACACTCTACTTACTCTAAACAATTTAATTAATAACTCCCAAGATAAACTTTCCACTGAACAGACCTCCCAAATCACTCTAGTTGCAAGGCGATCTATTTCAGGAAATCTCATGCTAACCTGGCAACAAGAGTTATCCAGCAGCAATATCTGTATAAAAGAACCAAGAACAATTCTGATCATAAATCCATATTTGTAGATCATGAAAACAAACTTGGCCATACTTTTGAACCTACATTAGCCAGTGCGGTATTCATAGAATAGAATGATGCAAAAAGTAAGGTAAAGAGGGATGACATATCACCAACAATGGGAACATTATAAACAAAAAAAAAAAGAATCCTGCTTCCCCCATTTTAAAAAGTGGATCATGTAAACTTACTTATTTATATATTATTTACTTATCTTCATATCACATCAATCACCCATATTTTGTGGCTGTATTGCTATAATTATGATATTATTACAAAGATATTGAAAGCATGCTCAGCAAAATATGTATTAAGAGTGT
This sequence comes from Epiperipatus broadwayi, assembly GCA_028023455.1. Taxonomy (NCBI): domain Eukaryota; kingdom Metazoa; phylum Onychophora; class Udeonychophora; order Euonychophora; family Peripatidae; genus Epiperipatus; species Epiperipatus broadwayi. Next base: position 2,766,240 of record JAQFVV010006337.1, read on the forward strand.
AAGAATTCCATTTTAAGTTGTTCTTATTTCTCTCTTCATATAAGAATTCCACTTCAAGCTTTTCTTAGTTAGCGCTTGCTTCGAAGCATTTAATCTGAAAATCATTTAAAGTAATTAAGTAACAGACTATTATTGCAATAACTAGTGATGATTTGTCATTGCTTGTTATCATCTCATAGAATTTATTCTAGGGTCTATCCCAACTTTACTGAACCTCTACATTATTAAGATATAATACAATATAATTTTGTAATAAAAATACTGAAAAAGTATTTGCTAAGAAAAGCTAACCTTAATATAAAAAGTTAGATTATCCAGAATTAGTATTTAATTTTTTTTATTATTACAAAGTTAAATTAACAAAATGTGCAGGTATAAATAATAAAAATCAATAATAAAGACCATTTCAAATTTATATCAATTTTGAGAAAAGTTAACATGAAATATAAAATTTCAATCATACATTAAACTCAATTTATTAAATAAATATATAACAAAAATGGTATGTCTTATCCTTGATTGAATTATTTTTAATAATTCAAAATTAATTTTATATTCCTTTTTCAAACAAACCAATAAGAATTGTTTTAAATTATTAACAAAGTTAATAATTTATTTTGCTTGAACTTTTACATCCTATTGCAAGAAATGCAGTAAATCTTGAGCCAAATCCATAAAAATATCTAAATCCCAATGTCCCCCCCCCCCCTTGACCTCAGAAAAGCTGTTGTTGATATCATTCCTGCACATTTTTCACAGAAGTAATTCTTTATCTCATCCTTATTTTTTTCTTTCAATTTCCTCACTAGTAATATTTATTGAATTTCAATAGCCAATCTCATCTTCAAAATTGAAAGATAAGCATTCTCAAATGTTTTTTTCAATTCTTTTTAATTGCACTAAATAATTCCATTTTCATACATGTTTTCTTCTCTATATTCCTTTATTGTATATATAAATAATTTTCTCTTTTCATCTGCTGGATCTAAAACTCATAGATATCTGTGGAACACACATTTTTATATGTCACGATTATATTTTAAAATGGTGCCCCTTTTAGAAAGATTACTTTAAAATAAATATAACAGTTTTAGTCTTTTTTCCTGATGAGAGACATTTAGAATATGACCATTACAACACAATGAGGTGGGTTTTTTATTGCTTTGTCAAGTTTAATCGAATCACAGAATTTTAGCAAGTTAAAAAAAACATTAGATAAGACATTTCTTTTCAGTAGGCAAACTATAATTGGAAGTGTGGACATGGAAAAATTACATAGAGCAAAAAAAAATTTTCTAATCAATCTTATTGCTGTAGAACATAATTTTAAAACAAATGATAAATCCTCTTGTCTAAAAAAACAACCAACATATTCATTAATGTTCTAGTTTTTTTTTTTTTTTTTGAAAAATCAAAGTAGTGATACTAGATAAAACAATGTTTCTTCTGAATTTTGGATCATCTCTGCAATAATGTTACTACAAATATTTATTGTATGCAGGTATAAGTAGAATCTATTTTTATTGCTGTAATACTAAATTTTTACAATTTCCATGCTTTGGATTTTCTTATATCTTAAGTTAAATGTGCACAACAGCTTTGCTTTGAATGAAGAAAATCAAAAAGATTGAAAACTAATTGCTTCAGCACATTTGCATAATTATACATGTAATATTCTTTAATAAAAATATGGTAGTGTCTCACTGCTATTTATTTTTCTTTGCCAGATGAAATATTTTTTCTTACCAATTGCATAAATTGATTTAATTCATTAATACATTAACTGTCATCCTATTTTTGGGAATCAAAGCCTAATGCTAATTTTGGTTAAAGACTTTTTATAAATTTAAGGATAAATATAATCATATTCTGTAATGATTAAAATTTATTATTATTTATTTATAAAACTTCATCCAAATTATTTTGTAATTGGCAACTAAAATAAAAAAATGTGTATTAAAACCAAAGTGCATAATAACTCATATACATTTGCAATTGCACACTTGTTTGTTAGACTTTTGCTATGTGTGGTTGCATATTATACTATGAGTTGTTCTTTGGATGATGATTTACTTTTTTTTTTCCTAAAAAATTGTTTCTAAAAAAAAATGACTGATGAAAAACTCAAACAATATGCTAAATTGTGTGAATGTTTGAAATGGGAAGATATTATGGATGGTAGTTATGATTCTTCAGGAGAAGATCATGTTCCTTTTTTATCAGAGTCATCAAATGAATCATATATATGGTTTACTTAAGCCATGAATGAACATCACAATGCTATTTCTGGATATAGGAATAATAATCAAAATATTGATCAGCAAATGCTCCACACACAAATGTTGATGAAAAAATTGAAGAGGGCATGTTATTAATTAAAACAGAACAAGATTTAATTAATTTTACTTTTAATGAAAATTCAGGATTCAAAAGTGATTATCCAAATTTTTGAAACTGAAAAACTGTTTTGTTTTGTTTTTTCTGTCAGATTTTCTTGTTATGTTAATTCAGTGGTGAGCAACCTGTTTGTCTTGACCCCTCAAAGGGTCACAGAAAAATTGCTGAGGATCATAAGTTCTCACATTGGATAATAAATTTTTAATTAAAAAATAAAAACCTAAACACTATTAAAAAATATATGAAAACTACTCAACTGTATGTCAGCCACTTTTGTATTTAAACACTTCTTTATATTCCAATCAGCTTTGTATAAACAGCACATCACAATGCACTTCATTTATATTGCTCTCATTTCACTTGTTCACTCTCAGAGTTTTGTTCTTTAAGCTAGTATCCTCCAAATGTTGATACCTTCTTTAAACTACATATTCTCTTAAACAGGCTAAAAAAGTTGTAATTGCTACAATACATTTTTTTTGTTAATAAGCAGTTTTTTCAAAGACTTATATCAAAATGCATGTGTTGAAATATAATATAAAGATATAAATGTGTATGTGGTAAACAACTATTACTATTACTACTATCCTTATATGCTTATAATAAGGTAGCAATAACATAATGAGTCACATAAAATTGCAGTCTGAGTATGGGGCCACAAGTGTAAAAAGTTTATGCACCATTGTTAGTTGATTAAACCAATTTATATACATCTCAAGTAATTTCAAAAAGTGGATCCTCATAAGAATGAAAACCACAAAATAGAGATGAAATTTTTTTAGCCCTTTTAAGAGATGAGTTCATATTCATTAGCAACAATAGAACACTAATGGAGTAAAAGTAGTTTTATTATACATTTTAGTGATCATTTATGAGACAAAACAGATTTCAACTGCTGCTGTAATTCCTACACTTTATTTGATAACACAGTAGAAACAAAAGGTTGATTATGCAAAATACAACCAGTTTTAAATCACTTCAATAACATTATGAATACTATTTACATACCAGATAAAAAAAGTTGTAATGCAGAAGTTGTAATGCAGAACATAGTTTTTTTACACAGTGTATAAAAAGCAAACAACATGGAAATAAAACTTTGTGAATTCTGTCAAACAAATGGCATTATAATAATAAAAATAAAAAATTTATTGTGGCATATCATAAAAAAAATCAATAAAACTGTAGACATCGTATATTAAAAAAAAGAGTACATATTCCATAAGGATAATTTTTACGAATCCATTAAAATGACAAATGTATTATTTGCTTGCAAGATTTATATTTGTGGAATATCATGAAATAACAGAAAAGGCAATCTGAAAAGCATAATAAAAAAAAAAAAAATTTAAAAGGAGAATATATGGAAATAAAATAATATTGTTGTTTGTATGTAGAAAGACAAATAAGAAGACCATATTATATCAAACATGCATAAGACAAAATTATAAAAGTAACAAATCATAATGGAATGTCAATTTGAAACCAAGCATTAGAGATTATAATACTGGAATGTCTGATGGTCAAAAAAAAAAAAAACTGGCATTCATATTTTCAAAATTTACATACAAAATGCATATATCCTGTACAGACCAACAATTTGCAACATTTGCATAAAAAGTCTGAAGTTCAGAGAAAAATTTATAGAATATCTGCTTAGAAGAAACTAATGAACAAAGCAATAAAAAATACCAACTAAGCCATTAAAGCATATGCAGAGAATAAATTATAAAGAGAAATATATTACCATTGTGCAGAATGCAAGAAAAAACTTTTACTTTGCATTCAACAATGCTTTAAAAAATATCACTGATAAAACTATATAGCGAAATTTATAAACTTACTTTATATATATATTTTTATACAGTAAAATAAATAATCGGTTAATGTTTATATTAGTACACTATTTTTGTTTGTTACCTTTCCATAATGGAAAATTTCAAATAAATTAACTGCTTTTTTGGTTTTACAGTTATATTTCATTTCTGTCTCATAGTCTCAAATCAATACATTTGCAAATATTTGCTATAAATCAATTCATGCATGACTTTTACTGGTAGACACTCATCTACAAAGATATTAGTAGTAGACTTCCATGGAAAACTTTCAACTACAAGACACCCTCATCTACAAAGATATTAGTAGTAGACTTCCATGGAAAACTTTCAACTACAAGACATCTCTTAATGGATAGACAATGTGTTAAAAGAACTATTGTGAACAAAATATCTCTTACTGTGGTCATGTCAACTTCTGTGTATTTCATTGAAAAGTCAACATTTTTCTAAGTTTAATATTGCTAATCAAATCAATATTAAAACAGGCAAAACTTTCCTTACAGTAGTGCCACTCTGTGCATGCCAGAGTAATCAATGGATGCATTGAGTAATCAATGGATGTACTGAGTGCCACTACTGTATGGAGGAGTTTTGCCTGTTCTAACAGCTTGAGCAAGCATAAGAAATAGTGATCATGTGATGTTTAGTGGTTCAAATCAATATTAACTATTGTAACAAAACCTCCCTTTTCTTATAGAACAGTAGACATATATAGATTTATTATCGCACATATGCATATATGCGAATCTATTACTTATGAGAATATATGTAAAAATTGTAACAAAACCTCCCTTTTCTTATAGAATAGTAGACATATATATATAGAGATTTATTATCACATATATGCACATATGTGAATCTATTACTTATGAGAATATATGCAAAAATTGTAACAAACCTCCCTTTTCTTATCTGAATAGTAGACATATATAGATTTATTATCACATGTATACATATATGCAAATCTATTACATATGTGAATATATGCAAAAATGCCTGCTTCTTCTACCATATGTATTATTCTAATCTATGACAATAAAATAAAATAGTTTTCTCAATGCGTACTTATGTATATCTAGCAGATTCCAAGTGCCAGTCTTATATAAAATAAGAATTATGCGAAGGGGATAAACTAATGATGAGTAAACTAATATTTAACTACAGACTAGAGAGATTTGAGCATCGACTAATTCAGACTTAGGTCGGGTGGCATTATTGCCAGGAGTAGATATGGGTTGGAAATAATCACCCTCGTATTTCAGCACCCCTTAGTAATCAAGAATCCAGATATAACCCCTCATGAATAACCACGAGTGAGCGAAATAAAATAATATATTACACATGTGATTTTAATGGCTAACAAAATTTATTAGTTTACAAGTTAACGTCAATCGATAATGTTATTACATAAACGAAGAAAGTAACAACCCTTCGATATATGAAATTAATGCAATATTGAAATTAATTCTTTGTTGCTTCAATTAACACAAACACATAGCACACATTCATATATGCAATCGACATTTGACGTAGGTGTAAAAGTCGAGAAGAGATTAAAAAGAAATTCTTCTTTCTTTTTTTTATTTCATGACTCTTAGTTTAGTTCAAGGCATGACAACAGCTATTTAACGGCAATACAAGCATGCACAATTTGTTATTTCTCTGTAAATACTCTTAAGTTGAATTTTTTTTTTTTAACAACGTCTAGAGAAACTGTTGTGAAATTTAGATCAAAATCAATACAAAAGTTTGTACAACCTGCCTTTCCCCGGGGACCTCATAGAATGAAAACACATTTACATTTCAATTTGAATCCAGATAAATATATCATAACATGTGAGGTTTGCTCTTTATTTTTTACCGATCTCACTTTCCTGAAAGTTGACAATTCACAGCTTTGATAATGGTAGTAGCTTTTAATCCAATGAGGCATATTTTTTCTTTATCAGTCGTAGCGGCATACAATTAGCTGGAGCCAGGGTTTCAGCCTGATATGTTAGATTTTCACCCCCACATTTCCATTTCAGCCACGATTTGATGTGAAATTATTATATCAATCTCTGCTACATTAACTATATCTCTATACTATTACTTCGCTCTCTACAGAGACAAGACCACTAGCATTCCGGGTTCTTTCCTTTTATACCCCCCCTCCATCCTTTCTAGAAAGTTCACTGGTTTTCTATTTCCTGTTGTCTTGTTTTATGCCCAACCGGATTCTTATCGAGATATGCGAAAGCATTTAGCATCTTTCAAATTTTAATTATTCTGGAAATTTCTATGCTTGTCATAAAACAACCAAGCAAAAGAAAGCCTCATCTCTCCCATCCCAACAGTTAAACCTTATTCATGCACACATCCACCATGCATATATACATAACTGTGTCAAAACAACACAGCATGACCCTCCCTTTTCCAATATATACATTTAAACAACCATAACCACGCAATAAAATAATTAAAAAATCTAATTAAAGACCGCTAGATTTAATAGTCATCATATACGTATGATGAGACCACCTTTTGCACTTGTTGTGGCCAGATTTGAACCCATTCTGTCACAATGCCCCCCTGTTCAAAAGCCTTCAAATACCTCTTGCATATATGAATGGCTTCAAATACCTCTTGCATATATATATATGGCTCTCTTAATGACTACTTCTTGCATATATATATGGCTCTCTTGATGACCACCTTTTGTGCTTGTTGTAACCGGATTTGAACTCATTGTGTCACATGCCCCCCTGTTCAAAAGCCTTCAAATACCTCTTGCATATATGAATGGCTTTCTTACAACATTTTCTATCTCCTTATATGTTTACCTGCTGGTCCCTGAGTTATCCTTACCCGCAGAGAGATGGGCAGGGTTTAATGATCGAGCATTATGTGATCCCTTGATTTCATGCCTGGTATCCACCCAAAATAAATTATCGCCTTGATTACAACAGATGGTGTATGGGGCCCTCATACAAGTTACAGAATTTTCAGCACACATCTACCCATGTCATTGACATGTGGGGTTTTAACCATGATCCGATCTCCCACTTTAAATATGTGTCGTGTCCCTATCATTCTCTTTTGGTGATAGTTCGCTCCCTGTAAAGTCTGATATTCTCTGTCCTGGTCAGTTTTTTGGTCAATAGATGGTTCCTCCATCCCTGATACAATGTGTTGCCCAAATGGGGTGAACCTGGTTGATTCATTTATGGACTAGTGTAGGTTCACTACTTGAGGGGTCCATTTCAACCAGTCCTTATGATTCATGCCCATATAAGAATGAAACAGGTGAACTAACTCCCTCATCATCCATTCACAGGGGTTAAACTGCGGGTTCTGAACTGATGTGAAGTTGTGCCTAATCCCCTGACATTGGATCTGCTGATGCCTTTCCTTGGATGTGAAGGATGTGCCATGGTCGGATAAAATGCTCTTGGGTTTTCCAGTCTCTGTGAAATGTCTGCCTTCTAGCATCTTGATGGTATTCTTCGCATTCGCCTGCATGATGGGGGATGCAGACACATACTTTGAAAATAAATCATAGTTGACATGATTTTTTTTATTGAATACTGGCAGAGGTCATAAAGTCCAAAGCTACCATTTCTCAAGGTCTTGTTCACCGGTTTGGTTCTCTGGAAGCTTTCGCATTCCCTTAACATGTTCACAATGGATGCATGTATGCTGGGCCAGTGAAACCACTTCTGAATCAAATGCTGTTTTCTGAGTGCCATAAAGGCCATACAGCAGGTGCACATAGGTTGCCACATCCTTCCATAGTTTACAAGGTATAACTGGTTTCCACTCATCTTCATCATGTGTCCTGTACTGCAAAATGTTTTGATACAGCCGAAATCTCATCTCTCTTCTTGTCTCCTTCGCACCCTCTCTGTTTGCTTTCTCTCCCATCCACTCGATCATCTCTTTCAATCACTCATATTTCCTGTAGCTCTAAAACATTATATACAAAAACAACTACATCATCTGCAAAATCTAAATGATGTAAATGATCTCCATTTACTTACACTTCTTTAGCTTCCCATTCTAATCCACAAAATTCTTCTTGCAGCACTGCTGTAAAAAGTTTTGGAGATATGGAGTCAATGTTGATTTTCCTACTATTATTATGTAATCTAATTGTTGCTGTTGCATTTTTATAAATATTCTTTAAAATATGACAATATCCTGGATCTACATCTTGATGATCAAATGATTTAATCGCTGAAGAAATGTTTATAGAATCAAATGCCTTTTCATAATCTACAAATCCTAAGCATAATGGCAACTCATATTCATTTGTCCTTTCTATAACTTCTCTCAATACCTGGATATAATCTACTGTACTAAAACCACTTTCAAATCCAGCTTGTTCTCTTGGTTGGTGGAAATCCAGTGTTTTCTGTAGACGAGTTGTAATTATATTAGTAAAAAAATTGTATAAAACTGATAAAAGACTGATAGGTCTGTGATTTCTAATATCTTCTTTATTACCTTTTTTAATATTAATATTAATACTGCATTCTTCCAATCATCTGGTACATCTTTATCATTTAGACATTTGGTATATAACTTTGCTAAAAAAAATTATATTTCTTCACCTGTTTCTTTTAGTATATCAATTATAATTCCGTCATTACCTGGAGCCTTCCCTTTCTTCATAAATTTAATTGCATGCCTCACTTCCTCTTTCAAAATTCTGGGCAATTCGGAAGATATAATAGGTATAGGAGGCACTTGTTCTTTATTACTATATAATTCTTGATAGAAGTCTTCTACACATTTCATGATGTCATCCCTCTTTTAGTAATAATGCCATCTTTTTTTCTTATTGCAGATATAAATTTCCTACCAATACCAAAAGGTTGTTTTACAATCTTTAGAAAATTTTTTTCTTCTACAGCTTTCCTTGCTAGTACACAATTATACTTTCTTATATCATTTTCAACTCTTTTCACACCATTTTACAAAATTCGAGAGAGATGCATCATTGTTGTATATCTTCTTATTCCTTTCCTTCATAAATTCTCTAGTCTCAGTAGAAATTTTATTGGTCAATTGCTGCTTTTTTTCTACCAGCTATCTTTGTTACAGTTTTTAGAAGTGTATCAATTATTTTCTTGTTAATGTCATTCAAATCTGAATCATGTTCAAAATCTACTAATACTTGGAACCGATTTGTCAGTTCTAATTTAAATTCATTAGAACCTTTCTGAAGATTAGGAATATCAACTGTAAATATTGGTTTTTCTTAATAATTTTTGTCTCTCTAGTTTTGCATTAATATGTATCTTACATCTTACTAGTCGATGATCACTTCCTGTGTTGAATTTATTAAGAACATTACAATCTTGAAATATGTATTTTCTATTAGTCAAAATATAATCCAATTCTGCTGTACCTTCATTTGGATGCGTCCATGTCCATTTCCTTTTAACATTTTTATCAAAAAAAGAATTCATAATATAAAGTTTTTCTTTTTCTGCAAACTCCACAAGTCTATGTCCTCTCATTTCTATTACCATAACCAAAATTACCTACAGCATTTTCATCTCTCATTTGTTTAGCAATTCTAGCAATAAAGTCTCCCATAACAATTTTAAAATGTTGTTTACTCTGATCAGAAGCCTTTTGTACATCCATATAAAAATCGTCTACTTCATCGCTATGTGAACTTGTTAGGGCATAAACCTGAATTATCTGCATTTGGTATCTGCTATTAAGTTGTAAAATTAATCTTGCCACTCTATCCAATACACCATCAATCTCCACAATGTTATTCTTCCATTTTTATTTATAATGAATCCTACTCCACTGGTTTTTCCAGTATTTGTGCCTTTATAGTAGAGTATATGTCCACTTTTTAAATCAATTGTTTCTTCACCTTTTCTTCTAACTTTGAATTCCAATAATGTTCCGTTTAATATAAGACAGTTCTTCTAACTCTTGCAATCTTCCTTCACTTGAAAGTGATCTGCAGTTGTAAGTACCTAAATGAGGGGATTTTTAGCACCCTCCGCCTTCAGCCACCAACAGCTGCCTTGGTTGGTGACTTTACAGCCTCCTGGGAATAAGGGCAATGATTTATTTTTGTCTGTCATGATTGTATATATTGGAAAAAATATTCTTAAACTTGGAGGTAATAAGTCAATAAATTCATCACGCTGGCTAATGCGTGTTGGTGAGCAGCCCATCCATGTTTGTATACTATATGAATAATCACATAGTTATAACAGCTGCAATGACAAGAATGTATGGAGTGGACATTAGGAATTTGCCCTGCTCAGTTCCTTTAAGGCCTCCAAGAGGAATCAAATGGTCTCCTTTCAGTTAATAGCAAAACCCTTTCTGCAGTCCCCCTTTCCAATATACACATTTAAACAACCATAATCATGCAATAAAATAAAAATAAACTAATTAAAGACTGCAAGATTTAATAGTCATCATATACGCATGATGACAACCACCTTTTATGCTTGTTACAACCAGGTTTAAACCCATTCTGTCACACTATAAACTTCGAATTATAGATATTCACTGAACAAAACTTATTCCAAAAAATTATAAAAAAAAGTCACAAGTGTCATAACTGACCTAAAAAAAAAAAAATGTTGTAAATAACATGAAACTAACCAGACATATGTGAATATTTAATTTCCACAAAAATACAAACATCTAACAGATAATATTACTGGTGAATGCTCAGCATGGTATGAAATGATAAAAACTTATTGTGGCATTTGGATTATGTGTGACAATTCAAGATTTACAATGTCTTATAATTAAAATGTCTTAAAACATTCAATGAAAAGAATGAAGGTGGTGTTTATAAGTTCTGATACATGTTTAATAGATGAGAGATTAAGAAATTAAAATGATCAATACAGCATCTTAATCCTTATAGATAATTTTTGCATTTGAAATAGTATTTTCAAGTTAATTGCTGAACAATCTCAAATGTTCTCAAACACTGATGCAAGGATGGCAATAATAACTTCCAGACAACTTTCATTCTTAGATATGTTTTAGAAAGATTTTACTATCTGACTCATTAGTTTACCAAATGATGTCACTTTTCTCATATCTTTTGTAGCTACAACACTTCCTTTTAGAGTAAATTTTTTTGTGGATAAGTTTATTATTAGAAAAGTGAAATTATTATCTGATTTGTTTATATTGTAAATACCAGTTTCATTTTCTTTCAAAGGATTAATAAATTACAAATAAAGCTGTTACAGAAATAAATGGCAACAATTTTGCTCAATGTTCTTCCCAGGGTGGTTTTTAAAAATGTAGTACTTTTAACAACTGTATTAAGAAAACTACCAAAATAGATAGATGACCCTTAAAAAGAAATTCTAACATGCTCCTAATTAACAATTTATGAGAACCTGTGCAAAAAAAAAGATCAAAATAAAATATTATCTCAAAATAAATAGATGACCCTTAAAAAGAAATTCTAACATGTTCCTAATTAACAATCTATGAAAACCTGTGCAAAAAAAAAGATATCAAAATGGATGATTATCTTTTTATACAATCTTTGCTAGATAAAACAAAAAATATAATGTGCTTCTATGAAGATCTCTCAGCCCCATATAGCTATTTGAGTTGGATAGCTGGGTTTGAAGACATGTAGGTGTCGAAAATTTCAGATTTTCCACTCAATAGATAACTTTTAGATAAATGCTAGCTTTGGGTTAGTATTTTTAGATCTAGTGTCTGAAGCTACCCTAGCGTCTCTCTGAAGAGTGCCAAAGCACGAAACAATGGTCAGAGGCTGGGGGGGGGGGTTCCTGATGGAGATATTTTAAATGCTTTCTCTGGCAAAGCATTTATCACAAAGCTTGTTGAGCAATTGGCAATGATCTTACAAGCTTAAGAGAATGGGTCATGTGACGTATGCCTCTATTTTTTTATTTGACTATTTATAGTCTCTGCGTTAAGTCTTATGCCATGTTATATTGCTAAGACTACTAATATATGGTTTGGATGAAGATCTCTCAGCCCCATATTGTACCAGTCAAAACATGTTTATGCATCTAACATGAACTGGAACTCAAGCCCGAGATTTAGGTCAGGGACCAACCCGGATTCGAACCCACTCTCTAAGCCCCAGATCAAACACCTAATGGATAACATAATGATGGCACACAAGAATTAATTCTTAAGTCCGGCCCATTAGCAGAGCAGAGAAGACAATGAAACTCATTGACTTAAACATATATATTAACAATTTTAATACTAGAGATGTTCCCATGATAAAATCTAATAATTAATAGGGGCTTTACTAATGAATAGCTATAATCAATTAGTGGATTGGATTGATTTAATAATGAGACAGAAACTGATATATGATGAATTAGTAATATAAACCACTAAACATCACATGATCACTATCTCATACTAGCACATAATTGTTATTAAACAAAGCAAAACTATCCATATAGTAGTGCCATCTTGTGCTAACAAGAGCAATCAATGTGATGTTTAGTGGTTTAACACCAATCCTGCCTAATAAGATAGTGGTGGCTATGGTTGTTAAAGACACAAAGACACTAAAATGTATGGGTGCTGAATTGAATTCAGACCCATATGACTATATAAGCTATTGAGCTTGGATTGAAAATATTGTGTTTTCAATTTCATTCTCATAGTTTTGTAGTTAAATAAAGTTAAAAGGTGGGTGCTGGAGGGTTGCATTAGATCCTAAGATCTAGGTGCAGTGCTCTCAGATCCAAGGCTCCTCACTGATGAAGGCCACAAGCCAGAAACTAGTCTGGGGATATTGGATGAATAGGCACTAGATAGGGATTTTATGCACAAGCCTTCTGGCATCCATTGATTGCTCTTGTTAGCACAAGATGGCACTAATATATGGAGAGTTTTGCTTTGTTTTGAATTAGTAATATATTTGACAATTACATATATATTTTGCCATTATTTAACATTGGATAATGCACGCAGCCATTTTTATTTACTGACTAAGCAGCATTCATCTAGGCAACTGTACAACCAATAATTGATGCTTTGGTAAAATAAATTTGTGGCTATTATTAAATGGAGCCAAATATTATACTATATAATAAATCACTACATTCCACTTATTAGTTATGCCGTTTAATAATCAATTTGAGTGGCTATTACACATGTAGATCAAACTAATCTGGAGTAAAATTTAATAATACATCTGATTATGACAAATTTTATATATTTAATGTGGGCATATAAAGCATCCCAGATAGCTTTAGATCGAATGGGTTTTCAAGAATGCTTCGGCCCAATACCGAAGATTGCATACTAGGGAGGTAGAGTTGGCTATAAAGATTTACTAATTTGCTATGCACAAGTAGATGGATGAATAAATTTTAGGGTTTTTATGACCAACACTGGTTTACCCAATGACCGATCATCATGCTGCTAAATGAGAACCTTGATTTGGTTCATAAGAGGCTGGGGGCTTACGTGGTAATCTGGCCCTTAGGTCAGAGAGGAAGATGGGCTGGACTCACCGTGACTCCATCTTATATATATCAAAAACAGCAAAACTGTAAATATTAATAAATTTCACATCCGCCAAGCCGAAGTATATTATAAATTAAATACTATACCACACGTGAACACTAGTTTATCAGATTGATCAAAAGAGCCAACTCTTCTGTAGCATGAAAAATGCATATATGCTACTGATGGGAGATATATATATACTTTATCCTGTTCAATCTCTTCAGTTATCTATAATTAATAAACTCTTAAGGGGGAAGGTATATTTAAGGGACTTACTAATAAGAAAAATATACTTATGATTACACTCCAAGCTAGTTTGATTTTTAGTAACGTAATAATTAAAGATTGCAAATTTGGATTTATAAGCCACATTTTATATTTACATTAATTAATTTACAAATGACAAAATAAAAATGAGCACAATAGGGTCGCCATTATTTATAGATTAGGGTTTCGAAACAGCGCACTAAACGACGCTATAATTAATAACAATACGAAGATTTTAAATAATATCTTCAAAAAATATTTTGTAACTAAATGCACACCATTTCGAAACATAGGCATAATTAATAATTAAACTAAGCAAAAAAGAAATAAATATAACTGCAGTGATTAAGTTAAATAGCAAAACATTAAGTTAATAAAGGAAATTAGCAAAAGTAGTCATTTATAGAATTCAAATTATTTATAAGACAATTAAGACAGAGTTTACATTAATATAGTTAGTTAACCTGTATTTTAAAGAAATAATAATCATTTCGGATTTTACACAAAGCTCTGCAATTTTAATTAATATTAAAACGCTGAACTGGGGATACTCGAACTGGAATAAAGGTGAGTTCTTTTAGTGGCTTATGGCATCTTCTATTTGTTTGGAAGATGATTTAAAATGGTATTACTATAGCTGGACTGGGGTACTTGAACTGGAACAAAGGTGAGTTCTTTTTAGCGGCTTATGAGCATCTTCTATTTTTTTTTTGTAATAAGCTTGTTAGAGCAACGTTGGTTATTGCTTCAGCCTTGGGTGGATCAAACTTCAACGTTCAATCCTGGGAAAGGCAGCAAATTCTTGCCTTGCTAGCAGGACATAGTGAAATTAACAATTTTTCAGCTTCTGTTAGTAACAGCTCTTCAAAAAAAAGTGGAGTCCTCTTCCCGCTTAAAATATAGCCTATTTATACATTTCCACCTACAAGCCTTTACACCCTTTGGAATTTCGTTTGCCTCAGGACCAATTGACTTTTTATTAAACAAAATCATATAATCTGATTTTCTTCTACTGATAATGTCTCTGAGGTGTTATATTGCATTTACTTTAAAAAAATTTTATTAAATATATAAATATATAATTTTGATTCCGATTTCATTAATTAAATCTCTTTTTTAGGTGTTATAAATTTTTATGGCCTAGCAGATAGTAACAATATTCTGATTTAATGAAAAGAGTCTTTTGTTGCAAACAAATTCAATCAGTAAACTAGATTTTACTTTTACCCCACAGGGGTGGTCACTAATTGATTTCTTATTTACAACAAAATTCTCATTTTTAATTATAAACCAATGACTTATTTTAACTTGATATAAATAAAACTTTTTAATCATTTTTTCCTTCGCTATATTGTTTGTTTAAAAAAAGCAAATTTGACAGATCTAAACTAAAACTTTAGTTTCAGTTATACCTATAAAACATTAAATCAGAAAACCGTAAACATAAAGACAACATTTTACATTATATCTTTTTATTTAATCTTAAATATATATACAAATCATTATACCATCACTCCATGGTTTAAATTATCCATCCACATACGAATATAATACAAATATAAAATTCAGAATTGACTGATAAATGAACAAAATATTTTATGAATAATTATGAGGATTTCTACGCTATAATTTTGTCAATCCTGTCTAATTATAGCATACTTTCGTATGTAAATGGATGATGCCATTCAAGCAGCCATGATAGCAAATTATACCGCTTGACATATATCATTTTTTGACATTTAAAATAGGTTCAAAACCAGTTCAGATGGGTAGGTCATAATGGTGAAACAGAAAGTGGGCTGGGAAGTTTCCTTTCATATCCATAAACTTGTGAAAAAAAAAAACTTTTTTTTTACTTGAGTACAATCGCACGCTAAAGTTACTAGATAATACATTTAGTACATCTAACAATTTATCAATACATATAATGAAATTATCGGTTACCAATCAATATTTTAAACTTAAACAGATATATACCCAAATGAGTATACATCTTGGTCAAAATAATGGATATTTGTTTGTTTTTTACCATATATATAAAATATAAAGTATGTAATGGTCAAAATAATGGATATTAGTTATCTTTTTTTTGCATATATAAAATATAAAGTGTGTAATATATAAAGGGTATATAAAAAGGTCAGATCACTCACAAAAAAAACTAACAATTTAAGTAGGATGTGGGAGTTGTTTAAAGAGTAACTCCATGCAGCAATCCCACCATGACTTAGCATATCCATATAAATGATGTATAGCAAGGGCTACTTGGTCAGCTATTTGGATTTTCTGGAACCGGAAGAGTTCTTGTAGACTTTCTAGGTGGGCTTTTGGGTTTTCTCCCACTTCTCCTTTGAAAGACTTAGCTTGTATAAATTTTTCCAGGCCCCAGGGTGTACTGCCTGACAATGCTATCGATCCAATTGTATCAGAGCTCTCTGCTTCTTGTATCAAATTTAACTCCTTCCTGTCTGCGATGATTAGCTGAGTGTTCTTTGATTATGGTACTTTCCTGATCGATTTTGGCTTTCCCCTCTCCAAAATTATTTTTAACATCTACAATCCCACCAACAACTTGCATTACCTCCTGTCTATTAAGTTTGTTAGCTTGGTAATCACTAACCAAGCTGCTTTCCTTACTTTCCTTTTTTTTTCTTTTATTTCTGCTATATCTCTTTACAACTCTTAAATATATGCTGTGATAATGTTTTCTTCTTTGGCAGCCATTTGATTTTTTTGCATTAAATTTTCTTTAATTTCATATATTTCATTTCTCATTTCCTTTTGTGTTTCTTCATACTCTTGAAATTTGCTGCCTAATTCCAAGCGTATACCTCTGTCATCTCTTGCCTAATTTCTTTGGCTAGGACCTCAAATCTTTGCTCCATTTTCTGATCCCTTTCCTCCACATCCTGTCTAAGCTGTCTCAGCAACCAATTCAGATCCCGGCCTTCCTGCTTAATCTCCTCCATCGGTATCTGTTCCGATATTTCTGTAACTAAATTCTCTGGCATAGCTATAGTTTTATAGCTACAGTTTTCTGTTATCCTGTATAATCCTTTCAAAATTATTATTATTATTTTTTTTTTTTGCACCTAATAAATATTTGACTTTTTTTTATTTGACTTTATTACACTTTCTAATACGGCTGTTTGCTGCGCTCCCCCTTCAGGAACGACCGTTCACTTCCATCCCATGTCTAACTCACTGATATATCTATAAGCTCACACCTTCATCTCGATGTCCGTCCAACATATAATGGCTCACAAAAAAAAACCTTTTGTCTCCCTCCTTTTTTTTATTTAATAAAGTATACGAAAATTTTAAAAAGAATCTTTTTTTTTCCCAGATTTAATAAAGTATATGAAAAATTTTTAAAAAAATTTTTTTTATATATATCTTTTTTTTATTTAGAATCTTTTTTTTTCCCAGATTTAATAAAGTATATGAAAAATTTTTTAAAAAAATTTTTTTATATATATCTCTAAAGTATAACACATAATATTTTGATATTAAAATGAATTAATAAAAACTTAACTCATCCCTGTCTCTTCTTCCAGCTGTTTTTTTTTTTTATACTTAAATAGTTCATGCTTATTACCTAATTCCGTTTATCCGTCTGCACCAATTTCAAACCTTTAACTTTTGGTTAATTTGACCTTACTTTTATATATATATTTCTTACTCATTCTAAACCACTCCAATTCATAAAATACTTTAACAAAACAATGGGACCCCCCCCTCTTTTTTTTTTAAATCTAAATTCTCTTTCTCCACTCCCTGATGACAACTTTATAAGAGGATGACTTATAACTTGTTCAATCATCCTTGGCCACCAGTCACCAGTGAGCAGAAAAGATTTACACAAAATATTTAATAAAATTTTATATCTATTTTTTTTTTTGCTATATACACATAAAAATCCACTACTCAGGGTATGTAGGTGTTTATATCAAAGCCTCATGATTGGGCATCCAAATGTGGAAAAAAAATCCTATGTACCAGTCAAAACATGTTTATGCATCTAACATGAGCTGGAACTCAAAAAATGTACCTCAAACCCAATCAAGCCCGACATTTAGGTCAGGGACCAACCCGGATTCGAACCCACTCTCTAAGCCCCAGATCAAACACCTAATGGATAACAATGATGGCACACAAGAATTAATTCTTAAGTCCGGCCCCTAGCTGAGCGGAGAAAACAATGAGACTCATGGACTTAAACATATATATTAACAATTTTAATACTAGAGATGTTCCCATGATAAAATCTAATAATTAATAGGGGCTTTACTAATGAATAGCTATGATCAATTAGTGAATTGGATTGATTTAATAAATTAGACAGAACTGATATATGATGAATTAGTAATATATTTATTGACAATTACATATATTTTTTGATATAGCCCATTATTTAGTGTTGAATAATGCACACAGGCATTTTTATTTACTGACTAACCAGCATTAATCTAGGCAATTGTACAAACAATAATTGATGCTTTGGTAAAATAAATTTGTGGTTAGTATTTAATGGAGCTAAATATTATGCTATATAATAAATCACTACATTCCACTTATTAGTTATGCCGTTTCATAATCAATTCGAGTGGCTATTATACATGCAATCAAACCAATCTGGAGTGAAATTTAATAATACATCTGATTATGACAAATTTTATATATTTAATGTTGGCATATAAAGTTTCCCAGATAGCTTCAGATCGAACGGGTTTTCAAGAATGCTTCGGCCCAACGTCAAAGATTGCATACTAGGGAGGTAGAGTTGGCTATAAAGATTTTATTAGTATGATATGCACAAGTAAATATAATAGTAAAGTGGTGCTGTGGATGGATGAATAGATTTTAGGGTTTTCGTGACCAACACCGGTTTACCCAATGACTGATCATCATGCTGCTAAATGAGAACATTGATTTGGTTCATGAGAGACGGGGGGCTTACATGTTAATCTGGCCCTTAGCTCAGGAATTAGCTACTGCACTACCCTAAAAGAGGAAGATGGGCTGGACTCACCATGGTTCCATCTTATATATATCAAAAACAGCAAAACAATAAATATTAATAAATTTCATATCTGCCAAGCCAAAGTATATTATAAATTAAATACTATTTCACACGTGAACACTAGTTTATCAGATTGATCAAAAGAGCCAACTCTTCTGTAGCATGAAAAATGCATATATGCTACTGATGGGAGATATATATATACTTTACTTTATCCTGTTCAATCTCTTCAGTTATCTATAATTAATAAACTCTTAAGGGGGAAAGCATATTTAAGGGACTTAGTAATAAGAAAAATATACTTCTGGTTACACTCCAGGCTAGTTTAATTTTTAGTAATATAATAATTAAAGGTTGCAAATTTGGATTTATAAGCCACATTTTATATTCACATTAATTAATTTACAAATGACAAAATAATAACAAACACAGAAGGGTCGCCATTATTTATAGATTAAGGTTTCGAAACAGCATGCTAAATGATGCTATAATTAATAACAATATGAAGATTTTAAATAATATCTTCAAAAAATATTTTGTAACTAAATGCATGCCATTTCGAAACATAGGCATAATTAATAATAATTAAAGTAAGTAAAACAGAAATAAATATAACTGCAGTGATTAAGTTATATAGCAAAACATTAAGTTAATAAAGGAAATTAGCAAAATTGTCATTTATAGAATTCAAATTATTTATAAGACAATTAAGGCAGAGTTTACATTAATATAGTTAAAATAGAATACTAGTTTTCTACTTCACCTTTGAGTAGTAAGTAATTAAACTGCGCTTTATGCAAAAAAGTGAAGCTTGTCTAAAATATTATTAAAGAGTTATATGGCTAAGCACTTTCAGAGAACTTAAGTCTCCATATTCATAGCCTACTTTAATTGAAGTTTAGCGGTGATTTATGCAAAATTTATGCAAATTTTCATAACGACCATTTTCTGGAGATTGCAAAGCATGACACTTTTCGGTTTATTGCACAGTTGTCATTTGCAATAAAGCATGCCTCCTTAATCTTTCGTTTCATGTCATTAATATAGTTAACTAACCTGTATTTTAAAGAAATAATGATCATTTCGGATTTTACACAGAGCTCTGCGATTTTAATTAATATTAAAACAGTCCTCCTATAGCTGGACTGGGATACTCGAACTGGAATGCAGGTGAGTTCTTTTAGTGGCTTATAGCACATTCTATGTGGTTGGGAGATGATTTAAAATGGTATACCTATAACTGGACTGGAGTACTTGAACTGGAACGAAGGTGAGTTCTTTTTAGCGGCTTATGGCATCTTCTATTTTTTTTATAATAAGCTTGTTAGGGCAACGTTGGTTGTTGCTTCGGCCTTGGGTGGATCAAACTTCGATGTTCCATCACAGTAAAGGTACCAAATTCTTGCCTTGCTAGCAGGACATAGAGAAATTAACAATTTTTCAGCTTCTGTTAGTAACAGCTCTTCAAAAAAAAATGGAGTTCTCCTCCTGCTTAAAATATAGCCTATTTATACATTTCAACCTACCAAGCCTTAACACCCTTTGGAATTTTGTTTGCCTCTGGACCAATTAACTTTTAATTAAACAAAATCATATAATCTGATTTTCTTCTACTGATAATGTCTCTGAATATTATATTTCATTTACTTTAAAAAAAATTAATTAAATATATAAATTATATAATTTTGATTCCGATTTCATTAATTAAATCTCTTTTTTAGGTGTTATAAATTTTTAAGGCCTAGCAGATAGTAACAGTATTCTGATTTAATGATAAGAGTCTTTTGTTGCAAACAAATTCAATCAGTAAACTAGATTTTACTTTTACCCCACAGGTGTGAACAACATTTTACATTATATCTTTTTGTTTAATCTTAAATATATATATAGGAATCATTATACCATCATTTCATGGTTTAAATTATCCATCCACATACGAATATAATACAAATATAAAATTCAGAATTGACTGATAAATGAACAAAATATTTCATGAATAATTATGAAGATTTCTACGTTATAATTTTATCAATCCTGTCTAATTATAGTGTACTTTCATATGTAAATGGATGATGTAATTCAAGTGGCCATAATAGCAAATTTTACCACTCGACCTATATATCACATTTTGATATTTAAAATAGGTTCGAAACCAGTTCAGATGGGTAGGTCATTAGGTTAATGGTAAAATGGAAAGTGGGTTGGGAGGTTTCCATTTCAATACAGCTATTTGAGTTGGATAGCTGGGTTTGAAGACATGTAGGTGTCTGAAAATTTCAGATTTTCCACTCAATAGATAACTTTTAGATAAATGCTGGCTTTGTGTTAGTATTTTTAGATCTAGTGTCTGAAGCTACCCTAGCGCCTCTCTGAAGAATGCCAAAGCACAAAACCATGGTCAGAGGTTTGTGGGAGGCGTTCCTGATGGAGATATTTTAAAAGCTTTCTCTGGCTAAACATTTATCACAAAGCTTGTTGAACACTGGCAATGCTCATTGTTTATATCTTACAAGCTTAAAAGAACGGAGTCATGTGATCAATGATTCTATTTTTTATTTGCTTCTATGGAGATTGATAAAAATGACAAAGAAAATTAACTTATAAAAATTCTTAAGTATATACGTTGAAAGATCTACTTTTCAATTGAGCTTTTTAATGATTTATCTAATTATATATGAAAATACTAATTAGGCTTTTTAATGATTTATCTAATTATATATGAAAATACTAATTTAAAATAAATGACTAAATCATGAGAATAAAAATTTTACTGGAAATATACTTGATGTTAATCTCTCTACCAATATTAAAGGCTAAGAGGGAAGTAAAATAACCAAATTTATTATTTCTTCTAAATCAGAGATGATTTGATCTAAATGAGATTCATTCGACAGAAAAAAATTATGTTGTTCAGTAGTAGGTTTAACTATAATTCATTTCTAATTTGTATAAATTTATTTTTATAGTATACAAAAATAAAATTATATCACATATATTTATTCAAATCTGTTGTAAAGACAATATTTCCAATGTGTAATTACATAGACTATGATGTAATTAAATGTTAACAATGATATGCCATGTTCAAAAATAGTAATTTCCAAAATTTATACATATACTTCAAAATTATATTCTAATTAGAACTACTAATATAATGAAATATTAATTATCCAAGCGAACTGGGATCAAAAGAATTAAAATGTTCAAATAATCAATCTGAGAATTACCAGTTTATAAGAAACAAACTGTAATTGTGCAAGATTATTATAATACTATTATATTTTGAAATATGAAGTATTAGAAAAATTAATGGTTTAGAACAGTAATTAGCAATTTACTTACACTGAAGTGCCAAATAATTTTTTAAGTATTGGACACTCTATGTGCCATTGTAAATTGAATTAAGTCAAACTATATTAAGAAAAAATTAGATTATAACAATGCATACTATATAAAAACATCATAAAAAATTACAATATTCAAACATTAGTGACTCCCTTGAGGTTTACTATTTATTTCATAGTTTGAAGATTTTAATTCTATGCACATTTCTGAATTTTCTTCAACTAAATTATTTCTATACAGGTTAATAGTATATTCCATCATTAAAAATGTTTGGTCACAGTAATAAGTTGTACCAAAAACTGTTAAATGAGAAAATGTGACTCTTTTCATACATGAAATTTTATCAGGAATTCATTTCACATTTTAGTAATTAGTCTTCATTTTTCATGATTTCATCTTTAGCATTTTTAAATTTAAATTTCTAAATTTCAGAATTATTAAATTCAATTAAATTAAATCCAAATGTTCAATGTTCAAAAGTTTAAAATAATTTTTATCTATTTAGTAATAATCTTTAATATCAGGTTGTAAAATATACTTAAACATGGCTGAATGTTTTTGTAAATCATTCAAATTATGTGTAAAATATTTTTGCTAAGTTGATACATAATCCATAATTTTAATTAGAACAAAAAATAATGTCCTCACACTTTTTTAAATTTGGAAATATAGAAACCTTTTAAAATCAATGTCTTTCTTAAAACACAATTTTTTCAATTAAAAAAGCCCAGTGTTCATATAATTGTAATAAAGTTTGCTTTTTGCCTTGTAGTTTTATGTTTAACCAATTCAAATGATTTGTAATGTTAACTAAAAATATCAGTTGTCTAAATCAAGATACTCTTTATGTATTGATCTTTAAAATATTTTTACTATCGCTAAAGATTGACAAATCTGTTCATGACATTCCCCCTACTTAACCACCAAATTACTCTGATTCAATTTCTTGCAACAATAATTTAAATTTTCTGTATATGAGAGAGAGAAGACCATGCAACAATTATATTGATAATTTTTGTCATGGTACACATAACTTCTAATTTTCTGTTAAAAATATGTGCATATATTAAGTTTTTCAATGAATAACACAATGAGAAGATAAAAATGATCATTCAAGATATTTTTCAAACAGTCAGATGATACCACTATTTTCTGCCGATCATTGCAACTGCTCCTTCCATCATAAGAGAAAATATTTTGGCCTTTATGTAATAACATTTATTTAAGCATTTTAAAACACGGTTCAAAATATATTTTGCTGTTGTTGTGTTATACATTGGTGAAACAGCCCACTCCACTTCAATTATACATTTTTTGAAAATTGAATAAAATTTTGCTATTAATGTTAATTGAGCAATGTCATTTCGGTTGGCACTTTTGTCTAAAGATAAACTACCATCATCATATTGTCCCAAGTTATTTCAAAACTGTTGATCTATATCTTCATTCATGGAATTTATTCTGATGCCCTGACATCCATAAAAGGCTTCTTTTAAGAACTCTCCATCTGTGTGTGGCTCTTCTTTTTTAGCACTGCAATTGAAGTTAAAAAATTTGTTTTCTTGACTTCATGATTTATTTTTATACAATTTTGTATAAAGTTTTGATGATTTTCACATTCATAGACCTTTTGTAAGTATTCTTTTCTTTCAGTTATATTCAAATGAGATAACTGTTACTTATGTTTTGTAATGTCTTGTAGTACTTGAAGTAATACAATTGTTTTTAAACACAATACACTATTTTTTCTTCTTGTCATATGAAATCATAATTTATTTTCCACTCTTCTTGAAATATTCGAATTTTTTTGATTCTGACAATTTCAGAACAGAAAAAAGAATATTTGTGTAAATAAATAATTTAAAATATTTGTCTTATGTAATTTTAGCTTTTTTTTAATTTAATTTCAGAAAATAAAGCTAAGATATTTACTATAAAGATTTACCTTCAAAGTAGACGTCTTAATTTGTATTAAAATTAATTTAATTGTAATATAATTAATAAATCAAGCTCTCACTAAAATGATTGACCTTTACTGCATGCACTGCACAAAACTGATTGAAGGGTATACAGTGGATATGTTATGCTTTGAACCGTATATTTTGAACTACTCACCTGATTCAAGCCAAAAAAATACAACTACAAAATCATACAATTCACAATTGTCAATATAGTAACGCCCTCAGTTAGTTAAGAAAAAAATTATGCATAAAGAATTAATTTTTATATTTATAAATAATTTATATGTAAGAATAACAGAAAGTACCAAAAGATTTCATTAATCAGCCTTCTGCTAACAGTGCTATTGAAAAACCTTCCTCATGCCACCAAGTAGTATATGTATGATAGATTGCTGACCACTGATCTAGAATGTGCTTTGTAAAAAAAAAAAAAAAGGAGTCATCACTTTATGAAGAAATAATGTTCACAAAAAAAGAATTATCTAAATTAACCCAATATACACATTATAAAAGCAATATGCTTATCGCGACATAATTAACTGCAAGATGATTAACAATAACATCATTCACGTTCAGAAAATTATAAATATTAAAACTTGTACATATATGTCAAAATTATATTCCAATTATCATTAAAAATGTAGCTGGATGCCGATTAACCAAATCAATTTAAACCAAAAATAGTTTGACGAATACAATTGTTTAGATAATCAAAATAGTTTGAAGACAAACATATATCAAAATGCTCAATATATAGGAAACAAAATGTAATTATGCAAGATTATTATAATACTATTATATTTTGAAATATAAAATGTTATAAAGAGATAAATGATTGGGGAAATGGCTTGCAACTCACACATTTTTCAAACTTAGTAAGCATTTCAAAAATTGGAAATTGCATAAAACAGCTCTAAATGAAATAGTATATTGAACTATTTCCATCATCTTTAAATGTTGAATGAAATTGTATTTAAACTTTTCCAAATACAAACAACTGTCGTAATAAATATAAAGACAACACGGGTTACTAGATTACACAATATTTCAACTGATATAGTGATATTATTCTCCACTCTTCTTCAGGTGATGTTGACCTGAAGAAAAGCAAAGAATAACACAACTCAAAATGTTGTATATTATACTAACTTGTGTTGTCTTTGTGTATTATTACTAACAATTATTTGTATTTGGACAATTTTAAATAAAGTTTAAAATTTTCTAGATATTCAACATTTAATGATAGATGATGGAAATAGTCCAACATATATTTAAAATATCATCATCACAAATTCTTAAGGAGTTCTAAATGAAATGTTCTGCCTTTTGTTTTTCTGTTGTTTTTTTCAAACAATTCAATCAACTATGTGCAATATGAAAAATTGGAAAAGAAAAAAAATCCTTTCATTGATGAAACTTTTACTTATTAACCTCAGACTTTCATTACTTTAATGTTTAATTTCTATTATAAAAAATACTATGTTTCAAATAATGTGTTTTATGAAAAAAAAATCTGACATAACCTCTATGATGAATTCAAAATTGTGTTTCAATAAATTACATGAAGAGCAATATTAACTTTATAAAATCTTTACTATTTTATAATCAACTTTATTAATAATTAAAGTGCAATTTTAAATAAACATTTCTCAAATTTTTCCAAATATTGAATCAGTCGATCTTAGTTCAAGATCAAGTTTCACTGTTCTACCACAACCCACATTTCATCCTGCTTTTTTTTTTTGTCACATGTATATAAACTATACGTATATTTCTGAGAAGCATCTATAAAAGTTATGAATATAAATTTTAAATAAAAATTCTTTAATTATTTTGATATTGATATCTCTAGATGTGACTCAGATATATACATATATTAACAGAGCTTTTATATATATAAAAGCACAACAAATATTGTAAATAATTTTGTATTTTTTTTTATAATTATATTTTTAATACTTTATAATTATTTTTCTTCATTTAATTACACAAATATTCAAGATGGAAGATGCAGTCGTTAACTATCCAGGAATAATTAAAAGGCTGGGAACATTAGTTTGTTTCATGATTTTAAAAGGAATTTTAAATTAAAGTCAATGAAAGTAAAATTTAAAACAAAGCTCATTGATTTAGCTAGCTATTAACATTTTTATCAAATCTATTTCCAATTTGGAAATTGATTTGAATTTATTTTTGGACAGTTATCTTGTGATTGCATCTCCAGTAACAATATAAAAAATATTTCTGTAAATTAAAGATTAATTAAGAGTTAAGAAGTTTAATTAAAAACATTCTTTGAATAACTCAAAGTTTGTATAAATAGGGCTAAAAATCTATTGTGTCAGAGTTTAGTCAATAGTCGCTAACCGACTTCACATCTGTTTGATTTTTAAAAAGAGGGGCCTAAGCCGCCATCTCCTCCGTCTTCAGATCAACTCTTTGCTGTGTAGAGATGTAGTTCCTACCGCTCAAGCATGCCAGTGCTGTCAAAGAACCGCCAAGACCAAGAGACATGTTTTAAATCAAAGAATGCCACCTGCCACAGAAGATTCGTCAGTGCTGTATTCCATGCAATCCTGAGATAACGAGCCCAGTCATTATAATTGTAGTACCTAAATTCTAACCTCTAACTTTATAAAATTAATGTACTCTTTATTGTGAATCTCTTTTAATTTGCCAATCAGCGAAAATGTTAAGTTAATAATTATTTTCCTTGTATCAATTCTCTACTATCCAAATTAATACTACTATAAAATTTTTCATCCAACTCATGCTTCTTATGATTTTAATAATTTAGTATGGTTATAATTTATTTTTAACGATATTTTTATATTTTTCACTTAATTTTATTCGTAAATGCCAATCAAACCCAGTCTTACGAACTTCTATATCCCGCTGTGGAAAAGAAGGGAAGAGGGGGAATTAATGAGTTCTTATTATTTATATCTAAATAGCTCGTAAGATTGAGTTTGTATTTTAATTGAATACATACTTTTAAATAAATGTTTTATCGTAAATTTATACAAAATGTATAAATACTTTGCAATCTGGGGTGAATATTGATGTCCGTTAATTTTATTAATTTCTTTATTGATCTTCATCACCAAAAGGCTGGCGACTTAAATCTATTTTGTTATCACACTTTTAAGTGCACGAATTTTAGTTTTTTTTATGTTAAACAAAATAGTGATTCAAGAAGGGGGAGCAGTGTACACTTCATTAATTGTAGCATTAACTTTTGATGACTTTATCTCACATGGGTCATTATTTTAACATATCATTACGTATTTGTTAAACCATTTAAGGCTTTATGTTAATATTTAAACTCAATGATTTCATATTCTTATAAAAGCATTGTTAGCATAGGCCACTCTTCATGTTATTAAGCTTTACCTAGAGACGTGTGTCTGAACACCCAAGTCATCTCATTTTCATTTCAGGTCATAAACAGGGCGATGAATGTCCCTAGACCATATATATATATTCGTGTAATGAGAGCGATGCATGAGATAATTCCAGCAAAGTGCAGCCCATTGCAACTCTGTCCGAGGACTCTTTGTCAACCGATTCCACAAAATGTGGAGTGGCAAATCGGATAGACTGTTTTCTTCTGTAATATGATAAAGCACCTCAAAAAAATGGCACCACAAATATTTGGCTATTATGCTAGCACCGCAATCTCTTATAGTTCATTTTAGCCTGTTTAACAAAATAAACTGTAATGACATGTAATAATGAAACGTTTTTCTTTTTAAATATTTTTCGTTGGAGTTTTAGATCCAACCTCTCATGAAGCTGCTCTCCTCTTTATTGAAACAAGCCATTCCCGTATTGATAGTTTCGCATGATTTGATTGATAAAAGTTGAAAATGTATAGTAAAAAAAATGTTTTTAGTATACTTACGGATCATAAAATATATCCTTATTCCTTTGTAATAAATAAATGCTATGAATGAAAATAAAACTATGTTTCGGATGCCAAAGGCATTTTATTTTAGTTGTATAAACTGCAAAACTCTATTATAGTATATTCATTGGTGTTCTAAATGTATAAAATGTCCACCAGCCATCCAGATGAATTTATTTTTGTATCAATAAATAAAATCTGATTTCCAAATTACACATTATGTATTGTAATGCCGCACTAAATTGATATCTGTTAAAATAAAAACAATTGACTAAAGATTGTCAAATATTTGTAATTAAAAATAAAGTTTTAAATGCGTGAAGTTGAGTGTAAATATATATAAAACCATCTTGAATTTTGTCAATAAATATTTATATTTTTAAACTTAATCCAGTTGTTCGAATTTCATTAATATATTTATGTATCTTGGGTTCACTCAATCTCTCATCATCATCATCACCAGTTGAGTTCTCATGCAAAACAATGTAGCATCGGGCCCGGAAATAATTAATTTATGTAGTATCACCGTAGGTGTTGTCCATAGTGTTATAGATTTGTGGATGAGCAAACAGGTTAGAATTCATGATTGCTCCTGACCTGTGTATCTCGGGCATGATTGGATTCAGGGTACTTTTGCTTAGATTCTAAATCTTGTTGGATGGACATACACTTTCCACCGGTACAATATATGGGAGATTTTTTAACAATTATAATGACTTTTCTTGCAACAATAATGAGTAATGTAATGTATTCTACTATTCATCTAGAAAATTATTAACATGACAATCTATATTTTCCACTGATTATATCACTGAACATTAATTGTATTAAAAAAAAAAAGATAATTTCAATAAATTTGTTAAGCTAGATAATTACTGGAGAAAAGTTCAATTACACCAAAACTTTGGTAATTACCTATGTTCTCATTTTCTTTTCAAACTCACACATGGTTGAGTTCTTGTTCATTAGATCTCTTGATCAAACTATTTAGATTTATTGGAAAAAGCCAAACTCATTTTACTTGTCTCCTGCTATTAATGGCTTCTTAGTTGTGACCTACATATCAGAAGAAGATAGACATATAGTTGAAAAAATTCTATTTCTTTATGAGCAACAAATTAATACCCAACATTTAAACACTTGCAGAAACTCTCAAGAGTATTGTCATAATTCTAAAACTAAAATGATTGGCAATTTATAATAAAAATAGATCTAACAGGAATAATAATTTCATTATCTTCATCTAATACCAAGTCATCATTTCTCGCCCTTACAAACATAAAATAAATTAGATAAATTTCTTGCACTCTTCATATCAGATGCAGAAGGTTGGCTACATTAAAGTTTCCATTCTAAACATATTATATCAGAATACATAAATGTGTAAAATGAGATCAATTCAACAAAATGTAGCATATTTTATCATTGTTTAAACATTCACTGAAAATGATACTACTACTGTCGACAGATGTGATTCAGAAGATCCTAGGAAATATATTTCATGATTCACTCAATGTGATTTACTTAAGCAACATTTGCCAAAATATTGTACCAGAAGATCTTGAGATCACCAATTTCACCTTTAACTCTGCTATATCAATCAGATTTTAAATTGTTTTCTTTTGTGCTAAACATCTAATAATAAAACACAACTCAATGGCAAAATAGAAAGTATAGAAAATATAAATTAAGCAATAGTTTTAATGTTTTTTTAAGATAAATTATTCATTTTGAACAAAATAACAGTAGCAAACTCTCCATACAGTAGTACATTCTTTGTAAGCATATAAAATGATGATCATGAGATCGCGTACTAAATTTGCATCGTACATCCTTTGTAAGCACATGAAATGATGATCAGTGATAGTTTTGACACTGATTCCAAAACTGAATATTAAAATATATAAGTAAGAGACACTAAAAGAATAACTAACTCTTTTAATATTAATATTTAATAATACTTTATGAATGATAGCAGATTAAACAGTTATTAAAAACATTAAAGGCTTAAATTCTTGAAATATGATACCTAAGTATATCAAGTTTTATTGCAGCAATCTAATTTTTAACATTAATACTAAACCAAACATCTTTAAATATTTTGACTCCTAATATGTATTAATTTTGATTTTATAATAGGCTAATAACTGTATTCTGTGTTTCACTATTTAGTCTATTCATCTCTTACTTCACTGTGTTAAAATGTATAGGGTATTACATGTTTAATAGATAAGATTAAATGTAAGAGGCTCCAATTTTATATTTTACAAAATTCATTTTGTATCAGCTTAATAATCTCAACTTTATTGTCAATAACATTCTGATCTGCATTATAACTGACAAATTTTTAAATTTATATTTGTATCTTTGTTGTTTGGTCATTATTTTCACTATCATTTTAGAAAATCTTTCCTTTGATAACACTAATATACTTTTCAATTACAATATGATAAAGTTTACCTTATTCCTCATGATTACCATTATAGTTATTGTTAAAACTAATGTTTGTGAATATGCCTTTCAGCTGATATTAAGTCAATGCTATATCAGGATTCTAATAATTTTTAAGTTAATTAAACAATATTGTGAACTAAAAAAAAATAACATTATCATACCTATCTATAGTCTCTTTTAAGTAAAAATATTATCAATGAGTTAGTTATCTAACTTAATAATTCTTTTACATTAAGATACTTAATAAACAATATAACTATTTTTAATTGATGTAGAAAGATTTACATATTATGAAATCAAAAAAAAAAATCCAATTAAATAACCAGTTGTAGTAAGGATTTGTCATTAATTTAGCAATTTATCTTTATTTGTATATAAAGTTCATTATGCATTAGTAATTAATAATCAGTGTTAAAAGCCATGTAAACTACATTAACTTATGTTAACAATAAATTGTAATTTTGGTACAAAAAATTAGCATAAAGGAAACATTACAGCCTCTAGCTATTCAGTTTACAAATATGTACAATTGACTATTAAATAAATATTAAATATTTCAACATACTTCAATTGAAAAAAAGATACTTTTCATCCTAAACAGAAACAATGAGATGACTAAAATAGATAGTTACTAGTATTGTTAGATCTATATAATTATACAAGGAAATTGGTTTACTTTAAAACCAGATAATGTGCTTGAATCTCAGGTTATCTTGAATATATGAATTGAAAGCAGCTTATTATGAATGCAAATCCTGATCCTCACTACAACTAAAAACTAATCTGGTAATTGTATAAAGAACTATTATCTGGTGGCCATTTGAGTAATCAAACTTATACTTTAGAGCAGGAGTGGGGAACCTCAGGCCCAGAGCCCAAATCTGGATCTTGAAAGCTCTCAATATGATTCTTGGACTTTTTTTAAAAATGAATATAAAATGAACCTATATAAAACTTTTATTTAAACATTAGAGAGCAAATACTGAATTAAGAAGAGTTAAATAAAATAAAATATTTATTTTCTCTCTCCAACCTTTATTATATTTCTAGTTCATTCCGTCAAAAATCATCTATATTTTGTGGTCTACCTGATTATAGATTAAATCTAAGAGCATTTTATTTGTTTTTACGGTGATTTTTTCATTAATCTACAAAGCTCAGTACACTATTTGTTTTTATAGTGATTTTTGATGGCAAATGAATGTAAAATAGCAAAAAGAAATCTTAAAATTCTTCTTCATTTTGTCATTATTTTGCATTAACTTTTTTTTTTTAAAAAAAAAAAAAAAAGATGATTACACAGAGTAAAATAAAAAAAATTGATATAGAAAATTATGCATTTCAAAAGATATGGACCAACATATATCTTTTTTTTATAAGAAATACTAAATCAATGTGCCTGATATGACTGAAAAATATTTCAGTTAATAAAGAACACAATATTAAGAAGTCCTATTTATTAAACCATACTGATTACAATAAAAGTGTTGGGGAAGTAAAAAATATTAAAATAAAAAACTTGAAAAAGTGCTTCATCAAGTGAATGACATGTTTTATAAAAACTACAAACAAATCAGAAAATTCTGTTGAAGCAAGTTACTTTTTTATTTAAAAAAAAAAAAAGCAGAAAATTCGGAACAATTTTCTGAAGAATTTATAAAAGAGTG
This sequence comes from Epiperipatus broadwayi, assembly GCA_028023455.1. Classification (NCBI taxonomy): domain Eukaryota; kingdom Metazoa; phylum Onychophora; class Udeonychophora; order Euonychophora; family Peripatidae; genus Epiperipatus; species Epiperipatus broadwayi. Next base: position 2,798,597 of record JAQFVV010006337.1, read on the forward strand.
CACCCTAGTTACTATAGAATTAATCTACTCAGAAAATAAAAGGAAATTCGAGAATGTAAATATGCTAAAAAAAATAGTTATTTAAAGTGAATTAAAAAATTGTATGGAACTGTCATTGATAATAATGATGTTACTTCATTTTTAATTCATAAAAAAAGTATGTTCCTTATTTAAAAAGAGAAAGTTGAAATTGCCCTTCCAGTTGAAAAGATTGTCCACCCTTAATGATTAGAAGTAAATTAATTAAATTTTGATCAAATTTAGCAGGCTAATTTTTAAGTTGATAATTTTGTAACGGCTCTTGGCAGAAATGATTTACCACCCCTCCCCCGGTTTTGAGGCTAATAAAATAAAGTGAATTATTGCACCTTAAGCAGATATTGAAAGTAAACACAGAAAGATATATCTTTTTGATATATAATTATCTTGTAGGTATATGACTACAGAAAACATGCATAATCTGCAGAAAATGCATTTAATCTTGAAATTCAAATTGGTTCCAACTCACTTTTGAATAAATCACATACAACATGCTACATTGCAAATAGTACATAAGATTATAAAATATACAAAAATAAAACTTCCAGGAAGCATGTGGCCATGATAGTGACATATTCTTGAAAAGCAGCTATATCAACCTATGCCTAAAAATTTCATTTCTTGATACAATATAATTATATTTCAGATTACAAAAGACATTGCCCACAGACCCTCAATGCCCTTCATTGTCTTCAATAATTATCTTTTCAAAAACTTTACAATGTTGATCCCAGCCAATTATTTGCCCTCAATGAAAAGGCAAAGGTTTTAAGCAATCATTTATGTTGAATATATGATTATCCCTGACAAATATAATAACTTTTCAAAACTCAATAGGTTTTTGCAGTAGCAGAAAAAATTCTCAAAACCTTCAGTTTGTTATAGGAGTATTAACTAATTAACAATATGAAGATCTTTTATATAAACCAACATAATTGTAAGAAAAAAGCATGTTAGTTTAAACACATTAAACCCTCATATTCATTAAATCTAAATTACAATCAAGAGTGACAATTCCACTATCAATTGCAACTGGGGGTTTTTCCCCCACATCTCTTAATGAATCATAACTAGTACTTCATTAAAAATAATAATAAATATCTGCTCACATCTGAGAATTAAGATTTTAGCTATTCTTCTTAAGTATTCTGGGAATCATTAAATTATCAAATGTATGCAGACTTGATGATTCATAATCATCTCCCATATTTATCCTTGCCAGATTATTTTTAAAAGTATGTAAAAAAACAGGTTTAAATAATATTGCAAATATATATAGCTACAATATGATCAATTTAACAAATTCTTCTATCTAACCATTTTAGATCACGTGGCATAAAAAAATCTCAGTAATGATTTTGCCATTCAAAATTGACTATAAATTCAATGACAGTATAAGTTATAATCTATTTATTCCATTAAAATCATGAAAGAAATGTTGAGAATAGCAACAAACTCTCCATACAATAGTGCCACTAAGTGCAAGCCTTCATAATCAATGGATGCAGGAAGGGATAAAATCCCTTATTTTATGCACAAACCTTCCTGCATCCATTGATTATGAAGGTTTGCACTTAGTGGTACTACTGTATGAAGAGTTTGTTACTATTATTAACAGCCTGTGTAAGCAAATGAAATGATGATCATGTGATGTTCTGAAATAAATGTTCCTGGAATGTTTCTTGAATATACATGGGATTACATGTCTATTCAGTTCATTCCTATGATATTCTTCCTTAATAATACTAGAAAATAATCCTATAATTTTAAACTCTATCGTAACAAAGATCAAACTTTATATGTGTAGTTCCTCTTTAAAAACATATAGATATCAAAACAAAATTTGAATCATTTTTTGACCTGTTCTTTATCAATAAAGATATTAAAAAAAAAAAAGTCAGTTGTTCAATTAATTTTGTAGTAATTATCTGAAAAACATCAAATTCCTCATTTCCATTTATGTCCACTTTAAGCTTGAATCACTAATATTACAAAAAGTAAATCTATTATTATGACAATTAACAAACTATCATATAAAAAAAAAATCTAAATAATCTAAGTCAAGTATCTTCTACACTATCCGAATTGAACCTAAGAAAATTATGACATGTAAACATTATTAAAACTATTATGAATTATGATATATCTATGTACTCTTAATAAAATGTTCATACTATAATAAAATATATATTCATTCTGTAAGAATATATAGTGCTTAAGTTTTATGTTAACTATTAGAAAGGCTTAAAATTTCTTATTTCCATTGATATCCAGTTTAAGCTTGAATCATTAATAGTAAAAACAGCAAAGATACAATTATGATAATTAGTAAACTATCATATAAAACAAAAAAAACTAAGTTCAATCAGTCAAATGCCTGCCACATTTTCTGAATAAGAATAAGAGAAAATTATAACATAAATCTTATTATAACCTTATAAATTGTGGAGATAGATATGCACTTTTAATAAAAAGTTCACACTATAATAAACTAATATATTCATACTATAATAATATATAGTTTGTAAATGAACTTTGCTCCTCAAATTAAGAATCATACATAAAAATTCTTGTTTTTTAAATTTGAAGACTACTTTCTTATTGAGTTTTAGTCTTATTCATGCACCATAATACTCCAATTAGAGGTGAAATCTATTAACTGCATTTCTTTCTATTAAAATATATATAGATCAAATTATTCAGACAGTTATTTGATTAGTTCACTTTAATATATAATGTAATGTTTGTAAGTATATGTTCATTTCTCTTGCTTATTTATCTTCATCTCTCTTCCTTAATTACTTTCATCTCTCTTGCTTAACTATTTGCATTTAATAAATCTATATACATTCTATACTTATTCTTACTCATTAATATTTTCAATCAATCAATATGTAAATAATATATACTTTTGTTTACTTTTAATATAATACTAAATATTGATGTGATTTTATTTTTATATCCATAAATATATAAAATATTTTCTATTTATAATTTAAATTTAAAAATGCATATTATTTATTATATATCCCCCCCCCCCTCTTTTTTTTTCTTTTAGTTATATATACTTTAAAATGATTTTAAGTTTTTAGATATATTCAAAATCAGATCATTAGATCATAAATTAAAATAATTATTGTCCTTATCTTTTTTAAAAAAATAATAATCCTTCCACAATATCATATATTGAAAATACTTCACCTTTTTTCTTGTAGAAACTTATTTATTAACATAAATCATACACAATATACGTTCTTAAATAATATAAACAATACATCTTAAATTTCAACCCTATATTAACCAGATACTATGGCCATCAAGAAATATAAACTTCGAATGACTTTCTCTTTCCCTATTATTATTGTAAAATGTATATTATGTAATAAAAAAAATTATTGTATCCATGCATTCCAGAGTGTGCTGTTCTACCACTGCACCAAACCATGCAGGATTGTATTGTATATGATTCATATTATAATCAAGTTTTTATAAAGAAAAAGTAATGTGAAGATTTTTTTTTTTTAATATATGCAAGATCAAATTGTAACTCTATAATAGCTTAGTCCTCTTTTGAAAATATTATATGATAAAATTGTAATATAAAAACTTTTCACAATACTTTAAAAAAAAAATTTGCCTATTCCAGCCCAAAGGAAAAGTTAACTTTATAGCTTTCTTGACTAGTTCTATAGATCAATATATAATTGAAAATATTTCCAGCATTAGAATGCAATTTTTTATTTGTTCCAAAATTTAAAATGTTAAAATTTAAAAAATTAAATTCTATGAACATAACTTCCATATTAGTTTTTATTTAAACAAATATTTAATTGTTTGGACAGTCATATGACCATTGTGAAGCAGAAGACAGATGAATCTATGGAAAGAGACATTAAGAATCATATTGTCTTAAAGAATCAACCCATACAGGTAAATAAGTAAATTAGAGATTGGAACAAATCATCTTGATTTTTATTATGATCTGATAAACCTTAACAAGATCACAACCAATTTCATTTTTTCAGTTTTTATTGGTGGTACTACTATTTCTTTCAGCTTTTCTTTATTGTCTTACAATTATAACACTAGTTTACTGGTTGTATATTCATTTAACAGCAGAAACTGGAACTAAAAATTACATTGGTTTATTAGTTCAAATAAAAAAAATCTGAAGATATTAGTGAAATACAGAAAATTAATACAAAAATGCTGATAATGCTACTAATTGTTAATTTTTTTTTGTTCTCAAGCATCCCCAGTAGCTATGAGAATACTTGCAAGCAATTTTTTTGTTACTTCATAAAAAAAAATTATATTTTCCATAGACTGTTTACAAATTTAGGCTTATTATTGCAACAGATTTGTAAAATATTTTATTTTAAACCAAAAATATTCATGATTACTATCAGATTGTATTCAAAACGTTTTTTTTTTTAAAAATACAAATCAAGTGAAAGTTAAGTACACTAAACCAGGGGTTATAATTCACTAAAAAAGAAATGCTTTCACAAATTCTAGAGCAGATACTTTTTGTGACATTTTAATAATTATAATTTTAAAACGGAATTTTGTTGCTTTGTGATGTTTTAATAATAATTCAGATTTTAGAAATTCAAATAGAAAATATATTCAAAATTTTTTTAAACAACACTATGGCAATCATTCAATAAGAAGAAAGTTATATATTTCAATTGAGTACATTTTTTCTATATTTGCAAAGTTAAAATACACCTTTACCCCCATAAGCAAGAACAATTGGTTCTCTAAAATATCTTGTAAAGTAAAATCTCACATAAAAAATAAGCAATTATAATGAATCCCAATGGGATAAAAATTAATGTTCTTCTAAATTTAAAATATAAAAAAATCATTTAAAAAAATAATGCTTAAATTAAAAAAGTGTTAATTATTGAATAAACATTTTATTTAGCACATTATTAAAAAAAAAAATACTAACCTATAGGTAAATATACTTTTTAAAAATATTTTGTTAGCTATAATTTAAAAAAAAAATTGAATTTTTCCATTACTGATCTGCCATTATGCTTCTTATATATACCACAAAATACTTCCTGAATCATGATTCATTAAATTAAATAACCATGAAAAAAAAATAACTACAATGCATATTTTAAAATTAAAAAAATAAATAAATAACTTAACTCAATGTACATTTTAAAATTTACTTTTCATGCACTTTATGTTCAATTATTAAAAAATGTTATTTTTGAAATAATTCCTAATTAAAAAGATATTTTTGTTTTGGCAATGCTGTTAATTTTTTATTTAAATTGTGAATTTTTTTTATATAAATGCAGTGAAATTAAATAAAATGTAAGTAAAGAAATGTTATTGTATAGTTGACTGCTGTAATTTTAAAAATGTATGTAAATGATCTAATCCTATTTTTTCTTTTGCAGATCCACGTTTACGGTAAAACCAGCTATTATCTTGAATAAGACAAAAACAAATTATTAGATTATTAATTTAAAACTGAAAAAGTAAATGGTATTTTAAACTTATATTTAGTTATCTTTGATTATGTAAAATTGATTATTAGCTATATAGTGCATGAAATCATTTTTTTCCCAAAATAAATATTCAATAATTATGACTATTACAATCATCATACTTTTACTACAACAGGAAAAATAACATTCCTATGATTTTTAATCCATAAAACTGCTTAAATATATATTAGTTAATATATGCATATTACAACTAATTATTAATACACTTTGTTGTTATACATGAAGAAAGTATGATATGCTAAATAAAACTGGTATTTCTTTGATTTTATATTTGTTAAAGATGAAAATCTTTATTCTGAATGAAAATGGTGATTGTTTTGTACAGTCACTGGATAAAAATTAAATAAAGTATTGTATTTTAATTCTATAATCAAAATAATATGGTACAATGTATAATGAATAAATTCTTTGGTACATTTTTAGGATGAATTTGCCATTTTATTTTCAGAAGATATAGCTTAATGAAGTCACTATACTATGATATCCATTTTATAAAATGATTCCTATTTTATGATCACCATCTTGAAAATAAGTGATGATTTTTTTTTTAAGTTTAAATTTTTTTTTTAAGATCTTAACAGTGAGTAATCGATTGTAAATCAAAATTGTAGGCATAAACTGATGATGTTCATTACAGTAAACCTCAAATAAAGGTTCCTTGCTACATCACTTAATAGTATATTATCTTTTAGAATGTTTTTCATTTGTAATAAATAAGATACAGATTATCAAAATGCAATATAGAACAAAGATTTAATTGAGAAAATAAAATGTAAATATAGCTGAAACAGCTATTTGGAACTGTCAAAAAAGAGCTGGTAATGGAAAAATTAAGGATCATATAGAATGTAAAGATAATACTGAGCCATAACATTAATCTGTATTTAATTAGAAGTATTTAAATATAGATAAAAAAAATCCTATTTTAAATATATGTTCAAATTATAAGAGATGTATGTGTATATAGATTGTTGAATATATTAAACAGTTTTATTATTTTTTTTTAGCTATTAAGTTTATTGGGACTTGTCTTTAATCATTTTCTACTTGTCGATTTTATTTATCTAATTTCTTAAAAATTAATTAGTTTTCTTAAAAGGAATCAAGACTAAAAACAAAACAAAATTGATAGTCAAGATTGAAATTTGAATTGCAAACCAATGAACAAACTATAAAACTGCAAACTGACAATACAATAGTTGCAAACTAACTGTGAAAGTGAAAAAAATTATAATGGCATCATTATGACTTGTATTGCTGAGTCTGACATGAGCAATGCTGATGAATGACTATTATACATAACATTTTTTTTTAAATTGTAACACAATCAAAGGTAATAAACCTAAGATAGCAGAACTTATGTGTTTTTCAGAAAGTATTGTAAAAATAATAATAGTTATGTGATCCTGCTTATCAAATGATATATCTTATGAAGAAATAATAATAATAAATTGAATGGCTACTTTAGATTTTATCCATTCTGTCATATAGCTCAACTAAGTCCAAGGAATAAGAAGTTAACAAAAAAGGAAGAAAATTAAAGAATATATTATAACTCTTATAGTAACTGAAGATTGCAGGTAAGTTTTATAAAAGAAATTGTAATGACCATGTCAGATTTACTTTTATAATAGTCAAATGAAAAACAAATTTTAAAAAGAAGTTTGGTGTATTAATTTATACATATGGAACATTTAGCATATGCTGGAAAACTGACAATGCAAACATAAAATTTAAATACTGGTCACAAAAAAATAGAAAAAGAAAAAATCCTGCTAGCACTTTATTAAAAACATGGATATTACTGGATTGTAGCAATTCATGATAAAATTGCAATGATTTAGAAATGTTGATAATTTCCAACCAAGATTGGAATACTACTGACTAACTCCATTAATCCTAATACAAAAAAATGAATATCGAAGCTCACAATGAGTGGACAAACACTGAAATTAGTCAGTCAAGTAAAGGCTTTAATAAGATATGAAAAAGTAATTTTATTCTTATTTATAGTAAAAGGGGAAATTAATTCAATAATAACCACAGAAATACAATGATAAAATTTTAACTGAAACAGGAAATCCAATATAAACATCCTGATTTATCTCATGAAAAATAGGATACTATAAACTTTGTAAAAATAAAATTTCTTGAAAAGATGTATCTAATAATTTGCAAACCAGGCAAAGTTCCTTTCATATAGAAAACAAGAGTTGAAGAGAAATTGGTTACTAAGGATGTGCTTATGCTGATTAAAAAATCAGATTTGGCCTTACTTGGTATAAATCAGTATATATGATGACAATCAATAAATACTAAAGCAAGGAAGCTTATTCAGTGCTAAATATGAGAGAAGTATTAGTCAGTCTTCAAAAAAATTCAACAAACTCAATCTTATTTCCACCTTTCATCAAATACCTGTCACAGACATGTCAGTAAAAATATTGATAAAGACAATATCTATTTGATTATTTAAATGTAATAATCTACTATTCAATGTTAACATTGTATTGCTGAACATATTTCTAGAGAAAAATCAATGCATTATTACAAAAGTTAAATGGAACAATACCATACTGTGATTATATAGTTATTATAGCAAATTTTAAGATAATGAAAATCAAAGTTAAAGTGTGTAATAAACTAAAAAAAAATTGAAGTAAAATTAAATTCAGCAAAATATAAAATATAAAAGGATTGACATTTGTAGATGACATAATTTCACACAAAGGAAAAAATTTATTCCTTGACAAAGGATGAACATTAAAAAAATATGATTAGATCCAAAAATGTTTAAAAGCTTCAATTATTTCTCAATCTGATAAATTACTTTGAAAATTTTTTTACAATTTTATAAATGACTAAAAAACAAACAAAATGAAATTAATCACAAAAACATAATGAATTATTCATGTAGCCAAAGCATTATTATTCTTCTGACAAACTGCTGGTTCATTTTAATAATAATTATATGTACAGTTAATGAGTGAAGTTTCAGAATGAAGAGTAGAAGTAGCTATTTACCATTCTTGTTATAATCGCAAGTGCTCAATAGTTTATGTGTCGAGAACTCTTTCCAAATCTGAAATAATAGGCAGATTAATAAAGAAGATTAAAAATTTAGATAAAGATGAACTCCACAATAGTGAAATTGAGATAAACTGTATTCATGTCTTAGAGTCTGAAAGTAGCAGGGTGAACCAAGGCAAGTAATATTGGTTACTTATATAACAGATCAAAAAAATCTGGCCAAATAGTAATCGATTATACCTTACCATAGCTGTATGGGCAAACCAAGAAACTATCAATCAGCAAATAGTACATGCTAATGGGAATAGAAGAGTCATACCATCTGAAGCTAGGTAAAAAATCTTAGAATTATTTCCACGATGGATACCTAATTATTATCATATTGAAAAATAAATAAATATATAATCTCTTGAATCCACAATAAATATGCCAACTAAAAATGTATATAACCTGGCCAAAAGCAATCAGAACCATAGTTAAAATTCATATGGACTGTGCAGGTATTAACTATTAATGCTAATTTATTTCTAATACTAATATACACATAGACTAAATTAAAATATTCAAATTGTCAGACCTTTTTTTTTTTTGTTTTTTTCTAAAACTCAAATCAAATTTCTATTACAAATAGTGAAATAGTTTTTAAAGAGAAAAAAAAGATCTGTTGTAAAGTTTAAAATTTTTTTTCTTCCTAAGCTGAATCAAAGATTGTTATCTTTGATTCTGAACATGCTGTTAATTAATTCTTAAATGTTTTAAAGAAATTGAACCAAAGATTGTCATCTTTGATTTTGAAAATATTGTAAAAATAGAAAGAATCTTAAGTATTTTAAAGAAATAGCTTAATGAACTTGGAATTAATCCATGATTAAAATCAACTGATTAGTTAATATAATTTTATCAAACTGTACTTTAGTGGATGTTTAAAATTATCTACTATCATGTCTTTTTTTGTTGTTGTTGTTGTTGTTGTTAATTAGAAATTACATAATTGTTTTTTTTTTAAACTGAAAAAGGTTTTAGGCTTAATTTCTTTATTCTATCCAATTCCTGTTTCATAAATTATGATGTTTGTGACCTTATATTATGACAGCTTATATTCTAGGATTTATTTATTTATTTATTTGATGATCCCAATAAAATTATTTATTTATAAGTAGGGAAAGCTCGTGATTTACTTAAGGTTATTTATAATAAGTTACTTTATTTATTTATTTATTTATCTTTTGCTCACAGTAATAAATTAACGAGTTATTGCTTCCTGAGCTAGATTTATGCCTAGCAGCTATATAAAAAGGAGGTGTATCTTATTGTTTATGGGCATCCAGTTGATTATCATCCTGGCAAATGACATAAAAAGAATATTCTTTAAAGTCCATGCACTACATGTTATTTAGTTTAAGAGTTAGTAGAAATTAAATTTCTAGTTGGCCAGTACATCAATGTACTAAATTGTCAGAGTATTGATGATGATCATCATGTTTTAATGTACAGCATTATTGTTTTGATTGTATATATGATGAATTGGCACTTAAGTTTATGCATCAAAATTATGTTTAAATAATTGCTCCAAGCTGGCAAAGGCTAAATAAATGACCTGGTCTATAATAGACCCATTTCAAATCCAGTCACATGATTGACTATTGATTAATTTCATTGTTAATCATAATGATGAATGACTTATACTTATTTTAATGCTGGGAACTTATAGTTAATTATGCATGTACTTAGGATGGTTAGCTGCTGATCTCTTAGAGTGATCTCTCATGCTCATTAATATTATATTTATTTTGAAATAGAGGTTGATGATGATTTTCCCATCACCCCAAGTTCAACCCCGAAAATGGTGGTAGCATTACAAATGTCACTCAACTTGTGGGATCACTATTCCCATACTGTTACACAAGTGAATACCAAATTGTGGAACATTGTAACCACAAGTTCTCATGTATTAAACCCCTGGTTTTTCATTAGCATTATAATATATACATATATATAACTGTAATAGTATATATTAAATTATACTGAATTATGCTAAAATTATGTACATTTTAAAGAACTACAACATAATCTTAAAGATATACACACCTAATTATATGAAACTAATTACACTACAGATGATATAACCACAAATTCATCTAACTCCAATAAAAAAAAAAGCCTCTTGCAATCAGACATTTCTAAAAAAAACATTATCATATGCTAACGCTGTGGGTTTAAGCAAAACCATAAATAATACAGAAAATGTTATGGTGATAAATTCCATGAACTCCTTTTAGATATAACAGATTATGAGATAGAACAGCATTCAGAACTTAACTATAGCACTTCTGATTATGACACAATAGATATCAATAATTTAAATGAAGAAATATACCAAACGACCACCAACAATTTCAATAAAACCATACCAAACATTCTTTATAAGTCGTTCTTAAACTACAATGATAACAAATCACAAATTCTAGTGATTACAAACCAAAATTGTTCTCTCTTCAAGTTTCGCATGAATCAACTCTACACCCTCATCAAACAACAGCAACTAGGAAAAGGAATTCATAAGATCCTAACCCACCTTAATAACCATTATGTGGTCATTGAGTTCAAAACTTGGGCGAACAGAATGAATTTTAGGTCTAACTTCAAAACTTTAGGGAATCCTATATTATGCTTCATCGACATGAACAGACCAGTTACACTGTCTGGAAAAATCAAAAACTGTCTTGCAAATTTCACTGAACAGGAATTGCAAAACATACTCATCAACTATGGAAATATTAACAAGTTCAATAAATTATCTGAATAATCTGCATCTTGAAGACTAAATAGTGACTAACACCATGATATTCTCATTCACCCTAAAGACAAACATCTCCCCAACGACATCCCCACCATCATAACTGCCAGAGGTTCACCAATGGTTTTATCATTTTGAAGGGTACGGGGCCAATGCATCTACTGCCTCCAAAAGGGCACATCTCATAAAAGATTGCATGGCTCGAATATGCAACTATTGTGGCCTTAAAAAAAACACCACTGCAGTGGGAAATCTAGCAATCCAGGTCTCACACCATTTCAAAACAATCAAACAACACCTAATCATAACTCAAACAACAACTCTACCCAGATACATATCACCGAAACCTCAACAAAAAATTCAAAAAAACCTGAGAAGACATTGAACATCACTAACAAATGCTACTCACAAACCAATGCTACTGAAGAACGAATGGAGATAGAAGCTGACACATACCTTGGGGATGATCTTATTGACCAACATCCCACACATAAAGTTCATAATGCCATCACTCTTAATAAAACTGATCTAGACACAGAGGAAGGCAAGGATCTCTCAAATCCAGTAGACATTGAAGATAGCAACTATAGCCCTATAAAACCCAAATCCACCTCCATCCAGCAAAAAATCTTGTTATTGCAACAATTAGGCCCATTTGTTCCTTCTGTGTCAAAAGGCAAACAAAACAATCAGCAGACTACTCACAACACATTATCCCTGCAAACCCAAAAAAACATTAAAGAATCTGTAAATGTAAACTACCTGATGGATAGTAAGTCTCAAGTCGCCCAACTGTCCCTGCCATCATAAAATTGTTCAGAACTCAAGGAAAACCAGGAAAACAATAACCTGCAAAGACTTTCGACAGCCAAAAAACCTAAAAAAGATTGTAAACCCAAATCCAAAGCAAAACAACAAAACACCATAGAAATATCTGCGACCATAAATCAAACTAATAACAAGATAAACAAAAGCAAGTCAGTCCTTTCAAAAAAATCCAGCTCAGAGGAAGAGAATGCTCAACCTTCCTCCAACAATCAAACAACAAATCTAACCCAAGCTAAGCTTCTCAAACTAATAACAAGATAAACAAAAGCAAGTCAGTCCTTCCAAAAAAATCCAGCTCAGAAGAAGAGAACGCTCAACCTTCCTTTAACAATCAAACAACAGATCTAAACCCAACTAAGCATCTCAAATCCTCTGAAATGAAGAGAAAAACTATGGACCCACCAACCTCCAATACCCTGGAGCCATTGGAAGACATCCCAACAAGTTATACCCTTGCTTCAATATTGGATGACTGCCAAGGAGAATTTTCTACCAATCTTTTCATCTCATTCTCATGTGCCCTCTGAGAAAACAGATGCTCAAGAAGATCCAAACAACATTGGCTGGGAAGATTCATCCACTGACTCAGAGCTGTTGGTTGAGCAGACAATAAACTAAATCATTATGAACTGCAAAATTGCTGGAGTTAACATTTGTGGCATCAACTCGTTAAGTAGAGCCTATGCTATTAAAAACTGGATTTCCCTCAACTCTCCACATATATTCCTAATGGGAGACAATACCATCTGAACACTGATCATAAAATCCTAGCACTGCTTTCGTCATCGGGTTATACCAGATTTTCTATTGGCTCCTCAGCTTCTGAAGAAGTTAGCATCCTTGTTAATAATGCAATATCCCCAATAGCTTTAATCTTTTACTGTCAAAGCCACCATGGTTATCATTGAGGTTAACTATTGGAGCTACCCTATTATTATTGCCTAGTGTACACAGCGGCTACCCTATTATCATTGCCCATGTGTACACAGCCAATGACACATTTCCATATGCTAAATGCCACCTTCAGCAATGCAACAGTCTGACAATCCTCTTGGGACATTTTAATACCACATACCAAAACTTCAATACTAGATATGTCATCACTTAAACCGAAGACTTATGTGCGGAGAGGGTTTCTTCCCTTCGGGTGACTTCCCCTTTTACACCAGAACTCGAAGATTCCTGATTAAACTGATATATTATATGCCAGACTTCCCTTTTTACATTAATGCAGCTTTGGTTCCTGTCTCCTTCTCAGACCATATGGCACTAATTATCCATCTAGAAGCTATTGCAGCCCATTGCCTGCTGTGGGACCCAGCAGAACTATGTGTATGGTTACAAAGTCCAGCATGACAGAAGCCATAGTTTCTGAGACCTACATCTATTTCCGAAAGATCAACATCCTTTCCCTTCCAGCTGAAAAAGCCTGGTTCACTTATATCGGTATTCTCCAATCCATTCTAAACCATCGCACCAGGAAAATTAAAGGCCCAAATAGCCTACTCAGAGACCTTACAGACATTGAAAAACTACATATGCTGCAACAGAATCATCCCAATATAGAAGATATTATATCACTTAAAAACCTTTACCGTACTAAACAAAAATCACTTGCAGAATACATAGTCATCAGGAGGTCCAAATTCTTGTCTCAACAACATTGTTGGACAAGAGGGTACCTCAGGTGGGCACTAGAGACAAATAGACAAGAAGTTACCCCATCAATTGCCAGTGATGGTAAAACACTTGTAGGTTATTCTATGATGTTACTCGTCAGAATTATTAACAACTTATGCAAGCAGATAGTCCTCCTTCTGAAATGGACTGGCTGAAAACCAGGGATCCAGGCAAGCATGGCATCACAGAAGCCTTACTTTAAAAAAAAATTGACCCTCCTGGATAGCATTCATCCAGGACTAGATAGCATTCCTAAGTTCCTTCTAAATCACCTAAGCCAGTTTAAGGTTCCCTTCATGGTCAAAATGATTGAACACTTAGCTTCTGGACACAGAAATATTGCTGATCTGTATCCGGTTGCACTCATGCCATTTTTGAAAAAACAAAAACCATTCATGATCTAACAAGTATTCAACCAATCTCCATGACCCCATTGTTTATCAAGATAATGGAGTCAGTCATCAATGGTCAAATTCAACCTATAGTCCTCAAACACATTTCTCCTAATCAATATGGGGAAAAAGGCTCCTCACATGCTACGGCTAATGTTAACGCTCTCACTGACTATATCAGAGTACAAAAGAAATCTAAATCCATTGCTGTCCAGCTGGATATCGCTGCAGCTTTTGATTCAGTGCATATAAACATCCTTCTGAATCTGCTGGCTGAGTATGATGTTCCAACCATGATTATATAGATAATCAGCAATCTATTAAACAGAGAAATCTATCTCACTGGATGGCAAGCTCACACCAGGCTTCAAACCTTTTAAATCTCTCAAGGCTCTTCCCTCAATGCCTACGCTTCACATCATACATAAACCCTCTCCTGATAGATATTTAAAAAAATCTCCCAGGCATATTCGTTCCTTCCATCTATAAACACCTCAACTCATTGGCCTACATAGATGACATCATGGTTGTTCTACCCACCATCAAATACCTTCTCCAACTACAATCCATTTTAAATCAATACTCTGCAAAATATGGTTTACAAATAAACCCTGATAAAACAGCTATCTGGCAGATAAAGTCAGAAAAACAAATGTCATCTTCATCGACCACCAATTGCCTACATAGATGACATCATAGTTGTTCTACCCACCATCAAATACTTCCCCAACTACAATCCATTTTAAATCGGTATTCTGCAAAATATGGTTTACAAATAAACCCTAATAAATCAGCTATGGCAGATAAAGTCAGGAAAACAAATGTCATCTACCTATACTGCCAAACTGCAAAGATTCTTAAGGTTGCCCATCTTCCAAATACTCAACAGCAATGGCCAGAGAAATACAGGACAGTATCCTCCAAACAACAGGTTTCCCATCTTCAGATCCTCTATGGCAATGGCCAGAGAAATACAGAACGGTATCCTCCAAACAACAGAACTTATCACGACATCTCTCTCTAAAGTCTACCTCTCACTATATGGAAAGGTAAGCCTCCTGAAGATGACAATATTTACCAAAAATTACATATTACCTGCCCTTCATCAAACTAACCAAACAGTTTCAGAACAAAATGAATCACCTATACACCAAACTCTTCTGAAGAGGGAAGACTGTGGCCATCAGCCTCCGATAAATCTGCAAAGATTCTTAAGGTTGCCCATCTTCCAAATACTCAACAGCAATGGCCAGAGAAATACAGGACAGTATCCTCCAAACAACAGGTTTCCCATCTTCAGATCCTCTATGGCAATGGCCAGAGAAATACAGAACGGTATCCTCCAAACAACAGAACTTATCACGACATCTCTCTCTAAAGTCTACCTCTCACTATATGGAAAGGTAAGCCTCCTGAAGATAACAATATTTACCAAAAATTACATATTACCTGCCCTTCATCAAACTAACCAAACAGTTTCAGAACAAAATGAATCACCTATACACCAAACTCTTCTGAAGAGGGAAGACTGTGGCCATCAGCCTCCGATAAATCCAACTGCCTCAGAGGTTCAATGGTCTGTCTTTCCACTCTATTCATGCAGCCATCCTCCAAAAAACACAATACACTACATAATTTAACACACTCCTTTAGCTATAACAACATCACTGAAAAGATCTCCCCAAAAGATCAACCCCCACCAGGGAAAATGCATGGATATCGTCCGTTATCAATCTTCTAAATCAATACAAGCCAATTATGGATACCAATCTTGATGTTAAAATCACTTTGTGGGATGCATACCACCTAATCATCCCTCTACCACAATCTCCTGAAAGTAGCCTCAACCTCTCTAACCAAAAATAACTTTAAAAGATGGGGTCTGGAGCCCAAGTATCTGGACTTCATCGTCAAAATTAACCTTAGTGTTTTTCCTACAAACTGGTTTCTCTTTTACCAAAGAGGAAACTCCAACATTGATCCAACCTGCAGTTTATGCTCTCATGAAGAGGAAACCATTGAGTTCTTCGTATATCATTGTCCAAACCTTAAAACGGTCAGAGATATAGTCTCTGCCAACTCCAATATCAGACCGGATATAATTCTCTCACTCATAAAAGCAATCCACACCGGAACATTCGCAATTATTAGACTGTCCATTTTCATCCACTATGCAATCTGGCTAGTATGTTGCCAAGTTGATAATGGAACTGCCCTGACTAGATACAGGTCTGTTGTTCTGCAAAACAATAAAGATCATGAAAAGAGATGAGCTCATCTCTCCCAAAAAATCCTTTGAGGACAGTTGGACCCTATTCACTTCCCAGCTAATAACAATAGAACTGACAAGCATGCCAGCCCGCTAAACCATTCAACAAGAACTCAGGACTTAGTATAACCTCATTTAACTTTTGTATATATCCTTTCCAATTTGTACACATAGTAAATAATATATTTTTGAAACGATTATGTACATATCCATTTATATAAATGAACGATTACATTTTTAAATAAATATGACATATATAATAAAATGAATACAATTTATTATATAAAAACCAACTATTAAAAGATATTGAACTTAAAAATATTTAAATACAGAGTCCAGCAAAGGTTTATCTTAGGAGAAAGATATCTCCAATTTTTGTTATCACTCACTTTGCACATGATGAAAGAAATGATGACAATAAAATTTAAAGTAAGGGCAATAAAACTATGATTTTAATTGTATTTAACTTTTATAAGCGACTCAACTTTTCTTACCAGGAATAGCAAATCATTTAAAAAATAAAAGTATTTTTCAAATATATTTTACTGTGTTTTCAATTAATCTAAAAAGTACAATATTTTTTCTAAATTTAAAAATCTTACTCTTATTTTTAATTAGTTTTTCACTTACTCTAAAATGCTAATTATTATTTTTTTCATTTACCCTAAATGCTATTTTTAATATTTATAAATCTCTCCCCCTAACAAGAGGAATTGTTTTACATAGTTCTTTAAATATCTTGGAACCTTTTGATTTATACTCAGCTGGATTTACATTTGTTTGAGTAATTTCATCTACTTCTGCTGTCTCAATATTTGAGTTTGAATTGTTTTGGCAGTGACTACCCCATTATCTCTGGTTTTTCCTCTTCATTTGCTATGAACTCATCTTCAGGATTTACTGCAACATTGATGTTTTCCCAATTACTATATGGTTTATGGAGATAGTGATCCAAGTCCCTCTAAGCATATTCCATCTTAAAACAGCAGCAACTTTCTCCATAAAATATCATCACATAACGCAAGCAATAGTAATCAATGGACATTGAATGTTAGCACATCAAATCCTCATTTAGGGCCTACTTATCCAATATCCACAAAGTAGTTTCTAGTTTATGGTTTTTATCAGTGAGGAATCTTGGATCTGAAAGCACTGCATGTAGATATTTGGATCTAATGTTACCTTCCAATGGCCACATTTACCTTTTTAATTAGCAATAAAGCTATAAGCCCAAACTGAAAACAAATTAATATTTTCAAGATAATTTGCTTGTATAATCAATCAGACCTGAACCGAGTTCAGCATTAATCTATTTTGACATCTTTGATTTTTAAAATGGTGACCCTAACATCTTTTGGCTAGGATTGATATTAAACTATTATTATGCTATTTTAATGCTTATGCAATCTAATAACACAGTAGCAATTTTCTCTATACAATATTGCCACCTAGAGCAAGTCATAATAATCAATGGATGCTAGAACATTAGTGCATCAATATTTACAATCTACTGCTTATTCATAAATTATCTCCAGACTAGTTTCTAACTTATGTCATTCATCAGTGAGAAGCCTAGGGTCTAAGAGCACTGCCCCTAAATCTCTGGATCTAATGCTACCCACTAGCAGCTCAATCTCAGATGTGCTATTTCTAAATATTATAAATCTCCATGTCTCCGCGCACTCTCCTGCCGGTAAAAATTTAAAAAACTTAAGTGAATCACTTAAGTTTAGAGCATACATTCTATGTACACCAACTCTTACAGACCATGCTTAAATCAAGGCTTGAGCCTATTGTGTTCCTGATGTTCTAATGAAATTTTCGATACAATAGACAACCCCTTATTTAAGCATGGTATGTAAAAAAAGTTGGTGTATATAGAATGTATGCTCTAAATTCGGCGGGAGAGCGCGCGAAGATTTATAATATTTAAGAAATAGCGAGTTATTAGAGATTTAGTTAATTATAAAGTTATGAGTTTAAAGTGAAAACACAATAATGTTTTCAATACAAGTTACTTTGCTTATATAATCATATAGATCTATATATGTTGGTATCTTTGGGTTTTTCAAGAACCATAACCCATTAGTTGGATTTGATATTAAACCACTATAACATCAGACGATCACCATTTTTTTTATTTCAGGTTAATTAGCTTAGATTAAAAAAAATTGTTTTCAGTTTGAGATCATAGCTTTATAGTTAACTAAAAAGATAAAAGCTAACTACTGTAGGGTGGCATTAGATACAAAGATCAAAGTACAATGCACTCAAATTCAAGATTCCTCACTAATGAAAGTCATAAGCTAGAAACTAATCTGGTGTTATTCAATGATTAAGCACTAGACAGAGATTTGATGAACATTCTAGCATCGATTGATTACTATGGCTTGCACTAGGTGACAATCTTGCAAGAAGAAAGTTGCTGCTGTGTTAACAGATGGTGAAATTATAAGAAATGGTGATCATATAATGTTACAGTGATTTAATAAAAATCCTATCCAAAAGATATTGGTAAATATGATTATTAAAAAACCAAAAACACCGAAATCAACAGATGCTAAACTGGATTCAGTTCTATATGATGAATACAAAAAAATTTAGCTGGAATCAAAAAATTTTCAGTGTGGACTCATAGCTTTATAATTAACTAAAATGGTAAAAGCTAAAAAGGTAAAAGGTGGCTGCTGGAGAGTAGCATTAGATCCAAAGATATAGATACAGTGCTGTCAGATCCAGGTAGATCACAAGCTGAAAACTAGTCTGGGAGTCGGAATTTGATACCTTAAACCTTCTAGCATCCACTGATTACTAAAGCTTGCACTAGGTGATAATATTGCATGGAGAAAGTTGCTACTGTGTCAACAGACTGTATAAGCATAAGAAATGATGATTGTTTCATCTTCCATCTACACTTCTACTATTTTTGGAACAAAGATTTTAATATTGCTTCCTTGATTATGCAAAATATCTTTGATCCAGACTTTTGTTTTGCTTAGGAGTTATTCCCTAAGAACACATTATTTGGTAATAGTGTGGTAACTTAATCAGCTTTCTATATAGCAATAATTCAATAGTGGTTTTTCTAGTTAATGGAATTTGTATAGAATAAAGTTGGAGAAATGGTACAGATATAGCTTTATTAATGTCTGCCCAATCAGCCTAGTTTAAAGTTTTTATGAGGTTTCCTGCTTTCTCTGACAAACTAATAGATTCCAAATAGTAATTTACTTCTTCTACAACTCATTCTGCTAAATATTGTTTTGTATTCAGCAGAAGTAAACCCAGAGCCATTGTTAGAAACAGCAAATCTTGATATAAAACATTTTTCCTTGTTTCATCACATTCATATATCTTATTTCTCATTATATTATCCATCAGAAATAAGCATTTACAACTATATACTAATATTAAAAGAGCCATAATGAATAATATGAACCACTGTCATGGCTATTGCAATGAGGCATAATATATGTTTTAGGAACAACTTTAAAATAGATTGATAGTTTAGTTTTTAGCCATTTTTAATTTTGATACTGATCGTCAATCATTGGAAATAGCTTCTTCCAAATGCTTTTGCTTTTACTACACTTTGATTATCATAGTGAAGTATACTATGTATTTTCCCTTGTTCAATTATAGGTATTATATTTCGATTATCATTTAGTGTGCATTCTCTGTATAGACAGATTTGTTCTTGCATCTCTAAATCTTATTGTGTTTGGAAGTATATTGCATTCCTTACCTTTTTATGTGATCAAGAAACTTTAGCATGATGGCATACTGTATGCATTTTCATTCATTTAATGACTGGATTTCTCTAACCCGTGACAAACCTCATTCATAAAGTGACTTCCATGTTTCTGAATTTGCAATGATAAGTATATCATCAGAGAGTGACTCTGTCCATTCCTCAGAATAAGGTATTAATTTTGGTTTAAAATAAATTCAAAACAGTTGTTATACTAAAATGTAAATAGTTATAATAAAACAGCCGTAATATGTGTAATTGATGATCTCTTCTTAACAAAAATTGAATGATATTGAATTTTGTCTTTACAAAAATTGGATGATATTGAATTTTGTAAAATATGATACAATTTTGTAGACGGCAAACATTTTCCTTACATTTGGCATACAATAAACCCTTTTAACACCTATTTTGTCTTAAATAAGCCTGGGAATCTGCATTTGATTTCTTATTTAATATTAACCTTTTTAATTATGTTATCTACTAATGTCTAGTTTGACGAATATATATATATATATATATAATAGAATTAATGAACCCTATACAAAGTACAATAATAATGTCCTCTTAATCTTGTCATTGATTTTTATCACCAGCTAAACTTTTTAGAGAATTTTTATTTTATTATTATTCACATCTAGTACTTTGAGGAATACATTTCTGAGGATTAGAGCTTCCACACTTTTACTCATTAAGTAGCTTTAGTAGTTTCTTAACATTAATGACATATTTGAGGCTACATCAATCTCCATATTAATTTTTTCTTCTGATTTACAACATATAAATATTATATGCCCTTATAATTCTTAATTTATTTTGGTTTTACAAGTGATCATAATTTATCTCAATGGCAGGAATTCATTTCAATATACTGACATTACAAATTTTTAATTTTAAAAAAAGCTTTAATGATTTTAAGTTAACTAACAGTAAGATTTTAATTCTAACTAAAATGCCTAGATGTAAACAGATATATGTGATCAAAATAAGACAAAAGAGAGGCAAAAATATAGCTCTACACATAATGTAGAATTTTGTTTATCTGTTTCTTATTTTTTGTAAAATTATTAAATATTTGTTTCTTAAATATATAATATTTACATTTAGATTTTATATGAATGTATTAGCATTTTAGTAGAAAATTTGTTAACTAAAAATTACTGATATCAAATAGGAAACACCTACCGTTTATTAGTTGTTCTTTTATATATAATAAAAAATTGAATTTTAATATTTCAAATAATATTTTCATTATTTTAACTTATGCTTTATAAAATTTATTATAAATATACAGATTTTTTGGGAAATAAGTTTAATTGAATTCATTTTTTAGCTTCAAGGCTCAAATAAAATCATTTGTCTTGATTACTTATTCCTGTTTTCTTTTCTGTTTAGTCTTTTTTTAATGCAACATTGCTATATTTTTTAAAACTAATTTGTTTTGTGAAATAATGCTTTTAACAAAATTTATAAAAAATGTAAAGATAAAATAGAGAATAAGATTCTTGCATTAAAAAATATAATTAAAACAACTAAATTAATTAAGAAATAAGAGAATGTTAAAAAAAGGAAACGAGATTAAATCACAATTAGTACATTCCTTGAAGTAATATTTAAATTCATATTTGTTCATTTTTTTCCCCATAACAGAAGCATACAATTTTCTTAGAAAATTTTGGTTTAACCATTTTGTTCATGATCAAGTTTATTCATTTTTTAAATCATAAATTTGTGCCCACAGATGACATTTTCTGGAATTATCTAGATTGGTCTAGTATTATTTTGTATGCTATGCCTTTTTAATTGCTTTTAATATGAGAAATCTTTATCATCCAGTATTTGTCATTTCAATCTTTCATCTGCCATGCCCAATAGGAATTGTTCAAGAAGCACTATTTCAAAAAATTTATATATGCAATCTCTAACCAGGTCTTTGAAATGCTATATCATAATCATAAAATTTGTCTGAGTCTGACCTCTCCATCTATAGTGTGTAGTCTAGTACATGATTTGAATGTAGTAGGTTAAAAAAATCATTTAATTTATTATTTCTTTAAATGAGATTTCTGGTTTACCAAAATGACACAAACAGTAATTTCAGTCACATTTTGTCCTGTAAAATGCAATAACAATGATATCCTGATTTTACTTTAGCCAATTTGGTTTATGAAGAAGTAATTTTCCATATATTATGTGAATAATATCCATCCATCTGGTTTCTTTATGTCAAACTCACTAATCATAGTCTGTACTATCTTTGTAAACTATATCACAATTTACTGATTATTATTATTAAACAGGAATTCAAAATCAAGTGAAAACTGTACTAGATGTATTACTGGCTAGAACTAAGGATCAAACTACTTGCTAACTGCTCCAACTGATTTTCTGACTGATACTAGAGTTTAAAACCCGATGATAATTGCACCAACTCCAACTGTCTTGTTTAATCCAAAATGAAAAATTGACAAATTCTAATACAATCAGACTCTTAAATTACAGATTGAGAAGAAATAATTTTATCAATTTCATTAATAAATTTTAAGACATTTAATTTAAGAAAATATTAATATTAATCCTTACTGATACATGGGGAATGCTCTATCAAAATACATGACGCCAATTATACATTATAAAAAAATTATATACAAAAAAATAATATATTTTCAAATTTAATACATTTTAAGATATTGGAGCAGTAATGTTCTATTTATCATCATGTTTTAAAAAAATAAAATTTGTAAATAAATTTTAAATTACATCAGCAACTGTTTTTTTGTCTCAGAATGCTGTAAACAATCACGATGATGTACAGTATTTTGCATAATAAAATATTTTCTAACTGCAATGGCTAAAAATTTTACACAATTTTAGAATATACATAAAGTTAAACACTGACTTAAAACCATCAAAATATTAGAAAGATCATAGTTTCTTGATAAAAAACTAATATATTATTTTTATAAGAGAAAAAAGTTATTGAAATAAAATAAAAAATATTATCCAGAGTTTATTTAATTGCCATGAAAATCAAACATTTCACTATTAACTTATTTTAAAAAATAAAAATAAAAAATGAACCAGTAAATTTTTTTTCTCATTCTTATTTTTTCAGTAAATGAAAAATATATGTATATATGTCTCCTTGATTTATTATTAATAACTATATTATTATTTTCAAAAAATTTTGTTTATACTATAATTTTCATTTACATATGCTTACTATACATATAAAAAAGCACATATTATATATGTGTGTGTAATGAAAAATTACTGTAAAACAATATATATTCTATTCTAATCAAAGTTTATCAAAAAAATGTAAGTATTATGTGCTATGTATGATGTACACAAGGGGAACTTGGAACAAAATAGTGTACATATTATGACACATACATATATATGTGTACATTTAATAACGAAAAAAATAAAAAGTTAGAAAGAGAAAAACAATATATTTTTTTAAAAAAATAAAAAGAGTAATTTATTAGGTAAAAATGGAAATATATTTTTACTTTTATAAAATAAAAAGGCGACAATAAATCATATTAAATTGTATGAATTTATTTTAAATTTAATATTTAAAAGAATTCTTATATACACTCTTTTAATTAAAAAGAAAATCCCAATGGAAAAAAAAATCAAGAGAATAAATTATAAATGTAACTGTAAAAGTAATTACAAAGTTACCTTTGAAAGGATTTCATATATGAACAATAAATAAAACTAAGTAATTAGCAATCTAATTAAAGATCTCTAATTTGTGTAAATTATCTGATCAAATGGAATTTATTAAAATTTGTATTTCCAACTGATTAGATAACAAATTTTTCAAAATTGTAATTACATTTTTTGAAGAAAAAATTAACGAATTAAAAAGAAATTGGAAAATTAATTAAGAATTCAGTTAGATAGACAATAAATGACAAAGGTATATAAGCTACACATTTCCTATTGTTTTATTCTCATGCTCATTCTCATTTTTATTCTTATTCTTCTGACAAGTTTTACTGTAAGAAGTATTAAAAATTTGCTGAGTTTTGCTGTCAGTTAAGTCAGCAGTGCAACATCAATTATTCATTCTACTGTCAGTTTGCTATAGTAAGTTCATGGTCATCAATCAAATGTATAACCATGTTCTCGGACATTTAAAAATTACCATGCACTGCTAAACCATCAAGGGTGTTCATTTGGGTTTCACCACTCAGTTTCTTCAACATCTGATGCCTGACATGTAGTAAAGATCTTTGTCTACCATTGCTGCGATCCATGCCTGTTAATATAAATGGATTTAACAACAACACCAAGATATGTGCCAATCCAGACTAGAGAAGCAAGCAGCTGCCAAAAGAAGATAGGAGCACCCTAGTGCTCTCCATTACCTTCAAGGAAAAGAAAAGTGGTCACTCCATAAATGAAACTACAACAATAAAAACCTAGATAAATATAAATCTAAAATACGTGTCTAGACAAATTGATATTCTTTAAAACGTTATAATTAAATGTGATTGGGTTGATTACCCTTATTCTAGAAATAGATTAATCCTTAGCAATGAAGGCCATAATTTATTTATTCCATTTTTATTTGATTATTGTATTAATGTTTATTTTTGTTGTGTGTGTGTGCTTAGTTTTCTCTCTCCATACCTCATTATATACCATTTTAATTAACATAATATTAAGTAAATTTAAAGTTAACTATATACGTATGTTATAAATATACTTGTTCTGATAGTCTGATTGAAATCAGTTTTTTACTCTGTGCTAGTCTAATAGAATCAAGCACTGGAAGTGTTTTTAAACTCTTCTTTTGAGGATATTCTAGTCAGCCTTGGCTAGATGGCACCTGGGATTCATCTCATCCAAATAAAAATATCTCTAGATGATGGGTTCAATGGTCTGGAAATGTGACTATGGGTCATACATTTGTATCCCCTCAGTCTGACCATTGATATGGATGGTAGGGGAAAATATTACCCATATTTAACCCCTCTGCTTGAAATAACAAAATCCACTAATCACAGAAAATATTTATTATCAATTTACAAATGTCAATTTAATGTAAATGATACATTTGTTATAAATAATGTCCAATGTAGGTACCTGAAATGCTCATTATAAATGTTGTTATAAATAACATCCAAAGTGAGTATCCAAAGTTTCCATTATAAATATCACTCCAACATGGGGGGGGGGGCTGAAAATTTTGTTATAAATGTTGTCCAATGTAAGAGCCTGAATTAACAATGTGAGTGCCAGAACAACTCCATTTCTTTTGCATTGAATGTAAAGATTCAAGCAACTAATTAGTAAATTATTATCGCTATCAGAAAAAAAATTAAAATTATAATAAAATAAAAGTTAAAATTGGTGAGAGGTGCGAGAGGAGAGAAAATGGCCAAAATTAAAACATTATTGGTTAAGCTAATATTAAAAATATACATATATAGTCGAAGTAAAAAGAGCAAGTAAGATAGATATTAAAGTGCAAGAATATATATATAAATCCAGCAATGGTAGGAATTATAAGTAATCATGTAAAGATGTTAGAGGGGACTGTAGTGGAGGTCGCATGAACACATTAAATGAAAAAGTAAATTAAAAAGTAATTAATCATTGTAACATTATTATTCAAGAAAAATAATAAGCAGATGTATAAAATATATAATATATATGTAAAAACAGCAATGGTAGGAATCATAAGTAATCAAGTAATGATATTAAAGGGGACTGTAGTGGAGATCAAGTGAACACATTAAATAAAAAAGTAAATTAAAAAGTAATTAACCATCATAAAATTATTATTCAAAAAAAATAATAAAACTAAATAAGGTGAATGTGTACTAGAGCACAAACAAAAACGGAAGCTCAAGACAATTAATTAGAAAATGTTCTGAGTGAGGAACAACAACATTAAACTGAAAAACACGAAGTATCAAATAAGTTAGAAATCTGTGATGATGATAAATAAAATGTTTAAAAAACAAAATGAAGAATTGAAAAAGCAACAAAAAGAAGCAGCTGAAGAAAGCAAAAAACAATAAAATGACACAAATAAAAAATTACAAAGTCAAACCAGAATTAGAGCAGCAAATTAAGTCAGGGCATGAGAAATTGAAAAAGAAAATTATGATAGAAATCAGTGAAAATATAAAACAGGTTGAAAACCAAATAGAAATAACTTACAGGAAGTAGAGAAATTTAAAGTTATACAAGAGAAAAAAATAGAACTGTTACAGCAGATAATAACAGAAAATAAATATCAGAACAAAAGGATAATAGAAAATATATAGGTTGAAATAAATAATTTAGCCAAGAAGATAAAATCTTTCCATTGACTAGTAAATTGAAAGATTTCGTGAGTGTTAATGTGTAATAAGAAATGTGGACTTAATCAGTGAAGTAGCGAATAGCTTCACGCTCGCAGATCTAACCACTTCAGCTTCACCTATTTAAATAGAAAGTAGGTTGAAGTAAAGAAGGGTTCCCCTCTTTTCTTCCATAGCGTAAGCTTGTGGTTAAACACCTGTAGAGGTCCCTACTATTGCATTTTACACGCATATTCTCGAGGTTATAACCTCAGTAAATATTACCAAGAAGATAGAGAAAATTAAGTGTAAAAGTATGCAAAATGAAACATGTAAAAAAAATGGAAAATTTAATGTTAGTAATTGTGAGCAAGAGAGGGTGAATATAAGCATGCAGGTACAAAGTCATACTTCTTCAATAGTAAATCAATTTCTTAAAAAAAAGAATTTTTTCAGCTTATGTATGAAAGCCCCACAGAACATAGTAGCATCTTGGAATCATACTTTATATTGAACCAGCTTAGTCAGGAGATCATGATAGCTATCTCCTGAAGCTATCTGCAGGGCACTTCCTAAGCATGGTGGGACTCCCGAAACCAACAACTTTTCACAGGTATAAAAAAGCCCTACTAATTAGCTACTGGAGCACAGAGGGTCAAACAAATATTAGGCACCAAGTGTCGCAGGATAAATGGGGACATGGTGAGCCTTTCACTCCTTTCTTCCACAGACAAGTAGCCAAATTACATGCTTTAATGGCCAGCCCACTGTCTGAACAACAAATTATTAGGATAGTGCAGCATAATTTCTCACATAATATCAAACAAATGCTCACTGAAACTGAAAGAAAGACAGTTGAATGGATGACTGAATTACTGAATGCTTCTGATAGCATCAGACCTACTTATGAGGTCAAAGATCAGGACTTTAA
This sequence comes from Epiperipatus broadwayi, assembly GCA_028023455.1. NCBI lineage: Eukaryota > Metazoa > Onychophora > Udeonychophora > Euonychophora > Peripatidae > Epiperipatus > Epiperipatus broadwayi. The sequence continues at coordinate 2,826,153 of JAQFVV010006337.1, forward strand.
AACTCAACCAAAAAAACAAACAGCAAATGCAATAGAATTTTGTCCTAGAAGAAATTCCTGGAGAGGATCTAAAAAAGACAGTTTTCCAGTAACTCTGAGAAAACAAAAATCTTCAAATGAACCGAAGGCCAATCAGATCTCACTCAACCAAAACAACCTGATAAAACCAAGGGGTAACTTGACCAAAGCAACCTGGAAAACCAAGGGGTAATTTGCAACGACCCTGAATGATTGGCTATTCCAGAAAATAGTATAAAAAAGAGCCACCTGATAAAGGCTAAATTATCAATCAGATGGACCTTCAGACTTGACTATGAAAAATGACCTCGGATTACATAATATTAAAATGAATTAAAATAGAAATGTATTAAGGTGATTTAAAAATAGAAATGTTTTCTAATGAAATATATATATATTGTATCTGCAACCAAATAAGCTGTTTAAAAAGAAAATGAATTTAAATAATGTGTTATTAGTACCAAAATGCAGCATAACACCTCTCACATTTAAGCATTTTCTGATGTTTTTCTTTGTCTCACACATCAGCATAAAATATATGATAAAATGATTATTACTTTCCAGAAAATAATAAATTTGACTTCATTTGATAGATATTTTTGTTTTCTACTGAAATAAATTTTAAATGTTCACATTTTGTTTCTGTAAATATTAAAAAAATGAGATCGCAATCAAAACAAAGACTTTACATGTCATCATTTTTAGAAAGATTATTTTTAGTTTATAAAATCAATGAAATATTTTTTCTTATTATTTTTAAATATTGAAATGACTAATTATTTATTTCTCTTATATATAATGAATTATGCTTTAAAAGTTTACTTTTTTTGAATATTTATTGCAAAATTGCGATATTTTCTTACTCGTAAATATAAAGTAGATTGTTTACATCAAAGTTAGTCTTCTAATTTGTTTCAGGCCATATTTATGTTAGCTGCTAATATAATGTTCTATTTTTGAAAATAAAGTATTTCAAGTCAAAATAAGCTATTAATAATTTATATTTCTTGATATCTAATAAATATAGTGCAAATTATTTTTAAAAATATTTAAAATCGTAATAAATTCACAAATAAACGTTTTTGCGTCATTGGAAATTACAATGTCATAAACACCAAATGTTTTACAGCCTTGGCAACAGACAATGGCTGAACATGTCAGAGCAGGGCTTATGTTTATTGTAAGAATAGGAATTTTGAAATTCCCACTTTTAGCACAGAATTTTTGAAAAAAAAAATATAATAAAATATATCATTTTACACACATTTTAATGTGTAATACTTATGAAAAAATTCACTAGAGGGTGAATTGACCAAATGACGAAATAATTTGGTTCAACCGCATGTAAAATTAATGACATCCAGAGTTTATGAGTAATCAAGCTTATAAATCTGTGATTTAAACACAGCAAAGTGTAACAAAATAAAATTTAAAAAAAGCTTATTCAAAGGAAAACATAAAAAAACAAAATAATAAATATTAGAAGTTAATGGAAAATAATCCAAGTCATGTAATTTATTTTATGTGTCAAGCGATGAGGAAGAAAATTATAGATAGAGATATGTGTGCATATATAGATGCATGTAAGAATTCTGGATCATATTTTGTTTGGTTAAGCCATTTCTTTATGAGACATTGATGTACAGATGGGTCTGTGTGTCAAGTTTGTTTATAATGATGTACCAGTAAAGAAAAAGCCCTGGCATCACTAACAATGCAGCTGGGAGCAAAATTCCCAGTGTGTTAATAAGTAAAAAATATTGTAAACCAAATGTATAGTAGAGCTAATGCTGCTACTCACACATTCAAAGTCCACATTTCACACACAAATTGCACAAAATTTAGCCTATGCTATAGTTACAACCTCTGCAAGAAATTAATCATGGTTTAATCAGCACAGAATCAATCTCTGTGTATATAAAGTTCTTATGTTGGATACCTTTCTGTGGACTTGCTCATCAAAAATCTCACTCATCGTGATACATATCTTTAAACAAAATATGAATTTTTTTAGTTTTAAAAAAAAAAAACCAAAGTAGAGAATTAAAATTGGTCAATACTTAAAGAAAAAAATTGATGTAATTTTACTCCAAACCGGGAAGAGGATAACGCGACACATATGTATATATGTGTACATCTAATGAATGACTTAAAAAAAATTAAAAGTTAGAAAGAGAAAACAAAATATTGCAATGTTTTCCACGTTTTGGTAGATCTGGTAGGCCTTCTTTTACTCACAGTAAATTTAGTGAAAGTTAATCAAGTTATGAATACAGAAAATATAAATATTTTGTTCATATTTTTATAAAACATAACTCTATTTCCTGATTAACTGGCCTAGCAATTATCTGGATTTATGCTAACGGTGGAATCAACTTTTTATTTATTTTAATAAGGGTGCCAGGATTCTAACAAGAATCCGCTGAAATCTGTCGTATCGCTCATTGTAAATAAAAAAAATGGTTTTAAAAGAAAACTGGGTCATATTTTACCGTAACTATAGTTATTTTTTAAATATTATTATTCCTGGAGCTTAGTCAATGAATATTCGCAAAGGTAAATTATACTTTCAAATCTTAATAAACTAATATTAATAAATTTAATAATAATTATCAATAATGTATAAGGAAAAATTGAGATTAGAAATAAATATTTTATTCTAACAAATTAAAATGTTTAAAGATAAATTATTAATAAGTTGGAAAGAATGCACATACTCTAATCCAGACATGAATCAATTAATTATAAAAAACAGTTAAACAATTAAAGTTCTTAGGTAAACAAATTTCTCCTAGAAAGTTCTTTAAAATGAAAGTCTCTTGAATGATAAAATTAATGTCTCTATCGGGATTATTTTAAGCTTATTTTTAAGAATCGTTTGCAAATGCTTCATTTTGTCACAATCAGGAATAGTTAATCTTAACTTACTGGTAAGTTTAGCAAGTTCACGAAAATTGTAGATTACTATGCATAGTTTTCTTTTTGTGGGAGAATAAGCTTGGCCATCGGTTATAAGTTGATCTTGGTCTATCCTACTGGTTAGTCCCGAAAGCTTTTCTGATGTCCGTCTTCAGGAACGACATCAGCCAAAGCCTCGGTCCACTCCAACATGCAGAATTATTTCAGCATAGAGTGGTCCTGGATATATTTTTGTTATCCAGGATCAACCAAAGGAAAAACAGACAAGGCACTGATCAAACTGGTCTCTTCCTTTTTATACTCGAGGTCCAGTTTTCAGACTTCTGCGCATACCTTTTGTTTTTGTCAAAAATACACATTGATAATCCTGTGCATTCTTTTATATTTTTCAGTTACAAAGTCTTTATTTTTTTAGCATAATTCTGCCATCTTTAATTAGCTAAAAAGATCTTTCTTTTAGCTTATCTGGATTAGTAATTTATGTGTCTTTTGTTCTTTCCAATTTTTACTTTTATTTTTAATTAGATAAAAAAAAATATGGATGAAAAATTTAACTTTCATTGTACATTTTAAAAAAATAAATTACACAAGCTAAAAAAATTTAATTGCATCTTTTTAATAAGATCGCTAAATTTACTTTTTCTTAGCTTTTACCAAATGCCAATATATTTATATCATATATAAATAAACGGTACAATATATATTTTTTTTTTAAATTAAGAGAATAATTTTATAGGTAAAAATAGAAATATATTTTTACTTTTATAAAATCAAATGGCAGGGTTAAAGCTATTAAAATGTAGAAATTTATTTTAAATTTAATATTTAAAAAAACCCTTATCTCCTCTCTTTGAACTAAAAAGAAAATTCCAATGTAAAAATGAAACAAAAGAATAAATTACAAATATAACTGTAAAATTAACTATAAAGTTACTATTAAAAGAATTTTGTGTGTGAACAATAAATGAAACTAAGTAATTAGCAATCTAAATAAAGATCTCTAATTTGTGTAAATTATCTGGTCAAATGGAAGTTATTAAAATTGGGTATTTCCAACTAATTAGATAATAAATTGTTCAAAATTGTAATTAAAATTGATATTTGTAAAGTATTCACTGTACAGTCTGTGGTGGCGCTGTGCGGCCGAACCTCACAACTAGCGATCGTATTAGCCTCTTCAAGAGACAATAAATGTAGTGGTTAGAATCCACGGCCAATTCTTCGGCACATCCTAACCCTACATCTAAACTAACAACACTAGATGATCATCTAGTTTACCGCTTTTTCATTGTGGCATTAACTCCTATGCACAGGGAGCAAATTTGTATTGTCTCGAATTTATTCTGAGAGTGTGTGCACTGGAATGGTTTCCAACTGTTTGTTTGTTGATGTTTATGATTTTCTGTATTTCCCAACTGAGTTCTTTTGGCATACTAGTAATTATCAGCGTATTCTTGAGATTTGTCCGAGCTTGTTTTTTGGGGGGGTTTGTTGTTATTTGGAACTGAAAAAAAGTATGTCAACATCTCTGTCAGATGATTGTAGTTGTTGACAAAAAAGTACTGTTTCTGTCGCGACTCAGACGAGAGTAACAAACGAAGAACAAAATGGCTACCACGTTATTGCAATTGGGGGATGTCCCAAAAAAGCGAGAAAAAGATGACGCAGTTGATTTGTTTTAGACATACGTGGTGAATAAAATTTATTTGATTTAAAAGAATCTGTGTTTTATTTGTGATTCTTTTGATCTGTAAGTCAATTAATTAACACCCAGAATGTCAGTGTTCAAAGGGTAGGGCTTTACAGCCGAGTGTGGCAGAGTTGGTTGAACAGCTTCGTATTCTTCTCAAATCAATCAACAACTTTACGCTTCTTTTGGTCGGAAGAGAATTGACTCTCTTGATCGATATATTACCAAACAATTATTTTCGTTTATAAGCAAATACGGACATCTGAAGCGGAGTTTGTTGGACAGCTTTGTTTTTTTTTTTTGCTAAATCAATAAACAGCAACCCGCATTTTTAACAAATTCAAAAAGAAAGTGTCGATTCTAATTTTAAATAACAAAAAAAAAGACATCTGTTTAAAAAAAAACTGTATATTAAAAGGCAAAAAAAAAAGTCGTATGTAAAGCAAATTGTGTATATTTGAGATATTCCAAAAAAAGTTAAAACTTTCCCTTATACTTTGAAATGTATTGAATCCAAACAAAAACAAAAAAGATGTCTGTCAAAAAACAGTAGATTGAGAATGGAAATCCAAAAAAAAAAAAGGCGTATGTCAAAAATTATGTACTTTTGAGATCCAAAAAAAAATAAAAGTGTCCATTATAGTTTTAAATTTATTAAAAAAAAAAAATTATGTTCAAAAAAAAAAAAAAAACAACAACAATATATTAAAAAAAAAAAACTACAGCCGTATGTCAAAATACAATATATTAAAGAAAAAAAAAATCTAGCGGCCCGGTAATGTTATATCGCTCTGTTCTTAACTAGAAACAGCGCCACCAAAGGCTGTACAGTGAATACTTTACAAATATCTTAAATTTTTTTGAACATTAACTAATTAAAAAAAAATTGGAAAATTAATTAACAATGCAGTTAGACAGACAATGGATGACAAAGGAATTTAAGCTACAAATTTCCCATTGTTTTATTCTCCTGCTAATTCTCATTTTTATTCTTCTGGCAAGTTTTACTGTAAGAAGTACAGAAAATTTGCTGAATTTTGCTGTCGGTTAAGTCAGCATTGCAATGTCAATTATTCATTCTACTGCCAGTTTGCTATACCAAGCTTCACAATCATCAACCAAATGTATAGCAATATTCTTGAATTTTCAAAAATTATCATGCACTGCTAAATCACCAAAGGGTGTTCATTCAGGTTTCACTGCCTGGTTTCTCCAATATCTGATGCCTGATATTTAGTAAAGATCTTTGTCTACCATTGCTGTGATCCATGCCTGTTCATATAAATGGATTTGCCAACAATACCTAGATATGTGCCAACCCAAACTAGAATCAAGTAGCCACCAAAAAAAGATAGGAGCACCACTAGAACTCCATTACATTTGAGGAAAAGAGGGATGATCACTTCAGAAATGAACTACAATAATAAAAACCTAGGTAAATATAAATCTAGAATACAATGTCTAGACAAATTGATATTCTTTGAAACATTATAATTAAGTGCAATTGGGTTTTTACCCTTATTCTAGAAATAGACTAATCCTTACTGAAGAGCCATAATTTATTTATTCCATTTTTATTTGATCGTTGTGAGTGTGTGAATAAACATGTTAGTTTAATTTGTCAATTGGGCTTAGTTTTCTCTTTTCATACCTCACCGTAAAACCTTTTAATTAACATATAATAGTATTAAGTAAATTTAAAGTTAACTATATAAGAGCATTATAAATATACTTGTTCTGATAGTCTGATTGAAATGACTTTCTTACTCTTTGTGCTAGTCTGGTAGAATCAAATGCTGGAAGCATTTTTAAACTCTTCTTTTGAGTTGGCCTTGGCTAGATTGTGCCTGAGAATCATCTCATTCAAATAAAAATATCCCCAGAGGAACTGAGGATTTCTATGGTCTAGAAATGTGACTGTGGGTTGTATATTTGTATCCTCTTGATCTGCCCATTGGTATGGATGGTAGAGAAAAATATTACCCATATTTAACTCCTCTGCTTGAAAAAACAAAATTCGCTAATCACAGAAAATATTTACTATCAATTTAGGAATGTCAATTTAATGCAAATGATAGCTTTGTTATAAATAACAGGTTTTTGTTATAATATATTGAACCAGATGCTTTATCTGCTTCAAAGCATTGTTATAATATATTGATCTGGATGCTTTATCTACTCCAAAAGCAACCATCAGAAAATCAAAACCAAAATGTATGTTATAAAGATTTTAGAGGGAAATTGTACTTAAAAATTTTGTACTTTTTTTTTTAATTTTATTGAGAATATGTGCTATAGCTCACATACTCAATCTTATTTTCCAAATTATATAATCTTAATTTGAAAAGACTTTTACTTAAAATAATTATTTTCTTTTGCATTTTGGTTTTAATTTATTTACTTAGATTTAATTCATGTTTAAAAACATAAGATAAGAATAACCCTGGTTAAAATCCCAATTAAGATATAATGAAAGATAAGGAACTAACCCTGGTTGAAGCTTTTAATTAAGATCTGGAGGGAGATGACCATTGCTTATAAAAGCTCCGTGTTTTTTGATTGAGAGTATAACCTTTATATTCACTAAAGGCGGACTGCTATTATTATAACTTTTATATTTGCTACTGTTATTATAACTTTTATATTCGCTAATGGCGGACTGCCGATGTGATAAATAATTTTTATGTTTGCAAAGTGTGGACTGCTGATATAGATTTTTATATTTTACTGCTTGACAACTTCTAAACAAAACCATTCATTCAAAATGCAGAAACTACCTACCTTGAAGAATCAGATTAGAAGTATGCTGTGCTAAAAACTTTACAAGATGGACCCTGGAGCTCAAAATTGTGCCAGAAAGAACATGTACTAAACATCTAGTCCAGAACTGATCCAGAATATTGCCTTTGTACTCCCAATCAGATAAATGGAAATGGAAAAACCTTCATAATGAACTCTAGATAGACCTAAACTGTCCGCGCACCACTGGAAAAAATCAACCGGATAAAACATGCCTCGAAGGTAGACAAATATTTGTATATCATAATCAGGGCTAAAATCTCTTTATTCAAGTTTCAACTTAATACAAAAAGAAATATGGATCTTTAATACATTCCTTGTAATCATTTAAATATTATTAATTACTTTATAAATATTTTTATTTACTTATTATATGTATTAGGAAAACAGCTTAAGATTTTCTATTTTAAATTTCTTGGTCGGAGAGTGTATTGTGAGTTTATATTTCATACTCAGTTTATTATTATTTAGTTGTTGTTGTTGTTGTTGTTTGTTGTTGTTGTTGTTACTGCTGTTGTTGTTATTATGAAGTGATGTTAAAAGCTTTGGCAGATATTAGTAGCTTTCTTTTTAACTCACCTGTTCCTTATTTTTCATTGTAATTAATTCAGATAATCTGAGTTTGCGTTTCCTGCAGACCATAAATCTTTTGGCTAGGGATTTATTGATTATATAGTTCTGTCTGTATTTTTATATTGGACTATTACCATCATCTAATATGTGTGTTAAATGTCTTTAGAAAAGTTTAATTTTAGTTAAATATTCCAAACGCATTCAACTGTTAGTAATATCACAGCAAACAGGCTAGTATATGCACCAACTGTTAGTAATATCACAGCAAACAAATGTTAGTAATATCACAGCAAACAGGTTAGTATATGCACTAACTGTTAGTAATATCACAGCAAACAGGTTAGTATATGCACAACGTTTTGAGAGGTATTTTTCTCCCCTCTTCTTCAGGTGTTGCTGGCCTAACCAGTGACAGTACTAGCATGGGATTCCAACCTGGGTCCTTAGATTATTGAAATTTAAGGTAACGCTCTAACCAGCTGAGCCATCCTGCCAACGGCAACAGTATGTAGTAATTTCATATACTTATCTATGAGGTTCCTCCTGATTTCTCCACTTTTTCCTCAGAGCAAAGTTGATTAGTGGTTTCCATACATTATGTATAGTCACACTAGGTTGGCTTATGGGATTTTTTGCCATTGTCATGTGAACAGCTTCTTTAAATTTTCTTCTTTGTACCTTTTCTTCTTTATCCAATATTTTTGCATTTTCCCAATCGAATGTATGTTCATTGGTCCACACATGGTCTGCTACCTTAGACACATATGTTTTCTCTCTTCTAATCATCAGTTTATGTTCTTGCAAGCGCTTTTGAATGGGACGGCTGGTCTCCCCAATATATGTTCTTCCACATTCACATGGTATTTCATAGATGCAGTTTTTTCTTTGCAACATTTCAAGTTTAGGTTTTGTAGATGTTAGAATTCCTCATAGTGTGGTATGGCTCTGGAAAGCTGTTCTGATGTTATACTGATTGCAGATTTTCCTTAATTTGTCTGCTATTTTTGGAATGTATGGATACACTACAGTACCAATAATTGTCTTTTCTCTTGATGGTTCTTTTTGTTGTCTATTTAATGTTTCCTTAATAACAGCTGATGGATAACCATTTTTCTTAAGAGTTTGTTCTATACAGACCTTTTCTTTTTCTGAATCACCAGTTTCTGAACAAACTTCTTTTGCTCTGTTCCACAGTGATAGTATAACACCATGTTTTGTGTTTCTGGTGTGATTAGATGTATAGGCTAAGTATATTCCTGTATGTGTAGGTTTTCGGTAAACTGTAGTTTTGATTTTGCCATGAGGGAGTCTTGTCACAAGAATATCTAAGAATGCCAATTTTTGTTCTTGTTCTGGTTCTATTATGAATTTAGTTGAAGAGGATATGTTGTTGATGTATGTCCAGAAAGTTTGTAGCAATGCTTCACCATGCGGCCATACAACAAATATATCATCCACATAGTGAAGCCAAACTTTAGGTGGATAAGAAGTAGTTTTTATGGCTGTGGTTTCAAGTTTGTTTTTCTTAAACCATAGAGATTTTGTTTTCCTATATTTTGGATTATGTAAAATCGTAATCTTTTCCCTTGGCTTGTCAGAGTCATACTTGTAATGATCTTAAGAGTGTTTGCAGGCATATAACATCTCTATTATGTCCCAATGTTTTACCGGATTTTAGGGAAAGATCGTTCTGCACTGTTCGTTGACTTCCATACAAGATCGTTTTTCTTAAAATCTCTAAATAAAGGAAAGTGACATTTGTATAGATAAATTAATGGCAGAAAGAAATTATAAATCTGTTTAATGCTTAGGTGAGAAAACAAAATTATCTACTGAAGTGTTTACTGCTACAATATTTACTTGCACTCTCCAACTAATGAGCTTGCGGAATTGAATCAAATGTTGATATTTATCTTTAACCGATATTTATTTCAAACAAAATATAAGTTTAACCTAAATTCCCAACTTTCTTTGTCAGAGAATGCACAAGAGTATTGTGGCATTAAACACTTTGGCAGATAATTTTGTTTTCTCACCTAAGAATTAAAGAGATTTACAATTTCTTCCTGCCAGCAATTCACCTAACAAATTCCACTGTCCGTTAATTAAAGATTTTTTTTAAAAAATGATCTTGTATGGAAATCAACGAATAAGTGCAGAGTGATCTTTCACTAAAACCTGGTAAAACATCGGGACATAATAAGGACATCATATGCCTGCAAACCCTCATAAGAAATCATTACAAATATGACTTTTAAGGTTAACTCCCTAAAAGCAAAGAGAAAAAATTATAATTTTACATAATCCGAAATATAGGAAACAAAATATCTACGGTTTAAGAAAAACAGAATTATGTAAATGAAAAATCACTAGCCAAATGATTTATGATCTGAACGAAATGCAAACACATATTAATAACATTAATTTCAAATAGGGAACAGGTGAGACAAAAAGAAAATTACTAATATCTGCCAAAGCTTTTAACATCACTTCATAATAATAATAAAGAAATAAACTGAGTATAAAATATAAATGCACAATACATTCTCCAACAAAGAAATTTAAAATAGAAAATCTTAAGCTAATTCTCTAATACTAATAAAAAAATATGTTTATAAAGTAATTAATAATATTTTAAATGATTATGAATAATTTATTATAAGTCCATATTTCTTTTTGTATTAAGATGAGACTTCAGCAAAGAGATTTAAGACATGGTTATGATATAGAAATGTTTGTTTACCTATGAGGAGGAATGTTCTGCCAAACTGATTTCTTCCAATGGTGCACACACAGTTAGGTCTATCTATAGTTCATTACGAAGGTTTTTGATTTCCATTTATCTGATAGGGAATGCGAAGGCAATCTTTAGGATCAGTTCTGGACTAGGACATTAGAGCATGTTCATGGTGATGCAATTTCGAACTCCAGGATTCCACTAGGAAAAGTTTAGCACGACATACTTCTAATGTGATTCTTTAAGGCTATTAGTTTCTGCATTCTGGACGGACAGTCACTATTTCCAACAATAAGCGTATGCTCTTTTTTTTTTGTTATTTTCTCGAATAGTTCCTTTAGCAGGTAGCACAAGAAAGCAGCAATCAGCAATTATCAAAAAAATATATATCAGATCAGTTCTCTGCAATTAGCAAAAAAATCTCATAGTGGTCTGGACTTCGCAGTTCACAGCAAAAATAATTTTTGCCTTAACTAACAATGCAATTAGCAAATATAAAAATATATCACATCAGTCTGCCATCAGTGAATATAAAAGTTATAATCATCCTCGCAATCAAAAACACGGAGTTTTTAGATGAAATTCTTATCTCCCACCTAATCTTGGTTACAAATTTGACCAGAGCTATTCTTATATCCTGATTAATAATAATTAAAAACAAAATCTAACCAGAGTACTTATCTTTTTTCAAACATTAATTACATATAAGTAAATGAGAAAATAACTCTCAGCTTTTAAATAGATTAAAACCAATATGCAAAAGAAAAATAATTGTTAATTAAAACTTTTTTTTTCCATATGTCACAGAACTCCGGCCGGGATGCGAACCCACAACCGTCTGCAACCAACTACTTTCTTGCAAGGCACTGCGATGACTTCTCGGCTCTTTTCAATTTAAAATTATATAATTTGAAAAATATGACTATGTGAGCTATAGCACGTATTCTTAATAAATAAAAAATAACAAAATACAAAATTTTTAAATAGAGTTTTCTTTAAAATCTTTATAATTATACATTTTAGTTTTGATTTTCTGATGGTTGCCTTTGAAGCAGATAAAGTATCCGATTTAATATATATAAACTGTAACTATATATTTTAGTATAAAATATATTAATTGATGTAACTGGTATAAAAATTTTTCTTTCTTCTTTTGGTGATTTTATTGGCTTGATTGCACTTTGAACAGATTACTTTCTTATATTGTTTTAATAAATTTAAATTTGCTTCGTTCCATATGCTAACTCATATCAAAATGTTTAACTTTTTAAAATTTTTACAACACATTAAAATTTGGTAAAATATTATAAATAATAATATTTATTTTTATTTGTTTAAAATGATCTTAAAAATTAATTCATTTGAATTAACAAAACCATTTGTTCAATTAAAATAAATTATTAAAAATAAATACAGTAATTACGTATGCGTCTCAATGTAATAAAAGAAAAAGAGCGCGAATTTAAGAGGAGATCGTCTGTTAGTTTGCTTTTGGAGGGAGAAAGAAAAGAAAATGATAAAGGCAAATGGTGTAAATTTGATAAGCTTATTTTAAAATAGTTAATAAGTAAACGGATTACCACAAAATTTGCTATAAACGTAAAAATAACCTAGTGGTATTTAATTAAGATGAATTGCTAAATTTAAAAAGTCTGTTCAAGTCGGCTGGCCAAGTGGATCAAATCACCGGTAATAATTTCCCAATATTACATTTAAAATGTCGGAGCTTCCCAATTTAAAAGAATTAATTACAAGAATTTGGTATGTTTTAAAATGTTTATTGTTCTACAATTTGGAAAATTTAAATAAGTATTTTAATTACAGAAGTTTTATAAATATGAAAATTTGTTTTTTAAAAAAGAAGAAGTTTAAATTAAAGTAAAATGGTAAAGTTATCAACCTAGTTTAATATTTCCGTTTCTAATTTTAATAAAAATATAATATTGATTGATATTTAACTTTATAATGCCAGTGATATATTTGCTAGTTAATTGTTTGCCATTTGGATAATAAACAGTCTTCAAATAATTTATCAAAGCTATTTTCTAATTTTATCGTCAGTGTGGAATGATTAAATAAATTGCTATAATTGTTATTCCTAGATTTAAGCGTGGATAAATAAATATTTAGCATGGATGTGAGAAACTTGGAACATTTTTAATAGAGAAATGTAGAAATTAATAACTTTTGAAAAACATTTTCATTTAAGTTCTGCGAGTCATATTTTTAAAATTGTTTCTTGTTTATGGAGCCACGTAAAATCGTTAATCTAATAGTGATTATAATAACTAACACAAATGGATAAAATTACATGTATGGAATTCAACCATAATTATAGCTATTACTTCATCCATTTATTGTTCAACACATCGTACATGGATTTCACGGATCATATTTGGAGTTATAAAATGCTATACAATCTAATTTGTGACACACACACCTGCTAAAATTTATATATTGAACTTTAAAATGCTATACATTTAATTTATATCACACACACACCCATTAGATTTTATGTATTTGATGAATAATTCATTACTTTAATTTTATCGTTATATGAACTTGCATGTGAAGTTCATAAGTTATATTTTATTAAGTTTAAATTAATAGGGGTTGAATAAAATATTTATTCAAGAGAATAGCGCTTGAGAAAAAGCTTAAAAGTACTGAATGAATTCATGAGATGTATCAATCTTTATGAGTTATTTGTTAGTCTTTCCAGATTTATATTCCTATACTAATATTACTTATATTATATTACACATGTTTTATTTTAAGCAAGATAAGTTAGTACATTAGTTGTCCTGATTAGTGTAACATTTTATTATGCAAAAACCCACATTTGCTAGAGTGTTAGTGTTTTCTGAATGATCAGAATAACTGGAGGGGATGATTTTGCACTTTAATGTGAAGTAAATAGTAATGTTGTTTTAGAATGTAAAGGGCATTAATCTGTGCTGGTGGTTAATCCGCAGATTACTTTATTGCCATTTTTGTATTTTACACTCATTCCTGCGCTGGTGGTTAATCCGCGGAATGGTGTACTTGTACTTATTGCTTTATGATAGTGTATAACTCCACAAAACGTTTAGTGTTATTTAATTCCTCCGTGTAGATGAATACATCCACAGGAATATGTTTTACTTCATAGATATAAGTTGGGCAAAGTATTTTAGTTAATCTGCTAAATCATCTTCTTTCATTTGTAAGCATAATTTATAAGTTAGATCATCAACTTGTAGCAGGACATTCTATTCAAGTTACTTCATAATAATTAACTGTTGGTTGATTATTATTTACCGGAATGTAAGTTTAAATTATCACTTTATTAAATGATTGCATTGTAGCTAAATCCTACAGACATAATATTATTTATTATATTATTATAAGTTTACGGTATGGATTTATTGAATCTGGAAATGACGTTAAATATTTCATGAGTTGATGCTGAATTTAGTATAATTTTCTCAATATTCATTGTATCAAATTGAAATATAAGGTATGATTAGGTTCTTAAAAACTGTACCTATGAGATGTTATTGAAGAAAGTCGATGGAATTATAGTTTATTTATTTTATTTGTTTATTTATGTCTTTAATTATAATGTTGGAATTAATTACTTATTATTCATAATTTTGTAAATAAAAGTTGATTTATAATTAAACTTACTGTGCCGTTGCTATGTGTCATTTGTAAAATCAGAAATCATAAACCTTAGATAGAGCATACATTGAGGTACATACTATCGTCAATATGATATAAGAGTTTATTGATATTTTTGAGAAATCATTAAGATGCTTTTCGTCTTTGGTAGTTTATGATGTGTAAGGTACAATAAAATCCCATTTACCTTTTCCATCATTTTGGCTTTGCGTAGTTGATTCTAGTATACAATGTAAATTAATTATTAAACTTGTAAACAGATTTACCAAATAATAACATGATTAAATATCTTTACTTAACGTTTTTAAATTGTCATTCGTCAGTATAATAAGAGTCTCAATAATTTAGTAAACTATAAAAAGGAACCCAAGTATTTATGTTTATTTATTGCAAAGCTTTACCTGGACTAGCATCTGTATTAGAAATCATATAGATGGTTTAAAATTTCATAATCTTATGTAATTCCACAAATTATGCCATCTTGTACATGGTCGGCCATCGGGTCTCATACAATAAAAATTGCAAATTAAGGTTTGAAAATAATAACATTACACTTATAATTTGATTAAAGTATTTTATCATAATATTATGGAAGTTCTTCGCGGTACACCCTGGCTGCGATCAAATTAAATCAATAAAAAGTTTAGGTTAGATTATTAGTTTGGTCTGTGGTAAGTTGCCCCAGATGTTGATTGTGGTCTTTCATGCATAAAATAGATAGCATGATATGCTTTTGGATACAGCTCTTAATAGCTGACAATGTGCAACGGGAATTGATCAGTGATAGAAGTTACGATTCTTAGGGCATTTGCGTTTCTGTAGTTGGGACCACACAATTTACAGTTACAATTTTGAGTGCCGCAACGGGTACGGCACAATGGGTAGTTGAAGGGGCGAGCGGTTGGTTACAATATATATATATATGATGAGGCACCTAATAACTGTAGCATATGGCTATATTTTGCTCCTCAAAATTGATGTCATTTGTAGAGAACATAAAATTCAGTTATATCTTTAAATATCAAATGTGTTTGTAATTGAAAATGAATAAATCCTCGCTGTTTAATGGTTGTCACCAATAGTAATGATGATGATATTCCATATGGCCAATTAATACAATAATGGGTGCAGACTTTTAAAAAGATTTTTGATCGTGTCAAAGAGTCATCATTACTAAGATGTGATGATAATCAGATATCATCCTAATAAATTATATGAAATCTATATACCCAAAAATATATACTATTATTATTCCTGATCCTTAGCAAAGTGTTGCAGAAGAGATTGTAATACATTTGAATAATGAATATATGCATAGGATATGACAAATATATATACTGAAATTACACAAAGACAATTTAATAATAAATGTGTATTTGTTTAATATAGAAAATCAATAGCAAAATCGATAAATTGATAACATTCTTAAAACTATAAATAAATAAGTGTAATTTAATATAAAAGCACAAAAAAATAATTGCTGCATTCTAATTTCACCAAAATCAAATATATTAAAATCATCAAATTACAAACATGGAATATTCATATGATCCATAATAAATGCCAGGTAAAATATTCATGCAGATATAATGACAATAGGTGAGGGGAAAATGTAGTTTCTTTATTAAAATAAAGTATAATTTCGTATTTAGTCTAATATATGGTTTGTAATTATTTTCAAAAGAGAAAATTATTTAATAAATCTATAATATCTATGGATACATGAGCTTTAATTTCCTAAATAATGTTTATATTATAATGTGTATATTATATCATATATTAAATCATGTATATTTTTATTTATCCATTCAAATTCTAAAAATTTTTAAACTGTTTTTACTTTGACAAAAGGCCTTCTGTCAATCACATTATGAAATTTATTTAAAGTTTTAATAAATTCTAGATTATTTAAAGTGAATTCAGATTTAAATGTTTTTGGGTTTTTTTTTTATTATTATTATTAAACTTTGATTTTAATTAATATTTCTGCTGATATATACATCACACAAGTCTGGCTTACAATGACTGGCTTCTTCTGTATATGCACATATATATTGCCAAGTATTATTTTTTCATGTTTTTTCTTCAGGATAGCAATTATTAAACTTATTAAAAGAGTAGTAATCATTCAATGACATTATGATAAATTCCAAACATTTTTAAATAAGGATGTGAATAATCAACATTTGGTAAGGGTAATTATAAAGAGAAAAAAAATATTAAAACAAAGAATTTTTTCCTCTTTCTTCAGTAATTTTATTGATCTATTAGTTTACACTTTTTAAATAAAAGTAATCAAATTCTTTAAATAATGTTTATTAATTTTTTTTTAAAAAAATTAAGGTATTAACATTTTTTTAAAGGATGCTGTTTTTAATTAATTAAAGTTAATACTTTTCCTCCTGTCTCTCTATCTCTATAAATAAGTGGAAAATGTTCTGCAAAATTATAGGATTATTCTTTTTCTAATAATTAAAAAGAAAAAAATAACAACAGAGAATTTTTTCAATAATTAGAATATAATTGGAATTTTCAACTAAAAAAGAGAAAAATAATCTTTTAGTAAAAAAGAGAATCGATTGGACCAAACTTAATACTTCCATGTCTGAAATAAGTTCTGATATGATGGATAACAAGATTTTTCAAAAAATATTAAAATAATGGTGCTGAAGGCAGTAAACTTCAATAAATATTCCATAAATCAATTTTGGTCCAGCTGATGAAAACAGAACAGCAATAGTAATGATAATCCAGCTATTAGGAAAAGACCCACAGTAGCAGTCTTGGCAAAATTGTTCAGAAAAGAATAGCAATAGCAGCTCAGCTCTTGAGGAGAAAAGTGAGAAGCTTGTATTCTAAAGTTAGACTCACTTCACTTCTAGATTTCAAAAATGATTTTTGAAATGGAGTTGAGAAAACCATGTGTTAAGCTTTAACTGAAAACTGAGTATCATCAATCCAATATGTAACCTGATTCACTAAAAGAATATGTAGAAAATAATACTGAAATTTACAACAAACCTTACATGTCCATCCAAAATCATAACTGCCTCAGTCTGTGCTAATCTGACCTGAAAATCTATTAATCTGGAAATTACCTACCCTGGAAATTAATATTATAATTTTAAACTGAACATCTGATGAAATCAAAAGGAAAAGTTTACTTAAAAAGAAGCTGAAAATTATAACTATAAAAAAGAGCTAAGAGAATGAAATTCATAATAAGGTATTGTAGTGCGCCACACATTTACAAATATTTTTAATATAAGTAATAATTGATAGTGAAGCGGTGCACACATGTTTGCTTCATTCTTGCTTAGTTCTTAATTATTCCCCATCCTATACAATAGTTTTCTTAAAATTTGCACATATAAGTAATATATGCGTGTGTACAGTTATACATTATTTAAAAGTTAAAAGCTAGTTAAATTAATTGACTAAAAGTTAATGTAATACATACAATGGGAAATGGGTTAGTAATGAAAATAAGCCATTACATAAGGAAATGTTGCTGCCTTATTTCGATATCTATAGTTAAGATCGGTTATAATAGTTACAGTTAAACATCCTGGTCATGTTTAAAGATCTTAGAAATAAAACAAACAAAAGGTCTGGAAACAGACTCGGCAGTGACATAAGCAATTAGGAAGTAAATGTTAATAACACTGAAGTTTTAGCTATTAGTGATTATGTGGTGTCACTTTCTCTCCACTTTTTATCTATTGCAATCATTTGAAACTTTCCAACATCAAATTTTGATCTATTCACAGTTTTGCTTTAGAGTCTTTCCTAATTTCTGCATCGATCTGAATTTTTTCCTCAGCCATTTATTCAATTTTACAATAAATTTCATTTTCTACATCAGGTCTTCAATTTTATTTACTATTCGTGTCAGATTTAAAATCTCCATACTTTTCAGTAATTTTAGATTCCACAGTTTTAACATATTTCTGAAATATTTTATCCATCTTAATGTATAATTCATTACTAAAACTTAAGATATATTTTTTAATATCTTCATTGATTTTATCTAGTTTACTATTTAATTCATTACCATTTTTATTCAGTTTGCTATTTAATTCAAAACTCGAGTTTTGGATATTTTATTCATATCTGCTATGTAGTGATTCACATTCTACACGAATGGCTGCAATATCGGAGTTGTAGCCATTTCAAAATTGAACTTTTTTTTCTGGATTTCATTATCTTCTGGATTGGTTCTGTTATACGCATTTCTTCTTTGTCTTTCTAAATTTCTATTTCTTTAACAGATTTTACTTCTTGCATTTTCATTTTTCTTATTCTGGCTTTCACTATGGTGATCATTTACTTATTCTTTAGACTCTTCTAACTATTTAACTTATTTCATATTTTGGATTGTAAACTTTCTCCTTATAATGGATATTCTTTATTTTACTTGTGATCATCACATTTATTTTGCTCATATAATTTTATTCCTTTTTTAACTCTGCTGTCTGTACTACTTTATTTCTTATTCTTTTTACCATCCTTTTAATTTTTTTCTCACTTTGTGTTTGTATATATATGTGTGCATGTGGCTACTTTAATTTCTATTGTCATAATAAACATTTTATATATTTTATTTTTATTTAAGACTTAATTAAACTGTTAATTTAATACATACAAATTTCAGTCTAGTTTATAGGCTGCCAAACAGTGACACTAATTTTATGCAATAGATAATATATGCAGATATTATACTTATATTCCTGATACACATACCTGCATCAATTTTTTATAATGGATTGATTATCAAATACATTAATCATTCTGGGTAATGACAGAGTAACTATTTATGAACAATTTAGTCATTAGAACACAACTTTTATTTTTAGTTTAAGTTAAAATCTACCTCATGAATACCATCTCACAGTATTCTGCAAAGACTAAATTTTTAGAACACTGTTGAATATAATTTACTAGCGAAATGTTGTGCATCTAGATAATATAAGTAATAATCAAGCATATAACCCTATAATAATACATTTATATTAGAGATAGGATCACCAAAATAAATAAAAAGTGCCAACAAGATGATATAACAAAAAAAATTATTAACAAGTCATCAGTAAAGTAGAATATTATTGACATTACAATATAATGAATAATTATGAACTTACATATACATAATATAGGAATAAAGAACAAATATATCCATACATTTTATTTGCTATTTATTCTATTAATTAAATTATAAATTACTACAATTCAACACTAAGCAATTACAATGTATGTGTAACTACATTTGAGGATAGCCAAAAAACTCCATGTTTTAATATTATAAAACCAGACATACAATTATAAAAATAGAAAAATACATGTTTTCCAAAAACAAAAAAAATAGATTTAACAACATATGAGACAAATATTAATAGAGAGAAGAAAAAATTCAAATTTGTAATATTTCTCTCCCATAAAATATTTAAGATCTTCAGATTTACTATTTAGGCCTTTTATATAAAGGAAAAAACACAATGCTTCATGAAATTTTAAAATATTTTATATGTACACTTTACTATATTATTGAAACCAGACATAGGACATGAAGTTTGATAACTGATTATATACATTCAGGTTTTTTCAAATTCCTTTTCACAAAGAAAAGTTTATAGTTTGCAATTGACTTCATAATTATCCCCTTGAGTCCGAAGTGTCTCTGAGAGCCCCTGTTCAAAAATTTAGAAGTTCAATTGAGTTTAAGCAGAATCAGTAAATCATACCCTTATGGGTCTCAGACCATTCGATCAGCCATTTTATTACATTTCAAATAAGATTTTTTTTTTTTCTAGGTTGAAATTTGGATTTTTTATTATTTTTTTTCTAAAATACAATTTTTAATTTTTTTTTTTTTTTCTCATTTTTTTTAGATTTTTTTTTAATGGGAAATCTTTTTACAGTTGAATTGCTTTCTCTTACCACTTGATATTGATATGAAAGTGGCAACGTATATTTGTAATCCCTTTTGCTAGAAGCTCATTTTCAAGCTATTTGGAAGCTGCAATGTAAAAAAAAGGATTTGGAAGCTATACTGTCAAAAAAAGAAAATTGAAATAATTTTTTATTTGAAAGGACAACTGTGGATATCACATCTAATGCCTCAGGAAATTCAAATTTGAAACAGATGCTAACTAGCCAGGAGTCAGTGAGTATTCAATTACTTTTATTACTTACTTTTTTATTACTTTTTTTTTATATAATTAAGTATCTATAGAAAAGAATAAATATGCTATATAATTTTAGATAATACATTTCAATCATATAAAAAAAATACACATCCAGACTCAATCATATATGTATATTTAGTGCCATAGGCAAAATATATTATGATTTTACTTCAGTATTCAATTAGTTTTATTACCTATTTTTATTACTTATTTTTTTATATAATTAAATATATATAGAAAAGAATAAATATGCTATATAATTTTAGACAATACATTTCAATGATATCAAAACATACACATCCAGACTTGATCACATACCCTCAGCCATCTACTTCATACATCATCTCCTACACACACATATAATCAGTGCTCATAATAAATTTATTTATTTTGACGTTTATTGATTTTACTTAGTTTTATTCATTTTATCTTAGAGAAATTTTGGTAATAGTATGTATACTGAACCCTACTGTTTAATGGCACTGTTTTTCGCTCAATGCACATCAATATACTGATTCACAGGCCGTCTGTTTGTTTACATAATATTACGGTAAAAGATTTACATAATATTATGGTAAACCACCAAAGATTTATTTTGTTTTTTCACCCGGTTTTTTTTTTTTTTGTTCATTTTTTAAGAAACAAACATTTTGTTTTTAGATGGTGTAGGGGTGTTGGTTTGCTTTTAAATTAACAACTAACGATCCTTCAGTTTCTTTACATAATATTATGGTAAACCAAATATTTTTTTGTTTTTCACCCGGTTTTTTTTTTTTTTTTGGTTTCATTTTTTTTAATAAACAAACACTTTGGTTTTAGATGGTGTAGGGGTGTTGGTTGCTTTTAAATTACCAACTAACAGTCCTGTCGGTTTCTTTACATAATACGATAACTTTTTTTGATTTTTTTTTAACTTTCTTTACCTAAAAGGCATAGAGATTTTTTTTTTTTATTAACAAACACTTTGATTTTAGATGGAGGAGGAGGGTTGGTTTGCTTTTAAATTATCTTCTCGTTTTTTTTTTGGGATGTTTTTATTTGAAAGACTTAAACAATTTGGTACTTTTGAATAAATCAACACTTGCTTTTTAGAGGGTGGAGGGGAGGGGTTGTTTTGATTTGTAATTGTCGTCTTTTTTTTTTTTTTAATTTATTACGAGGCTTTTTTTTTTCCAAATATTTATTTACGCTACAGAAATCTTTATATGATAGTGAAAAGTTCTTTCTTAATTTTTTGGTTTGCTTTTAAATTATCTTTTTTTTTTAAGATGTTTTTATTTGAAAGACTTAAACAATTCAGTACTTTTGAATAAACCAGCACTTGCTTTTTAGAGGGTGGAGGAGAGGGGTTGTTTTGATTTGTAGTTGTCGTCTTTTTTTTTTTAATTTATTATGAGACTTTTTTTTTCAAATATTTATTTCCGCTACAGAAATCTTTATATGATAGCGAAAAGTTCATGCTTAATTTTTTGGCCTTTTTAAAAAAGACATAAACAGTTCGTTTTTATAGAACACTTTTTTTTAAGGAGGGAGGGCGGTAGCGGGGAAGGTTTGTTTTAATTTTTAATTATCGACTTCTTTTTTTATTTTCTTTTTGAACATTTATGTTACTGCACAGTTGTTTATTATTACTTTTTGGCCTTTTGAAGAAACTCTTAAGCACTTCTTTCTTTTTAAATAAAATATTACCTACCTACTTTAGAATCATGTGAACAACAAAAACAACAACAGTTTCCCATGAAATAATTTATTGAATCAAAAATAAATAAAACTTTGGACAAGTTGTGACCGAAACAAGTAAAAAAACACCATTTTGGGGGGCATAAAAAATACAGCAGCCAAAAGTAACATGCAAATAAAATAACAGGGAACCAAAACAAAAAAAGTCACTTCATCAACTTCTATGGCCGGCAATTCACTCAGCTTCAATCAATTTTGACACCTTGCAGATGACATTTTACTGTTCTCACAAGGATTCACACATAAACTTGCATTTGCGCATGAAATCGGGGAAAAACTCTGCTGAAAAGAATAACTTTTTGAAGTTGTGTGCAGTTCAAAACCATAGGGAAGCGTGTGTGATGACATGACATTTCTTAATATGTAATACTAATTCTATTATTACCGACAATGAATTTTTGGAGAGTTTCACCTTTTTCAAATATTGCCACCATCAAATTAGACCGTAGCGAGAGTTCAATAGTGCTCACTTAAGGAATACTGTCGCAATTCAACAGGCGTAGTATTTCGTTACGTAATTGTAGAATACATCACCCTCAGGTGGCCTGTTATGGCTCAAACAATACCTATTGTAGTGTCAGCCATAAATTAAGACTGCTAAAATGGTATATTGATATGTGTTGTGTGAAAAACAATGCCATCACCATTACCAAAATTTTTGTTTGATATTTTTTTTTTTAGTATTCCATTTACTTGAAAAGAATACATATTTTAAATGGCCCCCCTTCCCCAACAATATAATAATTAATTATATTTTTAGATATATTATAATTTACTAAAATCTCAAGCTATTCTTACTGTTTGATATTTATTTGAATACACTTTACTTGAAAAAAATACACATTTTAGGTCACACCCCATTTTTCACTAATATAATAATTAATATATGATAATATTTTATAATATAAGTTCTCTTTGCATAAGTATCTCATAAGCTGTTCTTACTGTTTGATATTTATTTGAGTACACTTTATTTGAAAAAAATACACATTTTATATCACATCCCAATTTTCACTAATATAATATAATAATATAATACACTACAATTTACCGAAGTTCTCTTTGCATAATATCTTGTAATTACTGTTATTTTTTCCCCACTAAAAACCAAACATATTTCTGACAGGTACCCCGCATGGAAGGACAAACAAACATTTCTAGCAGATACCCTGATATGGACTGGGTCAGCTAGTAAAAATGAAAGTTACCAATTGCATTGTTTTTGTAATTTTTTCACTGAAAAATTACTTTAGGGAAAACATATGATATATCATTTTTTTTCAGCATTTTATGACAAATGTGATGAAGCTGTCTATGAAATTGCAATTTTAACATATAACTTTCAAAATTTAGAATTTGAGAACCAATGTAAAAATAAACATGTTTAAAAGTATTACAAATCTTGTTTTTTTATTTTTTTATTTTTTTTAGGTAATGACTATTTTATCAGCTTTATTACATTCTTTCATGTTTGCTCTTTCTAACAATGTATATATATTTATTGTAATAAAATAGAAAATATATCAAAAATTATATTTCTTATAATTTTTTTTAAATTAAAGATGACATCTTAGAATTTAAAGAGTTATAAGGCTTTATAAAATATTATTTCCAATAAAATTGGCTTTCAAAGTTGTTGTTTGGTCTGGATTACAGACCCAACTTACAGAAAAATAATATAAATACCCAAGTTACAATTAATATAATCTTTATTATATTTACAAATATATATAATACAAGAGAATATATACAATACTGAATATTATAGATTAACGTAAACTCTGGGCTCTGTGTCTTGTGATCCTACCGCTTCTAGCTACACCTGATAGCTTGCCTCATGGGTAGGGAGTATGACTTTCAGTTGTACAAAACAGCTTGCTTCGAGTCAACAGTAGGTTTAGCAGCATCCAGTCCCTCTGTGGACTTGCCTTTCTGCATGAGCAAATAGTATATTGTTACCATGGGACTGCTTACTGCTGTTCAGGTTAGCAGAGCTTCGATGACAGAACACGTAGTGTCTTTGTAGGTTAGACAGACGTTCTCCTGTTCTCACAAAAGGCTGATTATTTATAGCCAGATCCCTGACTTTCAGCGAGCATCCTTGCTTATTGGCCTATATTAATCATTGGCTATGTGTTTAGCTGTACATCAGCCTATTGGCCAGCAGCAAACAATGCTTAATCTGATCAGATAAAGATGGAATCTGGAATAGTCCACTTCTGAGGGAAGGGAGGACTATAACAAAAGTTTCTTTTTTTATTATATGTTCAGGCAAAAGCGCAATATTATGGTTCTGACAGATAGTCTCTCAACAAGATATCCACTTTCCCTCAAGGCTTTATATTTAAGGAAGTCCAATTTACTATTGCAATCACCAAATCATGAAGATGGTTTATAGTATGTCAAAATTATCATGAATAAATTGACCTAATTTTTCTTTTTTCAATTCTAGTAGTTGAAGATTCTGGTTACTGGCATTTAATATCACATTACCTTAATAGTCTCTCAAAATTTAAGATAAGAGCTTGGTAGCTCCCAATGATAAACAGTTGAAATTTTAGCTAATGTTTTTTTGGAACTGTATAATGAATTCTTCAACATTACATTTGCCATTTTTATAATTTCATTATTAGCTTATATAGTAATTAGTTGCAAAGCAGCTCATAGATTGATTGTATTCTATTTACTAAATTGATCAGAGGTATTTATCTTGCTTCTATTCACTAATATTTATACAAACAACAAATAAAAATTAAAAAATCATTCCTACTCTTTTAGTTTTATGAAGTTATAATTTATAAATTTATATGACATTAAATTGAATTTTTTTTTTTTATTTAAGATGAAAATTTATTATTTGTCAGATATAAATTTCAAATATAATCTGCTTATAAAGCCTACCATAATAATTCTTTTCTTTAGTTTTTTCTTCACTATTTTCAAAATCTTTTATTTTATGCCTATCAAATTAGTATATTATATATTTTTTACCTTATGCTTTTAAATGATAGCAATATTTTTTACTTTATTTAAATTTTCATAATTTATTTATATATTTGTATTTAACTACTTAGTGATTTGATTAATATGTATACTCAAGGTTTGCAGATGTGAAACGATTCTCATATATGTACAGAGCCCAACTATGCATTTTACTGCTAACACATTTATTAATTATAATCTGCATGGTCATTGATAATGGACAAATATCTGTGTTAGGCCTCAAAATCTACCCTTTCCCCTTTCATACTACATTTAATAATAATAAAAATACATCTTCATTATAAACTACTGTCAAAGAAACTAGATTTGTTACCCAAGCATGCAAGTAAAGCTTATGGTCCAGATAAACATAAACTTATTTTCATAATATGGCAATACAAATATCTCTATTTAAAGTTTGCTATTATATTGCTTATATCATATTATAAATTACTTATTTGTTTAAATTATGATGTGGGAAATAAAATTTAATTGTTTCAGTCTATCTCTTATCCATGCTAGAAATTAATAACAAAATTGTCAACTTGCTAATCAGCAGCTTTTTATATCCTTTTTTTTTTTTTCAGTTCAGGACTCTTCTTTTCTTTTTTCATTATAATAAATGGTGTTTCCTAATTTGTTTTATTCTTCTGTTCTGATTTGTATTGATAGCTATAACTGATGACCATTAAGTATTGTTTTAATTATATAGAAGGTAATCATCTCTTCTTCTATATAATTACAATCTAAACAGGGTGTTTGTAAAATTTATTGATTACTACATAAATATTGTTTGATAAATGTTTGATAATTTTGTAGAAGATATGCATTGATTTGATTACATTCATATTGTTTTACCTATTTTTATCAGGTTTTTAATTCTATTCACATCTTTATCTGTAGCTTTTATTTAAAATTCAAGATCAGTGAATCTGATTTATAGATTCACAATTTTTTTTAGTTATATGTTTAACTTTATGTTTTCACATACTTATTTCTTTTTCTAGCAGATTATAAATACACCTGGATCTCATTTTATGCGGATTATTTTAATGCGATTTTGAAGTTATGCAATTCATGTTTCTTCTTAATATCTTTCATATTTCACTATATTTATTAGATATCAAGAAATTTAAATTATTAACAACTTATTTTGCCTTGAAATATTTTTTTTTTCCAAAAATATGTTATATTAGCAGCTAACGTGAATATGGCCTGAAGTTGTATTTAGAATCTTAGCTTCTATGTAAATAACCTACTTATACTAATGAGTAAATAATAATAATAGATTTATACTTACGTATAAAAATATCGCAAGAACTATTCAAAAATTTTAAACTTTTAAAACATATTTTGTTACATATAACAGAAATAAATAATCTTTTAGATTTTTAAAATAAATAAGAAAGATTTTATTGATTTTGTAAACTGAAAATAATTTTTCTAATGATAATGTATAATCTTTTTGTTTTGATTGCGATCTCATTTTTTTAATATAGAAACAAAACGTGAACATTTAAAATTTATTTCAGTAGTAAAAATCAGTTAACCATAGATTTTAAGTTGATGTGTGAGACAAAGACAAATGTCAGAAAATGCTGAAATCTGAGTTTCCTGCAATGAACAACCTCTTAAATTCCAACAAGAGCTAAATAGTTATATGTCTGGATATCGCGAGCTTTATAAACAATTAGTAAAATCATCATCTCAAAGTTTAATCATCGATTACATTTTCGAAAAACCATTAACACAGCACAAGTTTTCATATGAGAGATGCAAAAAGTAAAATAAAAATGTTTAGTAGATTGCAGTTTATGGATAATAAAAGAATAGCTAAAATAGTATTTAATTGGGTTATGAGTAAAGGGCAGGTAACAAGATGGGTGAGAAAGGTAATATGGTATGCAAAAGATTTGGATAAAGAATTTATATCAGTATATTTGTACAAAAGATGGGATGATTGTATTAAGAGAATTGTTGAGTATTGTAATAGTAAGGAATGGGATAAAAGAATAGATTTATTAATAAAGAATAGGGAGTTAGAGAGATGAAGAAATAGTATGGAGAGTAAAAAGAGTTTAAATATATATAGAAATAAACAGAATATTAGGTGTGAGTTAATATATGATAATAGTAAGGAAAGTAGTTTATTATTTAAGACTCGAACAGGATCTTTAGCTACAAGAGAATATACATGTAAATGAAAAAAATGGGTGATTTATTTTGTAAATTATGTAAAGAAAGAATAGAAAATATTACGCATTTGTTAATTGAATGTAAATGCTTGAAAACAAAAAGGGTACATATAATGAAGTTATGGAAGAATAAATATGAAAAAAGTGATTATACAGAAAGTGAATTATTAGTTTTTATGCTGGGTTTGGGAAAAGATAAAGGGGATTTAGATATAAAGGTTATAGAATTGACAAAGATTATGTTGTGGAAATGGGATGGAGCAGAATATGGGAAAATTTAGAGCGGGGAATGGAAAATAAAGTGGCTAACAGGTTTATCTGGGCATAATTGCTGAGATATTCTTGACTTCGTTTAAGGAGAAGCCACAATACATCACATCACATCATCACATAACAAATCTGATTTCTTACCAGTTCACAAACGAACGTATATTGTCAAATAGCAGTAATGATTAAAATATGTATGAAAAAATGTAAAAAAGCTTGTCTTGTATTAATTTTTTTCAAATATTTGAAATTTTTTATTATTTTTTTAATGCGAATTTAAAATAATTTTTCCTTGTTGCTTTGCTTTTATGCAATTTCTGAAAATTGCAGAACCTATCCCCCATTTTTCAAGGTAAGTTAAGTCTATTTTTGTGCGATTTTTTTAATGTGGGTTTTCTCCTGAACCTATCTACTGCATAAAACGATCCAGGTGTACTATAAACTAAGTTGTATTAAGTTTTATTTTATGAAGTCAAAATAACAAGAATATTTGACATATGACTTATTACCAGGATTATATATATATAAATTATTTTGAATTGTACTTTATATTAAATTTCTGCTTCATCACTGCTAAAAACACCATAACTGTATTTAGATTCCAATGATGATAGCATCCTTTCCTGAAGAATTAATGTCAGTCTGGAAATATTGTTGATAATATGTTTGTGAATAATTCGGCAACAGTTATTAATAATAAACTGGGCTCAACAAAGGTTATCAAAAAGATAAAAATAGCCAAAAATTATCCATCTGCCATAAAAATAGGAGGGAACGAAATATAAAAATGACTTTTGAACTGTCACCTACAATATAAAAAAAATTAAAAAAATATTGGGGAAAATCTTCAATTTCTCACCAATCTGATACATAATTAGGACGTTCATAAAGATAATTTAAAAATCATATTATTTATTCCTTTATAATTGTGACAATTTATTGATAAGCAAAAATTCCTAATCATTTCCCATATATGGAAAACAAAATAAAATTTTAATCTAGACAATATACTGATTATATAATTATTTTTAACAAAGACAAATTTTCAATTAACAGTTTACAGAAACTTGATGTAGTCATATATCTTAAAAGTAGAGATTTTCCCAAAACTGTCAACAATATACTTTATGGAAAAATTACATAATGTTATCGACAACAAACTGCAAAGCAAAAAATAAATTTTTCAAAAAGGAAAAAAAAAAAATCATTTTTATTTTTTACTTTTTACCTATAGAAAATATTATCACAAAATCACTGGCATATAAAAGCAATTAAAGAATGTACTGTCAAGAAATATCATAAAAAACATATCAGTTATTAAACAGTAATATTTTTGAAATATAACATATTATTAACAAAATTGTTAGTATAAGCCATCAATTCATCTACTGTGTCATTCGAAAAATAATGAAACTAATTTATGGGTCTTTTTTAAAAACATTTATTATTAGACAATATATATATATTGGAATAAAAACTTCAGATCCCAAAAACTTGGATTATATATATAAGTGGTTTGTTGCTTAGAGTTATTGTAAACAATATATATAAAACTGGAAGATACAGATTGAGTTATAATCCATATATTTTTAGCTCTTGAGTAAGCCATTTACCATTGCATTAAATTACACAAACTCCTTAGATTGTGAAGGCACAACACAACATTGCATATTATTAAGTTTAAACTCTTTTTTTTATTATTAAATATAAGTTTTGGTTAATACTAACTTGATACTTGATCAACTTACTCTAGCTTCTCAATATTTAAAGTTATAACATAAACTTTAATAAGTCCTTGCACATTAAGATGCATAAAGTAATAAAATATTTATTCTCAAACTTATTTTAAACTTATGATTAAAAACTCTTACAAATCCAAATTTTCTTCCGGATACTTTATAAAACCTTATACTAAAAAAATACAATATTGGGATAATTATTACTGAAAATTTAAACAATAAATATTTTTAACTGTGAAAATCAATCATATTTCCGCTTTTTTATCTTCTTTTTTTTTTTACTGTAGTTGTGGTAATTTTCAAAGATGCTAAGATTCTAAACTTTAATTAGTTTCTTTTTTTTTATTTTGGAGACTACTTTGTTCTAGGTAAATGCCAGTTATGTAAAAAAAAGTGTGTACAGTTTATCTTCAAATATTATTTACTGAAATGGATAATAAATACACAATAAAAAAAGTCTTTATCTCAAACACGATTAATTTTACTGATTTTTTTACATCACTTTACTTTTTAAAAGCTTGCATAAATATGCAATTAAATTACACATTAGGTATAGATATATTTTACTCATTTCTTATAAATATTTGTTTATTTATTTTAGTTAAGATAAACATGCAGTTCAAAACCGATCTTCCCTTCCCTATTAATAATCTACATTAAAGTAGGATAGAATTGCACTTCAACAAAACAAAAATATTCAGTTAATAAAATTCGTAATTTAACAATAACTGAAAAATATAAAAATTACAAAAGATTTAAAATATTTTCCATATTGCTCAAAGTCTGAGACAACGTTAATAGAAGGCTTATAAAAAGTAAACAACGTTTTATGAAAGGCTTAAATTTCGAAAGCATTGTCTAAGGGTTTGTTTATAATGATGGAAAAGATAAAAATAAACTAATGTATAAAAGATATACCCGATGCAAGTATAGAAGTTATTAAAAAAAAAAATTGCTTCAAAATAAAAAAGAAAAAATATAAAAATTATAATAAAACCTTCAATTTTGTCCGGACAGACAGTAAAATAAAGGAATTGAAAAAAAAAATAAAGATTAAAGTCTCTTTAAAAGATCGAAATAGTTTTATAAGATATTATTAAAGCAATTACAAATTAGTATGAAATTTTATTAAAACTTACCCAAGTGTTCCGTTTCGCGTATAAGATTTGCATCCGTCGCAGAATTTGTGGGATTCGCATGCAAAAATTGACAATCCTCGCCATAAAAACATGTTCCACTGTTGACAAAATATCTACAAAAAGCGGGTTTCTTCACCCCGCTTATCGCACTACTCATGGCCAGATATGTTCGATAAATATATGAGATCACTTAAACAAGTACAAAAATTGGGTTATTTACAATAGAAAGATAAAAATTAATCCTACATCAGACCATTTGAAGTTCAAACTATTAGTACGGACTTTCAGTCCCAGTTTAATTGTATGCGTGCGCATCATTTATATAGCATTTTGGGTAAAAAAAATAAAACGCACATGTAGCAGCTGAAAAGATATTGTTTACAATGATATTTTAAAGTTATTATAAACTTCGAGTTTACGGTATTGATTAATTAGTGAGTCTATGCATTAATTAAAATAATCATCTTTAATTTTATAAAAAGAAGTTGTATTTAATAAAGGTAAACAGCAGTTTCCTGAATTATTATAATTTTTTGTTTGAAAGGTAGATTGCTATTAATTGAAGGGAGTATCTTTGATTCCTCTTTGAGATTTTAAAGAAACCAAACAGGGCAAATTCCTAATTTCCATTCCATTTATTCTTGTCGTTATAATTGTTATTACCATGCCATTATTTACATAATATATGTATACGCTAGGACAGAAAACACCATAGTTTCTTTCTTTTCAGATGCCTTGATAGATCTTAATTAAACCATGAGTTGAAGTTACTTGAAGGTAGGATAAACGGCAGAGACTGTTAAAAATCTTCTGATATGGAACTAAATTGACATTTTTTGATAAATTTTTATTTAATTATCTTTTCTATAAATTATTTCTAAGTAAAGAAATATTATGATTTGGGACACGAACTATTGAACAGTAAACAATACACTGTTTTTTTTTATGAAAAGAAAAATTAATATTTACTTTATTATGAAGCAAATGTCCCAGTTCACATTTAAATTATTAGAAGCGCCAGTCAAAATTAAATTAAACATTCATTACTAATGTCAAGGTAGACTTTTCACAATGCAAACAAATATTTATTATCCTACTTTCTAACAATTCTAATTAACATTCCAGGAATCCATACTATTAAAAGAACATTTATACAAGTAAATTGTTTCAGAATTATAAATCTTTAATAAAAGAGATTCTGTAATTTTTTTTTTTCAAAGAAGATAACCTTAACCAGTTCTAACATATATGGCTTATATTGTTTTATGAATATATAATGCAGATCTAAGATATTTATTTTTTATTAATACTTTTATTAATACATTATTGTTTAAATTATAAAATAATATATCAATACTAAAGTTTGTAATAATGATATATTAGATGTAATAATATATTGGACTATTTTCATCATCTATCATTAAGTATTGAATGTATAGAAAATTTTAAACTTTAGATGGAAATCTTGACTGTATGGAGAAATCCATTTAAATCAATTTAATTAGAAATCACTTAACATAGAACAACTGCCCAGGCCAAGAATCAAAATAAATTGACAAACTGATGCAAACATTCATTTAAAATATTGTATTAATTTTAAATTTTATTAAAACTTTCAAATACAAACAACTTGTTAGTAATAACACCCAAATTGATAATATACGTTAGTATTACTCAGTGTTTTGAGTAGTAGTTATCTCCACTATTCTTCAAATGTGCTGTCCTGACTAGTGACAGTATTACCATAGGAATCAAACTTACATTTTAAATTATTGAATTTTAAACAATGAATAACTCAGTTGGTTAGAGTATTGCCTTAAAATTTAATATTCAAGAATCTAAAGATGTTAGTTTCACCCATATGGTAATATTGTCACTGGTCAGTCAGCAATACTTGAAAAAGAGTGAGACTAATACTACTTGAAATGTTCTATAATTACTAACTTATGTTGTCTATTAGTGTGTTATTACTAGCAAGTTGTTTGTATTGGAAAAGTCTAAATAAAGTTTAAAATTTTCTATACATCAACATTTAATGATAGATGATGGAAATAATCCAACATATCACATTTGATATATCACTATCACAAACCTTCAGTATTGATATATTATTAATTTTTTACTTTTATGAATTTCACTCTTTTTTTTAAATGCAAACTATTTTGACATGTATATAATTTTTTACTAAAACAAGGAATAATATAAAGAACCCCAGAAATAATATTTTAATCAATTCTCTCTTTTGTAACATTCAATAAATTATTTAAAAAAGCATCTTTTCTCAAAGTCTTCTTTGTCGGGAAAACCATTGGTCATTAGTAGTGAATTTTTAATTATATTTTGATTGGTGATTTAATTATGAATTGATATAGCATTTACTATTTTACTATAAAAGAACAAATATTTGAAGGCACAAGTAGTGTAAAATTCTATATAGATATGCAGAATGCTTTTGATCAAAGTAAACAATATTTTTAAATTAACATGAAAGATATTCTAAAATTGAAAAATTATTGAAGGTAAAAATGTTGTGGATAAATTTGGTTATGGAGACAGAAATAAGAAAGGGAATAGATTTATGAAATATTTAGGGAATAAAACTGGCTATTATGTTTCTTTTTTAAGAAAAATTCTAAATGTAAATTGACATGAGATACAAACAAAATTGAATTATATTCTAACTAATAGAAAATATGCATTCATGCAAACCAAAAAAAAAAGTTATTAAGAAAGACAATATTTACAGGTAAGATTTTTTATCTTTAGAAGCAACCCAGTAAATTTAGCTAGAAATTGTTTTAAAATATTAACACACTTTGAAGATGATTCAGACTCGAATGATATTGATAACAAACTAACAGATACTTTATTAGGAATTGTTACACAGATAATTAATGAGTAGCAATTTATCAGTAAATTTTTATTGAGACAAGACAATGTAGAAAGAAAAGTAAGAAATATAGAAATATTTAAAATGATTTATTTAGAATAAATAAATATTTGAATTTCTTTAAAATAATATGGAAAAGAATTAATGGTAATATAAGAAAATACAACACTCATAAGTATAAAACAACAATAAGCAGGAAAATGGCACAATAAAAAAAAAGAATACTATTATGAATCATGAAAAAATTGTGCAAAGAACTGTATAATTATAAAGAACAAAAAATAAAGTAGTTTTTACAACTATACACTTAAATTAATATTTACAACTTTACATTGTTTCAAAATATTTCTAACTACAAGTTCTCAACATTAACTCGTATTTCGGACGATTTTGCAAACATTAGTGTTTAATAGAAATTGTGGATTTAATTAGTGGAAGAGTTCAACAGCTGCACACTCTCAAATCAAAATGCTTTAGATTCACCTATATAATTAAAAAGTAGGTTGATGATAAGAGTGGCCACACTTATCTTCATAAAGTCATAATCTTGTGTGGAGATTTGCAGAGGTCCCTCTAGTTGCAAATTTAATACTCAGGGTGCATAATATTAAGGTTATAGCCTTAAATATATATGTAATTATTACAACAACAAATGAAATTCCAAGTATTTTATATGAAGATGTGAGCTAGGTGTTTAAATCTACAAAAAATAACAAAAAGAGCTTTAGAAAATGATGAAATTATTTTAATATATTAAAAGAAATACATGAAAAAAATGGAAAAATTATTAGCAAGATTATATACCAAATGTTTAAATAATAAAGTAATAATAATATTGATATTTCAGAAATAATTTTTAAAAAGTATTACAAATAACATATTTACCTTTTGTTAGTACTGTGGCAGCTCTTTACTAAGTATTGCAGCCAACGAAAATAACATTGGGTTTAAACCATAATAAATTACATATACATATTTAAAGTAGTTATAAAATAGCTATTGAATATGATTTTCCTTTATGTTTTCAATTTTTGAAGTACAAACAGGTATTTTATAAGCATTTCTGTGGGTAATTATAGTTTTCAAACATCATAAGTCCTGAATACAGTCAATTCTGGAAGAATATTTATCAAAATTTAGCAGTTTTTATTATATTATACTTTGACATTAATAAGATTAATATTAGTAAAAAGATGTATATTAATACACTGTACAGACTTACACACACCTGCACATATACAATGCAATATACAAGGGATTCAAACTCAGGCTTTCACACAATCCTCAACTCTCCATCCCATCTCAGATTGCTGACCCACCTGATCATACACATGTTGAAAAGATAAATAATCACCTATATATGTATTTCATGCTAAACCAGCAATCATCAGTTGGTCCAGATTACTATCTCCACACATATATAGAATCAGTGCTCAGCTTTATATTAAGATATCCAATCTTCATACTTTAATGGACAGGCTTCAAACCACTCCAACCCACAACTCTTCAGCTATCCATTTCATTGAAAATCTGATGATGGAACATTCAAAACCCAAGTTAGCACCAAGGTGTATAAAAAAGATGTATAATAAGGTGATTCCATCTTTTCAAAACATTTTATAGCAGTTTTATGAAAGTAAGATAATATTTAAACACAAGTGTCTACACTGAAATTAATATAATTAGGAGGGATTTGAACTCAAACTTTCAAGCTCCCTTCAACTATCTATCTCATCTTATACAACCAATATACATGACCACATACATGTGAAATACATATATGATCTCCAGTATATATATTTTATGAGCATTCATCACTTGATCCATATTATGATCTGGATCAACTGATGAGTGCTGGTTCAGCATGAAATGTGTATTTTTTCATATGTGTTTAGCGAAGTATATAGGCTGTATAAGATGGAATGGATATCTGAAGGGAGCTTGAAAGTCTGAGTTCAAAAGTAAGCAAATAAAATAAATGGAGATTATTTAAATTATGTATAATTTGCTATGTTGTAATTCTTTTCACAAATAATTCATCAAAATTTGAAGAAATATTACAAGAGATGTTAGATAAAATCAAGAAAGTAGAAATAAAGATAAATTTTTAAAAAATTACAAATAATATTTAATGGATTTTCAAAAAGAATAAACTGTGATAGTTGTGAATTTAAAAAATTTAACAAATATGAACTGTTTGGTTACACTATTAATAAATATGGAAACATAATAAATGAAATAGTTGCCAAATTCTAGGCATTTTAAATATAATAGTTTTCATCAAGTAATTATAATGTTATCATTAGAACCTACAGGTATATATGCCTTTTTTCCAGTTTTGTCTATCTCTTATAAGAATATTATTACATAAAGCGTTTTCTTTTTGCCTATGTTTTTCCATAATACAAAAATTAGATATTTTTAGTTTTCAGTCACTATTCAGTTTTCATATATAAAAAAATTTTAACTTTCTATCTATACTTTTCTTATAAAATTTCTTTCTAATTCACTTTTTGTTCAAATTTTTGTTGGAACTTTTTGCGTACTACCAATTCTTAATTTTTTTTTTGGAGCTGGTTATTTCAAATGTCAAAGTTTTTTTTTCCAATAAATTATTTTGTCATTACCGATATTATATAAATATACAATAATTTTATAAATATGTATAAACCCAGCACCTAACTTTATTCATAAGAATGTCTTTGCTTTTTAAATCTTTATTTAAACAGGCCAAACTGTCTACACAGTAGTGCCACTCAGGGCAAGCCAAAGTAATCAATGGATGCCAGAAGGCTTGTGCATAAAATTCCCATCTAATGTCTACTCATCCAATATCCCCAGACTAGTTTCTGGCTTGTGGCCTTTGTCAGTGATGAGCTTTGGATCTGAAAGCACTGCACCTAGATCTTAGAATCGAATGCAACCCTCCAAAAGCCACCTTTTATCTCTACTTAACTACAAAACTATGAGAACAAAATTGAAAACATAATATTTTCAATCTAAGCTTAATAGCTTATATAGTCATATGGATCTGAACCTTCAGTACCCATACATTTTGGTGTCTTTGGATCTTTAGCAACCATAGCCAACACTATCCTATTAGGCAGGATTGGTGTTAAACCACTAAACATCACATTATCAATATTTCTTATGCTAGCACATAACTGTTATTAAAACAAAACAAAACTCTCCACACAGTAGTGCCACTCGGTGCCAACCAGAGTAATCAATGGATGCCAGAAGGCTTGTGCATAAAATCCCCATCTAGTGCCTACTCATCCAATATCCCAGACTAGTTTCTTGCTTGTGGCCTTCGTCAGTGAGGTGCTTTGGATCTGAGAGCACTGCACCTAGATCTTAGGATCTAATGCAACTCTCCAGCAGCCACCTTTTATCTCTACTTAACTTACAAAACTATGAGAACAAAATTGAAAACATAATATTTTCAATCTAAGCTCAATAGCTTATATGGTCATATGGGTCTGAACCCAGTTCAGTACCCATACATTTTGGTGTTTTTGGCTCTTTAATAACCATAGCCACCACTATCCTATTAGGCAGGATCAGTGTTAAACCACTAAACATCACAAAATCACTATTTCTTATGCTAGCACATAACTGTTATTAAAGCAGGCAAAACTCTCCACACTGTAGTGCCAATCAGAGTAATCAGTGGATGCCAGAAGGCTTGTAGCTTTCATCAGTGAGGAGCTTTGGAGGGTTGCATGAAATCCTAAGATCTAGATGTAAGATCCAAAGTTCCTAACAATGATTTTGTATTGCTTTGGATATTATAGCTTCTTTCTGTGCAAAATTTGCATGACATAATTTTTGTAGCGGCCTAATCACTCTTTGTGGCTCTTATTCATTATCATTTTTCTCTCCTCTTTTAACTTGATACTTTATGGAAGGGGGAATATCCTCCTTTTTACTATTACAATTTACTAATTTGTTTAATATTTTTTCATTATAGTTGCCTTACATAATTCAGATCAGTACTCTATTACTTTAAACTTTCATTTATGTTAGTGAGCAGTGTTCATATTTATTCTTTATTGTTTTTATTTTCAATGCCATTTTCTTTCATGCTTTTTTATCACATTGATATTCTTTTCTAAATTATATTCACCAAAATTTTTTTTGGATTTCGTATTGAACTTCCAACTATTTTTATTCATCTCTTATGATTGCTATATTTGTCTCATTGTATTTTGTTTTATGTTGATGTTTTGTAAATTTTAAACTATTTCTTGTTGGGCATTTACTTTTTTTTTTGTCACTTTTAATGCCTTTTAAACAATATAATACTTTCTCCTCTTTTCATTCTTTAATATAACTTCAATAGCAGCCTCTTTCAAAGACATAAATTGAGATTTTTGACTCATGAATCTAACTGGATTTTTTTGTTCATATTCTAAATTTTTAAGTATTGATTAATATTTTTCTAATATTTCTACCTCTTCTATCTTGATAAGATATTTTCAGCCTATATTATGAATCTATATCAGGCTTCTAATATTGTCTCTATATATATAAAACAAAATAAATGTCCGCTAATATCAATAATACAATAACGAAACTTAAATATACTCCAAACAACGGTAAACAATTTATAATACAATATAAATAAAAACTCATAAAGAAAATGAAACTCATAAAGAAAATGATTATGAATATAATCGAAAATATTTCTTTATGAGTTTTTATTGAGTTTTTATTTATATTGTATTATAAATTGTTTACCGTTGTTTGGAGTATATTTAAGTTTCGTTATATATATAATAATAGTCAGGGCAGATGGACACTTACCCTATCTGCTGTACAGGGTGCCACTAGGCTATTTGAAACTAGAAAATTTATAATGTAGGCAGATACACCTTGGGAAAGATCCAACTTTTATAAACCGTTAGCCCTAGATACTAGCTCAAGGAGTAGCTGAGATAATAATCTAAATTCTTAAAGATATATTTTTAATAAAGAACAAAAAAATAATAATAATCAAATAAGCCACTGCCAGTAATAATCACAAAAACATTTAACTATGCACATATAACTTTGAGGAATAAGTTAATACTGCTTTAGATTTTATTACTAATTTTAAATTTAAATTGTTATTTTAGTAAGTTTGCACAGATGGACAGTTTATATAATTATACTTTAGAATGTTGAGTATAGATAGGCTACATAGTCTACGCAATTAAAAACTTTTCAAAAACATTCAACTTCAGGCTAAAAGTTCACAACTAAACCAACACTTGCTTCCTGATATGCAGATGCAACCAATGCAATATGAAGATGTTAGCATAAAATCATACTGACAGGAATGTGCATCTGCAGCATTGTATTTAAAAGAAATGATCCTCAATCAGTACAGAAATGTGTGTCTGTCTGGTGAAGGAATCATATATATATATATAATAATAATAATTCAAACAAATATATTTAACACAGTATTCAAAATTAAATAATATATTCTTTACCAGAAGTACTTTCAATTGTTTCACTGACAATCTTTATCAACTGTTAATACAAACGTACAAAAAATAAAAACTTGCATTACCCATCATTCAATCTATTCAAATTTCCCACAATTCTGATGGGTAATGCAAGTTTTTATTTTTTGTACGTTTGTATTAACAGTTGATAAAGATTGTCAGTGAAACAATTGATAAGTACTTCTGGTAAAGAATATATTATTTAATTTTGAATACTGTGTTAAATATATTTGTTTGAATTATTGGTAATCCTGACTTTTAGCGTCCCGAACAATTCGCCCTCTATTTTTAAAAAAATGAACTAACTACTTTTTCACACCTAAAAAAAAAAGTGTATGTAACTATATCCAAGTGTAAATGCTAATAAAAAAAGATTAAAAAAAATACTTACATTTACATGCGTATTTTTCACGTATAGCGGTCTTTGCTGTATATAGAACTGTAAATAAATGACGTATATTAACTGTAAATGTTTTTCCGTAAAGAAGAATAAATAACAAGAAAAGAAACTTTCATTTTTAGGAGTAATTGGAAGCCACACAAGCGAGGAAATGCACGAAAAGGTCGTCGCGTGCGTGCAGATTTCTGAAAGAAAATTCCTGCAGGTAGGATGAGAACAAAGGTGTGCTCATCCCAAATTGGTATTTTAGCTTATGCTTTGCGACAGAGTGGACATAGGCAGAATTCCACGCGGTCAAGCAAAAGTAGTTCAGAATTTGTCACGTGTCAAAAAACCAATTCACATTTAGGATCTGGGTGTCGAACTCTGTCATTCTATATATGTAATTTCAGAGTATATGTAACTATAAATTTATTTTTACACGAACATCAATAAATCAAATGGATGTAATTGCAGAGTATATGTAACTATAAATGTCTTTTTTACATGAAGATGAATAAATAAAATGGATGTAACAAAACTTAATTTTTTAGGCTCTATTTAGTCTCACGCAAAGTTGCTATAAAAATTATGAACTACTGTACTTTGGTCATTTGTGATACGTGACAAATTCTGAACTACTTTTGCTTGACCGCGTGGAATTCTGTCGTTATAAAAAATGGACGGATCCTAAATATGAGTTTGTTTTTTTTGTTATTGAGTGTTCTTTATGTAAAAACATTTAGAGTTAATATACGTCATTTGTTTACAGTTCTACATGCAGCAAAGACCGCTATAAGTGAAAAATACGCATGTAAATGTAAGTATTTTTTTTAACATTTTTTTTATTAGCATTTACACTTGGATATAGTTACATACACTTTTTTTTTTAGGTGTGAAAAAGTAGTTAGTTCATTTTTTTAAAAATAGAGGGCGAATTGTTCGGGACGCTAAAAGTCAGGATTACCGAATTATTATTATATAATTTAAAAATACAGACATTTAATGGTTGTAGTTATATATATATAACATTTAAAAAAATGCTTCATATGGAGGGAGAGTGGTCCTTGCTGTCTTATGGTCCCATCTATAGAGCAAAAGGGATCAATGGCATGGAAAATACATCCATGTCCACTGCCATGCTATGGCTACACCTCTGGGCCATGCGTTCATTTGGGCACAGTATTCTGTATGCTAACCTGCTTCACCTTACATTGATATAAACACCTATACATCCCTCTACCAGCATTGATTCAACTATGAAACAGTTTGAAATTAACTACCTTTAAACTAACATAAACTTTAACAAATCTATGCACCCATCTACACCCAACTTAAATTTAATACATTTTAATAATTTAGTTAATAAATACAAAAATAAATAAAAAAGAAAAATGGAAATGATTGATTAGTAAACTTAATACATAAATATTGTAACGTTTTTTATGCTTTGGTAGGTCTCTTTTATACACTAAAAAGTGAAAGTTAAGCTATGGTGAAGGAAAAAATATTGTTCATATTTCAAAAGAATAGCTATATTTACTGTTAGAATTTAGGAATAGAATTAGCTTAGGGTGGTGTTTGTGTTAGAATTAATGGTTAAGATTACAGCTAAGGTTATAGATAGAATTAGGTTAAAAGATAAGACTGGTTTAGGCTTAAAATTAAGGTTAGGGTAAATAATAAGATTAGGGTTAGGTTTACAATGTCATTTAAGGGATAATGTTAAAATTGAGTTTTAGGATTGTATGAATAGGATAAAAGTTAGAGATAATATGTGTTAAGGTTAGTACAAGGGGTTAGTGTTATAGTGATTGTTAGGTTTTCAGATAGAAGATAAAGTGAATCAGGATTCTGATACAGTTTGAAGTAAGTTTTAAAGATAAGACCAGAATTAGGGTTAAGATTGTGTTTGGGGATAGATTTGGTGTTAGTTTTATGTTTAAGATTAGAATTAGGGCTATGTTTGATGTTAGCATTAAACCTAAATTTAAAGTTATTGTTAGTGGTATATTTAGGATAGAATTAAATTCACATTAAAGAATTAGTGATAAAATTAGAAGTTTGAGTTAGAGGTGGGGCTAGAGTTAAGGTTAAACTTAGGCTTATGATTAAAATTAAGGTTAAGATTAAGGTTTGGATCTGTGTTATGTTTAGAATTGGGTTGGAGTTAGTGCTAAGATTAACTTTAAATTTAATGTTTGTGTTAAGGTTAGGATAAGATTTGACTTAGTATTAGGATAAGTGTTAGAATTAGTGCTAGGATTAAAGGTAAAATAAGTTTATAGTTGGACTTATGTTAGGCTTAGTGTTAAGGCTAAGGTTATAATTATGAATAAGGTTAGGTTTAGAATTAGATGGATAGGTTAGGATTAAACTTAGAGTTAAGAATTAGAATTATAGTTAAGATTTCAATAAGGGTTAAGTTTAGATTGCTATTGGTGAAATTGGGTAGGAATTAAACTTAATGTTAGTTATTGTAGTAGGTTTAAGGTTAGAGTTATTGATAGAATTAGTTTCATGGTTGAACATTGTATTTAGGATTAAATCTAGAGTCAGGAATTACAGGGATGAGGAATTATGGTTATGATTAATAATTAAAATTGGGTTAAAAGATTACAATTAGGGATTTTTGTTAGTATTAACATTATGGTTAGAGCTAGCATTAACATTAAAGTTAGGATTAGAGTTGGAATTGAGAAAATGTCTGAGATAGTGTGAGAATTGAGATTGAAATGAGGTTTAGACTTATCTTTAGGTTTGTAATTTGATGTTAAGGTTAGAGTTGATGATAGACTTAACATTATAAATAGAACTAGGATTTGGAGTTAGGGTTAGGGTAAAGGTTGGCGGTTGTGACTAGTAATTAGCATAGTGTTTGAGTCAGTTATAAATAGAGACAAGATTTATGGTTAGACTTAGAGCTATAGTTCTATTAATGTTAGTGTTATAGCTAGAATTAGAGCTAATATTAGGTTTAGGATTAGAGTTAAATGTCATAATTTGGGCTAGAGTTTTAATTGGATTTTAATTTATGATTAGGATTACAGTTATATCAGGGTTAAAATTAGGGTTAGTGTTAAAAATTTGATTATGGTTAGGTTCAAGTTTGAGTGAATTTTAAAAATTAATTTTAAGTTTAATAAAATCTTTGTGCTATGGTTAGAGTTAGGGTCAAAGTTATGATTTGGATTAACTGTGGGGCAAATAGTTATAATTAGGATTGTATTAAATTTAAGATTAGGGTTAATGATAAGTTCTAAGAGTTTGAATTAAGTTTAAAATAAAAATTAGGATCAAATTTAGGGTTATTGTTAGAATTGGGATTCAAGTTAGAGTTAAGACAAGTTACAAATGTAGTTATTTAGAGTTAGAATAAAGTTAGAATCAAATGGTAGAATTAAGAATAGAATAGTGCTAGGATTACAGTTAAATATTGAGATTAGGATTAGGAATTAGAGGTAAGAATTACTATTAGCATTAAGTATTAGTTTTAGGATTAATATTAGATTCAAATTTGTGTTGAAGATGAGGTTAGTGTTGGGTTTAAAGTTAGAGTTCAGTTTAAACTTAAAATTAGATTAACAGTTAGGTTAGAATAGTGGTTAGGCTAAATTTAGTTCTACTGTTAAAATATGGATTTGATTAAATGTTAGGATTAACTTTAGGATTAGAACTAATGTTAGATTAAAGTTAAATTTAGGATTAAAATGGTGTTATGATTAAATTACAGTTAGAAATAAGGTAATGCTTAAATTTAGAAATAGGGTTAGATTATAATTAGGCTTAAAGTTAGGGTTAACATTATGGTCAAAGTTTCAGTTAGGATTAGTGTTAGATTTAGAATAGGTGTTCATGTTAAAGTTAGTACTAAATTTAAGATTAGTGTTAAAGTTTGGACTAGGGTTAGAGAAAGATATACAGTTATGATTACATTTAGAATTAAGTAAAGATTGAACTTGGTTTTGAGATTGGAAATAGGATTAAGATTAAAATTACAGTTAGCAGATCCTTTATGGTGTATATTATACTTAAAGTTAGAATAAGAGAGATTTGAAATTAGAATTATGGTAAGAGTTATGATTGGAATTAAAGTTAGGGGTCATCTTAGTATTAAAATTAGGACTAAGATATGTTTAGACATGCATTTAAGTTAGAAGTTAGGTTTGAATTAGAATAAGTGTTAGGCTTAGGTTTGTTGTAGATTTTAAAGTTAGAAATGGGGTTAGGTCATAGGTTGGCATTATAACGAGTTAGATTCAATGTTATGTTTAGAGTTAGGGCTACAGTAAGGGTTGAGCCTAAGTTAGGATTAGGATAAAAGATAGAGTTCTAAGTTAGGCTTAGGATTAAGAGTAGAATTAGGGTTAAAATTAAGATTCAGGTTAGAGTTTGAGTTATGGTTAATGTTAGAGTTGGGATTCGTGTTAGAGATAATGTTAAAGATATGATTAAGATTAAGGGTCAGTGTTAAAATTAAGAAGTAATAAAACTAGGATTAATATTAAAACTGGTGTTGGAATTGAGATTATAGTTGGATTTAAAATTATTTTAAAATTTGGAATAAAGTCAACTTTAGAGTTAGTGTAGGATAAGGCTAAAATCGTTACAGTTAGCATAAGAGTTAGGATTATATTTAGATTTTAAATTAAAATGAGGATTAAGTTAAATTTACAGATTAGAATGAATTATGGTTAATGTTTAGATTAAAATAAAAGTTAGCATTATTTTAGGGATATGGTTTAGATTAGTTTAAGGTTAAATAGGATTTACTTCAGAGTAATATGTAGAGTTTAACTTTGAGGTTTGCTTTGGGTTAAAGTTATAGATTAGGGTGAAGGTTTATGCTAAATTTAAATTAACATTATGACCAGTAAGTATTAGAATTAGGATTCAGTTTATATCAGAGTTTAGTTTGGTTAAGGTTAGATTTAGTAATAGGGTTAGAATTTTATTGCTAGTTTCAATGGTAGTAGTATGGTTTAGTTTGGGCATGTGGATTGGGTTTCAGTTAGAGATCAACTTAGTTAATATTCTGGTTAGGACTAGGCTAGATTATTATTGAAGTGAGATTATGATTAGAAATAGGGTTAACATAACTATTAAAGTTTGAATTAGAGCTAGAATTAGGGTATAATGTTAGTGCTAATATTATTTTAAGTTTAGCATTAAATTAAAATTTTGGTGGAATCAACATCAAAGTTACATTAAGTTAAATTTAGAATGGGTTTAAAGTATTATCAGAATATATTTAGTTTAGAATTACTGTTATATAAGGGTTAGGATTAAAATTGAGGATTGCTCTAGTATTAAGGTTATGACTAGAGATTAAATAAATATAATGGTCAAGTGTTAATAATACGGTTATTTTAGAATAGTTTAGGATTGGAAAAATTGTGTTTAAAATTTTGTTGCATATAGAGTTAATTAAGAGTAGATTTAAAATAATATTTATGGTAATGTTAGTTTATTGATAGGGTTAATATATGGTTAGCACTAGCAGTTACGGTTAAATTAGAGATACAGGCAATGGTAAATTGAGGAAATAAGGTTAGGGTGT
Organism: Epiperipatus broadwayi; assembly: GCA_028023455.1. Classification (NCBI taxonomy): domain Eukaryota; kingdom Metazoa; phylum Onychophora; class Udeonychophora; order Euonychophora; family Peripatidae; genus Epiperipatus; species Epiperipatus broadwayi. The sequence goes on from JAQFVV010006337.1 coordinate 2,871,123, forward strand.
GGAATAGAATTATGATCAGCTTAGATATAGCTTTAGATTAGAAATAGGTTACATTTATAGTTAGGTTAAAGTTAGTTTTATGGTTGGTGTAATGGTTTTGCTTAGAGTTAAAATTAAGAAAGAATTTAGAATTAGATATAGACTTAGGATTAGTATTAAAATTAGGATTTAGATAGAACTAACATTAGAATTAGGTTAGATATAACATCAGGGATAAAATTTTGAATTAAAATTAGGATTAGGTAAAAGTTGGAACTTAACATTACTTTTAGCATTAAGGTTAGAATTAAAGTTGGGAATTAAAATTGAATTATGGTTAAGATTAGAGATTAGTGTTAATGAAAGTAATAATAATCAAGTTAGATTAGAATAAGGTTTGATGTTGGACTTAAATTAGGAATATGGTTATAATAGTGTTAGAATTAGGTTACAATTGGTGTTTGTCTTAAAATTAGCATTAGGATTGTAATTGAAAATAACGAAATGTTTAGGGCAAAATTAGACTACTCTTAGAGTCAAATTTAGATAAGGATTAGGTCACAGTTAGGATTAAGGTTCTACTTAGAGATAAAATTAGGGGCAGTGGCTAGCAATATAATTAGAGATAGCATTAAAATTAGTGTTGAAGTTCGTGTTTTTGTCAAAATAAGATAAGGTTATATGTTAATTTTACAATTAGAGTTAATTTTAGGACTAAAATTAATATTAATAGTATGGAAAATATACACAGATGGTGCTTGTTTTGCTAAGTTTTTTTTTTGTTTTAGCTCCTTAAATAAGCTTTTTTTGTTGGAGAACTTTGGAGTTTTACAGTTGAGTTTTTTTTGGGGAGTTGAATTGGCTACTTTCTGATTAGTTCTAAAGTGAGCTAATTAAATATTTTTTTATTATGGGTTAGTAGTACTGACAATCTGCCATTTTGAAAGATTCTTTACTTTCACTATCAAATAATAGCAAACTATCAACATTATTTGATAGTGAAAGTAAAGAATCTTTCAAAATGGCAGATGTTAGTGCTACTAACCCATAATTCACTATCAAATAATAGCAAAGTATCAACATTAATTCTTCAAAGTTATGGCATCAATTATTGACAACACTAACACTTACTGGCAAGTTTGCAAATACATGCTTGCAAACATTACTGAATTAACTTCTGAGCTTGATTTATCTATCAAATTATAATCAGGAAACTAAAATTTTGCTACTTGGAAGCCAAACATATTGACTTCATCATAAAATTTAATTTGAAAGCCTTGCCAACAAATCATTTTTTGGTAAATCATAGAAATTTCTCAAAAATAGAACCACTATGTAGCTTATGTAAAGTGGCAGATGAAACTATTGAACATATTTTTACTGCTTGCCTATTATTGAGTTCTGTTAGACAAAATATTGTAACAAGAGTATTGCCAGCTAACATGAAGATTCTAAGAATAAGAGATGCTATAAAGAGTAGTATCTTTGCTGCAATTAGAATGGGGATGTTCCTGCTTCATGCCGTGTGGTTAATGAGGAATTATTTTGTTTTTAAATGAGAAAATAAAGAACCATGGGAGATGTATAAAAAATTTATTCGAAGGACTATGTTTAGGGATTGCTTATTAATGCTGGAAAAGCTCTTCAGGAACACTTGGGAGCAACTTAGACCACTGGATGAAGAGCCTATCCTCAGGCATGCTAATTAAAAATTAATTCAAGATTAAAAAACGGATCAGTTAGATGGAGAATGACAAAGGATCACTGACAATTAAGATATGGACTGCACAATGATCACTGGCTAAGTCACTAAATGAAGAGCCAGTTGTTCTAATATAAAACTAGTACACAATAATTAGAGACTAAGTTTGAACGATGAGCTTCTTGCTCTTATCATGAAATTAATTTGTCATAGTAATAACTAATGTATCAAATGGGTATATTTTTTAATTTGGAAAATTATTTACTAATGATTGTCATAATATGTGTAACAAATCCAAACAAATGTATACCAACAAAATTTATATTGTAATTATACGTGTATTTTCCTTAATAATAAAAAAGTATCAACATTATTATCACATTTTCTAGACGAACAAATCAAGCATTGTACCAATTCTTCATTCCAATATTCCTGTTGTTAAGAAGTCACCAGTTACTAGTAAGAAAACTCTATTTTCTAATATATATGCAAGTAATATTCATAAGGTGAAAGATTTACAGCCTTGAATGTTAGTAATGCTAGTGCTATTAGTTCAAATAATTCAACTAAATTTGACACCAGCTTTTAAAACTTATTTACTAACAATAATTACCTATCCAATATATTGGAAAATAACATTTCTATGTAACCATAGTTTTTTGGGAGTGTGCATGTACATTTACTTGACAAATTGTTTGTCTTCTTAATTAATTGTTCCTCTGTTTTCTTTGTGTAGTTTATGTATTTGAAGATCATCAATATTAATGGTTGTTTGATCTCTCAATTTTTTTTTTCATATTACTTTCTTCTCTGAGACTAAACTTTATGCACATTCTGATATCAATCTTGATAGATATCTTAATTTCAGGGCCAGGGTAAGGTGATAAACAAGGTAAGCAAGTATGAGGATACTGATACAAGATGGCATGGAAATGTGCAGAATTAAGAATACATTTTTGTTCTATTAGGAATATTAATTATTGTGACTTAATTCATTATTTCTACATAATAGGGAAATGAATATATTAAAGTAAACAATTATTTTTTGAAATATGATTTGTAAATTATAATTTTCTATGGTTTGTTTTTCTCTTATGATATTTTTAGGTATGTCTTTGTGTGTTGGGTTTACACAATGCATATTTCAAATCACATTGCTATGTGATGCAAAAATGGAGCAGTCTGTTTTACTATTAATATCTATGTCATATATATTTATATATTGTGATGGTTTTTTGATATTTGTAAAATAATAATAATAAATATAACTTCAAGTTTTTTATTGATTTATTATAAAAATATCTTAAATTTATTGCATCGAACATAATTTTAAAAACATTCCAAGATGTCTGCCCATAGTTTTATAGTGTTTGAAATTCTTGCAGAAATTTTAGTTTAATTTTAAAAACATACAGATGTAAAAAAAAAAAAAACAATAACAATGCACTAGTAAAATGCATAATATTCTATATATGTAGATAAATTAGTTAAAATAGAATCAGTTAAAACAATATTTTATTAATGTACACATAATGCTAAAGCTAAATAGTGACAAACTTTTAATGTAATAATTAAATGTGTCACTGTGTGTATAAATGCTTGTGTTTCTTTGATATATTTAAATATAAAATAGTATCATATATAATAACACAGCAAAGGTACATCCACTTTTTGTTTTAAAATATATATGTTCTACAATAATATCAACAAATAAAAAATCCTTCTCCTTTTTTCTTTTCAAAAACTTTATTTTTTATCTCAATACTGAACATATATATACATTTATATACAAAACTCCAACGTTTCAACTGTTTTATCTCATACAGTCATTTTCAAGGATCTGCAACAATATTAAATACACATCAACAAATAAACTTCAATTACATAAAAACTTTCTCTTACATTAACATAATAACAAACATATTAAGCATATAGAAATATATTTTACTTACATCTTTCTCCCACTGCTATATTTTATTACTCTTTTTTTATTTACATTATTTAATTACAAATATATCTTAAAATCATCCAAGAAACTTTCTATACAAATTTAAATACCAACTCTAATTTCCAAAAACTCCCCCTTTCTTTAAATTTTATCTAAAATCCATCTTAAAACTACATTCCTAAACTATATATTTAAATGAATATAAAACAAATTTAAACATCCCCCCTCTCTCTTTTGTACAAAAAAACTTCTAACAATTTACCTAAACCTATTAAGCATTTATTTTAATTATACAGTAATTTATATTCCTTATCTACTCCATTAATTCTATTTAGAGTAGGATTATATTTTTTTATATAAAAAAATTCTTTAACCATCCTTTCCCTGTAATTTTTAACGCTTTCTAACATTTTAATACTAAATTCTTTATGACCATTTTAAAATATTTAGGTGAAGTTATTTTAAATCTGTAATACAGTTTTAAAATTAATTGAATTACTCTATAAACATTTAAGTAAGAAATGACTAAAACTAGCAAATTTTATTTCTTAAAAAATCACTAATTATCCTCTTCACATTTTTAAAAAGGAAAAAAGCATGTGAATTACTTAAAGTTTATCATATTAATTGATTGATTCAAAAAATAAAATTTCATCATCATTTATTGTTCTAACAAGAATTAGTCTTCTTACTTTTTTGTGATTTCATAATTAAAGTGCCTAAGATTTTCAATCAATTTTCTTCCAAAAAACATTCTAAAAGATTTTACTGGGATATAAATAATTGAAACTCTTAAAGACTTTAAATGAACTTTAGATCATAAAAAATATTTGTTTTTACTTATTATATACAGACTATATAATGTAGTTGCTTTAAAGTTTTTAAACAGGAAATTCTGGAATAAATTAAGAGATTCTACTGGTAATAGAAATTCACTTATAGATAATTATTATTTCAATATTGATGACTTGGTATGTGTGCAATTTGTTTTGGAGAGAGATTGTTAATTAATGTTAATGTAGGTATATTAAAGACTGTATGATGAATATTTATGTAATGAATTACTTTTGTCAACTATAAATAAATTCTATAAAACTTATTTTAAACGAATTTAAAAGAATGTTTCAATCTACAAATTTATTTAAGCCTCAATGATAATAATAAAGGCATAAATGAAGAGGAATGGTGTGAAGAACTATGTCTGTTTATAAATTTATTTTCAAGTGAATTGTCTCCATTTAAAAATTCGCTTGATGTTCTAAGTTATATTAATAAAAATGATTTGACTGTTTCATTCCCAAATTTGAACATATAATTAAGAATATTATTAATTCTTCCTACCAAATATAGCCAGTGGAGTGAGATCATTTTCAAAGTAAAAATTATAAAAAATGATTTACATTCAACAGTGACACAAGATTAGTTGGAAAATTTGTCAATGATAGCTACAGAAAATGACAAATATAATATTCTAAATGCTGGTGATATTGTATCTAAATTAGAACTATGTAAAAATAAGGAGAATTTAAATGCATACTATCAGGCTCCTTTTAGTTATCCACTCCACTTTATATAACCAATACACATGCAACATATAAGTGAAAAACATAAATGATCTCCAATATACATATTTCATGCTGAACTAGAATTAATTGGTTAGTCCAGATCATCATCCCCCATACATATATACAATCAGTGCTCAGTTTATATTAAGATAACAAATCTTCAAATTTCAATGGAAATGTTTCAATCTTTTCCAATCTCCAATTCTTGGATTGGTTATATAATATGGAGTGAATAACTAAAGGGTGCTTGAAAGTCTGTATTCAAATCCCTTTTAATTGCATCTAAAGTTCAGTGTATGGATATGACAACAATATTGGCATCAACAAGGACTTTGAGCATTCCATCAGACAGAGCTGAAGAATTGGAGGGTGGAGAAGATTAAAGCCTGTCCATTAAAGTTTGAATGTTTGCTATCTTAATATAAACTGAGCACTGATTGTATATGTGTGTTGGAGATGATGATCTGGACCAACTGATGAGTGCTGGTTCAGCATAAAATATGTATATTGCAGTTTATTTATATTTTTACATATATGTGGTCATGGGTATCAGTTATATAAAATGGAGTGGATGGCTGAATGGAACTTGAAAGTCTTTGTTCAAATCTCCTCTTATTATATCTAAAGTTCAGTATATATAATATACTTGAATTTAAATTATATAATAGTAGTTTTTTTTCGTTATCTTTAACAAAACATTAAAACTTTTTTTGAAGAGGAGTGGGGTGCCAATCACTGTTTTGCATAAAGACACTGATGACCCTTCCTTCAGCCCTGCTTTAGAGGTTTGGATTTTTACAGTTTTTCATTTCCAATACTTCATCTGCAGGGGTAGATATTTAAATTAATCATAAAGCATTATTTAATTTTTTTAAAGTCCTTTACTTTGAATAAAACATGGTTGTCATTACCTTTTATCATGATATCTTTACAGTAAACATTTTTTTTTATTTATATAACAGACCCACTCTTATACATCAATTTATATGCCACATTAATCTTATACTTTCATCCTACTCTTCTTTTTGGTGACTTTAATATGCCTAATACTGATTTTGTAGTTAAATACCTTCAACTTATTAATTACAAACTGATGAGTGATGAAGGCTTTTCCCCCACTATTGGCTTCTTTTATACATTAAAACATTCAACGAGACCTTTTATTTTATTTATTTGATCTGCACTTTATAGTTAATCCATTTTTGGAAACAGTTGTGTTTTCTGATCACTTTCACCCTCTCCAATCAATTTGATGTTAATCTTTATACACAACCAGCTCTTTACTATAATGACACATTAATGGTATTGCCTGAAGCTACATCTCCAAATGCAATAGTCTCTGAAATTTATATTTATTTTAAAAAGATTGATACTCTCTTTCTCTCTCTATATATATATAATAATTCAAACAAATATATTTAACACAGTATTCAAAATTAAATAATATATTCTTTACCAGAAGTACTTTCAATTGTTTCACTGACAATCTTTATCAACTGTTAATACAAACGTACAAAAAATAAAAACTTGCATTACCCATCATTCAATCTATTCAAATTTCCCATTTCAAATTTGAATAGATTGAATGATGGGTAATGCAAGTTTTTATTTTTTGTACGTTTGTATTAACAGTTGATAAAGATTGTCAGTGAAACAATTGAAAGTACTTCTGGTAAAGAATATATTATTTAATTTTGAATACTGTGTTAAATATATTTGTTTGAATTATTATTATATAATTTAAAAATACAGACATTTAATGGTTGTAGTTATTTATATATATATATACCTATTAATAGCTTGGTTTTCTTTTATCTATATCCAATCAGTCATTAGAGATTATACAAGTAAAAACAAGTCAGTATTTAAGGAAATTAAAGCTATTAATTTGAAATCAAAGGCTGGTTTCTTGTGACTCTGCTTTTGCTCCTTTGCTTATGTTCTTTAAGCAGCAATGTAAACATACACAATCTATTTTGGCTGAATATCTTTCCATTCAAAAATGTAAAATCTACTTGGCTCAACCTCACAACTTGTCAAAATAATACATTTTCTGGTCTCTTTCTTATAAAAGTAAAAAGCCTTTCTCTTCTTCCACTTTTGTAAATTAGAGACTTCTGACCAAAGCTTAACATGTTGCTTTCTATTTTCTTTTATTTTAGAGCTAAGTTGCAAACCTTCAGCTGTCCTGAATTTTCACATTTTGCTTTTGGTGAGAGTCATGAATATCATTATATTACTCAGTCTGATATTATGCTTTAGCTGAAATCTTTACCAATAGCATTCTCTCTGGTCCTTGAAATTCCTAAATACCTTCTTTTGCATATTAGTTATTTCATGATATCAGTTAGCATGCACTAACATACTTTTTTTTTAAAAAAATGTATCATATTAATGGGTTGTATTTATTTTCTTTAGTTCTGGTTCTCAAGGAAAATACTCTTTCTTCCACTTTTAATGAACATTGTCGTATTTCTATGTCATCTTTATTTATCAAAATTATTGAATTGATAATTGAGGATAAAATATAGCCTGCTATTCTACCTGCCATTTTAGACTATCAATTTGCTAAAAAGAGTGCTTCAAACTCTGGTTCTATGACTCTGTTCAACAATGTATTTTCCAAGTAAGAGCCACTAGAATAGATAGTTCCATAATAGTACAACTAAATATTTCATCAGCTTCTGATTCCCACGTGATTAGCATTTCTTATGCTTTCTCATAACAGCTAGAAACTAATCTGAGAATATTGGATAAATAGGCAATAGATAGAGATTTTATGCACAAGCCTTCTGTCATTTTACTCTGGCTTGCACTGAGTGGCAGTACTGTATGGAGAGTTTTGCTTGTTTAAATAGCTTTTGATTCTGTTCCTATCAACACTCTTATTGAACTTTTACAATCACGTAACATTTTTGATCCCCTTCACTACATTTTAGCTAACCTAATGAATAGAGACAAATTTATCACTCTTAATGGCACAGTAATACCAGGGTTTAGCACCATAAATCTATTACATAAGAGTCATCTTTGAATACTTTGTTTTTTATTACTTATATAAATTCCCCGTTTCTGGAAATAGAGAAAAAACTGCCTAGTATATATATTCAGCTGATTAATAATGCAATCAATCATATATCATTCATTGGTGATCTTATCATTTTCTTTCCTCCTGTAAAGTTTCTTTCTTCACTTATTTTTATGCTGGAACATTGTACAACACACTATAAACTTTAGTGTAACCTTAATAAGTCATACACATATCAGCATACTCTCTGCTAATAGTGTTTCCTCTCTTTTCACTGCTCCTTCTTATAACATTTTTCAATTTCACATTTATAAGTCAATAAATGCCATGAGAACATCTATTCAGAACTATTCTCACATCTGTTCAAGACATAACTAACTCCTTATCTAAGATGTATCTTTCTCTTCAAGCAAAAATCTCTCTTATCAACATCTTGGATTTTTCCAAAAAATTATTTACTATACATTAATTTTTTTTCTATATTAATACTTTCAAGAAGAGGATTAATTCACTTTGACCCAAACTAATTTAGAATTTAAAATGTGTTATAATTAGTATTGGTACCTTAGAAACGTATGACAATGGACTTTTCCCTCCACTCAATTTCTACCTTTTATTTTCAGAGATTATTTAATATTGTTTTTTAATTTGTCTCTGCTTATCCTTATACTATAAAATTGTTTTAGTCATCCTATTGATATGTCTTCATCCAGTAAAGTTAATTTCTATTCAATCCATAATCAAAGCCACTGCTGTTTATATTCATCATCCATTTAAAAGGCCTACAATATAACACATAGTGCTAATCAACTTTAACCATCTCTATCTATCTTTACTATCTCAAGCAGATTATCAAAAAATTCAAATTTCTAGTATCTACAACTAAAATACCAAGATTCTCTTATTAAAATAAATGGAAAATCTTATTCACTAATCATTTTTATTACAGATAATAATGCATGTTAACATTGACCTCTTTATTTTCTTTGACATAAGTCTGAAAAAACAATTCATCATCTTCTGCTAATATCCTGCTTTTCTTATCTACAGAAATGTCATTGAGCCAATAACTAAATTGTGCACTCTTTATTGCTACTCTCTTTTATGGAATAAAACAAGACCTTTCTCTTCAATTAGGCTTACAAATTTCTTTATGTTTTTTTTTTTGTGGTTCCCAAGATGCCATTTTTTCTTCTACTCTACATCTTGGAAATTGTAATCACTATTTTATAATAAAATTTCAAAACTTAAAAAAAGAGAAATAGTGTGTTTGCTACTCTAGACATGATTTACACTACATAAAGTCTGGTTTCTCTTAACATGTCTTTATAAGTAGTGGGTATTTACCTATTGTTTATTTTCTTTACATTATTTTATTTCTCTGTTCTTTTATGACATATTTTATAATACCTAGTCGAAATGTAAATCAATTTTTTCCAAATTTGTTCAAACTTCATGTCTAATAAAAAAATAGAGTTGTAAAAAAAAGATGAAAAATTAATTAAACATTAGGTTATAATTAAGGTTACAATACAGTCAGTGTTGGGCTTAATGTTTTAAGTTACAGTTAAAATAAAATTATATTAGACATAGGTTAAAATTAGGGTTTAAATATATCAAAATTGAATTAGGTTTTTATGATTTGGATTAGGGATAGATTAAAGTTGGATGTATGGTTATGTTTATTGCTAATATCCTGTAAGATTTTTGAGGTTAGGATTACAATATTAGGATTATGATTAGGTTCAGAGATTAGAGTTAGCTTAAATTTTGAATTAAGGCTAGGATTAATAGTGGGGTTAATGTTAAGTTGGCTTTGATTAGGACTCACATTTGTGTTGGAGATAAAAAAAACCTAGAGATAGAATAAATATAAGGCTAGAATTAAGTTTAGGGTTAAGTTAGAGTTTATGTTGGAGTATGTCAGAATTATAATTAGATTTAGGTTTTGATATAAAGTTAGGTTTAAAATTAAATAAACATTGAGCTTAAAAATGATGTTCGGGCTATGTTGGGATTAAAATTATGATTAGAAGTGGTTTAATATGTGAGTTAGATTTAGGTGTAGGATTAGGGTTTAGAGTTAAAATTTATGTATGAATTAAGGTTAGGGTTAAGGTTAAAAATATTGTTAGATTATGGTTAAGTTAAATTTAACATTGGATCAAAGTTAAGTTTAACATTAGAAATAACATTATGTTTAGAGTTAGTTTGAGAATTTGGGCTATGATTGAATTAGGATTAAAATTAGATTGGATTTTTCTTATGGTTAGATTTGAAGCCAGATCAGGATTATGAGTAGGGTAAGATTAATGTTAAAATTAAAATTAGACATAAGCATTCGGATTTAAGATTAAAATTAGCTTAGGTTATATTTATAGTTTGGAGTTAGGATTATGACTAAAGTTAGGCTTAATGTAAAATATTAGAAATGGGTTAAATAAGATTAAAGCTGTGTTGGTTCTAAAGTTAAGAGTTAATGATAGTGTTAGAAAATTAGAGGGTTGATCTGAAAATTAAAATTATATTTAATATCAGAATTAAACCAGAATTAAATTTTAAATTAAGATTAAGGCTAAATTAAAATAACTCAAAATTAGGGTAAAGTTATAATTATGTTAGTATTAAAGCAATTAAGACTCAAACTAGATTTAAGATTATTCAAAATATTATGGTTAAATTTATATTAGAGTTAAGGTATGAGTTATGTTGGTTGTTATTAGGATTAGGAGTAGAATTTCAATTAGCTTTGTATTAATGTTTAAATTAAAATCAGAGTTAGCATTATGTTATAATTAGATAAAATTTGGGATTAGTGTTATGGCTGACAATAAATTAGATTTAAAGTCTACAAATAGCATTATGTTTAGGACTAGCTTTAACATTTGATTAAGAATAATGTTAGCCTTAAGGTTAAGGTTAGTGCTAGGTTCACAGTTAAATTTAGGGTTCATTAGTGATAAGAAATTAGTGTACTACTAGGTTTAAGTATATGGTTAAAGTTAAAGTGTAAGATAAGAAATGGTGATAGAGTTAAAGTTTAGGTTAGATTTAGGATTGTGATATAAAGACTTACAGCTACTGTTAAATTAAAGTTAATGATAGCTTCAGATTCAGGTTACAATTAAGATACATGTTGTGCTAAACTAAGGTTAGGTTTAAATAAAGGTTAAGTATAATTGTTAGAGTCAAGATGAATGTTAAAGATAAAACTAAATTTAAATTTAGCATTAGAAATTATGATTACAGCTATGATTAAATATAAGTTAGAGTTATATAAGAATTAGAGTTAGAATTAAATTATAGTTCAAGTTATGGTGTATAGTTAAAGTTTGATTAGAATTATATCTGGGCTAGAATTGGAAATAGTTTTTTTTTTGATTATTATTAGACTTCAACTTCATGTTATGGTTAAAATGAGGTAATGTTGAGATTATGGTCAGATTATAGTTAGATTTTAATCTAGGATTAGGATTATGCTTTAAGATCAGTTTAAAAGTTAGGGTAGAATTTATGTTAGAACTATCTTACTTTTAGTGATAGATTTAAGTTTAGATTATGTAACAGAGTTAAAAATAGAGATAGCATTATTTTTAGTTTGAAATAAATTTAGTGTTAAGTTATGTTTAATGTTACATCAAAGTTAGGGATGAGTTAAATTTTGAAATAGGGTTGGATTACTATTGTTTTAGTGTTGGCTTAATGTTAATGATAGTGTTATTAGAAAATTAGAATTAAAGTGACAGAAATGTTAAGGTTAGAAATAGGTTTAGAGTTAAAAGTTATTATTCGAATTTGTACAATAATTAGAAAAAAATTGATGTTAAAATTATGGTAAGTTAAATTAAAGTTAAGGTTAGAATTAAGTAAACTTAGTTTAGGATTTAAGTTAAAATTAACATAATAATAGGAAAGATAGTGTTATAAAAACAAACATTTCAATTAAAGTTAGGGTTAAAATTAAGATGAATTAGACTTAAATTTATTGTTAGGGTTAGTGTTAAACCTAGAAAATAGTTAAAATAAGATCAATGGTAGCATAAGTGTTAGAGTTAGAATGAAAATTACAGTTAAAGGGAGTTTAAAATAAATATTACAGTTAAATAAGTTTAGGCTAGATTTAGGGTTCAAGTTTGATTAGGGTCATGGTTAAGGTTAAGCTTAAGTTATTTATAGTTAGGGTTAGATTAAGATTCATGTTAACATTACTTGAGTGTTAGTATTAAAAAGGTATGTTTAAAGTGTGGTTTAGGTTACGGTTAATTTATTTTAAAGCAGAATTATTGTTATGGTTAATCTTAAAATAAAGATTGAGATTATAATTAGATTTAAGGTTTGCACTATACTTAGGAATAAATTAAATTTACAGTTGGAATAAAGTTATGCTCAGTGTTAAATTTAGGGTTAGATTTGAGATTACACTGGAAAATAAAGCAATAATTAAGTAAGAGCTACATTACAGTTATAATTGAGGTGATAGTTAGAGTTAAGATTTGAGTTATGTTATTGTTAAGGTTAATATTTTTTAGGTTATTGTTATTATTAAGCGGAGTTAAAGATAAATATTAATAATATGGTTTAAAATAGGATGAATTTAAAATTAGGATGGGTTAGTATTTAATTAAAGCTAGAGTTGGAATAGAGTAGTTTTTGGTAAGTTTAAACTTAGAATTAAACTAAAATTAACATTAAGATTAAAATTAAGCTAAGATTTATAGGTAGAATTACATTTTAAAATGGTATTAGGGTTTATATTTAAGTTTAAAGTTAAAATTAGGACACAGTCAGTATTAAAGCTAAAGATAGTATTAGAATTAAATTTAGAAATAGATTTAGAATTAAGTTAGAATTAGTTATTTGAGTTAATAATAGGGTTAGAATAAATTTGAAATTAAAGATAGGTTAGGGAACAGATTATGATTGAAGTTTAAGTTAGGGTAAGGTTATGGTTAGCTTTAGTATTAGTCTAGTTTTGCATTAAAATTAGAATATGATGCAGATTGTGCTGCTTAGGATCAGGATTGTGATTATATCATGTTTAATAATAGGATTAAGTTTAAAGTTATAAGTATAATAAAATGAGGATCATAATAAAAGTTAATATTGGCATTAGGATAAGACTACAGTTAACATTAGGCAAATTTAGTTTTCTCTTACATTTTAGTTGGAAATTAGAATTATAAGAATGAATTAGGAATAGGAAATAGTTACGTTTCCATTATGATTGCATTATGATTACCTTCAAATTTAGAGATGATTGTTAAGAGGAGATTTGCTGTAGAGTACATGCTAAGGTTGGATTAGAGTTAAAGCTAGAGTTTGATTTAGGGTTGTATTAGAATTAATTAAGAATTATAAGTTAGGTGTTAAATTAAAGTCAGAATTGGGTTTAGAAATAATTTTTGGTTTACAATTACTTTAGATCCAGATTATATTTAGTTTAGGCTAAGTTTGGAATCATGTTCAGAGTTAGAGTCAATGTTTTGGGCTGAGTTTAAGTTGTATTAGAATAACATTAAGTGTAAAATTAATGTTAAAGTCAAAGCAGTATCCGGGTTTGGATGAGAATAGGTTTGATGTTAAAGTTAATATTAAAATTAGAATTAGTGTTAAATATAAAATTAGAGTTAGATTTAAAAATAGGTTTAGGGTTAGGTGTATTTGGTGTTTGTTTAAGAATAAGGATTAGGGTGATTTAAAAATTACATTTAGAGTTAAGTTAGGTTAATATTAAAGTTAGAGTAAAATAAACTTAGAGTTACTTTAGATTTATGCATAAACTGAAGGGGTAAGGTTAGGGTAAAGATTGATATTACTATTAGGATTAAGTCTAGGTTAGGAATAGCTTTAAAGTTAAGTTAGATTAAAGATAGATTTAATGTAAGACTAGAATTAATGTTAGTTTAGATTTAATGGTTTGAATGATTAAGTTAGATTAATCAAGTTATGGTTATGTCTAAAATTTTATTTGGGGTTAGGTTTAGAATGAATTGGGATTTTTGTTTATGATTCCTTATTTTTAGGAGTAAGGTTATGCTAGAATTAAAGGGGTTATTGTTAAATTTAAGGTTATGGTTTGCTATCATGTTAGAATTTTGTTAAGATTATCACTAATGTTAGTTAGATTAGGGTTAAGATTAGGTGATTAGAATGAAAGTAGAATTTTAAAAAATAGTTTAAGTTTAGAGATAAACTGATAGTTTAAATTTAAATTTAGCTTTAAGTTAATATAAATGTTAGGATTAAATTAGGAATAAAATTAAGGTTAGGTTTAAAGTAAGATTATGGTTAAGTTAGCATTAAAGATAAATTAGGTTTGATTGTTTTGATTAGTTTTGAGTTACATTTATGTTTAAGTTAAAGTTATGTTTAAGATTTTGTTTATGGTTAAATTGAAAGTGGGTTAGGATTAATATTAGAGTTAGGATTCAATGATTACTTTTAGGGTTAGGTTAGAGTTACTGTTAGGGTTACGGTTACAATAAAGATTAAGTCAAAATCAAATTTAATTTAGGATTATATTATGTTTAAATTAGGCTTAAAATTAAGTGTCAATTTTAAAGTTTCATTTAGGTTGGGATAAAGTTAGAAATATTTTAGAATAACCTTAATGTTATTATGTTAATGTTAGGATTATAGTTAGGGTTGAGCTTAAAAATAGACTCAATGTTTGTTTGTATTAACATTAGAGATACAGTTTGTGTTAGAATATCATTTGCATTCAGAATTTGATATAGGTTATAATTTGATTGGAATTAGAATTAAAGTTATTTATGTTAGGCTAGATTTAAGGTTCAACTAAAATTAGTGTTAGATTTAAAAATAAAATTAGGATTAGATTTAAATTAGAGCCATAGTTATGTTTATAGTTAATCATATTAGTTGTTAAAATAAGGATCAGGCTTATACTAGGGTACAATTACACATATGTCTAGAGTTTATGTTCAGTCAATTTTAAGATAAGGATTTATTGTTACCATTAATATATTCTGATTACTGTAAAAGCAAGGTTTAAAGTTAGAGTTAAAAAGTTAGGAATAAAGTAGATGTAAAATTGGAGTTAGCTTTAAGATTAGATTAAATAGGGTTAAGTGAGTTTAAGATTAAATATATGGATAAATTATGGGTTTATGATTAAGTTAGACCAATTTTAGATTAAGGTTAAAAATAATGTTAAAGCTTTGTATATTGTTAAGATTATTTTAGATTTAGCATTAAGATTAACGTAATAGTTTGATTTATTAATAGGTTGGGGTTAGAGTGAGGTTACACTTATTATTAAATTAGTGTTATGGTTAGTTTATGTTTATAATATAAAATTAATATTAAGCAAGGTTTAGGATTATGTTTAGAGTGAAATTATGGCTAACAATAGTTAGGAATAGACCTACATTTAGAGTGGTTTAAAAATGAAGTAGGGATAAGTATAATATTACATTTATGAGTAGTATTAAATATAAAATAATATTAAGTTGTATTAATGTTAATGTTAGATTTAACTTTGGACAAGCTCTAGATTATGTATTTGAATTAGATTTAGATGAACAGTAAGATTATGATTATGTTACTTTTATAGTTAAGATTAAATTCAAGAAAAAAGTAGCTTAGGTTAGGTTTAGATTTTGAGTTTAATTAGAAATAAGTTGTTACAGTTAGGGTTAAGTGTATGATAAGGTTAGGATTTGGATAAACTTAGGTCTAAGTTTATCAATATAAGTGTTATAATAAGCAAAACTCTATATGTATTGCCACTCAGTGCAAGCCAGATTAATCAATGGATGCCTGGGGGTTTGTGCATAAAATCTCCATCTAGTGCCTACTCATCCAATATCCCCAGATTAGTTTCCAGTCTGAGTGGCAATACTAATAGAGAGTTTTACCTGTTTTAATAACAGTTGAGAGCAAGCATAAGAAATCATGATCATAGGCTTAGAAATAAATTAAAGTAAGAATTGCTTAGAGTAAGGCTTATGATTAACTTGAAGATGGATTATATTTAGTTAATGTTATTATTAAGTTTTTAAAATTATGCTAGATTTACATGTAGATTAAAATAAGGGTTAGTTGGAGTTAGACTTAAGTTAATGTTGGGTTAATGTTATAATTAAGCTATGATTAGAGTTCAGTTATGCACAGAATAAGGTTTCAATAGAGATGAGACGTATGATTAAAATTAAAGTTGAAGATTAAGTTTAGGTTTTGGTTAGAGGTTATAGTTAAGTTTAAAACTAGGTACAATAATGTTAATATAAAATTAAGTTACAGTAAACTTTAATTTAAAAGTTATGTTAGAGTTAAGAATAACTCAATGTTAGTTTTAAAGATAGGGTAATATTTAGGATTATGTTACAATTAAATTTGTTTTACAGTTGGTGTTAGGCTTACAGATAGAATTAAAATTGATGTTGGGGATAAATGTAATGTTAAACTAAAAAATAGTGTTAGGGTTAAAGCAGAGTTGGTTTAGGATTTGAATTAGGGTTAGAATTAGGTCTAGAAATAAAATTATATTATGATTCAATTTGGTTTATAGTTACAATTAGAATTAATGTTTGGCTTAGAGATAAAATAATAGTTAAAAATTAAAATTAGGATTATTATTAGATTTAGCATTAATGTTTGCTTAAATTTAATTTTAAGTTTGATGTAAATTTAGGATTAGATTAAAGTAATAATCAGAAATTAGGATTAATGTTAACATTACAGTTATTATCATTGTTAATGTTAAAAATAGAATTAGTTTAAAATAATGATCAGTATTAATTATATATTTTAAAATAGAATTGGGTTTAATAATTAGGGTTATGGTTAACCTTTGAAAAGATAGATGATTATGATTAAAGATTAGTATGAGGTTTAAATTTTATTTAGAGTTAGCATTAGGAATAGAGTTAGAGCTAAATTAAAATTCAGATTTAGTTAAAATTAGAGCAAGAAGATATAACTACCATTAGGTGTTAGGATTAAAGGTTTGGGTTAAAATTTGAGTACAGTTGGTTTTTGGATATGAATAAGGTTAGAGTTAATATATTGGTACCAAATAAAAGGTTACAGAGACGAAATTAGAGGATTTCAGTTTGATTAGTAAACTTTACATTTAGAGTTATATTAGAATGTTAGAATTTAGGCATAGGTTGTTTTAAGTTTACTGTATAAACAAACATATAGTTAGAATTATGTTAAATGTTAGATTTTGTTTTAGGGTTGGATTAGAATTACACTTCTGGTCATATTAGATTAGTGTTAGCCTTAAAATCAGGTTTATTTTTAAAGTACGAATAATTTAGAGTTAGGTTCAAGTAGGATTACCTTGATATTACAATTATGATTAAGGTTTATGATAGGGTTTTATTAGTGTAAGGTCAGCCTAATAATAAAAATATGATTAAATAAAGTTAAATGTAATATTAGAGTAGAAGGGAAGTTATGATTAGATTTAGAGTTTGGTATTAGAACTGAAATTTATTTTAGATTAGGGTTATGTTTACAGTTATGGTTTGGGTTAAGATTACTGATAGATTAATAGTTGAGATTGGTTAAATGTAAAGATAATGTTTGGATCAAGATCAGATTGGCATTTGTAATAATATTATAGTTAGCATTAAAGTTATAGTTTGGACCCACATTAAGATTAAGGCTATTAAAATTAATGCAAAGTTATTGTTAGGCAAATAGGTTAATGTTACATTAATATTAGTCATAGATTTAAGTCAGTGTTAGATTTAAATTTATAGTTATGATTAATATTAAAATTATGGATATATTAAAAGTTAGAGTTCAATTAGCATTAATATTATGTACAGATTACAATTGAAGTACATTAGGGCTACAAATAAGTTGAGTTAAGGGCAGTAGTAGGGTTAGTATTATGATTAATATTACAGTTTCAACTAGGGTTAAAAGTTAGCATTAAGGTTAGAAAAGAGTTAAGCATAAGGTTAGGTTTAATATTAGATTTTGGTAACGTTTAATGTTAATGTTAAAAATATGATTCAGTTAAAGTTAAAGTTAGAATTATATTAAGGTTTATATTTAGTATTATGGTAGAAGATAAGTTAGGTGAAAGTTAGGGTTAGGTTAAAATAAGTGTTAAAGTCATGGTTAAGTTAAGAATGTGTTATGGTTAAATTAGAGCTGCGTTAGAGTCAAAATAAAGGTAGGGTTAGAGTTAAAGATAGATTTAGGATTAAGATTATTGTTAGAGTTAAAGTTAAGTTTAGATCAGAGTTAGGGTTAAATAAAGTGGAATAGGATTATGTTTGGAGTATATTTCAAGTAGGTATATATATTATTAGTTTTGTTTGGGGTTAGTTTATAAATCCAATTAACAATTAATTTGGATTAAATATTAGCAATGTGCTTAAAATAACATTAGGATTTGGTTAAGGTTTGAGATAATATTTGGTTAATATTAATGTAAATATTAGACTAGGGTGATGATACAAATTAAACATATAATGTTTGAATTAGGATTAAGCATTTGTGTTAGGGTAAAAGAAAATCATGTTAGGCTAAAGTTTTGCATTTGACTAGCTTTTACATTAAGATTACAGAAAAATTGCCAATTAAAGTTAGAATTAATGTTAGGCTTAGAGTTAGGATAAATCAGAATTAGGTTAGTGTTATGTTAAATTAAGGTTAGAGTTTGGTTAAAGTTAATCTTACATTAAAATGATTGGTATCAAGTTAATATACATTATAGGTTAATTTAGAATTAGAAATAGAGTTAAGATTAGCCTTAAATTTAGCATGACAATTATAAAGATTCAAATTTAAATGATATTTAGAATTAAACAACATTAAGCTTAGATTAGAATTAACAGTAAAATTATAAAATAATTTATAAAAAAGTTAAATTAAAATTAGGATCACGGTTAAAAAATGCTTAGTGTTAAAGATAAAATTAGTATTACAATAAGAGTAAGGTTAAGAATGTTAAATTATAGTCACAAATAAAGCAGTGTTTGGGAAATTTAGATTATAATTAGGGTTGAAATTAAAGCTAGATTAGTGTTAAAAATAGGATTAGTCTAGAGTTATATTTGGTCTTACATTAAGTTAAAAATTAAGATTTGATAAAAGGTAAGAGTAGGTTGTGGCTAATCTTAGGATTGAAGTTAATATAGTTTTAGTTAAAAAAAGTAGTGCCATCAAGTACAAGCTTTCATAATCAATGAATGCAGAAACGTTTGTGCATAAAATCTCTATCTAATGCCTACTGATTCAACATCACCAGACTAGTTTCTATCTTGTGTCTTTCATCAGAGAGGAGCCTTGAATTTGAGAGGACGGCATTTAGATCTTAGGATCGAATACAATCCTCCAAAAACTACCTTTTACATCTTTAGTTAACTATAAACCTTGGAGCTTAAGGTGAAAACACTAATTTCCAACCTAATATCATTTACTTGTATAGTCATATAGATCTGAACTCAGTTCACCATTTATGTATTTTGATGTCTTTGCTATTACAAAAACACAGTCACCATTATTCTATGGGCAAAATAGGTATAAAACCTATAAAACATCATGTGTTTATTATTTTATATGCTTACACATATAAAATCAAAGTCACCAAAATGTATAGATGCCAAAGTAATTTCAGATCTATGTGACTATACAAGTGACGAGCTTGGATTGGAAACATTATGGTGTTTTTATTTTAGGCTCCAAGCTTTATGTTTAACCAAATAGATAAAAAGTGGCTGCTAGAGGGTTGCATGAGAAACGTTCAGTGCTCTCAAATTCTAGTTTCCTCACTGATGAAAGCTACAAGCTGGAAACTAGTCTGTGATATTGGGTAAGTATACACTATGTAGGGATTTTATGCACAAACCTTCCTGCAGTCATTGATTATAAAAGCTTGCGTTTGGTGTCCCTACTGTATGAAGTGTTTGGTACTCTTATTAATAGCATGTGTAGGCATATGAAATGGTGATAATGTGATGTTTTGTTGGTTTTATACCTATCCTTTCCATAGAATAATCATGACTGGTTTTTGAAAAACCAAAGAATCTAAAATGTATAGATGCTTAACTGATTTCAGTTCTATGTAACTATGCAAATAACTGGGCTAGGGTTGGAAACATTATGGTGATTTCATCTTGGCTCCACATTTTATAGTTAACCAAATAGGTAAAAGGTGACTATTTGGGGTTGAATGAGATCCTAAGATATAGGTGCATTGCTCTAAAATCCAAGGTTCCTCACTGATGAAAGCTACAAGTTAGAAACTAGTCTGACATGTTGGATAAGTATACACTAGGTAGTGATTTTATGCACAAACCTTCCTGCATTCATTGATTATAAAAGCTTGCATTTGGTGGCCCTACTTATGAAGTGTTTGGTGCTCTTACTAATAGCATGTGTATGCATATGAAATGGTGATCATGTGATTTTGTTGGATTTATATCTATACTACCCATAGGATAATCATGACTAGCTTTTGAAAAACCAAAGACACCAAAATGTACAAATGCTTAACTGATTTCAGATTTATGTAACTGTACAAGTGAATAGGCTTGGGTTGGAAACATTATGATGATTTCATCTTGGGATCCATATTTTATAGTTAACCAAATAGGTAAAAGGCTGCTTCTAGAGGGTTGAATGAGACCCTAAGATCTAGGTGCAATGTTCTCAAATCCAAGGCTTTTCACTGATGAAAGTGACAAGCTAGAAACTAGTCTGTGGTTGTTGGATGAGTAGACACTAGATAGAGATTTTATGCAAGAATCTTTCTGCATCTGTTCATTATGAAAGTTTACACTTAGTGGCACTACCATATGGAAAGTTTGGTATTCTATTAGCAGCGTGTGTAAGCATATGAAATGATTACATTATGTTCTTAGTTAAGGTTAAGATTATGAATTGTATATAGTATTAGGTATGTGTTTGTTTAAAGTTAAGGTTTATGTTATGGTTATACTAGGATTTGAGGTTAAAAGATAATTATGTTTAAAATTAGAGAATATGTATTAAATAAGCATTAGGGTCAAATTTGAGTTAGGCTTAACTTAGAATTAGCATTTGGTTTAATTACCATTTAATTAGGATTATGGGTAGGCTGGGGCTAATATCAAAATTACATTTACTGTTTGGGGTAAGGTTTAAGATGGAGTTAAGTATAAGATTAGAGTTAAAATGTTAGGTTAAAACAGTGTTAAGGATAGAATTAGGATAAAGTAATATTAAGTACTGTTTTAAAGTTAATAAAGTTAACATTAGAATAAGGTTAATGTTAAGTTTAAGATTAGGATTAGAATTATGTTTAAGGTTAAAGTTAAATGTGGCAGAAATGTTTGATAAATATCTGCTAGAGTAAAGATTAAAGTTAAATTTAAATTAAAATAATAATGGAGCTAGGTTAAAATCAATATTATGTGATTAGGGATAGAATAGGATCAAAATTTATCTTACTTTAGAGTTAGGGGAAAACTGAAAGTTTATGGTTTAATATTAATCTTAGATATAGTTTACATATAATTTTACTATTAAGTTATATCATGGTTTGATTTTAAGTAAAATTAATGCTAGATTATAGCTAATATAGTGTTAGATGTAGTTGTTTGAATTAGGAGTGAATAAGGATTTTGTTTAAATTAGAATTACATTTAGAGTTTTATGAATATTAAAGTAAGGTTTGAGTTTAAAGTTAGAGTTATATTTCAAGAACTATTTTAAGCTTTGGGTTGAGATAGATGTATGTATGAGCTACAGTTGAACTAGGATTTAAGATTATATTAAAATTAATTAGGTTTTTTAAGACATATTAAGTTTAACATCATATTTAATATAGATTTAAAGTTAAGATTAGTTTTAAGTTTAAGATTAGAATTAGTGTTAGATTTAATTTTGGGTTTTCAGTATGTTAAGGTTAGATTACAATAAAAATTATATTAAGATTAGATTGAGACTTAGGGCTATGTTTAGAGTTAAGGCAAGGAGTATATTTAGTATTATGTTTGATTTTTGGTTTAATGTTGATGTTTTTGTTTCAGTTCCATCAGAGTCAGGCTAGCAATTACAATTATGGTTGGTTAGATTAAATTTAATTTATGCATTATAGGTTAAACGTATGCTTAATTTAGAATTAGACTTGAAGTCTTGTTTAAATTTATAACTTGAGGTAAAAATAAAATTAAGTTTAAAATTAGGGTTATAATTAAAGCTTGAATATATATTAAGCTAGAGTTAAACATAGATATGGTTTAAAGATAGAAATAGGCTAAATTAATATTAAGTTAGACTTAAAATGTTATGGTTAATATTGAGATAGAGTTGGGCTTAGATATAAATTTTGGATTATAATAGAATTAAAATTAGATTGTTGAAACTAATACTAAGATGAAGATTTGGGTTTAGAGTTAAAGTTAGAGTCAGGTTATGAAAAAGGTTAAATTTTAATTAGGATATTTAGCTACAATTAGTGTTAAATTAAAATTAAGTAAAAATTAATGTTAGAATTATAATTATTTTAGATTTATAGTTAGGTTAGTGTTAGAATTAGCTCACATGTAGAGATAAATTTAATATTAAAATAGAGTTACAGTTTTTGTTAGGTTATGAATAATGTTTAAAATATAATTGTAAGATTGAGTTAATATTAAACTTAGAGAAAAGTAAAATTAGCTTTAGGTTTAGATTTAGAATTAAGAATTAAAATTAGGGTTAAGTAAAATTAATGTTAGATTATGTTTAGGTTCAGTATTAGGGTTATGGTTAGAATTATGGATAGTTTAGGGTTAATTTAATTATAATAATTGTTAGAGTTAATGTTTAGATTAAAGTAAAAATTACATTGGTTTTTAGAATTAGTGTTAATTAATAGCATTAAGGTTAAAGTGGAGTAAGGTTAAGCATTAGATTAGAATTAATGATAGGTTAGACTAATTGTTAAGGTTGAAGTAGGATTAGTATTATAGATAAAATTAGATTTAAGAGTACATTTAGGATTATAATAGCATTAAACTTAAGTTTAGTGTTAAGGCTATGGATAATTAGATTAGTTAAAATTATATTAGGATTGAGATTAAGTTGAGATTATAGTTTAGATTATGGGAAGGGTTACAAATAGATTTAGGATTTTAAAAAATTAGAGTTAAGATATCAATTAGTGTTAAGGTAATGTTATAATTATGTTTTAAAAAGTTTAGGTTTAAACTTATATTTATTATAAGATTGGTATTAAATTTAAAATTAAAATAGGATTAGAGATCATTATAATCTTAGGATTAAGATTATGGTTAAATATACAATTAGATTTAAACTTACAAATAAAGGCAAACATTAAACTTATGGTAGGGGTAAATTTATGGAGAAGCTAGAATAGGTTGATGGTATTGTTATAATTGGTGTTAGTTTAAAATTATGACATGTAGAGAGTTACTGTTAGAATTAACAGTAATCATTCGAGTTAAAAATATTATAAGGATAGATTAGGGGTAGAGATAATGTAGTTTAAAAATAGTGTCAGTGTTAGAATACAGTTAGGGTTCAGATTGAACTTATGTTATAGTAACACTTAGATTACAATTACAGTAAGATTAGTGATTACAATTAAGTTAGCAATTAGTGTTTGCATTACATTTAGTGTTAGAAATAATGTTAAAATTAATATAAAAGTTGAATTAGAGTTAGAATTATTGTTAGAGTTAAGGTTACAATTGGATCAAAGGAAGTGTCATTGTTAAAAATTATTGGTGTTAGTTTTGAGATAGAGACAGGAGTTGGATTACAAATTTCAAATAGAATCTAAAATTTGTTAACATTTAGATGTGATATGTTGGACTATTTCCATGATCTATGAGTGAATCTTGAATGTATAGAAAATTTTAAACTTTATTTAAACTTTCCAAATACAAAGAACTTGTTAGTAATAACACACAAATAAACAACAGGTTAGTAAATACATAACATTTTGAATAGTATTATTCTCCACTCTTCTTCATGTGTTGCTGGCCTGACATGCATAGTGACAGTATTCACATAAAAGGTGAACTCACACTTTTATATTCTGAATATTGAATATAAGGCAAATGTTCTAACCAATGACCTATTCCATCAAAGACAACATATTGTAAAAATTTGATATATTTGACAAAATAGCTCAGTTGATTAGAGCATTTGCCTTAAATTCAATATTCAAGAATCTAAAGGTGCAAGTTCAACTTCTCTGCAAAGACTGTCACTGTGCATATCAGGCCAGTAACATTCTGAAGAAGAGTGGAGAATAATTTTACTTGAAATGTGTAATTACTAACCTGTTGTTTATTTGTGTGTTATTACTAACAATTTGGTTGTATTTAGAAAGTTTAAATAAAATTTAAATTTTT
This sequence comes from Epiperipatus broadwayi, assembly GCA_028023455.1. Taxonomy (NCBI): domain Eukaryota; kingdom Metazoa; phylum Onychophora; class Udeonychophora; order Euonychophora; family Peripatidae; genus Epiperipatus; species Epiperipatus broadwayi. The sequence continues at coordinate 2,895,679 of JAQFVV010006337.1, forward strand.
TTATGCATTCAACATTCACTCATAGATGATGGAAATAGTCCAACATATGTCTAATAATGTACCATCATCACAAACCTTCATGCAAATACTTGATAGCATTGATTAAATTTAAGGTTAGATTTAAATTTAGAGGAAATTAAATTTACAACTAAAATTATTATTAGGATTAGAATCAGATTTAACATTAGATTAGGGTTATTTTGAGATTAAGATTAAAGTTAATACTTAAGAGTTAATGCTAGGTTTATTTTAATGTCATAATCAGGGTTAGAGTTTTCATTTACATTAATGTTATAGTTAGGATTAGAATGAAATTAAAATTAGCATTAGATTGAGGGAAATTTAAGTCAGTGTTTTTTTTAATTAAAATAAGGTTTTAATCAGTGCCTTATTAAAGTTATAGTTAGAGTTATCTTAGAGTTGGACTTAAAACTAGATTCAGGTAAAATTTAGAGCTAGAATTATGGCAAAATTAGACTTAGATTTATATTAAAAATTAAAGTGAAAATTAGGCTTGGATGAGATGTTAGGATTAAATTATGGTTACATTTGAGCTAGGTTAGAAATATTTCCAGGATTTAAAGGAGAGATTCACATTAGGTTTATTGTTAGTATTGAGATAAGATTGACTAAATGGTTGTCTAAAAAATTAGAAGTTAAAGTTAGGTTAACATTAATATTAGCTTAGGATAGACATACATTTAGATTAAAGTTAGAAGTGACTTTGAGAATAAGATTAGATTTGTGGATGGGTTTAGATTAGAGATACAGACATAAATTTAGAATTTGAGTTAAGATTACAATTATAATTAGGCTGACAGTTAAAGCTTATAATTAAGAATAGGTTATGTTTAAGATTAGAGTAAAGATTAAGATAGTGTCAAGTTATATATAGATGTAGAGTTGTGTTAATGTTTTTATTATTGTACAGTTATTATTAAAATTAATTTTCAGTTTAGGATTTCTAATAATCTTAGGATTAATGTATGGTTTAAGCTTAAACATAGGGTTAGGTTAGGATTTATTTAGTATTGAAGTTAGGAAAAAATTGGGTTAGATTAGAATGAAAGTTACATTAAATATAGACAAATAAGGTTAAAGTAAAAGTAAAGTTAAGTTAGATTTAAAATAAGGGATTAATAAAAAAAGGTATGAATTAAAGTGTGGTTAGTGTTGGTGTAAGCTTAAATTGAAGATAGGATTAAACCTATGTTAGGTTAGGATTAAAGCAAAGAAATGTTAGAATTAAGCTAGTTAATGTGGTGTTACTTTTAATAGATGAAAATTGGATTATTTTTAGGTTTAATAATTGTTAGTTTGAATTAATAGTTTTTTAAAGATTAGGTTAGGGTTATTGTTATTATTACAATTAAGGTTTGATTAGGATTATGGTAGAGTAAGCTTAGGGTTAGCTTTCAATTAGAATTAAAACTAAGTTAGTATTAAATTTAATGTTAAGTTCAGGTTTAATGTTATAGTTAGTTTTAGAGATTATGTTTAGTATTAGAATAGGTTGGGAATATGTTAAAATTAAGCTAAAGTTGAATTAGCTTAAAGTTAAAGTTTAGATTTATGATGATGATTACTATTAAAAATATGCTTTGAATTGGATTGTTTTAGGATTACAGTTACAATTTAGGTTACATAACTCTCAATACAGTAGTGCCACTCAGTGCAAGCCAGTGTAATCAATAGATTCCAGAAGGCCTGTGCATAAAATCCCTATCTAGTGCCTACTCATCCAATATCCCCAGACTAGTTTCTAGCATGTGGCTTTTATCAGTGAGGAACCTTGGATCTGAGCACACTGGACCTAGATCTTAGAATCTAATGCAACCCTCCAGCAGCCACCTTTTATCTCTACTTAAGTTATGAAACTATGAGTCTAAAATTGGAAAAACACAATATTTTCAACCCAAGCTCAGTAGCTTATGTAGTTGTATGGGTCTAACCTCAGTTCAGTAGCCATACATTTTGGTGTCTTTGATTATTTAACAACCATAGCCACCACTATCCTATTGGTAGGGATTTGTATTAAACCACTAAGCACCACATGATCACCATTTATTATGCTTGCTCATACCTACTATTAAAACAAGCAAAACTCTCCATTGCATTAGATGCTAAGATCTAGGTGCAATGCTCTCAGATCCAAGGCTTCTGACTGTTGAAAGGCACAAACTAAAAACTATTCTGGATATATTGGATCAGATTAGGCACTAGATAGGGATTTTACACACAAGCCTTCTGGCATTCATTGATTACTTTGACTTGCACTAAGCAGCACTAGTATGTGGAGAGTTTTGCCTGTTATAATAATGCTTATGAGCAAGAATAGGAAATATTTATCATGTGATGCTTAGTGGTTTAATACCAATTCTGCCTAATAGAATTGTGGTGTCCATGCTTGTTAAGGAACTGACCTGAATACAAACCTATATGACTATATAAGCTACTGAGCTTGGATTGATTATATTATTGTGTTTTCAATTTTAGACTCATAGTTTTATAGTTAAATAAAGATAAACAGTGGTTGCTGGAGGATTGCATAAGATCCTAAGATCTAGGCACAGTGCTCTCAGATCCAAGACTCCTCACTGATGATAGCCACAAGCTAGAAACTAGTCTGGGTTTATTAGATGAGTAGACATTAGATAAGTATTACATGGACAAGACTTCTGCCATGCATTTATTACTTTGGCTTGCACTGAATGGTACTACTGTATGGAGAGTTTTGTCTGTTTTAATAACAGTTATGAGAAAACATAAGAAATGGTTCTCATGTGATGCTTAGTAATTTAGGTCACCATATCATTAGAGTTTATGTTAAAGATTATTGCTAAGGTTATGTTATAATTAAGTAAGAGATAGGTTAGAGTTACTTTTAAAATTAAGAATTAGTTTAGATTACAGCCAGGATTGTATTTAATATTTGGGTTAGGTTTTAAGATAGAGTTAGAGTCAGATTTAAAGTTATGATAATGTTTAACATTAAAGTTAGAGTTGGGGTTAAATTAGAGTAACATTAGGCATAGAGTTAATGTTGATGTTAAAGTTAGATTTAAATTAGGTTAGATTAATTGTTGTATCACATGATCACCATTATTTATTCCTACACAAGCTGTTAACACAGAGGCATTCAAGAGCAACCCTCAATGCAAGCCAGATTTATCAATGGATACCTAAAGGTTTGAACATAAAATTCCTATCTAATGTCTACTCATCCAATATCACCTGTCTAGTTTCTGGCTTTTATCAGTAAAGATCTTTGGAACTGAGAGCACTGCTCCTAAATTTTAGAATCTAATGCAACCTTCCAGAAGCCAACCTTTGCCTTTTTGGATAACCATAAAGCTTTGAGTCCAAATTGAAAACACAATAATGTTTTCAATAAGATCTCATTTTCTTATATAGTCATATAAATCTGAACTCAGTTCAGCATTTATATGTTTTGGTATCTTTGGTTCTTTATTACCATAATCACTATAATCATAATGGGTAGGATTAACAAACCATTTTACATGATTGTCATTATTTATGCTTGCACAGGCTGTTAGCACTTTTCTGCATCCATTGATTGCTCTGGCTTGTACTCAATGGTGATACTGTATGGATAGTGTATCCTTTGTGTTAACAGATTGTGTATGGATAAAGAATGGTGTTCATGTGATTTTAGTGGTTTAATACCAATCCTTCTCAATAGGATTATGGTGACTGTGGTTATTAAATAACCAAAGACAACAAAATATATAGATGCTGAACTGAGTTCAGATGTATATGTCTATACAAGCAAATGAGCTTGGATTGAAAACATTATTGTGTTTTCATTTTGGACTGAAAAATGTATAGTAAAGAAAAAAGATAAAAGGTGGCTGCTGGAATATTGCATTAAATCCTAAATTCTAGGTGCATTGTCCTCAGATTCAAAGCTCTTCACTGATGAAAGCCACAAGCAAAACACTAGTCTGGGAATATTGGATAAATAGGCACTAGATAGTAATTTTATACACAAACTTTTCTACAGCCATTGATTATTCTGGCCTGCACTGAGTGATGCTATTGTATGGAGAGTTATGCCTCTGTGAATGTTTATAATTAAGGTTGTCTTATGATTAGGGAAGTAAAAGTACAAGTTAAATTAGCATTAGGGAATTAACATTAAAGTTAGGAGAGAATAGAGTGAGAATAAAATTAGGATAAACTAGAAATATATTGAAATTGCAGTCAAAGATTAGAGTTAGGGTTAAAGTTGATGTTAGTATTAGATTGGATATGGTTAAGTTTTGATTAGCTTAAAGTGAATATAGTGTTAATTTTAGACTATGTTTTTATAAGAATTAGTTTTATTGGTAGTTTAGAGATGGGGTTAGGTTAATGTTAAAATCAGCTTATCAATAGAGTTAGAGCTAATATTAAGATAGGGTTGGGTTACTTTTAAAGATAAATTTTGGATAATGATAGAGTTATCATTGGATTTAGGTTTAGATTAGGCTTCTTGTTAGGGTAATATTAAAGATATCATTAGGTTAGATAATGTAAGAAATAAATTTAGTGTTTGTGTTGAGGATTAGCATTTCAATTAATTATTAGTTATGGTTAGGATTAATGTTGGAATTAGAATTAGTATGAGGATTCAGATTAGTGGCATGTTAATTAGGGTTAGATAGAGTGGGTATATGTTAGAGTTAAAAGTGAGAAAAAAGTTAAAAGGTAAAATTATATTAGGATTAGGTTAGTGTTATTGTTAAGATTAGAATTAAAGTTAAGTTTACAGACAACATTAAAGTTATAAAAAAATTTAGGATTAGTGTTTGAGATAAAGCAATGCTAATGTTATATTAACATTAGAGTTAGTATGAAAGTTAATTCTAAGGATAAGATTCAAATTACACGTGGGATTATATTAGTGTTAAGGTTATAATTAATGTTAGATTTAAATATAAAAGTAGGTTTAAGAGCTATTGCTAAAGTTAAATTAGGATTGTGATTAATAGAATGAATGTTAGATTTAGAGTTGGAATTAAGATTAAAAGTTAGAATAATGTTTAAAGTCAGTGTTAAAGTTGGGATTAGACAGTAATGGGTTAAAATTAGGTTAAATTTAGAGTTGTGGATATATTAAAATTATGATAAGATTATGTTAAAATTCAAGCTAGATTTACATTTATTCACAATGTTATGGTTGTATTTGTGTTAAGTTAGTATTAGGATGTTAATTCTAAGTTAGATTTAGAAAAGTAGGATTAGTCTAAAGTTTGGGTTAAAATTAAAGCTATGTATGGTTTATGATTAGAGTTTTGACTTAGTATGATTGGTATAAGGTTAAAATTGGGGTAAATATAAAGTTAGGATAGGTTTTGGATTAGAGTGTAGGATCAGAATTAGCTCAAAGATATATTTAGGACCACATTAGAATTGAGGTGAGGGTATAGGTTATATTAGTTAATTTCTGCTTATGATTAGATTTTGATTAAGCTAAGAATTAGAGTTATGATTAATGTAAGGTTTAGTATTAGGTTTGGGTTAGAGTTATGATTAAGTTAGTGTTAATATTGGGTTTAAGTTATGTTTATGATAAGTTATACTTAGATTAAAATTCAATTTAGAAATAGGATTATGATTAAAGATAGGTTTATATCTAATTATTATTAGAGTTAAGAATAAGAAATAGGATATAGTTAAAATTAGAATCAAATAAAAGATAAGACTTAAATTATGATAAAACAGTGTTGGGTTATATTAGCCTTAGCTTAAAGTTAAGGGTTAGACATAGATTCAGGATTAAGTTTAAAGTTACATATTAAAATTAATATTAACTACTAGTTTAGGATAAATATTAAGGTTACAAAAAGAGTTAAAATTTAAAAGATTTGTAATAAAACTAGAGATGATTAGAGTTAGACTTAATGTTAGGTTATATTAAAATAAATTAGGAGTAAGCTTTGGATAAGGTTAGGCTTGGAGTTAATATTTATGTTAGAACTATTAAAATGCTTATGTTATGGTTAGTATTAAAGGTAAGGTTACATTAGATTTATAGTGAGGTTAGAAATAAGATTAAAGTTAGAGTTAATATTAGAGTTTAGTTACAGTTAGAATAAGTCTAAGGTTAGATTTATGGTAAAAATTAGGATTAAAATTAAATATAAACTGGCATTAATGTTGTGAATATAATTATGATAGAGTAAGATTAGGTTTAAGTTAGTGTTATCATTAGTTTAGAATTAGAATTAAATTTATGTTAAGTTTAGAAATGAGATTAATTTAGGTCTAGCGATTGTCATTAATTAGAGCTAGAAATAGGTTAATATTAGGCTGAAGCTAAAGTTATAGTTACATTTAAATTATAAATTGTATTAGGTTTATGTTCAAATTATAATTCAGGTTAATCTTAGATTAGAGTTAATTCTGTGCTAGCATTACAGTTGAGTTATAGTTGATACATAATTGAAAATATAGTGTTAGTATTAATGTCAAAGTTGGGATTAGGGTTATGGTTCAATTTAATGTAAGATTATGTTTTGGGTTTGAAATTACAGTTAGGAGTTAGCCAATAGGGTTAATCTTAAAGAATAAGCCTAGGAATTTGTATTAGAGATGGGTTAGGTTTATATTAATAATAGGGTTGTTTTAGGACTATATTTATAGTTAGGGTTAGAATTGGGTTATCATTACTATGAGTGTTAAAAAATTAGTTTTAGCATTAAAGCTAATTTATAGTGAAGTTATTATCTGAAGTAGATTAAGGTTTGATTATATTTAGAAATAGGGTTAAGATTAAATTTGTCTTGCAGGGTTACATTATTGTTAGAGTATAATTTACACTAGGTTAAGATTAGTTTAGAGTCATGGTTATGTTCAAGAAAAAGTTAGAATTAGGACTATGATTATGGTTGGTTAGAGTTAAATGTATGTCAGGTTTATAGTTAGATTCAAAAATGAAGTTAGTGTAAAATTAGTATTAACATTAGAGTTAGCACTTACATCATAGTTAAAGAGAGAGTTAGGAGTTTAGAATTTCTATCAGAATTAAAGTTAAGATTATGCTATTGTCAGAATTAGTATGTAACATAGGAATAAAATTAAATTTAGAAACCAGAGTTAGGTTTAAGATTAGTGTTTATGTTAAAATAGACTTGTGATTAGAATGAAGTTAGTATTAATATTAGAATTATTAAGATTAGAATAATTGTTAGTATATGAATGAGAATTTAGATTTACAATTAGGATTAAAGTTAGGCTTAATGACAAGGTTAAAGTTTTTTATAAGAGTTGGGTTATTTTCATTTTATATTTAGGATTGGAATTAGGGTTAAGTTAGAATTGGGATTAAATTTAGAACTAGTTTAGGGTTAGTCATTCTATTGAAATTTAAGGCTTTGTTTCACTTAATGATTAGATTAAAGTTAGAGTTAAATTAGATTTACAGTTACATTGGAGTTTGGAAAAAATGTTTAAATAAGATAGATTAATAGTTATGGCTAAGTTGGATTAGAGAAAATATGAATTAGAATTAGGTTTTACTATAAGAGTTTGTGTAACATAAGATTAAAATTAGATATAGTGTTAGAAAAAGAGTTTGATTATATTTAGATTAAATTTGAATATGTTTAAGTTAGGATTATGTTTAGAGATAAGATTCAATTTATTTTATAAATGAGGAATATAGTTTTCTTAGTGTTAGGATTACATTAGAGTTAAGGTGAAGTGTGGTTAGGTTTACAATCAGAATGAGAGCTAAGATGAGGTAGAAATATTAATCAGGGTTAAGGTGAGGTGAAATATTAGGATTAAGATTATAAAAAAAATTATAATTATAATTAATAGTTAGGACTACAATTAAAGCTAAATTGGTTAGTATTAAAGTTAGGATTAGAATAAAAAAAAGTTTTGGCATAAACTTTGTGTTATAATTAGGGTTAATATTGGAATTGTGGTTAGGATAAAGATGAGTTAGCATTATGGTTAAAATTGCATTAAAAGTTAGAATTGGAATTAGTATTATGTTGTGCAGTAGGATTAGGCTTAGATTCATACTTAAATAAAAATAAGTTAGAGTTATATTAGACTTGGTTTAAGATATTGTTAGAATTGATATTGAACTTAGCATTTGGGTTAGTTTTTGAGAAATTGTTGGATATAAATGTACCATTAACGTTAGGATTGAGGCTAAGAATATAATTAAAAATTAGAAGTTATGTTAAAATTGAATTTTATGTTATGCTTCCAGGTTAGGTTTAGATTTATAAATATGGTCAACTTTAGATTTAAGAGTAAACTTATTGTTAAAATTAAAGCATGAATTAAGATGTAACTTAATATTAGATTATGAATTATCGTTTCAAACAGATTTATGATAAAATTTAAAGTTAGTTTTAGATTTATTGATATTGTTAAGATTATAGTAAGGTTAGGATTATTGTTAGAATAGAATTATACTAAATGTTATGGTATGGTTTAGGCTTAAATTTACACTTAAATTTTGTGTTATAGTTAGATGTAGATTAGTGTCAAAATTAGGGTTAGGATTAGATATGATAATTTCTGAAATAAGAATAATGTTAGGGTTAATGTTAGGAAAAAAAGATGGTTAAAGGTAGGATTAGAGATATGTTAAGCATAAAAATTATTAATCAAGTATGACTTAGTGTTAGAAATAAAGTTGCAATTAAGATTAACATTAAATTTTATTAGATTTAGAGTTTGTATAATGGATAAAATTAGGAATATACTTTTAGATTTGCATTAAGATTAGGATTTGGGTGAATGTATTGTTAAAGTTTGAATTTAGATAAGAATCATAATTAAAGTTAGAGTTGCAGTTAGGATTGGATTTAGTATTAAAGTTGTGTTCAGCTACAATCAGGATTAGAGATAGATTTAAAAATAAGGTTAGAAATACTTGCTAAATTGACTACTGGGTAGGTTTATGCTTAGGGTTTTATTTAGATTTAAATTTATGATTAGGTTAAAGTTTTGTTTGAATAAAATTTAGGGTTATTACTAAGGTTGTTTAATTTTAGGATTATATTACAGATTATAATTAAATGTGAAATTAAAATCTGGAGTAGGAATTTAAAAAAAATTGAATTACAATTAAGGTTAAGACTGAATTTGTGTTAGTTCAGATAAGCTTAAATGTAAATATAGTAATTAGGGTTATGAATTAAGTTTAAGATGGGTATAGTTTTAGCATTGATTAAAGTTAGAATTTGGAATTTGAGTTTTAATAAGACTAAAAGTTATGATTAAATTATGCTTAAGATAAAAATTAAGATTGCAATTATAGCTGGGATTCTATTAAAGTTAGGCTTAGAGAAATTTAGTTCTTTGTTAAAGATAATGTTTGGTTTAGGGTCAAAGTTAACAGTTTACTTCAGGGTTACATTTAGGATTATTGTTAAAGTTATTGTTAAAATTAATACTAGGGTTATGTTTAAAGCTATGCTTAGGGATTAAAACTAAATAAAGTTAAAGATTGGAGATTGATAAAAATCAGAAGTAGCCTTAGGCTTAGCATTTAGGTTAGAGTTATGCTTAGTTTTAAATTTAGAATTAGGAATAGTGTTATGATGATGGTTATAGGTAAAATAAAAGTTACCGATTGAGTTGTAATTGTAATTGATTAGGATGAGCGCTAAAATTACAATTGTGGTTAAAGTTTGAATTTGCATAAAGTTTACATTTAAATTTGAAAATATGGTTAGGATATGGTTAGGATAACATTAAGGTTTGTTTTAAAGTTAAGGTTAGAATAAGTGTTAAAGTTGAGGTTTAATTTAGTATTAAATTTTGGATTAAAGTTACAGTTAACATTAGGTTAAAAGTTAAAATTGAGATTAGACTTAAACTTAGAGTTAAATTTTGAGTCAGGAATATATTTAGAATGTTGGGTTAGATTTAAAAATAGGATTGTGCATTAGAGCAATATTTAATGTTGGAATTGTAGTTAAAGTGAGAGTTATTCTTGGCTTTATGGTTAGATTTAAGATTTATCTTAGGCTTAGGATTAGACCTAATGTTAGAGTAATATTTTAATTTTAATTTAGAATTAGAAATAAAGTATTAGACTTAGATTTAAGTTAAGAATTAATGTATATGTTAGGATTATGGTTACATTTAGTTTAAGTATTGGCTTAAGGACTAGATTAACCCTAGAAATAAGATTAGGATTATGGATAAAATATAAATTAGTATTAAGGTTTGGGTTAAAATTAAACTTGAGATAAAGATTATGTTGGTGTTATAGTCAGAATAAATTTTAACTAAGGTTAGCATTGTCTTTACAGTTAAGTTTGCAATTAGGTAAGGTTTAGATGAGAACATTGTTAGTGTTATCGATTAGGTTATAATTAAGATTGTTTTAAGTATTAAACTTAGAATTAGTATTAGAGTTATTTTAAATTAGAGTTAGAATTAAGATTAGAATTAAGAATTACACAGCCATTTAAGTCATGGTTAAGTTAAGGATTTGAATTAAAGTTAGAGTAAAGGATAGATTTAGGACTAAATAAAATATATCATTAGAATTAAAGTTAAGATTAGGTTTAGACTTAAATTATAATGATTAATTTAGCATTAAATTAGAATTCCAATTAGGGATTGACTTAAGGCTAAAATTAGAGTGAGGACTATGGTCAGATTTGAACTTGTGGTTGAGATAAGTCTTAAGTTTAGAATTGTGGTATAATTATGTTATAGATAAAGGGGAGTGTTTGGGTTATGATTGAAACAAGGGTTCAATTAGAGTTATGATTAAGATTAGAGATACAGTTGCTGCTAGAACTAGAGTTATAGTATTTATAAGTTAAAATAAAGACTTAGGATTAACATTAGGGTTAGTTCCTGTCTTAAATTAAAGATTAGACTTAAGATGAGGATTCAGATTAGGCTTATGTTTAAACATAAGATTAATAATTAAAAATTATGATTAAGCTAAGAATTAGAATGAAGTTTGGCTTAGGAGTTGATTTACAATTAAGTTTTGAATCTGGGTTAAAGTTAAGTTAGAAATTTGTTTAGAGTTAACCTTATGGTTAGAGTTAAAATGAGAATTAGTTAATTTTAAAGTAAAGATTAAGTGTAAAGTTAGGATTAGAGGTAATATATTTATATTAGATTTAGAGCTAGTTAGAGTTAGGATTACAATTAGGGTTAGTATTTGAATTAGAAATAGTTTTAGCTTAATATTAGAATAACATCAAATTTTGATTTAGTTATAGAATACTGATAATAGTAATGTAAATAAAATGTTAGAGTTAGGCTAAATATAGAGATAAGATATAGTTAAAATTTAAAATTAGATTTGAGTTAAAGTTAGAATTTGTGATAAATGTTAAAGTTATGATTAAATTTAGTGTAAAAATTGGTTTAAGTTTACTATTATGTTTAGATTTATACTTAGATTTAGGTTTTGTGCTAATATTAGAGAAAATATTTAGTGTAAAAATTATAGTTAGAGTAAGCACTATGGTTAATATTAGGGTTAGCTTTATACTTTGTTAGTTATATAGTTAGGATTAAGCCAAAGAATAGGTTTTTGAGTAGAATTAAGATATGTGTTTGTATTATTGTTGATTTTTGTTTACATTTAAACAGTTTAAATTAGAGATTACATTAAGATTGGAGTTAGAATTAACTTAAAAATTAAAAATGAGAGTTATTGTTAGATTTAAAAATAGTTTAAGTTGTGCATTAGTGTTAAAGTTAGAATTCATCTTAGAGTCAGATGACAAATTAAAGTTTGGATTAAAGTTGTAGTTAGAATTTGGGCTAACAATGGTTACAGGTTTAAGTTTGGATTAAAATTATGGTTATATATTGTAACAGTCAAATTTGTACATACACACAACAAAATCCAGAGTTCTTGCAAATTATATCAAGGCTGATCTAGATGAGGTTTGAGACTTTGAATCTGACTGCACCTCATCTCAATCCACCAACACTCCATGACTTACTACCCTATGAATGACCTATAGGAGGCTACACTCAGAATTTCTTAGTTCACTGCCAGCAGTAGCAAAGGGTGGAGCAAGAAACTCAGGAAATATTAACTAAATTACTAATAGATAAATACACACACATTGATGGTTGGCTAGATAATGCATATAATAATAGCTAATACTATATTAAAATGAACTTAACTAAGATTTGGGATGGGTTATGAATGAAACTCAACACAGTGGTTATAGTTTAATATACTGTATTATAATTAATAAATATAAGTTAAATAAACAAAAGTGCATTAAAGACACATGCAGGTGTAAACAATGATGAGAGATTAACAGAATCTCATCTGATGCACTATATTTAAGAGTTGGTTACAATTTTAATAATCTATGGTCTCTAATTATGCCTTAATTTCACTATACCCTACCTATTAGGTTTGTGATGGTTAAGTTGATGCAATAATGATGATTTATCATCATAACATTTAATAAAGATCATTTATTAACACTTAAACAAGCTGCAATAAGCTCTCTATGCAGATTATATATGTACAATCAGATTATGACTTCAGATCAATGCTGAAATATTACATTATGGAGGGATGAACTGGAGCTTTGTAGTATAACTTCAGATACTACAGTATATATATATATATATATATATATGTAGTATCTGAAGTTATACTACAAGATGCACATCTCTCTAGTCATATATATATATATATATATATATATATGACTAGAGAGATGTGCATCTTGAATGTGTAGTTAATCAGGGGATTCAGTACCAACAACTCAGTTCCCATGGACCGTATGACTTGCTGTGAATAAAATAAACATAGTTCGGTGATCAGAGCAGCTTGTAAAAACAATTTGGACCCTCGTGTTCCAGTTCTAAAGAAGAGCTGTCCAAACTAAGATGGGTGGCCATTAAAACCAGAATCCCATTCATATAAGAAACCTACAGCAAGGCTTATATGCATGTATGTGTTTTCTAAAGACACATTCACCACACTAAACATAATATTAATTAATAACGAAGAATACACAAATTTCTATAGTTTCATTCATGAAACTACCATACACCAGTTCATTAATTGGCATTCTTAAAACATGCTAAAAAGGAATACTTAAAAGTAATCTGAGTTCTTAATAAATCTGCACAGTTTATAATATAGCTAAAAGGAGGATTAAAGCATATCTAGGACTTAAGCAATACATATAATATGCTTTATAACTTATTTTTGCATTTATTAACTAATTAATTTATTGACTTGCAAACCTAATGATAATAACAATAATAATAGTAAGCTAAACATAATAGCTTAATGAAATTATTTAGGTTTTCAGAATGGAAATTTGAGTGTGTGTGCTAAAGAGAAATATTATTTAATTCGGAGAGAGCCTCTAATCATCTCTCCTTCTCAAACTGTATTCATAAAATCAATCTCCATTCTGAACTGGGCATAGCATAAATTATAAAATAAATAAATATAAAACAAATAAGAAGGCATGACTGCAGATTAGAAAGATAGAATAATCTCTGAATAAGTTATTTTTAACAAGTATTTAAAGTTTTACATTTTAATTTAAAAGTAGGCAAGGTTACAGGTATTATTTTAGAAATTAAATTATAATTTTAAGTCATATTTTACAGATTCTTTCAGTTTTTAATTTATTTTATATATTTTACAATTTAAGAGTTCATGCATGATTAATATTAGCTAACTTAATAGTTTTTAGATATATATTTATAAAGTACCTAGAGTTATTTTAAAGAGCTCTGTGGAAAAACTTTGTTACCATGTCTTCTTTGTTGAGGTTCCTGTAGTTGATCACCATCGTACTTAGCTGGGCTGATCCATTTCTGATGTTTTCTTAGCAGGCAGGTGGGGCTTGAATTCCGCCTTGAGAACTGACCAATTTTTCCTAAAAAGGGAGAGAGGCAGTGGCTGCTTTACTCAAAAGTGGTAAAAGTTAATGAGTGAACCACCCTTAACAAAGCTTAAAGTTATTTATACTTGAAAAATTTCAATTCAAGAATCCTGTTTACCAGAGTTTACAAAGTTTTCTTAGTAATTAAAAATGCATAAAAAATGAAACAGTTGGTCATTTCTTTGACTAAACAATAATGGTCAACAAGTCACTCCTTGTTCTAAGTTTTTATTTTTAAAAGATCATTTTGATTCTCAGTTTGATTAATTACTTGCAGATGGTTTTCTGAGAATTGCAAATTTTTATGACAACAAATAACTTTTTTTAAAAGAGTTTAAATTCATAAACATTTTAATATATATATGTGTGGGACTACCACAGAAATTGAATTTATATATGAAAACCCTTAAATAAAGAATTTTTAATTAAAGACAATACAAATTTAAATTAATTTAAAAGAGTTGCAATGCTTTTAAATCTATAGTATTACAGCTTCTTTTCCATATATATGTAGGTAGTTAAACACATACAATAATGTTCACACACTTAATTAAGATTACATCATTTTATTAAATATTAAATTTATAAATGCATATGCATTATATGCACACAAATATTAATAAGAGGATTAGATGTGTGCACATATACAAATACACGCACATACATGTAAATACATGCAGTTACAATTAAAAATAAATCCCTAGAAGCTTATATACATGGACTGGGATGGGTTCAAACTAAGGAAGAAGATACTACTATGGAACATAGTAGGTAAAATAGGATGATGGCTAAATAATACCATTTCAATATGGGCTTAAGGTTAGCTTTGGGATAGGATTATAATAAGAGTTAAGATTAGGATTATGTATTAGATTGAAAGTTAAAGTTAGAGTTTGGATTGGGGTTAAAATTCGGATTAAGTTTGGACTATAAGTATAAACTTAAAAATTAGAAGCATCCACATTAAATCTGGAATTAAAAAAAGATTAAAATGTCACATTAGAATTAGTGATTGTATTTACACTTAGTGTTGGTGTGAATTTTTTATGGATCAATGCAAGAGTTGTGCTTAGAATTGGCACTATAATTAAAGTTACAATTATATTTAGGTTTTCAGTTAAATTTAAAACTAGAGTTACTCTTAGGTTTGGGAGTAGAGTTATAAATTTGAGTTAATATTAAGCATAGAATTAGCTTTAGAGTGTGGGTTATATTATTGTTAGAGTTGGAATTAGATGTACTCATTAGAATTAAGTTCAAGTAGTAACATTAATATTATGGTTATTGTTAGGATTAGACAAGTGTATAATTATGTTAGGTATGGATAAGGTTTAGGGTTAGGGCTAGAATTAATGGTAAAGTTGGGGTTATGGGTAAGATTAGAGTTAAAATTTAAATTACATTCATAATTAGAGTTATAATAAACTGTGAATTAGAATATGTTATGTCCTATGATCCATGATGATTTTCTATCATGATGTCATTCAAGGAATGACTGTGGGACTAGATTATTATTGTCTGTGGTATTGATCTTTGACTTTGTTACACAGAATATTAAATAAAATGGTGCTAAGATGCTATGTACATATAGAACAAGTTTTGGCTGGTTTAATTTCTACATACTGAAGCACTACACTTGTTTTGGCAATGAGTATTGGACATGCAAGATACTGAACAATATTAAAATATTAACTTAGCAAAATTCTGTGGATTATTTTTCTATATACCATTCCTTTTATTTCAGTACTGACTATCTTTGCATAGATGTGGCTTACTATTTAATAGTGTGTTTTTTTTACTTAAAAATTAATCTTAAATGGTACATAGAACGCCATACATATATATATATATATATATATATATATTTCTCTTCAAACTTACCTTGTCATTTGTTTTCTATTTGATTTATAATGACAACTATTGTTTCTTTGGCACCTTTTGATATCAACTCACTGCATATGTGGGACACGTATGTGTCACAGATGAATTTCTTTTGCGAAGCTAACAATATCATCCTGATGATAAGAAATGTGCAACACTCTTTGCTGTTTGTAGATTAAGAACACTACGTATTTTTCATTCTCTTATATTACTGTCATTGCCTCAGAATAAGTTGTATCAAGAATTAATAAATGTTTTAAAACAGTATTTCAAACCACAACCTTCCATTATTTACCAATGTTTCCAATTCTACCATCGTTGGCAATGAGAAGGAGAAATGTGTGCATTTTAGCTGACTTTTGACATTTGTCAGAGAACTGTGATTTTGGTTCTTCACCCACAGAACACCTTTGATACCAATTCATCTGCAGGCTTTGTGATGAAACCATAGAAAACTGTTAACAGAATAAACTTTAACCTTAGTTACATCTGTACAGTGTAGCCTAGCTGCTGATTTTGCATTTGTGCAGGTGCATGAAATCCATGCCACAAACCCTCTCATGTTGACCATCGATCTTATTCAGCAAAACAAATCAATCTTATCTTGCAAAAATGTTTCTGGTTTTGTACTGCCTTCTCAAACATTTCCTTCACATAAAAGGACAGTGGTCTCTCAACTGGTATTTCCACCTTGCTATGGTTGTGATGGTCAACACAATTGAGTAGAATGCCTTTTTCAAAAAACCAAATGCCATTACTGCCAAAAAATGGGTCATTTATAGCATTATGCCAAGCAAAACAACATACTATTTCTGGATCTTAAATCAGTGCATGGCAGTAACAGAGACTGATGATGACATTGTAGATTATATTTATGAAATATGCAGTGATGAGTCAACACTTAAATCCTTTGCACAAGTGTACATAAATGGCAAGGAATATAGAATGGAAGTGGACTTAGGATAAGATTATTCTATCATTTGACACATTTTCTAAATTGTGCAAGGGAACAATACCCAAACTACACCCAGTAACAATTACATTATGAGATTTCCAGCACCACCCAATATCATTCAAGGGACAGTGTGTCATACATGCACAATATGGTGATCATTCATGCCATCTGTGTTTATTGATAACAGAGAGCCTTTATACAAGCTTGTTAGGATGCTAATGGTTCACACCTCTAGGTATTTCACTATCTGGAGTTCACCTAATTACTGAACCATCTATTCAAGAGATCATTAGTCAATTCTCAAACCAACAGGAGAGGTAAGATTATGTGGTGACTACAAGGTAACAGTTAACAGATCTCTTCAGAATCACCCATATCCTATACCTGCAGTACATCATCTTCTGGCTTATCTTACTTCTAGCTCCATCTTTGCAAAAATTGACTTAGCTAAGGCCTACCTACAACTTCAAGTTGATGACATGTCTGCAGACATACAGGCCATCACAAATTGAGGAGCTTTCTGTGTAAAATGTCTACAATACAGAATCTGCATTGCACCCAGAATGTTTCAATGCATTATAGACAATTCACTCAGAAACATTCCCAGAGACTTTCTATATTTTGAAGACATATTAATTTGTGCTTCTACAATGATTGATCTATGTACAAAATTAAGTACTGTGTTCAAAAGATTATCACACAGCAGATTGTGAGCTAACAAAGAACAATGCATATTCAGTGTAGATTCTGTGGAATTTCTGGAATATACAATCCACAGGAAGGGCCTGCATTCATTTCCAGGTAAAGCAGCTGCAATTCAAAATACATACCCTCAAAGAAACAAAAAAGAACTGAAGGCATTCTTAGGACTTATAAATTTCTATAACAATTTCCTTCCAGATCATGCAATTGTAGCTGAACCCTTACATTGTTTATTACAGACAAATGCCACATGGAATTGGTCACCACAACATAAAAGGGTTTTTCTTAAACTTAAATAGATATTGATGCCCAATAATGTACTGGTTCCATTTGACCCTCACCAAGAGATTCCGCTTACATGTGATGCTTTGCCAGACAGAGTGGGCACAGTACTAAGTATACAATATACTGACAAATCATCTGCTCCATTTGCTTTCACTTCACCTACATTGTCTAAGGCTGAATGAAACTATGCATAAATTGACAAAGTAGCTTTGGCAATAGTATTTGACATCAAACATTTTTACCATTTCTTATTTGCAATAAAATTTAGCATTTATATGGATCTTCATCCACTGCTTGGCATTTTTACCTCAGACAAACAAACACTGATAAATCTGTCACCCGAATGTAAAGATGGACACACATGCTCAATGCATATTGTTTCAAAGTGGAATATAGGCCAGGAAAAAAGTTGCAAATGCAGATTGTGTTGAGCAGATTTCCACTTCCATTAACTGAATATGACAATCCAAACATGAATGGTAATTTTTTCTTGGAGCAATTGGAAGATCCTCCAATGACTGCTGAACAAGTGGGACATGCAACAGAAGAGACTTCTTACTATCAAAAGTAAAAAACTATGTCCTCACTGTCTGGCCAAGTAGACCCATGGACACCAAACTTCAACCTTTTTTATAAGACCTAATGAGCTATCAACTCACAAAAACTGTTCGCTTTGGGAGTCATACATAATTATTCCCTTTTCTCTACAGTGAATCATTCTTAATAAGCTTCACTTGGCTAACTCAGGCTTCATGAGAACTAAAGCATTAGCAAGTCTATATGTGTGGTGACTATCAATAGATAGAGACATTGAGAATCAGGTGGGCAAGTGCAAAAATTGTCAGATCATAAGATATGATTGCCCTCGTGCTCCAATTCACCCTTGGGAACCACCACCCACACCATGGTTACAATTGCACATGGATTTTGCATGCCCAATTGATGGGAAAATGTTCTTGGTTGTTGTAGATGCCTTTTCAAAGTGGGTGGAAGTGTGCAAAATGTCAACAAGCTCAGTTACAATGTTCACAGTACTACAAGAATTATTTTCTATCCATGTAATACCAGTGTATAGTTTCAGATAATGGACCACACTCTGACTTTTTTCATCAATAATGGAATTCACCATGCATGGATCATGCCATACCACCCATCAAGTAACCGTCTCATGGAGAGAGCCATCCAGTCTGTAAAGGAGAGCCTAAAGCATATTACACATGGAAAATTGGGATCAACATATTGCTCGATACCTTTTGGCCCAGCGCATTACAGTGTCTACAACTACAGGTTTAAGTCCAGCCAGAATGCTCTTTAATCGATGCCTTCATACATGTCTAGATTTTCTTCATCTTGATAGAGCTTCAAAACTGGCATCATCCGGACAACATGGGCTACATGAATTTCCAACCAGATGACACAGTATTTATAAGAACAGTGGGAAAGGGTTCTCCATGGATCCCTGCCATGGTAGAACAGTGTACAGGCCCTCTGTCATATGAAGTCCAAACTGATCTGAGATTACAACATAAACATAATGATCAATTGTGCTCAAGAACAGTAGACACCTTCCTAACTATTTTGTGTCCTGCTGAGTGATCACCATCTGCCCCAAATTCTCCAGCCAGTGTGACAGTGAAAACCACAAACAACTCAAGCTCAACATCATTGCATCCTACATCTCCAATTCAAACTCCAAAGGCATACAGAGAACCCCCCTCACATCAACACCATCCACCATTCTAAGAGGGAAGGGGTGTTATGTCTTACGATCCATGATGATTTGCTATCATGATGTCATTTCAATGAATGACTGAAGGATTAGATTATTATTGTCTGCAGTATTGATCTTTGACTTCCTCATATGGAATATTAAATAAAATGGTGCTAAGATGCTACATACAAATGGAACAAGTTTTGGCTGGTTTAATTTCTAGATACTGAAACACTACAGAATATATGTTACGGTTAAAGTTAGGATTGATGCATTGAACTGATTAAAGATTCTGATGAATCAATGACTATATAATTGTGTTTCTTATATTTAAAAAAGAAATATCAAATTAGTTTTGTTTTTGTTTTTAAAAAAATTGCAATTAAAGAATTTTAATTTAAAAGGGAGTTTATACAAGTTTAGTGAAAATCTGTTTACATAAAAATTGAAAACGAATTAAATCGATTTAATATAGAGAGAATAATAAAGAAATATCTCTCGAAAAACTTAATAATCAAGTGTTAATAATATTTATAATTTGTCTGTTGTAAGAGTTTAAGTAAGTTTATAGTATAATAGACAGCTGGAAGTTTTCAAAGTAAAACTAATCAATTTAAAAGAATCGAACAATTTAGTTTAATCATATGATAAAATAGAAATGTTATTTAAAAAATTATGACTCATGTAGGTATATGTGTTATAAATTTATTAAATAATTTTTCTTTGGTTCCAAATAATTACAAGCCATATATTTAGGTTAAATAAGAATCCCTAATTTATTTTAATAGGAAACTTATATTTAGATTTTTTCAATAATTGTCACTATGTTTATATATCTGCCATCAGTGGCATACGCAAGAGATGGGAGGGGTTAGGGGATAAATCCCTTTCAGAAAATTCAAAAAGGACTAAAATTCTAATTACTGCATTTCAAAATTGCACGCCTTTTCAATACGTTTAAATTCCGATGTGCATCTGCACGTTATTGTTTCAAGAATGCTATGCATATTAGCTCAGTTGAGTGGTTGAGTTGACAGCAATAGCGACATATGTAATGTTCATTTATGTTAATGTATTTTTTATGGTAAGTTATAGATATTTAGAATTCTAGTTAGTACAAAACATCAGTTTCTGTTATAGTTACAATGAAAACTTTTACACACAAAAAATATAACTTTTCATTATTATCTATTGGTTATTATTAAAGGGAATATGATGTAATTGTCTTTAAGTTTTTTTAACTGCATATTAATAGTGATATATCAAGCATTACTCATTTATTAAAAAAAAAATTGCTTTAAGCATTTTCTAGATATTCCTTTCTTTTACATCCTAAAAATATACTCTTGTAATTTTTCAAAAAAAACATTTTTGTACATATCTTTTTTATGTTTATTTAATTTTTTTCTGAAGATAATTATTAGTTTTATTATTTGCATTTTGAACTGTATTTTAGAGTGCTGAGTGTGACATGAATCAGAGATTATTTTTCAATTTTGTATAGAAGCAAAAATGCTTTTGAAAGATCTCCAGTTGCTTCAGTTTCTGAAAATGTAATGGGTGCGCGATGTATCAGATATACAAGACACAAAAGGAGATGATAAACTATATGCCTTAAATTTCTTTTTTAATATAGGAGTTTTTCACTGTAAACACAATTTTACTGATCTGGAAAAGTATGTGTTGTCAAAGAATAGTGGATGCCAATTACAAATTCACAGGGTGCAACCATAACCTTAAATTTCAGTGCAAGAGACTGCAAAAATTCAAGTGGTTGGCCTATTCTCAAGCTCATGAAGAGCATTTTGTAAGGTTTTTGCAACCCATTTAGCATGTAACTCTTGGAGTACTTAGTAAACAAGTCATTAAGAAAGTAGAAAAGGGCTAAATAACTATTTTGAAATCATGAAACCTCAAAATACCATAAGCATGTTATCCAGGAGGTAGCAAACTTTTTGGTGGTTTTTGAAAATAGAACAGAATATGTGGCAAAACAAATTGATAAAGGAAGAAAATCTCAGATTGAAGAGAATAAAAAAAAATTAAAGCCTATAATTAAGACTATTTTTTGTGGAAAAGAGGAACTGCCTCTAAGAGGGCACAGGGATTCTAAATCTTTTGAAAACAATAAGGAAGATGAGGATTCTAAAAATATAGGTGAATTGAGAGCTGTATGGGAGTTTCTGATTGAAGCAGGAGATCAGTTTCTTCAAACATATTTAGAAACAGCTGATAAAAATGTAACTTATTTAAGTGCCAGAATACAGCATGAAATTATAGACATGTGCAGAAACATTTTGATATCAAAACACATAAGAATTGTTAAAAACTCTTCTTTTTTTTTTTTTAAGATAATACATCAAATATATCATGAATTGAAGAATTTTTGATAAACATCAGGTATGGTGATCAAGTTGATGGCATATATGTTAATCGCAAAGACTTTTTTAAAAAATTGTACCTGTCTGTGATACTCATGGAATTTCTTTACTCCAGATACTAATTCAATCTTTTAGAGAGATTGACCTTGATTTCAATAACTTGCAAGGTATGGGGTTTGATAGGGCTAGTAGTGGGCAATTTAATGGCTGTGCAACAAAAGTGAGAGAAGTAGCCCTGCATGTGATTTTTGTACACTGTGCAAAATCTAGCTCTTTCTCATGTTTGCATTGTTACTGGCATTAGAAATTGTTTAGGAACTATCTTTTGTCAATAAACATCACATGACCACTGCCTCTTATAGTGAGTTTTGCCTGTTTTAACAACTATCTTTTGTGTTGCGAAAAAACATTGCCAGAGTAAATTCAGAATTAAAAAGTAGCTGATAAAATTCTGCAAAAGAAGATGGATTGAACACTTAGATGCCATTTCAAAGTTTGTTAAGTTATACAACATCATTAATAACTTTCTTGCTGAAATTGAAGAATTTACAGTTAGCAAAGTGTCAAGTAAAGCTTTCACATTTAGATTAGTTAATAAAAACCCTGTCTCTATAATTGGAATACACATTGCTAATCATTCACTTTCCTGTGAATTATCAGTAACTCCTGTAATAAAACAAAGTGACTTAAAAAGCAGTGTGCATTTGTGTGAAAATTTAGAAACAGAAATTCAAAATTCACCAATATTTTTTAAAGTGCAGAGGAAATTGTATAATCATCAGTTGCCTGCAAGCTTAAAATTTTTAGAAGATCTGCAAAGCAGATATAGAAATCAAATATTGAAACTGACAGGGATCCAGAAGTGAATATATTACAGGATATCTCTTTTTCTGCCATTTTTTAATTTCTTTACATCTCAAATTCATGACAGATTCTTATGGCAACAGAAAAATTTTGCAAAACATAGAAATTTTTCTTCCTCAAAACATTAAACAAGCAGCAGATGACAAAATCTTCCTATCTATAATAAGCCATCAATGAACAATGGCCAGGTGATATTTCTTGCAGTAAAGAAGCATTTTTGATGAGGTGAAAATGTGAAGGCATTGTATTGATCAAAAATATCCTTCAATGGACTTTATTCATTGCGTGAATATTTGCAACTCTCAAAAATATGTTGAAATTGTTTGCAACTTTAGAATCACATCTTACTTATAGAAAAAGACATCAGAGCAGAGATTGAATGACTTAGCTATAATGAACATTCACCAGGAATTGCATGCCTCCTTAGACACTGATGAAGTTTTAGATGCTTTGGCAAAGAGCCCAAGAAGATTTATAATTATTATATAAATGTATGCCAATTTATTTCTAATAAATAATATTAGATTATTTTATATGTAGAATATCATTTTAAAAAATTTTAAAACTTACTTAACCTACCAGAATATTCCATTTAAGGTTTAAATTAGCATTGTTTATAAAATAATTTATTACTGAAGGTATATTATACAACAATAAAATTTTCGGGTAATACTGAAATTTTTCATGGATATTAAATAATATTTTTGTTTTTAGCAAGAAGTCTCAGAAGACTTATACTTTTATAGTTTATAGTTACATTACTTTACCTTAACAGTGGCATAGCCAGGAAGATTAGTGGGGGGAGGGAGGCTAGAACTCCCCCCTCACCATTGGTCGTTTACCATATACTACTGAACATTTACGTGAACACCAGCTAAAGAAAATTTAATAATTTTTCCCACCTTAAATCTTAAGTTAATTTAATGGTTCATTATAAACAAACAAAATACTTTTATTATATATTTATTTTATTTGTGCTCAAAATACATATATAAAATCAATAAAACACTAACTTTTTAAAATTAATTTACTTTAAAAATTTATTGTGAATAATTATTGTTGACTGAAATATACTTTAACGTGTAACTGAAAAAATATCTTATGTATCATTTAATTTTATATTTTTATGATGGTCTAATTTCATAGTCATAAAGTTTAGTTTATAATTCATTTATATAAATTTATTTTTGTTTTTTAAATCATTTGAACTGAAACTGCTGGAATTGATTATTGGCATTGACAATTTGTGTTCCTCTATTTCTAGTGACTATGGAAACACAAAAGATATTGCTAATTTTGTGGGAAAATCTTCTAATGTAAGTAATTGCATGCATGTACATGCACGAAATAAAATAAAATTGACAGACTGCTTCTCCATACATATGAACTATATTATGTTTGTGTATTTTATTCATATATGCTATTTTTGGGTATGTTTGACCTTGAAAATTTAAAAAAAAATTGCCTGTGGCACCATTACCCAGGAGGTTGCCATCCCCTGTTCTCCCCATAACTCTTTCTTACAACCCACTTTTTGTGTCTACCCCCCCGATCATTTTCTAATTGCACCATTATCATATTCCAATTGAAATTAGTATTACTTTTGCAAATTAAAGCAATATACCTCCACACTGAAATATTCTGCATATGCTACTGTTTGCCATGAATATATTTTATCATTTGATGAAGGTCAGAGGAATATCAATATTGTTACATTTGCCTTGATAGATATCTCATGCTTGTAATTTAATACTTTTATAATTGATTTTGATAAAATTGCAATCCATTGATTAATCCAATGTACTCAAGATTAATATAATATATTATTCATAAGCATTTGTAATTTTTGTATATTAATTTATTGATTTTCCTTATACTTTGCTGTGCATCTTGGAATGATAACCATATGTGTTTGAATGTGAATATTATATGATTTTCTTTTTAAAATCATAGGAATGATTTGATTAGTATCATTATTATGGTGATGATGACTCTTTGGTATAGCCAAAACTTTTTTGGAAAATCCACACCATTATGAATTAATTTTTTATGTGGTGTATGATCATCATTACCATCACGGTCATCGCTATAATTCATTTAGTTGAAGTTACAGTCTTAATGCGATTTGAAATATAGACATTATTATACCTGAAACTTAATTTTAAGTATAGGGAATATAGTCAGTGCTCAGTTTATATTAAGATAGCAAATCTTTATACTTTAATGGACAGGCTTCAATCTACTCCAATGACCAACTCTTCAGCCATCCATACAATTAAAAATCTGATGATGGAATGCCCAAATCCCATGCTGATGCCAATATTGTTGTTATGTCCACACTGACCTCAAGTCATTCTGATCCCTCATGTATAGGACGGTATTCATTTAAATACATAGAAGAGGGATGGGCAGAATGCAACTATAATGTGTAAAATTTGAAATATGGGCATTCTTATAGCTAGAACTTAATTGTAAATATAGGGGATTTGAACTCAGTCTTTCAAGCAATCTTCAACTATCCACACTATCTCAAATCCCCTATCATCATCATCATCATTATCAACCATTATCAATCCACTGCAGGATGAAGGTCTCTCCAAGTTTAATCCATCTTCTCCGATCTTTAGCTTCTCTTCTCCACATCACCCCTACACATTTTCTTATTTCATCCATCCATCTTACATGTGGTCTCCTTCTGGGTCTTTTACAATCTCTTGGAATCCAGTTTAAAATTTCAATTGTCCATCTATTATCATCTCTTCTAGCAATATGTCCAGCCCAACTCCACTTCAATCTTTTAATTTTTTCAATGAGGTCAGTAACACCTGTTTGTTCTCTTACCCATACATTGCGTTTTCGATCTCTTCTTGTTACTCCCAACATACATCTCTCCATACTTCTTTGAGTGGTCTGAAGTCTCTGTATTGATCTTCTATTAAGTGTCCAAGACTCAGATCCATAAGTAAGAACTGGTAAAACACATTTGTTAAAAACCTTTCTTTTCAAACACATAGGCATATTTCCTTTTAATATCAAGTTATTTCTACCAAAAGCACTCCAACCAAGTTTAATTCTATGATTAATTTCCTCTATTATGTTTCCATCTGTATTAATAATCTGACCAAGGTATTTGTAACTCTTAACTTCTTTTAATTCATCATAATCAATCTTTATTTTCATATTTGGAGCAAATCGATTAAACATTACTTTAGTCTTTTTAACATTTATCTTTAGTCCTACTTTCCTACTTTCATCTGATAACTCCTGCAACATTTCCTGCAGCTCGGAAGCATTATTTGCAAAAACAACTACATCATCTGCGAAATCTAAATGACTTAAATAATCTCCATTTACTTTCACTCCTTTAGTTTCCCATTTTAATCCACAAAATACTTCTTGCAGCACTGCTGTAAAAAGTTTTGGAGATATGGAGTCACCTTGTCTTACACCTTTCTCAATGTTGACTTTCCCAGTATCATTATGTAATCTAATTGTTGCTGTTGCATTTTTATAAATATTCTTTAAAATATGACAATATCCTGGATCTATACCTTGATGATCCAATGCTTTAATCACTGAAGAAATGTTTATAGAATCAAATGCCTTTTCATAATCTACAAATCCAAAACATAATGACAACTCATATTCATTTGTCCTTCTATAACTTCTCTCAATACTTGAATATGATCTACTGTACTAAAACCACTTTTAAATCCAGCTTGTTCTCTTGGTTGGTGAAAATCCAAGGTTCTCTGTAGACGAGTTGTAATTATCTTGGTAAAAATTTTATATAAAACTGATAAAAGGCTGATAGGTCTGTAATTTCTAATATCTTCTTTATCACCTTTTTTAAATATTAATATTATTACTGCATTCTTCCAATCATCCGGTACATCTTTATCATTTAGACATTTGGTATATAACTTTGCTAATATTTTTTCTGTTTCTTCACCTGCTTCTTTTAATATATCAATTATAATTCCATCATTACCTGGAGCCTTTCCTTTCTTCATACATTTAATTGCATTTCTCACTTCTTCATTTAAAATTCTGGGCAATTCGGAAGATGTAATAGATATAGGAGGTACTTGTTCTTTATTACTATATAATTCTTGATAAAAATCTTCTACCAATTTCATAATGTCATCCCTCTTTTTAGTAATAATTCCATCTTTTTTCCTTATTGCAGATATAAATTTCCTACCAATACCAAAATGTTGTTTTACATTCTTAAGACTTTTATTTTCTTCTACAGCTTTTCTTGCTAGTTCACAGTTATACTTTCTTATATCATTTTCAACTCTTTTCCACACCATTTTACAAAATTCGAGATATTCAATTCTTTTTAATGCATCATTCTTGCATATCTTCATATTCCTTCTTTTCTTCATAAGTTCTCTAGTCTCAGTAGAAATTTTATTAGTCAATTGCTGCTTTTTTCTACCAGCTATCTTTGTTGCAGTTTTTAAAAGTGTATCAGTTATTTTCATATTAATTTCATTCAAATCTGAATCATGTTCAAAATCTACTAATACTTGAAACCGATTTGTAAGTTCTAATTTAAATTCATTAGAATGTTTCTGAAGATTAGGAATATCAACTGTAAATATAGTTTTTCTTAATAATTTTTGTCTCTCTAGTTTTACATTAACATGTATCTTACCCCTTACTAATCGATGATCACTTCCTGTGTTAAATTTATTAAGAACATTACAATCTTGAAATATGTATTTCCTGTTAGTCAAAATATAATCCAATTCTGCTGTACCTTCATTTGGATGCTTCCATGTCCATTTCCTTCTAATATTTTTCTCAAAAAAAGAATTCATAATATAAAGTTTTTCCTTCTCTGCAAACTCCACAAGTCTATGTCCTCTCTCATTTCTATTACCATAACCAAAATTACCTACAACACTTTCATCTTTCATTTGTTTACCAATTCTAGCATTAAAATCTCCCATAACAATTTTAAAATGTTGTTTACTCTGATCAAAAGCCTTTTGTACATCCATATAAAAATCTTCTACTACTTCATCACTGTGAGAACTTGTTGGGGCATAAACCTGAATTATCTGCATTTTATATCTGCTATTAAGTTGTATAACTAATCTTGCCACTCTGTCTGATACACCATCAATCTCCACAATATTGTTCTTCCACTTTTTATTTATAATGAATCCTACTCCACTTGTATTTCCAATATTTGTGCCTTTATAATAGAGCATATATCCACTTTTTAAATCAATTGTCTCTTCACCTTTTCTTCTAACTTCACAAAGTCCAATAATATCCCATTTAATATAAGAGAGTTCTTCTTCTAATTCTTGCAATCTTCCTTCACTTGAAAGTGATCTGCAGTTGTAAGTACCTAAATAAAAAGTCGTCATCAAATGGCAGCCTGGGTCACCTCCAGGATATTCTTAGCATCCTCTGCCTTCGGCCACCAACCGCTGCCTTGGTTGGTGACTTTACAGCCTCCTGGGATTAAGGGCCATGCTTTATTTTTGTCTGTCATAATTGTATAATTGGGAAAAATCTTTATCATTTACACAAACATTCATTCTGCCTTATCAGGCACTGAGAAGAAAGACCATGGTGTTTCTTGATCTTAAACTCAGAGGTAAAAAGCCAATAAACTCACCACGCTGGCTAATGCGTGTTGGTGAGCAGCCCATCCATGTTCGTATACTATATGAATAAACATATAGTAATAACAGCTGCAACGACAAGAACGTATGGAGTGGACATTAGGAATTTGCCCTGCTCGGTTCCTTTAAGGCCTCCAAGAGGAATCAAAGGGTCTCCTTTCAGTTAATAGCAAACTCCTTTCTGCAGCCCAAATCCCCTATATTTACAATTAAGTTCCAGGTATAAGAATGCTTGTATTTCAAATCTTACACAATAAGTCTGCATTCTGCCCATACCTCTTTTATGTATTTAAATGGATACTGTGCTATACATGAGGGATCGGTGTGACTTGGGTCAAGATGGGCATAACAACAATTTTAGCATCAGCATGGGATTTGGGCATTCTATCATCAGATTTTCAATGGTGTGGATGGCTGAAGAGTTGGAGATTGGAGTAGATTGAAGCCGGTTCATTAAAATATAAAGATTTGCTATCTTAATATAAACTGAGCACTGATTATATATGTGTGTGGAAGATGATAATCTGGATCAACTGTTGAGCTCTGGTTCAGCATGAATATATATTGGTGATTATTTATTTTTTCTGCATGTGTGTGGCCATGTGTTTCAGTAGTATGAGATAGTTTGGATAGTTGAAGGTTGCTTGAAAGTCTGAGTTCAAATCCCCTATTTTTACCCTTAAGTTTTATATATATATTGAATTAATATAATGTCATGTGAAATTTACCAAATCTATTTTAAATAATTATTGAACTGCTCTCTAGCTTCCATATTCAATAACTTTTTACAGCAAGAAAATAGACCATGAATCACTTCTTCCTGTATTTTAGATCTTTTTATTTAGTTATCCAGAACAATAACAGCCAGAGAGCAAACTTAAATCAGCCAATATATTTTAATGTAAATTAACTTTTAAATAACTGATATTAAATAAATTTATAGATTAGAGATATTTCACTCATTTCTAAAACTCTATAATAAATAAACATTATGCTATAAATATTTATCATTACATATATATATTGTACCCTATTTATTAGGTCTAAATAGGTTTGAAAGTCAATTTCTTAAAAAATTTAAAATTAAAAGAAAACTTAAATATTGTAAATGTTATAGCAATGTTAATAGGGGTTTTTAAAGCTTTGTTAAGATGAATTTAAAGATATAAAATATTTAAAAGCTATGATAAAATACTAAAATTATAAAGTAAAAAGTTAAATAGTATAATTTTGTATGGTTGGGAGAACTGGCCATAGTGATAATAATAAAAATTATGTATTAAAAGTCTTGGTAAACAAGATGTAGAAAACTAATTTTTAAATTATGATTTAAAATTGAATAAGTTGTTAAATGTATTTTAATAAAAGTAGATTTAAATTTATATTATAATTGTTTATTAATAGTTTTAGTATTTTGTGAGATATACAAGTGTATTCAATTTTATTTATTGTTTAAGTAATGTCAAATTGTGTTATCCCAAATTCTATCATTATATTTTATTATTTTTTATAATGTAATATTTTGTAGTTAAATATTTTTAATTAATCCTATTTTCAGACAGTGAATATAAAAATTGCAACATCTGTCTGGAATTAAAGTCATGTGACTAACAATGCATGTATTTTTATGGTGTGCTTGCAAGGTTTTTAAGAAAGTTTTAAAATTACTTTCAGAATTGTTTAAAAAAATTGAAAACATTTGAATATCATAAAATTAAATATAGGGTAATTATTTAATTAGTTGTCTTTAAAATAGTTGTAATTAATAAAGATAAATTAAAAAATAGATACATTAAAGTTAAGGTTGGATAAATTGATAAAGTATTATTTAAAATGTGTTGTTTTAAAGTGTTTAATTTGTTTAGGTAAAATTATAAAATTGGTTTAGAATTAAATATTATCATAATATTAATATTATAAGTGGTTACTCATAATATTATTTCAAATCATAAATATGTGAAATTGACATTTATGTAAATTAGTTTTGTAAGCTGAGGGTCAATTAAGCAATCAGATTGTAAGTTAGAACTGATATATCAATGAATGCTTTCATTATTACTATTACTTATTACTACTTTTTTTTATTGTTTTTAAAATAGTACCCAGTATATTAAAATAGTCAATTAGTCTCAATTTTAAATTTTTATTATTTTAAAAAATGTAAAGGATATAAAATTTATTAAGTTAAAATAAGAATATTTCCCTAAAACGTATTAATTTCCTGCTAGTTTTTTTATTTAAAATGTAAGTCAAGTTCATAGTAATTATAGAGCATACACCTGAAGTAATATGTGTGGAGAAATTAGTGGTGAAAAAACAATTGACAGAGGAAAGTATAATTTTTCTCATGTTATTTAAAAACTATTATAATTATTTTTAAAAGATACTTTGGAGTTTAAAGAGGATATTATTTGGAAATATCACTCAGAGAATTAACACATTTGTATATAATATTATAAGAACTTTTAAAAATATTATTTGGATAATAAAATTACCCTGGAAAAGACTGAAACTAAATGTTTCTTTAAAATTGCAAAAATATTCAAGATGAAATTATAATATAAAAAAATATATCATTCTTTATTATACTATTGAATTTAAAAGTTATTTAAATCTTTTTGAAAAAATAATGAAAAGTAAAAATAAAAGTTATTACGGATATATTTACTTTATATTGTCAAAAACATGTGAATATTTTGATATAATAAAAACTTGTTCTCTTAAATATACATTTAAAAAAAGGAAAATAAATGAATAATAAAAATAAATATTATCAGAACTAAATAAATAACCCATTGAATATTTAATATAAAGTTATTATTACTACATATTTGCATTACTATGAAATATTTTTTAAGGAAAAAATGAAAAAATGCCTATTTTCTGCTAGCATATGGACTGCTTTAGAATGGCCATCAATGATGCATCTGGAAGCCAATAGAATTCACATGAATAGAAAAACACCGGAACTTACCCATAGGAGATACTTTTTTTAAAAATCATCTTACATTAATAACTGTTATTCTGAGAAAGCCACAGATAAAGACTATATTAAAGGACTTTCAAGAACAGGATGAACAGCAATTTTTTTAGATTTTCTGATATTTTAAAGTCAACATTAATTTTTTTATTTGTGAGTTTATGCACTGTGGGAGACTTTCAGACAATATTTATCGCATAGCAACCAGGGAAGGTTCCAATTAGAAGCATTAAATTGTAATAAAAGACTTTAGTTGAACTTAATATTGGAGACAGACATAAATTGGATTTTGTAAATTTAGTTTTGAATTATTATTTTAAATATACTAACCATAGTATTAGAATGTATTGTTAGGATAGGAAAGGTTACATTTAAAATTTTTTATTTATTTATTCTAACAACATTAATGTTAATTTTTTTTTTTTTAATCTTTTAATATTTTAAAGTTTTGCAAACATTTTAAAAGTATAATAGAGTTGTATTGGATGACTGATATTTTTGAGTAATGTGTTTTTTATGCTGAATTTGGACCAAAAGGCATCTAAAATAGTGATTTGTAAGTCATAGAGTTACTAGGTAATTTTAAAATTGTTAATCATTATATGATATACATTTTATTTATTATTTTTTCTAGAGTTGCTTGGAATATTTCTGAAATATTACATTTATCATATTAATGTATGAACATGAGTATATGTGTGTTAATTACATATATAGATTTTTATTATTATTCTGAGATATAAGCTATGATTTTTAAAAAAGAGATATGTATACATTTTCTTTCTTATATTACAAAGTTTAATATAATTTATTGATGCTCATAATTTTTCATGATTCTTTACTGAATGAACCATATTTTTTAAATATTTGAATATTGATTTTAATGTTTTAAAATCAAAATCATTTGTATTTTTGTTGCTGTGTTTTAAGTGAATAAAACCTTTTTCTTATAATAGTTCTGAATTGATATTATATGTTAACTTTGTTTGTTACTAAGAGTAATGCTAGTTATTTTGTGATATGGGTTGTTAGATTTATTTTGGAGTTTTAATCAGTAGTGATGGGAAAGTATATCAAGAAACCCTTGAATGTTTTTATGTACGATATGTTAAGAAGATAGGAAAATAGCCTATATTCGATCTTTGTAGTTTTATGCAAGTACAGTTAATGTAGCCCTGTGTCTTGTATATATTTTTTGCGGACAGTGTTGATATTTTCATATTTTAAAATAATCTGTAGGAGCTAAATAAATAGCCTGGACATTATTTTGAAGGTATTGGACAAAAGTCATATCTATTCTTTTACACTGTTTCCACATGGATTATTACATATATTTTATACTATTGAGTCTTTACTCTAGTCAGTCTTTCATGACCTATGCATCATATCACTATCTTAATTTCAATAGTTATTACATTATAACGAATCGCTTCGCCCGCCCCCCCCCAATAGTTATTACATCGTATAGCATAGTATTTTATAAAAGAAAAATAATAATTTTGGATTGATGTATTGTTTTTCAAAAGGAAGTAAGATAGGTTTTTTTTTGTGTGTGGATTAAGATGAAATACAAATGAAATTGAATGAAAATACTGATATTACAGTAATAAAGAATCATAAATACTTTTTCATATTTTATTAAACAATTTTGATGATAAAAGAAAATACAGTTATTGATGATATTTTAGTTAATTTTGATATTTTTGATTTTACACAAATCAATGCATATTTTTAAAAGATGAAACATCAAAATGAGCAACACAAAATGTGATGAATGCTTGTATTTTATGAATATTAGTTTATATTGTTTTTTTTTTAAAAAAAAAACATGGAACACATATAAGGATTTTTGAAAATGGTGCCAAGCAATAGTATTTAGAATAACATCAACATTTATTTTTGTTAAATTCAATTTTCATTTATTGAATGGATCATAAAACATATTTTCAAAATGAACATTATTTTAAGTATTTATATTTTTGTGTACATTTATTAAAGCTATATTATTTATTTATTTAATTAGAAAACAATTTAATTAGACTAGGAAGTGTAGGTCTAAATTAACATTTTATTTTACATTATGTATGATAAATAATGTATAAGCCAAAGTGAAGGCTTATTTCTTGTCTGATTTTTCTTGTATAATCGAACTGTATAACTCAATCTTACTTTAGTTAATTTGTATTTTGTTAGATTTTATTTAGTAAAACTTGTACATATTGTAAATAGTTATGTTTCAATGAAAAGTATAATAAATTTGTTAAACTTGTTTTTATAAATCTCTGTGTTTTGATTGATTTATTCACCATCACAAATACATGATTAACAGAATCCAAATAAATATGATATGTTTGCACAGTATAAATAAATTATTTATTTTTTAAGAAATAATAATTATCCAGAATATGATATTTTGAATAATTTTTCTTTTGCAATAATATTATTATAGTCATAATTGATTATACAATTTAATCCATAGAATTTTATATTGTTTATTGCCACATATTTCAGATTATACCATATTAAGTTGCCACATAAGAAATAAAAGTATTATATTATTAATATTATTGTTATTATCATTAGTCATAGTATTAAATGGTAGATAGAATTAATAATTACTTAATTAGAAGCAGGAATATTATTATTTATTATTGTTATTATTATTGTTTAGGTGTAGTTAGGAATGATATAAAATCCCTTATCATACTTGGCTTCAGAAAATATTTTAAAATTGATTAGATTTATTTTTCAAAAACTTGAGATAGTTATAATAATATTTTAGTAAAAGAAATTAGAATTTAATTTTAGTAATATTGTACTAAATTATTTTATTATTTTAAAAGTCTTAAGAATACTATGAATTTATTATTATTATTATTATTATTATTATTATTATTATTATTATTATTATTATTATTATTATTGGAAATAACAGAGAGGATCATGTTCTTATGCCCTTGAGATTGTATCCTGTGGGATATAGGATCAATGTAATTCTTTACTGCTTTACCTTCACTAAATTGTCTCATGATTTGATTAGTATTTTGTTAGTTTAATTTCCATAAATCGAACCATATATATATATATTATTTATTAATTATTTAGAGTTAGTCAAATGATAGAAATTATTATGAGATATCTTTATTATATTAAGATTATACGTATTTTAGCAGAGCATTAATATTTATTTGAGCTAGTTTTATTTTCTATTTATCATATTGACCGAAAGGTGAAGGTACAATATATATATTGTAACGATACAAAGAATATAGTTTAATGTAAACTGCACTACGGGGCGCCATCTAGGCATTTGAACCTAGAAAAATTTATAAAGTAGGCAGATACGTAAGTCAAAAAAAAAAAAATTTTTTTTTTTTAAAATATTTTGGTTCCGGTCGTTAGCCCATGTCACTAGCTCAGTGGAATAGCAGAGAATTAATAAGATAATATCTTATCTAATTAGATTTCAACATTAAAAAATGAATAAAATAAGCCACTGCCAGTAATTAACATACAAACATTTATTTATGCACATATATATAAGATTTAAAATTATTTTAGTATTAGTTTACATTTTAACATTTAACATTATTTTTAACTTTACCTTAGATTTTAATTTACATTTTAATTTCTATTATATTATAAATTTACATTTTAATTAAGTTCGCACAGATGGGATTATAAAAGCTTGTTTTAATATGTTGCTATAGATCGGTTACATAGATTACACGGTTAAAAACATTCCAAAGTAAACATAAACGATCAAAATATAAAATCATTGATACTGGCAATTGCAGAGGGAAATTTATAAGTAACCCAGTAGTATTCACCATAAGATACTTGCATTGTCACCAATGACTTAAAAGACATCCAAATAAATACATTTTAGATACTCACCGTAAGGTATCATTATTTATCGAATGTCTATATATTTTGATCAAATATGGAAACGCAAAACATAGTTAACCAATAAACAATCCATGCAAGCGTCTATAAACAACTTAAATTTAATGCATTTTTATTTAGGGTCGGGTATGAATAGACCACATAAATTTGCTTTTGAAAATAAACATTCTATCCCTATTTAACCTTAGGCTAAAATTCATAGTCAAACTGGCATCAATTCATCTGATATATCGATGTATTCAATGTAATAAAATACGGCAGCACAAAAGGTTAAGAGAAGAAATTGTCTCTTATGAGATAGGAATATTACATCTATCTGCAAAGAAGAGCAATAAAACAAAAAACTCCATAGAAAGGAACTGCGGTATCCGACTTATAATTCCTTCCATAGGCAAACGGAAGTGTGCGGCGTAGGAAGCGATTCTGCCCGTAGCGAATCAATATTACATCTACTAATCACACCAATATATCCAATCCATTGACCCAATTTAACCACGAAACAAATAACCTAAGATTACCCTCCCCTAATATAACTTTACAAATCTATACAGCCATTCACGCCCGACTTAAGTTTAACATTGATATATTTTAATTTATCGGAAAACAGAAATCATAAACAAACTTAAAGAACAAAATTAAATAAATGGAAATGATTTTACAAATAAATAAAAAATACATCAAATAACATTTTAACTACTTTAGTCAGATAGGAAACTAATGCAATTATTTTAAATACGAAAAGTTTTAACTTAATGTTCATTAATTGTAAAGTTCTTACGGTTTTAAACAGTTCATCTTTATCTGTCGTTTGTAAGTTTGAACGGGAATTCCCACGCCGTCCTGAAGATATTGGTATACCTTTAGCCGATGTTTTGTTTATTCATTCGGAGGTTTTTTAATTTAGTTGGTCCTCAATGTAGGAAACGATAGTTCATTTCTCCTTTCTTTAACAGCTGAAAGAATTGACCGTGTGTCTGTCAATTCCTCCAACTCCGTACTACTACATATAGTCACATCGTAATAATCAATTTCCAGTCACTGATTAATAATTTCCAAATTTTCCTTTTATATTAATGTGAAGGATTGAATTTACATTACGTCACCGATGCGATGGTCCTTTCGCTGCGGTCCGATTCCATAGGGATTTCTTCTTATTTGCTAACAGTTTCTATTGTTTTCCTATCTGACCGGTGTTTTTACATTTAAATGCCGAAGGCTGGTTTACATTTAACTAATTAACAATCATTTCCATTTCTGATTAATTAACCTGTTTTCCAAATCAAAAATATATTTAAAGATAAATTTAAAGATATAATTTCATCTCCAAATCTTTTTAAAATTTAGTTTTAAAATACTTTTTCTTTAATAAAGTTTTATTTTAATAATTTTTCATTATCTGTGCGATTTAATATATAAGAGTTTAAGATGATATTTAATTTCAATTTTTAATTCTTAAAGAAAATTTTTAAATGCGAACTTTTTAATTTACTTTCATGTTTAATAAATTTTTAAAAAAAACAAAACAATGAAACGAACATCTATGCTCGTTACAATATATATATATAACACATGTTTATTTATCATAGAGTTTTAAAACTGTATGAATACTCTATAAACTTAATATCAGTTCTTTAAAAATCAATGTACATTAAAATACATAGGCTGATTTAAGTTTGCTCTCTTACTGTAAAAAATTATTAAACATGGCAGCTAGAGGGTAGTTCAATTACTATAATAAAATATATATCTTGGTGTGTATTTTTATAATTTTAGTTATTAGTAGTATTTTGTCTAAATTCAAATTCAGGAATCATCAGTGCATTAAACATTTAATCAGATTTAAATGTGGTTTGAAGTTAATAAAAAGTATCCTTTGCTTCCTGACCACATTGATGTATACCTTTGCTCTGCACACTCTGTTCCAAGCATCATCATTATCATTGTAGATATATACTAACAAGTTGGCATTACAATACATCTCACTATTTCCATATTTATTATTTCAATATATATATATATATGTTGTGATGGGATGATGATGATAATTGAACCCCATCACAACTCAGTATCAACTAGCCCTATGAATATAAATACTTAATGATGTAACATAAAAATCTTAGAAATATAGATTGAGAGTAAAAATTTGTTTGTATACATAATATGTACATATATATGGCATGTATATTTTATTCATAAATATAATAAAATATATACTTGAAAAATTTTGCTTTATGTGTACATATATATATATCACAAAGAAAAAATCTGTACAATTTATTTTGTTTTATTTATTTAAATATTAAAAAGAAGAGAAAAAAAAGATTTGCTTTTATCTTGGAATGGTATAATTAACTAAAATGGGGTAAAATTATCAAACAATTTTAAAATTATTGTTCATATAGTTTTTTCTTTTGAAAAAGAGAAAAGAATTTTGTTTTTTCTCTTATCAAAGTTAGAGATTCAAAAAATTTATATACTTTTTGTGTAGTGATTAGATATTTTATTAATTAATTAAAAGATTTATCTGGGGATTAAATTAGAAAAAAAAATGATAAAAAAACAAGCTGACAACAGTTTCTTTTCATGTGTTGTTAT
Source organism: Epiperipatus broadwayi (assembly GCA_028023455.1). NCBI lineage: Eukaryota > Metazoa > Onychophora > Udeonychophora > Euonychophora > Peripatidae > Epiperipatus > Epiperipatus broadwayi. The sequence continues at coordinate 2,933,470 of JAQFVV010006337.1, forward strand.
AAATTAGGTTTTAAAACTAAAATCAAGAGTTCTTAGATTATTTTCTAACAGAGAAAAACTGGTAAACTTTATTGCTAAAAAAAAACTTTAGGTAGAAGAAACTTAGTTGAAGCCCTGTCCTGAATGACTCTGGATTGTTAGTGTGAACTGCACAACCATATTATAATCCTAGTAGCAGGAGTATAACTGCTACATAATCAGATTTGAAAAATAACATGAGAAAGAAAATGTGCAGTTCATAAATTAAAGGGCATTTGAAGGTCTTTTTGGTTTAACCTATTTTGAGTCATGTTATAAATAAAATTTTATCAATTTCTATAGAAAACAGAATAGTGAATTAAAATCCCAAGAAAAAGAATTATTAATTAACAATATTTTTTAATTATAAATAAAATAATCACCAGCAAAGAATTTATCTCTTATAATGCATATAGATAAAGAAAAGAAAGCCAACAGTTATTTCTTTCTTTTGTTAAAGAATACAATGGAATATTTTTCTCTAACATCTGAGATGGTAGAATATTCTACATTAAGGTAGGGGCCTTAGCTAAGAACATGACAGCAAAAAGTTATTCATTCAGAGGTCAATTTTATTTTAGTGTGGATTTAGATTCTTAACTGCAAGATAAAAGCAGTTGAACTGAGCAGTGTGAAGAAGAGTTTGCATTGCTGCTAATGGAAATTGTAATGCTTATATTAGAAGCTATAAGAATGTTTTATTGTAGTGATGAATCTTTTGCCATGAAAGGCTATCACATCAATCAAAAGACTCTGAGTATACAGTCGAATCCAATAAATAATAATGTGGTGTATGAAGTCATATCTCTACTTCTTATAATCAGCCAATAAAGGAAAGAATTGAATTACATAACCAAGTTTCTAAAGACTTAAATGTATTTTATATGCACTATATTAACATAAAGCTATTTTATGTATCCAGTGTGTGAAGAGAAGAAATATATGCTTTAAAAAAATTTATGAAGCTGATCGACAATAATTATAGAGAAACCTAGGATGCAAGACATTAAATATTCATTTTTACTAGTATGATCTTAAGCTATTTATCCTACAATATTGAAAAGAGTCTTTTGATTTACAAAGATTGGAAGAAATGATTGTGATGTGTTATCCTGTATATTTATATTTGAATTACTAGTATAAACTCCAACTGAAATATATTGAATGAGGTATTATGTTTCATTTCATATATATATACCTATGTGGAATTAGTAGAAGTAAACCTAAAATCTAGAAGTTGTTTGTTAAAAATATATTAATGATTACATGGTTGATTTTATATCTATATGTGAAATTACTAAACAGGAAAAAACTAAATACCTGAACTGTTTGTTGAAAATAGATTAAGTATTGTGTGCTACATTCTATATTTATATGTGAAAGTACTGAATGAGAAGGAATTGGAAATATATGAATCATTGATTACATTTATATTAATAATTATAGTCGATTTCAAATATACATTTAGAATTTTGATTATATAGCTACAATCAAACTGCATTTTTTTGTTTTATTAATAAATGGTTATATTGTTTTATTAATATATTTTGTTTGTTTTTCATAAGTTTAAATACAATAACTCCAACATAGATACATATGCTAGTCCATAAAAAATATTCACAACTCTGAGAACATGTGAATCACTGAGGCTGGGGTGATACAGTAATGATTTGTAAATGATAATGATCATTATCTTACATAATTCTAAGTAAATATTCTCTTTTGAGGAGATTTGGCACTGGCAGTTTCTTCAAATAGAAAATGAAAGTAAATAAAATATTTTAGAGTGATTGCAATCAAAAAACAATCATCATCATCTTTGTAGTTGAATTTAATGATGTAGATTTAAACCATGATTTGTAAAATTCACAGATATATGTAGGGGATATGCTTACAAATATTATATATTTATGCTTATTTAACATGGCATATCATGTGCCTATTGCATATATTATGGTTTGGGTTTAAACTCAAACTATTGAGTTATTTACAATGAGAAGAACCAAGAATATATTACCAATGCATAATAATTCATTCACCATTACATAATTGTATTAGCATTACAATATATCATTACTGAGCACCATCAATCATTTGCAGGCATAAATTGCATGGATTACTAATTCTTTTCTTGCCAGAATACTGTTTGCTGATTTCATTAAAGAAAGCATATTGGAGTACAAACTCATTTTAGTACACTGGTCTTCTTGTTCCATCATTAAATGCTGTATGTCAATGCCTCCTTAATGAAAAAATGATCATGTAAAATAGATGACTAAATCTGAATCCTTGTACCTACTGGTTTGTAGTTTTACACATGAAGAATATGCTGGAAGCCTTGAATAGTGTGTCAGTTTTTTTTTAATTAAAGAAAAAAAAAGTATCATAATAGATTAAAAGTCTAATTGTTTTTAGCACTGAAGAGAACTTAGCTGCAGATATTTGTTTTTAGCAAATCAAACATTTAAAATGGAAAAGCATACACCCCAGATATTATAGTTAATTATTTATTTCATTTTAATATATTTTAAACTTCTATAATATATGACATTTTTTAAATTATAAAGACAATTAGTAAGTTAACATTTACTTATATATATATGTAATTGCACATATGAAATATTTACTTCATTTTGTATGGAAAAACGTAACCTTTTTAGATTAATTATTTATAGTATATATGTGTGTAACCCTATATCTTCTTGTAAGTCAAAGAAAAGGGCAGGAAGGTTTTTTTCACTTTTACCTAGATATTGCATTTCTCTAATATGTTATTTTGTTAAATTGTGATTATGGGTACGATGAATCAACAATTGGTGTTAAATTTATCTGGTCATCTCACTCTTCAGTAAATATAAATTATAATTTTTTTTTTACTATATACTCCTCACTTTGAGAGTTTAAGAGTATTACTGAGCTTGAACCTGGAATATGCTGCAGGGGATTGTAAGACATATGGCCAAATAATTTAAAAAATATGACAGTAAAATAAGCCTGAAGTATATAGTAAAATTGTAAATAGATGCAGGCATACACTGGTAAGAAACTGTCAACTAACAATTGTGCTACGCTAATCTGTAGATCAACTCAACAAATTTAGAGAAATATAGAAATATACTCATAAGAAGTCAACAAGTAAGTCATAAAATATTTATTCAAAGTATTAACTGAAGATAAAATAAAATTTATATGCCATCATTGAACAGTAGTTTCCTATATGTGTGACATACAGGAAAAACAAACTATTGTTATAAACCATACCTGTATAGTGTATGTATATATCAGCAGAAAAAAAAATCAAGTAACATTTAAAATACATTGTTAAAAGTACTGTGATTATATATTATCAAAAATAAAAATAAAAAAAATCTAAATTTTCAATCTGAAAAATAATTCATGTACTGCAAGTTTTACTGAAATAGAGAATTGTTAGCAAAATTTGATTAAGAAAAGACGAAACCTTTACTAAATTTTCTAATGAATAACTTGCATTGTTGTAAGAGATTGAAAAAAGAATTAAGCGAGTTGAATATATAATGGAGGTAAAAAAAGTCATTTCTCAAAGACTCTAATAATGTAAGATAAAAAATTCTCTTACTGAACATATTTTTTTATTTAAGTTCATTTAAACAAAGTAGTTTGTTGTTTCCATTCATTGTTTCTATATTCTTACGTAGTAAATTCATTCAAATGACAAAGAATTAAAAATATTTATAATTTAAGATTTTAAATAATTTTAGTCTGATTGACAATTGGTATTCTATCAAAATGAAAGTAACTATGTTAAAAGAATTGACAATTTAAAGAATAAATAAGTATATGGTATAATAATTTTATTCAGAAAAATTGGAATCATACCAGATATATATATTGTAACTTTGTTAAATATTTTTCCTTCTGAAGGAAAATAATTAGAAGGCATAGATTTTTTGCCCAACTATTGTCATTATACATATATTTGTATATTTTGTTTGGCATTTGTTATCAACTAAATGAACATCAAGTATATTTTTGATTGATATACCATATTTGTAATTTTTATATAATTGATAACATAGAATCCATTATATTCCCGAGATCAATATATTAAATTATCCATAAATATTTGTAATTTAATCATACTAATTTATTGGTTTTAATATTATTACTATTACTTTTATATATTAAATGTATTTACGTATTAGTTCCGCTTGTGAGAGATATATTAGTCTGGTGATAGATGGCAAGAAAAAACATTTTGTACATAGAAAAAATTATGCACTTATATTATAACGCCAACACAAACGTGTAAATAAAGACCGAATTAAACACATATACAATCTTTTAAAAATGAAAACAATTTTTTAAATAAATATTATAAACCAACATTTTGACTAAACTTTCTCCTGATCGGGATATTATCTAATATTTACTTTAAAAAATAATTGTTTTCGTTTTTAGAAGATTGTAAATGTGTTTAATACAATATTTATTTGCATATTTGTTTGGGCACACACTTTTCATCACCATTGGACTAATACATAAGTACCTAAATATTTCATTATTTGCCACTTGTTTATCTGTAATCTCGTTTATACTTGTCTATAAACTTTATGTATATAAGTATCTTATAGAAATATTAATCAGTCTCGTTTTTACACAAGGCTCTCATGTAGCTTTATTTGGCAATTATGGAAATGGTACACAGTTATTATCATCATAGAGATAACTTTTATCAAATATTTACAATACTAATTTGACATGCACATCATGATCATCACAAGATTCTACCTTTACATTATTTAGTTCAAATAAAACATCACTAAGATATATGGCATATTCATTATTTAAACCTATATATAATCACAATATATATCCTCATAGTAATTTCAACAAATTTTTTAAAGTTCTAAAATAAGTCATTCACACACACCATTATAAGTCTGAATTTATTTTTTAAAGTTATAGATATTTTGTAAACTAAAGGGAACATAAAAAAAAAAAAAAAGACATATAATCACCTTTAAAAATTAGGCCAATATAATTTTAATTGCAATAAACTTTTAAAATATTAAATTTTAAAGTTATCACAAACTTAATTTATGTATGGTCGTTTTTGTCAGATGTTTGGTACAATAAAATTTACCCATTATAAAGTTAATTATAAACAATTAATGAGGAATACCTTACTTAAAAGCACGTACCACCATGCTACTGCTAATTATTCAAAGAATGATCTACAGAATTTAGATTTAAAAAAAAAAATCCCAGATAGTCACTGATGAAATTTATTTTGGATTTATCAAGTAGAGAATATGGTTTAAATATTTTAATTAAATAATTTTCAAATACATTTTTGCATTGGTTAGCAAAGATAATTGTTCATCAAAATACATAATAAATTAACCTTTTTATACAGAAAATAAATTTAACACAGAAAGTGATCATCGGTAAGATACGTGTCAATGCAAAACTAGCGAGACAAAAATTATTAAAAAAAAAAAACAGTATTTACTGTTGATATTCCTAATCTTCAGAAACACTCTAATGAATTTAAATTAGAACTTACAAATCAGTTTCAAGTATTAGTAGATTTTGAACATGATTCAGATTTGAATGAAATTAATAAAAAAATAACTGATACACTTTTAAAAACTGCAACAAAGATAGCTGGCAGAAAAAAACAGCAATTGACCAATAAAATTTCTACTGAGACTAGAGAATTTATGAAGAAAAGAAGGAATATGAAGATATACAAAAATGATGCATTAAAAAAAATTGAATACCTCTAATTCGGTAAAATGGTGTGGAAAAGATTTGAAAATGATATAAAAAAAGTATAACTGTGAACTAGTAAGGAAAGCTGTAGAAGAGAATAAAAGTCGCAAGAGTGTAAAACAACATTTTGGTATTGGTAGAAAATTTATATCTGCAATAAGTAAAAAAAATGAAAATATTACTAAAAAGAGAGATGACATCATGAAAGGGTAGAAGACTTCTATAAAAAATTATATGGTAATAAAGAACAAGTACCTCCTATATCTATTATATCTTCTGAATTGCCCAGAGTTTTAAATGAAGAAATGAGATATGCAATTAAATTTATGAAGAAAGGAAAGATTCCAGGTAATGAAGGAAATATAATTTTAATATATCAATTCTAATTCTATCATTACCTGGAGTCTTTCCATGTAATGATGGAATTATAATTGATGTATTAAAAGAAGCAGGTGAAAAATAGAATTTTTTTTTAGCAAAGTTATATACCAAATGTCTAAATGATAAAGATGTACCAGATGATTGGAAGAATGCAGTACATTAATATTTAAAAAGGTGATAAAGAAGATATTAGAAATTACAAACCTATTAGCCTTTTATCAGTTTTATACAAATTTTTTACCAAGATAATTACAACTCATCTACAGAGAACATTGGATTTCCACAGAGTGGTTTTAGTACATTAGACCATATCAAGGTATTGAGAGAAGTTATAGAAAGGACAAAAGAATAAGAGTTGCCATTATGCTTTGGATTTGTAGATTATGAAAAGGCATTTGATTCTATAAACATTTCTTCAGTAATTAAAGCATTGAATCATCAAGGTATAATATTGTCATATTTTAAAGAATATTTATAAAAATGCAATAACAACAATTAGATTACATAATGATATTAGGAAAGTCAACATTGATAAAGGTGTAAGACAGGGTGACTCCATATCTCCAAAACTTTTTACAGCAGGGCTGCAAGAAATATTTTGTGGATTAAAATGGGAATCCAAAAAAGTGAAAGTAAATGGAGATTATTTAAGTCATTTAGATTTTGCAGATGATGCAATTGTTTTTGCAAATATTGCTTTAGAACTGCAGGAAATGTTGCATAAATTATCAGATGAAAGTAGGACTAAAGATAAATATTATAATGACTAAAGTAATGTTTAATGGATTTTTCTCAAAATATGAAAATAAAGATTATGATAAGTTAGAAGTTAACAGCTACAAATATCTTGGTCAGATTATTAATAGAGATGGAAACATAGTGGATGAAATCATAAAATTAAACTTGGTTGGAGTGCTTTTGGTAGAAATAACTTGATACTAAGAGGAAATATACCTTTGTGTTTGAAAAGAAAGGTTTTTAATAAATGTGTTCTATCAGATGTGATACGTTGGACTATTTCCATCATTTATGATTGAATGTTGAATATATAGAAAAATTTAAACTTTCCAAATACAAACAACTAGTTAGTAATAACACACAAATAGACAATACAGGTTAGTAATTACACAACAGTTTGAGTATTATTATTCTCCACTCTTCTTCAGATATTGCTGTCTTATATGCACAGTGGCAATATTTGCTTAGAAATTGAACTCACACATTTAGATGCTTGAATAGGAAATTTAAGGCAAATGCTCTACTAACTGAGCCATTCTGTCAAAGATAACATATAGTAAAAATTTGATATATTTATATATGAGGGTTTATTCAAATCCTCCTAAGACCTTCACTTTTTTTTTTAATGAGGCTAATTAGTTTTTTTTTTAATATTGTTTCCTAAGAGCAAGATTAATTAGAAGCTTCCATACATTGTGTATTGGCACACTGGGTTAACTTCTAGGATTATTTACCAATATCATATGAGCAGCTTCCTTGAATTTTCTTCTATGCACTTTTTCCTCTTTATCCAATATCTTTGCATTTTCCCAATCAAACATATGGTCATTAGTATATACATGATCTGCTACAGTAGACCCTTGTTTTTTTCTTTCAACCACTATTCAACAGGGTGACAGGTCTCATCTATGTATTTCTTTCCACATTCACATATTTCATAGATGCAGTTTTTGTTCTCCAGCATTTCCAGTTTAGGCTTAGTAGAAGTAAGCATTCCTCGAAGTGTGGTATGGCTTTGGAAAGCAGTTCTAATGTTATATTGACTGCAGATTTTCTTTAATTTGTCCGCGATTCCTGGTATGTATGGATACACTACTGTACCAATAATTGTTTTCTCTTTTAATGTCTCTTTTGTGTTGTCTATTGAAGCTTTTTCTGAGGACTGCTGATGGATAACTATTCTTCATAAGCATTTGTTCTATATGAATCTTCCAAATCACTGGTTTCTGAACAAACCTCCTTTGCTCTGTTCCATACTGATAGTATAATTCCTTGTTTAGTGCTTCTTGTATGATTGGATGTATATGCCAAGTACTTTCCAGTGTGTGTTGCTTTCCTATACACTGTTATTTTTACTTTGCCACAAGAGCATCCAAGAATGCCAATTTTTGTTCTTTTTCTGATTCCATTGTGAATTTAATCATAGGAGATAAGTTACTAATGTGCATCCAGAATGACTGTAATTGTACCTCACCAGGTGGCCATACCACAAATGTATCATCAACATATCGAAGCCACACTTTAGGTGGACATGGAGTACTATTTATAACTATGGTCTCAAGTTCTTCCATGTAAATGTTGCTGAGCAAGGGTGACAGTGATGGAAGAATTCTAAGTATGTTGTTGTTATGCAGAATGTTAATAATTCCATTATACTATCAATAGGTAGAGCTGTTCTAGTTGTAGACTATTATCATCATATAACCTTTTCCTTACAATAGACAATGCCTCATCACATGGTACATTTGTAAGCAGACTTTCCACATCAAAGCTTACCAATATGTCAGTTTTTTCCATTTTCATGTTCCTGACTAATTCTATAAAGTGCTTAGAATCCCTGACAAAAGACTGTGTCCTGTACGCCAATGGACTAAGAACTTCAAGAAGAAATCTTGCCAAATTTTGACATGGTGAATTTCTAGAAGTAACAATAGGTCTTAATGGAACATTGTCTTTATGGATTTTAGGCAGTCCATACAAGTGAGGAATCTTGCTGAAATACAAAGTTAATTTTCTTTTTTCTGAATCACTGAAATACCTGTGATGCTTCCGAATTAATGCTTGTAGTTTAACCTCTGTATTTGGAATTGGATTTTTTGCTACTTTTTTGTATTGGGCTGCTGTGAGAAGGCATTGTATTTTGTTATCTTAATCAGTTTTATCCATTACAACTATAATGTTACCTTTGTTAGCAGGAAGAATGATTATAAATGTATCTTGTTTGAGAGATTTAATAGCATTCCTCTCATCACATCAAATGTTTGAATTCTGCTTGTGCACTTAATGTCTTTCCAGGATCCTTTTTAGTCTCCAGCATAACTCTGCTGCTTCTACAGTCAAGTTTTGGGTCATCTCCTTAGTAGCTTCCATTATATCCAATAATGGAATAGTAGGCCGGTAATGGCGAAATTCAAACCTTTTTCAAGAACCGATAATTCGCAATAAGTAAGGTGTTTAGAACTAAGATTGTTCACTGATGATGAGGATAAACTAGTTGCACTATGACTTTTGACTTGCCCATGTAGATTTACAAGCTTCTTCTGGAGTTTTTTTTTTATCCTTCCATGTAACTTACAATATGATCGGTTCACTGCTTGACAAATTCTTGAGAAATCATCTGTAACTTTACTTTGTAGAAACAATTCCACATTTCTACTAGAGTGCAATGTTTGATACTTGGTAAACCATTTACTGAAAGTATAAAGGTTCAGCTGGTTACCAAGTATCATTGTTTTCTATTAAAAATGTGGAATCGTTTCTACAAGTTACAGATGAAGATTTCTCAAGAATTTGTCAAGCAGTGAACAGATCATATTGTAAGTTACATGGAAAGATAAAAAAAACTTCAGAAGCTTGTAAATCTTTATGGGCAAGTTAAGTCATACTGCACCTAGTCTATCCTTGTCATCAGCAAAAAGTCTTAGTTATAACCATCTTACTGATTGTGAATTATCAGTTCTTGAAAAAGGTTTGAATTTTGCCATTACACCATCTACAGTCCCATTATTGGATATAATGGCAGCCATTGATGTGACCCAAAACTTGACTCTAGAAGCAGCAGTTATGCTGGAGAATAAAAAGGACCCTGGAAAAACATCAAGTGCACAAGCAGAAGTCAAACATTTCATGTGATAAGAGGAAAGCTATTAAATCTCTCATACAGGATACATCTGCAATCATTCTTCCTGCTGACAAAACAGTTGTAATGGATAAATTGATTATGATAACAAAATACAAGGCCTTCTCACAGCAGGCCAATAAAAAAGTCGCAAAAAATCCAATTCCAAATAAAGAGGTAAAACTATTAGCATTACTTTGGAAGCATCATGGGTATTTCAGTGATTCAGAAAAGAAAATTAACTTCGTATTTCAGCAAGATTCCTCACCTGTATAAACTGCCTAAAATCCATAAAGACAATGTTCCATTAAGACCTATTGTTAGTTCTAGAAATTTCACGACGTCAAAATTTCTTTTTGAAGTTCTTAGTCCATTGGCATACAGGGCACAGTCTTTCGTCGGGATTCTAAGCACTTTGTAGTATGTCAGGTAAATGAAAAAAACTGATATATTGGTAAACTTTGATGTGGAAAGTGTTTACAAATGTACCATGTGATGAGGCATTGTCTATAGTAAAAAAAAAGTTATATGAGAATAGTCTACAAACTAGAACAGCTCTACCTATTGATAGTATTATGGAATTATTAACATTCTGCATAACTACACACTTTCAATATAACTCTGAATTCTCCAACAAAATCAAAGGATGACCATGGGATCATCACCATCACCTTTGCTCAGCAACATTTACATGGAACAACTTGAAACCACAGCCATAAATACTACTCCATGTCCACCTAAAGTATGGCTTCGATATGTTGATGATACATTTGTGGTATGGCCACATGGTGAGATCCAATTAGTCATTCTGGATGCACATTAATAACATCTCTTGCAATTAAATTCACAATGGAATCAGAAAAAGAACAATTGGCATTCTGGGATGTTCGTAGAAGACTCCCTCAGGGCAAAGTAAAAACAAGCGTATACGAAACTAACACACACTGGCAAGTACTTGGCATATATATCCAATCATGCAATAAGCACTAAACAAGGAATTGTACTATCACTATGGATCAGAGCAAAGGTTTGTTCAGAAACCAGTGATTTGGAAAGATTCATATAGAACAAATGCATATGAAAAAAGGTTATCTATCAGCAGTCATCAGAAAAACCTTCAATAGACAACACAAAGAACCACCAAAAGAGAAAATAATTATTGAGGTGGTAGTGTATCCATACATATCAGAAATGGCAGACAAATTAAAGAAAATCTGCAGTCAATATAACATTAGAACCACTTTCCAAAACCATGCCACACTTTGAGGAATGCTTACTTCTACTAAGCCTAAACTGGAAATGCTGAAGAATAACTGCATCTATAAAATATCATGTGAATGTAGGAAATACATTGGTGAGCTGTCCCCCTGTTGAACAATAGTTGAAAGAGCACAAACTAATGGTTAAAAGAGAAAAAAACATGTGTCTACTGTAGCAGATCATGTATGTACTAATGACCATATGTTTAATTGGGAAAATATAAAGATATTGGATAAAGAGGAAAAAATGCATAGAAGAAAATTCAAAGAAGCTGCTCATGACAATGGTAAATAATTCTATAAGTCAACCCAGTGGGGCAATACACAATGTATGGAAGCCTCTAAGAAACAATATTTAAAAAAAAAAAACTAATTAGCCTCATTAAAAAAAAAATTGAAGGACTCTGGAGGATTTGAACCAACCCTCATATATAAATATATCAAATTTTTACTGTTGCCTTTGACAGAATAACTCAGTAGAGCATATGCCTTATATTCACTATTCAACTTCTAAGCAAATATTGTCATTGTGCATATAGGCCAGCACATGAAAAGTGAAGCATACTACTCGAAACATTGGGTAATTACTAACCTGTATTGTCTATTTGTGTTATTACTAACAAGTTGCTTATATTTGGAAAGTTAAAAATTTTCTATACATTCAACATTCACTCAAATGATAGAAACAGTCCAACATATCACATCTTATAATATACCATCATTATAAACCTTCAGACAAATGGTGTTTTACCAGTTTTTATTAATGGATCTGAGACTTGGACACTTAATAGAAGAGCAATACAGAGACTTCAGACCACTCAAAGAAGTATGGAGAGATGCATGTTAGGAGTAACAACAAGTGATTGAAAATGCAATATATGGGTGAGAGTACAAACAGGTGTTTATTGACCTCATTGAAAAAATTAAGACTGGAGTTGGGCTGGACATATTGCTAGAAGAGATGATGATAGACAATTGAAATCTTAAATGGGATTCCAAGAGACTGTAAAAGACCCAGAAAGTGACCACATGTGAGATGGATGAAATAAGAAAGTGTGCAGGGATGATATGGAGAAGCTAAAGATGATTTGAAATTGGAGAGACCATCCTGCAGTGGATTGATGAGGGTTGATGATGACAGAAAATAAGCAATTAGAAAAAATAAATGTAAAAATTTAATTTAAAAAATACAACATGAATTGAAAAATGTGTCAAATTAATGAACATTTTATTAAGCATAGTATTTAAAATAAAATTACTAAACTCTTTAGATAAATATATTGTATAAAAACATTTTGGTAGCTACAATTTAAAACCAAAATTTTTTTTATGGTATACTATTTTGTTTCATACATAATGAAAGAATATTTCCGGATTTGTGAATACATGAAAAAAAAAAAAAAACCCATCAAGATGTATATTTTAAAATGTAAAAAAACACATCTTTTTTTTTTTGTAATATATAACTAATAAAATAAATGTTTTTTAAATAAACTTCACAAATTTATTTATTTTACATAAATGCAGTAAAATTAAATAAAAAATCGATACAGAAATGTAATAATGTACAGGTGATTGCAGATGCAATAAATGTACTTTGCATTTAGGGCAAAAACTACTACTATCCATCCGAAACAAATTGCAAGATTTAAAATTGAATATATACATATTTTAACTTCAGTAACCTTTGATCATATAAAAAAGATTAACTGCATAGTGCAAGTTTTTTCTTCCTCAAAATAATTTACAATTATGAACGTATTTTTTTGACAAAAGCAAAATTGCTTTCATAGAAATTTTAATCTATTAAATATATTTATCTAATACACATTTTAAATTATAACATTAATACACTTGATTGACTGTATTTGAACAACTTTTGGATTAAACTGCGGTTTCTGCTTTTGTAGTCATAACACTATATAAAGCTTCTTTACCTTGAATATCATAACTGAAAACATCTTGCAAGGACATTAGATGTAAATCGGATAAAATATATTAATTTTATAATCAAACAATTTTGTGTAGAGCATCATGGCCACACTTTATTTTTGGTTGAAGTACCTTTAATGAAGTCACTATTTTGGCATCATCAAACATGGCAATTACTTTTAAAATAGCTTAAACTTATTTTAATGAAGCAATTCTATTATAATTAAACCTATTAAAATTTTAAAGCAATTAGATACCAAAGTGATTGTATAGAAAATAAGCCTACCATTGAATTCAATTTCATTTTTAATGGTAGAATCATTACTGTTTAGAAACTGCTTTCACTGAGATAATTTGATTGAAGAACTAAATTTGGCAAGAGCTTATTGGATTAAAAAAAATGCTGTAAGAGATTAAAAACAGCAATGTTATATTAACACATTAAAGGACTAGTGATAAAGTGGATTAGATTGTATGTTATAAAACTTGATTTTTATATTTATTAGTAAGTAGTTCCTGATATATATATATATGACGAATCCATTGTAGGGTGCCTTTAATTTCTTATATTATTATAAAGGTAGAAAGTTCAATGTTTAAAAAAAAAAAAAAATGGGCTAAAGGTATGTTTTTATTGTGGTCATTTTTCTTTTTTAACATAATTAAAGTATATGAACTTACAATGGATATTATACTAAACCAATGAAAGGCATTCTTTATATTTCAAACAGATGGAGAAAAGTACAATTAGATCATCTCTTAAATGATACGATGAACATAAGCATTTTATCAACTTAGATAAAATCGAACAAATATTCAGCTGGTATTGTTTCCAGACAAATATTGATTAATTAAGGCATCCGATTTAAAGGGTCAGTCTTTGGAAGTTTATAATTGGTTTTAAGAAATAAGCATCAGAATATTTAAAATGAATTAATTTAAAGTAATAATCAGATATCGACTCCTAATTTAATGAACTCATATTTTTATAACACAATTTTAATATATTGTTTTAAAACATCCATGAAATGATTTTGTTAACTACAAATACAAACAGCAACTTATATCCCCACCCACCCCCGCAAAGTCTCACATTTCCATTTAAATCGTTGTTAAAATCAACATTTTATTTTTTCTTCACAATACATTTACTTTTAAATCTATGCTCAGTTGATTGTTTTGATTTCCTACATACACAACATTTTGCTTTCTTTCACTTATTTTATAACTTTTATTTTTTCTAATCATTCAACTATGTATATATGAAAACATCTGAAAACTCGAGGGCCCAAGCCTATTAACAAAATGTACAAATTTTACAAAATCTAGCACATTTCATTTGATAATTCTAAATTTTGCAATTAAAATCATATATTAAGTAAACATTTTAATTAATTTTATATTCCCCATACAATATTTATTGTAGACTTAATATCTACATTAAATGAATTCCAGTGACATTTGATAAAATACTATGGAGAGTTGATGATCAGAACAAACTTTTTATAGTACATATTTAAAATGAAAGTTAAATAAATGCAAGGCAATTGGTCATAATTCTTATTTAACTCCAAAGGAATCATGAAAAAATATTGGGTGATAAATGTGTTACATAAATATATTATTGAAAGTTGGCTAGTCATTGTATTTTTGAGTAAAATATACAAAAAAAAAAATTGCTCTTCAGGAATAACTTTGTTAGCTGTTTTGCATGATAAAATACTTTAATGGCAATCAATTTGGTGTCAAAAAATATTTAACACAGCTATATGCTAGAGCCAGATTCATATTAAAAATCTTAATTTAAAAAATCCTAATGATGTAAATAAATTTGCGTTACTATATATGCTATTCAGAAATAAATTCCTTCAAACAATTGCCTTCAAATTTATTTCCATCTAATTATCAAAATTAAAAAATAAACTATATTAGAGAATCAAACAAAATTGTCAGGATAAGCAATCTTATATTTTTATTATCATCAAAGTGAAATGAAATGTAAAGTCAATCATTACCAAAACAAAAATATTGTTAGCCTCAAAATCTAAAAAAAACAAAAAAACAATAGAATCTGCAAAGAGAAAGAATTGCTAGAATACTTGTTTATGCTAACATTTTAGACTTATTACAAATCTTTGTTGCAATCAAACAAAAAGGGGCAAAAAAAAAAAAAAAAGAACAACAGAATTTGCAAAGAGAAAGAATTGTTAAAATACTTATTTATGCTAATATTTTAGACTTATTACAGATCTTATTTGATGAAAACAAGCAAGAAAAAAAGCAAATAATATTTTTACATTTATTTTATTTTACTATTACAGATATGTAAAAAAAAACCAACATATATACACAATTGATTGTATAGTCCACTACACAACTGTCTTTTTTATTCTTTTTTTTTTTTTAAAAAAAAAAATGAATACATATATTTACAAAACTATAAAATGACATCTTTGGAATGAATAATTTTTATTATTTTTTAAATAAAAATGGCAATTTTAAATATTTTTCTTAAAAAAAGTTGAATGTTCCAGACATTCAAACTATCTTTAACAAAAAGATGTGAGAGGGTTAGTGCCCATCTTTATCATTAGCTGATGACAATCTTGTAAACCTCTTTTATCTCCAAGTTTTTCTAATGAGTTTGCAGCCTCTGCTAGCATTTTAGATCTCTGTCCAGGACAAGAAAGAAAGGATGAGGGCAAATGACGACATGCCATTAAGAGAGCTGTAGCTCTTTCACGATCACATACATCATGAAGAGGGGTACCTAAAATAAATCACAGATAATGTTTAACTATTAATATATTTTATAATTTGAAAATTACAAATTAAATTTCATTAAGGTAATAATTTTAAAATCATTTAAAATTGTATTGAATTAGACAGAAAAAATATATATCTAGAAAAATATAAAAATAAACAGAATAAAAATTATTTTAAAATTATCATAACTGTAAACAATATTATTAGTAATTAAATGTATTATATAATGTTATATTTTTGCATAGTTTTTCAAATGCAAAAATAAAGTTAGATGCTAAATAATCTTATAAACAGATTCTCTAATAGTTTAATCATTAGATCATCTTAAATACTAATCAGTTGCAGTGAGAACTGTGATTATTTATTTTACTCATTTGCATTTCTATCTTCTAATTCAACTTTAAATGCTTTTTCAATGGATATACTTTTAACACTGTTGTTTTCTGTTCAATATAGCCCTGCTTTTCAAACTTTAGATCTAATTCAGATGTCTTGCAAAAGTAGTTGAAATTTTTTTACTTACATCACCTATTTGCCCTTAATCAAAAGTATTTTTTTAAGAATGTGACTGTCATCCATTCTTGTAATATACAGTCACCTTGGTCTTAGACTGCATAATAAAGTATGAAACTATATATGTTGCAGTAACTCTGCTATTTGATATTTAAATCTTTTCAAAGTCTCAAATCTAAATATGATAGTGCTAAAAACTAAAATCTAATAGATCAAGATTTAGGCCATCCACAATAAATTTATCAAATAGTATTTATAATTAAAATGTTTGTATATTGTTATGGCAGTAACTATTTAAAGTGATATTAGATGATATAATTTATTGAAAAAGTATCACTTCCAATGAAAAAAAAAAAATGTACAAACCCCAGCCATATTATATAGCTGTAATAATCTCAATTGCGAGTCGCATGAATTGCATCACTATCTAAAATAAGTTCACAAATAGTCTTGCCATATTTTTGTTTTAGCTTTAAATTGTCAGAATGACTACAGCACTATTGACTAGTTTATATACATATAAGACTGCAAAAAATAAAGAGTATAAAGTAATCCTTGACTTGACATATTATCAGCAAATGCAGTGTATAATTTTCCATGTATTTATAATAGCAAAAATTTTGGTAGGTCAATCAAGTAATAAAAAGTAATTTCCAGTTTCTACATTTTTCTTGAAGTTGTCAATGATTGAACATTAATTTTTAAATTCATTGTCTCTAAGAAAAACTTATCCAGCAATTATATAAAATAACTTAAAAAACCTGGAGAAATACCTCTATTCATTAATGATCATTCCTGCTTAAATATTGAGTATCTCATGCATTTTGAGAAATCTCACTACATCCCAATCCTGGATGGAAAAGATCATAGAGATGTGATAAAAAGTATGTTATCCTCATTCTGTGCTTTATCCTTTGAGAAATTATCACCAGAATTGTAAAATTTCTTGGAGGTGTCTAAATCAAACAATTAAACAGGATACAGTTATGAGAATTACAATTAATCTTTCCACAGAATATGCCTTTGAATCATATTAACTGCCTTTCATGTTTTTATCAATAAGATTATATGCAGATTTCAAGAAAGCTACTTTACTCATATACAAAACTAAAAGGAATTCAAATATATTGATTTAGAATCTTCTTCTATATCAGCTAATCTCTAAATAATTTTACTGATGTACAAACTAAAAGGAACTCAAATACATTGATTTAAAATCCTCTTCTATGTCAGCTAGTTTCTACATAAATTTGTGCAATGATCACTTATGCAATTCTTAAATTAGCACTGCAATAATTTATTTTGCCTATATTACATGAATTTTATTTATAACTCAATAACTTATTCTCCTACTTAAATGGTTTAAGTGAGCATTTTTCCCAAAGCAATTCTTACATAAGAATTTCATTTGGCCAAATAAAAGAACTGTAAAGAAATGTTTGCTACTTTTGAAGCACAGTATTTATTCTAAAATGTAGCTATT
Organism: Epiperipatus broadwayi; assembly: GCA_028023455.1. Taxonomy (NCBI): domain Eukaryota; kingdom Metazoa; phylum Onychophora; class Udeonychophora; order Euonychophora; family Peripatidae; genus Epiperipatus; species Epiperipatus broadwayi. The sequence goes on from JAQFVV010006337.1 coordinate 2,951,435, forward strand.
TTTTTCAAATACATACATCAAAGGTATACTGTTGATAATTAAAATATAATCTGAATTAGTCTGTACAGAAAAAAGATACAATATTAACTGCATAAATTATAAATATAATCCCTAACAATTTTAATCTACCATTTATAAAATTCTGATTCAAACCACCATTCTTTATTCATATTATTCTGTATTTAAATCTTTAGTTTTTACTCCACATTTAATCCCTAAATTTATAAGATCTTATATTTTGTTATTCATTTCTATTAATAATTTACCTACCTTTCGTATTTTTTATTCATCACGCCAATATGCCATGAATGTATTCAAACAATTCTCTAATGAATTTAAATGTTATATCTAGATTGATGGATACATTTTAGAACTGAATGCATCAAAATTTGCTTTTACCAAAACACTTTTATTTTACTTTTAAATTCAAATACACCCGAGTCTCGTTTTATGCGGATTATTTTAATACGATTTTGAAGTTATGCAATTCATGTTTCTTCTTAATATCTTTTTATACGGGTTTTCTTTTATGCAATAAAAAACTTCATATTTTACTATATTTATTAGATATCAAGAAATTTAAATTATTAATACCTTATTTTGACTTGAAATACCCCCCCCCCCAAAAAAAAATATAACATTAGCGGCTAATGTGAATATGGCCTGAAGCTGTATTTAGAATCTCAGCTTCTATGTAAATAACCCACTTATACTGAGTAAATAATAATAATAATAAATTTATACTTATGTAATCTCAATAAATATTCAAAAATTTTAAACTTTTAAAATGTATTTTGTTAGATATAACAGAAATAAATAATCTTTTAGATTTTTAAAATAAATAACAAATATTTTATTGATTTTGTAAACTGAAAATAATCTTTCTAATAATGTATAATCTTTTTGTTTTGATTGCGATCTCATTTTTTTTAATATAGAAACAAAATGTGAACATTTAAAATTTATTTCAGTAGTAAACAAAAAAAGACAAATTTATTATTTTCGCTAAGTAAAAATCAGTTAATCGTAGATTTTACGTTGATGTGTGAGATAAAGAGAAACGTCAGAAAATGATGAAATCTGAGTTTCCTGCAATGAACAACCTCTTAAATTCCAACAAGAGCTAAATAGTTATATGTCTGGATATCACGAGCTTTATAAACAATTAGTAAAATAGTCTCAAAGTTTAATCACCGATTACATTGTCAACAGAAAACCATTAACACAGCACAAGACTGAAAATGGTGCTAGTTGTACTTCCTCTTGTGATGAATCTGATTTCTTACCAGTTCACAAACGAACACATATTGTCAAATAGCAGTAATGATTAAAATATGTATGAAAAAATGTAAAATTAAATACTGTAGTTAATAAAAAAAAAGTTGTCTTGTATTAACTTTTTTCAAATATTTGAAATTTTTTGATTAGTCATACTTTATTTCCTTTGTTTTTTAATGCGAATTTTAAAGTAATTTTTCTTGTTGCTTTGCTTTTATGCGATTTGTGAAAATTACAGAACCTATCCCCTATTTTTCAAAGTAAGTTAAGTCTATTTTGTACGATTTTTTTAATGCGGGTTTTTTGCGGAACCTATCTACCACATAAAACGAGACCCAGGTATACTTCATAAATTTATTTTCCTTAAATTATAATATTTAATCAAACACAAGACAACAAATTCTAATAAATTCAGATATAGTATTTAGATTGACATATTCAAATCTAATAGATTAAAAATTTGCTTTTCCATAAAAACTTCAAAAATAAACATACTATTTTACTTTTAAACATTATATAAAATTTTCTTATGAACAATTATACATGTGTGTATATATATAAACAAATAAACTCCAAATTATTTATTTAAAAACAAAAAATATTATAAAATAAAAATATTTGAAAAAAGCCTATTGCTGCTTATGCAATATTATGTATGTATAAATTATTCCACCAATAAATAAATATAAAACAAATCATGACAAAATACAAAAAAAAACTACTTTAACTCACTCACCATAACAATATAAATTTATACAATGATTCCAAAATGGAGATATGTTTAAAGACATAGACTTCAATTAATTAATGTAAAAAAGAATGTTATCTGTTAAACTTTATTATTCCATTGTTTTTTAGCCCTATTAATTAGCACTTTATTTACAAAGACAACAATAATTTGTACTAATTATAAATATTTTGTTAATATGACAGATATCAATTTATGAAAATGTTTGCCATGCAAAAAAAAGTTAGGCAGCACTCAACTAATGATATTAAAATTTTCAAAACAAAACTTAAATGATATTAATAAATGCAAACTTAATCCCATTTTTTTCTTGTTTTCTAACTTTTCGTTCATCTTTCTTTTAAATTATACTATTTGACAAACTTTAATTTACTATAGCAAATATTTCAAATGTACTTATTTTTATATAATTATATAAAACAAAAATCTTTAACCAGCAATAAACATAATTATTTGATTATATTTTGTCTGCACAATTCTAAGCAGAAACATTACTATAAAAAGTATTAAACGAATATTAATATTTAAACAATAGACATTAATATTTTAAGACACAAACTTATTCAACCAATGAAATTGTCCATTGAGAAAAAGATGCTTCAAAAAGCATAAAAAAAAAAAAAAAATACCAATAAAGATGTCAAATGAAGTTGAATAAACTTAATGCATTATATGCAAGACAGCAATCTTTAAATTTTGAAATTCAAATTTTTTTTTTTTCCAGTTCATTCAGTCATTTTCTTTCTGTTAATCCACAGAATAATATATCTTAAAACCATAATTAAAAATGTTTTAACCTTTTTCCACATGTACCTTACGGCCAAACAACTTAGTTTTTGATTACAGAGAGACCTCTCAAACCTCAACACAAGATAGGAACTTTATAAAAATAAGAGTGGCCATCTTATTTTTATCTGAAATCTGAAACAACTTGATTTGAGTGCATAAAGATATTATTCTCTTCACATTTAAATCATTATTTCATTTCACAAATCTTATGACTTACAACAAGTTAATATTAAGATCTTTTTACTGGAAATATAGAAAATAATGTAACGTTCTAATTATTTATCGAGCACACAGGCAGTATATAAATAGAAAGGCTTTAACCTTTTTCCACATGTGCCTTAAATGTTTGAATTATAGTCAAATGACATAGTTTTTGACTATGAAGGGACCTCTCAAACCTCAACACATAAGGACTTTATAAAGATAAGAACGACAATCTTATCTTTAACCTAAATTCGTACTTATATAGGCCAATCTGAAACATCTTGATTTTGAGAGTGTAAAGATATTACTCTCTTCATATTTAAATCCACTATTTCATTTCACAAATTAACTTACACAAAATTTTGCAATTTACAAGTTAACATTTTTTTAATGAAACTATAGAAACGAATGTAACTCAAGCAAGCCTTTCTCTTTCTAATTACATAATCTCTGCGCACTCAATAAATAATTTGAATCTTAAAATCATAAGTCAATAAAAATCTGTATAAATGAAAAAAACTGATAGCAGATTAAAATAATGACTATCAAAAATTTAAAAATTGTATAATAAAGTTGAAAATAACAAAATAATCAAATGACAATATTGTTTTATGATAAAAATAATAGAAAGATCGATCAGTTGAAAAAACAAAAAAAACATTACTGATATTGAATATAAAATTTAAATTATCGCAACAAAAAAATTATCACATAAAAATACTCATTTGAATAATTAAATTTCAAATACTTAAAAATATACTTACAAGTATTAAAAGACTAAGTTCTCATATTTGAATTGAAGTGAACTAAGATCATAATTTAATATATAAAAAATAAAGTTAATTGAATACACTTTTTTCTTTTTAAATTTTGTCTTACTTTTTAAGAACCATTTTCATTTCAATAAATTAATTCATTTTTTCTACCTATATTTCACTTTTTTGTACAGTCATTGCAAAGAATATATAAAATTGACATTAAAGAAAACTCCCTACTGGCAAAATTAGATGACTTAAATATTATAAAATGAATAACTTAAATTCATGCAAGATAATTAAAAACAATTGTAATTTACAAAAAAAGGAGAATCATTTTTAATAATAATCGATTTGATCTACTATGATAAAATTAATAAATAAAACAATTACTTTTATTAATATTTTCAAAATTGATATATAAATTTGAAATTACAAATAAAATTATAAAAGTGGCCACAATTTTTTTATATGAATCAATAGTCCACAATTCAACTTAATTTATCAAGATAATAGAAGTGCATAAATGTTTTGATAAGCGGTTTTTTTCAGTTAAAGGTAATGACCTAATAGGACAAATGTAATGCTGAAGAATATCTAATATTAATTTTTGGTACACAAAAATATTTCTAAGAATGTAACCTCTTATAGAAAAAAATGTACGTCAAATGAAGGAATTCTAACATTTCATTAATAAGTTTTTTTTTAAAAAAAAAAAAAGTGCACGAGTAACCAAAACAAAAAGCAAAATAATTCTATTGCATTGTTTCTGAAAGATTCATTAAACAATAAGACATACAAGAACAGACCCAAAAATAATTGGAATTATTCTCTGGTTTTTGCGCCTGTTGTAGTATATATTTTTGCTGTTATATAATTCTTGCAGGAACCCTTCTGCATACAATCTGCCAAATGACATCACCATGTAAAATCATGAGGCCATGTAGCATATTTTTTTGTAAAGTGTGTTTCATGTATTTGTCAATTTTTTTATGGCTGAAATGTCCGAACAATGTGAAATTCTGTTTTCGTTTACAGAAGACAGCAATGAAAAAAGTTGTAATACTTGAAACAGATTATAAGCTAGCAGATCTCATAAAAATACAAGTTTATGAGTGGTTTAATTGAAATGTTAAATTTACTACATCCCTAAAAAGTGTCGCAAGTGAAGTCCAAAGTCAAAACAATGCTGAATTTTTTTTTGAGGCACTTCATCTGCCAAGTTCTGAAACATTTATGTGATGTGGAAAAACATTTAAAAAAAAAACAATTTGTGCCAAAGAAGACAGTGCAAACACCGCTTCGACAAAATGTCATATCTCAAAGTCTGAAGTGTGAAACAAATAAAGCATTACCCAGCTTATCTATTAGCCGTATTTGCTCAATCTCACTTTGTACAATTATTTTTTAATCTTTTGAATAAAAAAATGTCTCAAATTTTTTTTTTTGGGGGGGGGGGGCTTAAATAATGGATGGAAAAATGACACAGGCATGATAACACATCACTTTGAAAGTGTTTCCGGACTACTTCGAAAAGTGATAAACTAGTTTAGACTGATGTACTGCAATAAATAAAACTATTTTTTAAAGTAATTCAATTTGCAACACCTAAAAATAAATATACAATTTTTTATTACAAAATTCAGGTTATTTTTGCCCCTTCATCTGTATGTATCAATATCATTGAACACTAAATTGCAAAATAAATGCCCTTTTTTTTTAGATTCATATCTTATATATCTTTTATTATCACATTTAACCTATTTATAATGTATATATATAACTCTTTCTATGACTCCAAAAATGGGGCCATTTGTTATCTTAAGTTTTAAATTAAAAAATAATAATACTGCTTATGCTCAGTAAGCGCTCGTCGGATGACGTCAACCAAAATATGGCCATTTGATAGCTCAATGATGTGGTTTTCCAACGATGTCTACCTCAAAAAAATCGGTTGAAATTTGGACTTTTGCCAGTGGTTTTAATCGACCGGAGTATTTAATTTTTTTTATTTTTTAATAATTTTTGTAATTATCACTAAGCGATAAGAGACAGAAATAGTTTATCGGCTGCAAGTCAACATTTTTTATGTGTTATTCACAAACAAGGACTACAATAGAGCTTCAACGTAATGACTCGTATGTATAAAATTTTAATTTTTTTAATATTTAATTTTTTTTTTTTAAAAAAAATTATCTTTTTTATTAATTTTAGTTTGTAATTAGTGTCTGTTAGTTTGTAGTTATATATTTATTTATGCTCATATAGAATTCATATCTACCATAACTTTCTAAAGTTCTATCGTAATTTTCTAAAGTTCTAATCAACTTATTTTATAAAATAATGACTTTCACAAAGTTTAATAATTTATTATTTATAATTATGTTTATATAATATGTTTGTGTTTACAAGTAATAAGTTATAAAACTAATAATCAAATGTATAAAAAGATTGCATACGCAGGCATATAATCAAATTCTGATTCTTGTTTGTTTATTCTTGTTCATGCTTTGGAGTCACTCTGGTTTTGCTATATGTTTCATAACATTATTTTCAAGTCTATAGCTAACAAATGGACTATATACAAATAAATTATATCTATGTGATACAATAAATATAACAAGATAGCATCACTTCTGTGCATAAAGAATATAAATACCACTTGTGTGCATAAAGAATATAAACATCACTGGTGTCTATAAAGAATATAAACATCACTGATGTACACAAAAAAATATAAAATGAAGAGTTGAAATTCATTTTATCAGTGATATAGACAGTAACCTACAATTTCTAGTTTTAGATAGACAAGAAGCTAATTGCTATGGTGATTTCTTTTGTATCTTTTATTAGAATCAATCTTTTTCTTTATAGATGCCTTTGACATTTGGAATGAAGCATTCATAAGCAACTTCTTTTGGACATTGTGAAGCTATGGATTATCTCAGGTAAGACATGTTATACATGTTTAGAAAGACAATTTTGTGAGGAATACAAAGAAATTATCACTGAAGATGTAATTTGAATTTTAGTTAATGTTAATTTCCAAATTATGAACAAACAATAAAAGAATAATTATTTCGGATGTGAAAATTTCTTTTTTTTCCTTATTTTTTATGTCGTTATCACTATTTGTCTTATGCTTATTGTTTGCCTTAGTTTTTCTAGTTTCTATTAGTGTAATTTTTTTGCTCTAACATAATTAAAACTGAAATTGTGAAAATTGTGTCTCAGGCCAGTTTTTTAAAAAATTCAATATGGCGTCCTAGATCCAAGCAGTTAATATTAAAAAATACATAAAAATTATTAAAATCATATATATATATTTGTAAAATATCATGGCAATAGCAGATTACACTAATTGTAGGACAATGGCTGGTTTGAGGCAGTCACATATAAGAATGCTTAGTTTATATAAATAAAATTATACAAGTTTATTACAGTTTTTTGAAATAAAATAAAAAAGTAAGCGATATAGAAAATAATTTATAAACAAAAACATTTTGAAAAAATATATATATATTCGGCAAGCAAAAGTTTTAAATGAAATTAAGTTTAATAATATGTAATTAGGAAGATAAAAAAACAAATATAATCAAAATAAAACAAAGTTTTGAAATATTTATTATTAAATTGTGAGATGTTTATAAATTTAAAACATTAATTTTTTAAACATTATAAGCAAATTTTAATAATTATTAACTATCCATCACTTTAGATGAAACAAACGATTCAAATCTCATCTTGCCTCTATACAATACTGTATATCAGAGTTGCCCAAAATACTGCCTGTGAGTTGAATATAGCCCGCTGTGAAGGTTTGTGTGGCCCATCTAAAGGTTTTGATTTTTAATAGATAGTCTTGAAGTTGATCATAAACAATTATTGTACCTTATCTATTGTTTCAATAAAAAGTTTTATAAAAACCAGTCAACACTTAGACAATCCCAATATCAATTTTAACCTGTTTTCAAGGCAACCTCCTTTTAACAATAAAGGTGGAAATCCACCTTTATTAATGGTCCAGTATACTTATATATGCACTAAAGATTGCAACTTGACTACAGAGATTTAAATTATTGATACAAAGAAGTTTAAATAAACCTCTTTAAACAGGCAAATACAACCTATTCTGAATGCAGACTAATAAACAGTCAATTATAAACATTACAAATTGCACCCAAAGTATTATTTAAATAATAAGTGTAATAATGCTCAATCCCAATCAACAATTTATATACTGTATGTTATTTTGGATGCAGTCCTCAGATTTTTTTTAATGCAACCTTTGAATTATTTAAGGTTGGATAGCTTTGCTGTAGGTCATTCGATAATGTGCTTAATCATGATGTTTTGTGTCGTCCCCCCCTATTTAATAAAATAAGTATTTTAATAATAAATAAACAATCTTATTATTATTATTGGTACGCTCCCTACATTACATATTTGTAAATATAAGCTAATAAAAGCAATGTCACGCTATATATGATGTGCTTTATTGATTATTATAAACAATCTTATATAAACGTATCCCAAATATTCTAAAAATATTTTGTTTTGTTTAGCAACCATGACCATTTTCTATCATCCAATCAATTTTTTATTGCATATACCTTTCAACAATAATCAGAAATAAATGTGCTAAATTATAAAGTAATACTTCAATATAACAACCAGTGCACTAAGAATAGACTATACATGGCAGAATTGGGCAGTAGATGAAATATAAAAAAAAATGCATTTTCTGTCAATATGAGAGCAACAAGAAAAGATTCATGAAGTATTTATGTATAAGTATTGTAACAAATTTTCAATTATAATATACATCATCAATACCAACTTATTATGTGCAGTACAAGCAAGCAGCTTAGATGTAAAATTAGCTATTAAAAAAGAGAAAATGAAATGTAGATATCATTTTCCATTTGGAAGTACCAAAAAATAATAAGTATTTGGAAGTCTATAACAATTATTTGCCGCAGAAATCAAATTAATTTTTAAAAAAAAATGAAAGTAAAAAAAAATACAATTCACCTGTATCAAGATTTTTCTTTGGAAAAAATGCTGCCATCAAATGATAATTAAAAAATTTATCTTAATTAATATTCCTATGGAAACTTGGTTCCATCAATTATAAATTCTCTATTCAAGTATGTTTCTTAGAACCAATTCAACATGATCAATCCGCAATTATCTATATTAAAAAATATATTTAAATTAATATATAATCAAAGAACTTATATACAGTAGCATCTCACACTAAAGATTTTGATTTTAAATTATGCATGTATGGTTTTTCAACAATGTGCATCATTGGAATCCAAAAATTATATCAAGTGCCATTTTTCTAGCAAGCTATATTTTTTACAATTTTCTAGACTTCACAAAATTGTTTAAAGTATGCGCATATATTTTTATGTTAAATATCTATCATATACAAACATATTCAAAGATTTTTAAAAATCTTAATATATTTTCCTTTACTAAACCTATTCTTTTTATAACATTTAATGTACACAATATATATTGTAATGACTAGATTCATGACTTTCATTTTTTTTTTATTTGGTTGATATAAATAAAGTTCATCTATAAATAAAATGTCATAACATTTTATCATGATAATACTGTATTTATAATTTAAAATATCTAATGTATCAATTTTTTATTGATTCGCAGACAGAATTACTTTAAAATATTTATAATTGATTTATTTAAAGTTAATATTTTATTTTACTAAAATAGACTGAAATTTAATTATGTGTAATATTAATAGTCTTTTAGTTACAATAATAGTAATAGAATGTGTGTGCATAAATATTTAATTTAATGGAGAAATGCTTTATTAATTTTTACATATTTTATTAATTTTATTTTAATAAATGTAAATATTTTTCTTTTTTCTGTATACATCTAAAATAATTCCACATTAACATCAAATGTGTGTATGCCTCTTCAATTATAATAACGAAGAACTTATATGAAGCCTGGAGATTAAACAGTGTTCGAAAAATCCCATAGAAAAATATCTATGTCAATCGGCAGTAATAAATACAAGCAAAAATGTTTGAAAATGTTTACTTGCTTATCCATTACCATTTGCTATTGCTTGTTTATTTCTATTGATATTATATAAATTTTTACTGTGTAGTAAGTAAGCAATTAAAAAATACAGGTAGTTAAAAAATGCAAAATTTATTTGATGTTACAATAATTTTTTGACTGCTTGGCTAATTTTTACATCTGGTATGATAAAAATATCGAATCATATATGTAAAAAAGAAATAATCTACCAAGATATCCCAAAAATTTTTGAAAGTTAACTGCTTTAGAATTTATTTAAAGATTCCAACGAACTGCTAATAGATTTTATCTGATTACTGCCATTACTTGTAAATGATTATTATGAACACTAGATTGAAAGACCTGTCAAAATTCACCTCTAAGTGCTAATGGATCCTTCCTTACAATTTTCATGATTTTCCTTTTTTTATATATTCATATCATTGTGGGACAGGACAGATATCTATAAGTTTAATTAATAATTACGAAGTTGTACCACACACAGCACATTTATAGTGTGTGAAAGAATTAAGATTGTATGAAGGAGGCTTAACTTTTTATATTTTACAACTTATTTTTAATTACTTATATATTTTCAAGGATGAAGAGGTTTTGGTGATAAATAAATGTACACCTTGTTGAATATTAGAGATGATATATCTATCTCTGGGCATATGCTGCTGATGTTTGTGCTGATAAATAATAGCTATTCTCTGCATCATAGCAGCTATATATATTGTAACGATATATAAATATGTCGTTACATTAATTTAAAATAACAACTTAAAAGTTCGCAAATAAAAGTAAAAAACAAAACGCTAAAATTAAAATGTTTGTTAAATGTATATACATTCGCACAGATGCCAAACTTTAAAAATATTTTTTTTAAAAAAAAACAAATAAGTATTTGAACGTACTTTTTTTTATAAAAAAGTACAAGATTTAAAAATAAAAACAGGTATTAATTAATGTAATCTGTAAATGGAAATGATTGTTATAAATTGTTTGAAAAGCAAGCTAGCTTTGGGCTCTTGTATAATTAAAATGATCTGATGAAAGATAGATAAGAAAATAAAAAGAAATTAGCTTGACCAATGGAAGCACCAAGCCTCAGCCCGGACCCGAACGAAAATTTGGATTAGTGACGTCTTTGTTCAGTCAATCTGTGTGGATTAATATAAAAAGGGAAATACAGTTTTTTCGGGAGTTCCAGCGTTGTGTGTTTGAGAGGTGGTAGGACGCACATACCACACTCTCTATTTAAAAAAAGAAAAAGACTGTGATACCTTGAACCAGCTATTGCCATCTCCAGAACATTATCTTCCAATGGAGGCGTCGCGGGAATTAAAAGCAGAAACCTGGACTCTTCTACCGTGAGCTCTGAACTTTACAAATTAACAACAACAACAAAAAAAGTAATTAAGAACTTTCGTCATTGATTTTTTTTTTTTTTAAAGATTCAGCTAATTTAAATTTTAAAATGAACTCTTATTTGATTTTCAAATTAATAATTGATTGTTTAAATTTATATAGTTAAGTTTTGCTAAAATCATTTCCATTTTATTATTTTTATTTGTAGTAATATTTATTGTAGAAATTATTAAATGCATTACAATTTAAGGTTGGGTATAGACGTTGCATAGATTCGTTAGCGTTTGATAATGTTGTGGTTTTCACATTCGATTAGAATATATGTCAACGATATCACTGCAAGCATCTTATGATGAATGCTAATGGGATTTGTATATTCCCTATGCAAGTGACGTTTATCGATGACTTTGTATTTTGATCGGTTGTGTTTAATTTGGAATGTTTTTGACCGTGGAATCTGTGCAGCTGATCTGTACTCAACATTTTAAAACAAATTTTATAAAATGCATTTGTGCGAACGTATCTAAATGTTAAATTTAAGTCGGGTGTGAATGGCTATATAGTTTTGTAAAGTTATATTAAGGGAGGGTAATCTTAGGTTATTCATTTCATAGTTGAATTGGTTCAATGGATTGGATATATTTGTGTAATTGTAGATGTAGTATGAGGTCCGCTACGGGCAGGATTATAGATATACGCCACACACCCTCTGTTTGCCTATGGATGGGTTTGTAAGTCGGCAGAAGACCGCAGTCCATTCCTATGGAGTTTTTTGTTTATTGTTCTACTTGCCAACAGATGTAACACTCCTGTTGGTGGAGAGTCAATGTCTTCTCTATTTCTACTTATTGTTCAGATGTACATTCCTGACAGTATAGTATTTTGTGTTGTCGTATCATGCTACATTGAATACATGAATGTATCAGATGGATTGGCGCCAGTTTGGTTGCGAAATTTGTTGCCTAAGGTTAAATCAGGGAAGAATATTTTCTTTTCAAATGCAGATCTATGTAGTCTATTCACACTTGACTATCTAAATAAAATATTAAACTCATTGAAACTTAGTTAAATGTAAAATTAAAAGATTAATAGAAAAATCTAAAATGTTGAATTTATTCCTCAAAATTTAAATGCTATTTTATATGTGCGTAAATATTGTTATGTGTTAATTTCTGGCAGTGGCTTTTATTTATTGATATTTAAGATATAAATTAAGATATAGATTTTTTATCTCTACGTCTCCACTGAGCTAGTGACTTGGGCTAACGATCGGAATATTTAAATAAAGTGGAATCTTAACAGCGCGTATCTGCCTACTTTATAAATTTTTCTAGGCTCAAATGCCTAGATGGCGCCCTGGTAGTTGCAGATATTGTTTTTGCGGTTAGATTCGATCTTCACTTTCATTTCGATCGTTATAATATATATATATTAAGAGATGAAGCATTCCCTTTTATTTATGGTTAAGAAGTACATGCATACATATATAATTTTGTAGTTTAACCACTGGATATTTTGAAGTTGATAATTATAGAAACATATTTTAAGATTCAAAAATTATTTGAATCACCCACCTAAAAAAACATATTTTATGATTTATTTGAAATTTTATTCCTTAATAAGCATTTAGTAAGCTTTAATGTATAACCTTCATTAATATTTATGTAAATTAAATATAGGATAAATGTTGTACTTAAAAATGCTGCTTCCAATGTAGAAATATTGAAATTATTTAACGTTACCGGTATTACCGGTAAAAAGCTGAAATAATAAACATTATCAATTATACTGTAAATTAACAACATTACATAGATTTTTAATTTACTAATATAAATAAAATATGAATTTGTTTATTAATTTAATTTTGCCTTTCGTATTTTTTTTAATTTTATTTATAAGATTATATCACATCATTTCTTTACTGATCATGTATTAATTGTAACTTTGATAACACGTAAACTTAGTTTACATTTACCCTGAGATATATAAGTAAACATTTAATTATTTTTGAAGCCTAATTAAAATACATATTCAACCATAATGACTTTGGAGAAATTAGCATTACACATTATAGATGTACACATAAATATTTATTTGGAGTATAAGAAATATAAACATAAATTTATTCATAGTTATTGTAGTTTAAATTTAAAGTTAGGCTGTCATTTATGTTTAGTTATTGAATGTAGTTTGGATTCAATAAAATACCCTTAGACTCTGAATTACATTACATTATATTGATAGGCAACTTATTTACAATAAAATATTCTTTGACTTCCCCAATTACATTTATTCTATGTATTTAGATAGTTTACATTTACTAGTTATTTACAGTTATATTATATATACAAAAAAAACAAAAAACTTTTTAGTATATATATATATCAATGACGAAGCATGACTTTTTTAGGAATGTAAGCACACTACATAATCTTTTTTTTATAATCTTTTTATTTTACTTGCTGTAATAATTTTTACGTAATAGCTAATATATTCTGTAGGGTAAGACCCAATTATTCCAGAAAAAAAAAAGTAGTAGAGAGAATTTTTTTGTGTGTTAGTTTTAATCAGCTATTTATATTTTTCATTGGAAAATCATTGATAGAATACAGAATTAAAAATGAATTGGGGATGAAGTGAAAGATTTCTGCTAAATTTTAGCTATATATCAGGAATCAATTTCTGGCTGTGTGTGGGCCAATATGCGTGTGAATAATCTAGCTTAGATGCCTTCATACAAGTGAAAAAGATTAATATTTCAAGTTTTAATTCTATGTAAAGCAGTTTTTTTTAAATTTATATATTATTTCTATTTTTGTATGTTAATATTAAAGAAAAAGGAGAAAGAAAGAGAGAAGCTCATTAGCAATGTGTAAAATCAAAGAGAATGCTAATGATCGTTTTTGATCACTACACTAGTTTGAATTCAGCTACTAATTAACCATAAGTTCACAGTTTCAAGATAAAAATATTTCAAACCATCCAAGTGGATAGTAGATACCTTCAACCACATAGTACCATCAAGAGGCTAGTGTAATTAAGGGACCAGTGACAGCAGTAAAACAAAATGAATAACTACCAGAGAGAGGCTGAAACAGGGCATTATTATAGTTTTTTTTTTATTGTGGAAAATTTAAAAAGATATACAGTGCTGAATACCAGATTGCTTTGTTTGAAGGGTTTTCAAAGCATCCCACTGGAACCCAGGCACAACTAAATGGGAGACCAGAGAAATGCCTCTAGGGTTGACAACGTAAGAAGTGATGAATACAGTGTCTACAATGCTTCATATCTCACTCCATTCACTTTGGTAAAAAAAATATCAGCGGAAGGGCAAATCATAAAGAAGGCTTATTCTGATTCAAATTCAGGATCCTCTGTGAATAAGTTTAGACATCAACTAATTTATACCAAAAATTTTCTATCATCTTAACAACGTCAAAAATAGTAACCAAGCTAATTTGAAGAAAATTTGTGTGCAATAATCAGTGTATGCTTTAAAGGATGTTTGTGTTTTCTTTCTCTGGGATTATTATCAACGAAGTTCACATGTGATATCAATGTGTCATCTATACATATATTTATCCATAGTGCATGTTTGTTAACAGTACTGCAAAAAATGCAAGAACTCAAGAAATCAGTAATATATAACCAAATTTTATTAACTATTGACATTTCATTTTTTTTCAATCCCCTCCCTTTCCCTTCCAATATTAAAATAGGTCTTAGCGATTAAGGGTTTTGTTATTAAACATTATGTTTTTATCATGCTATTTTTATTTTATTTTTACTATTTTTATTTCAATTGTTTATATTATATTTTCTTGTACACATATATGTTGATGTATCTTAATATAGTTCGTTTTAAAATAGATGTCCTTTTTTTTTGTGATTGAAATATTTATTTAAACACTTTTTGATGATGGGAAGGTTTAAACCCTAGATGATGTGTGTATGTATATAGATGAATGGTAGTAGAGGACAGGTCTAAAATAAAATGATAAAGGGGGAGGAGGGTATAAAATGATAATAGTAACTAGATGAGAGACTTTTTTTTTCTTTTAGTATTGATTTAGTAAAGGCAGAAATTAGGTAGAGCTATGAATAGATACAGATTAATTATGCAGTAGTTACATTACAATATTATTGACAAGATGGTGTGTGTGTATGCCTTTTTAATTTTGTTTATTAATTATATGAATGTCAGAAGGACTAAATTATTTAGCTAGCTGAAATGGCATTTAAATACCATAATTAAGAAAAGTGTGATGCTTTCCATTTTTTCTTTTTCTTATTATTATTAATCATTAAATGTTTAGTAATTCTATAATTAATTTTATCTTAATTTAATTGTTTTGGGAATGTACACATTATTTTGTAATATTGGAATAAAACATGAATCAGATGTTCAATTAAACTGTTTATACATGTTTATTTATCCATTACAAAACTCCTTATAAATGTTGCTCATAAGTTATCATCAAATAAAAATAAATTATGAACCACAGTAAAAAATATGAAAAGGGTAATTTTAGTTATAATATGTAAAATCTTAGTCATAGAGATATGTGTACTATAATGGGCAAGGTATTTGCATTTAGATGCTAAGATTATGGTACAGCACTAACTGCTTGATATTTGCTGTGATTCCATACCAGTACAATAATTTGGCTATTTAATTGTAGGATGATGACTGGCAATCACCCAAGTTCACTATGGGTGAACTCTGTACACCCACCAGACAATAACACTTACTGGTATAATAATTTGCCACACCAACTAGGGCTTGATGTGTATGATGATTCCGATACAATAATTTGGCAATCAACGTAATGAGCTGGTGATTCAAACCACTTACCACTACAATAATTTGGAATCCCAACTAAGGGCATTTTGGTGTAACACATATTACATACATCTAGAAAAATCTGGAACTCTCTTATTGGTATTTTTATTTTCTAAATGCTTTTAACATTCTTTATTAATTACATTTTAGCATTGATTGAACTCGTCAAACTCATTATTTGACTTATATAAAAACAGTTCAAAAATTGAAAGTTAACAGAAATTCCATATATTGTTTGAACTTCTTATAATCAATGAATAATGCATTGGTCAAAATCATTACTTCCTTTATATAAAAACAATTCAACTATTTGTAAAAAAAATGAAAGTCAACAGAAATTCCATACAAAAAATAATGAGTTTGAAAAGTTCATGCATCTTTTTTTGTTTAGAAAAATAGTTTAGAGAATTTTTTTTTTAAGTTTGTATGTGCAACTTGTTGGATCGATTTTGTGAAGTTGAATATGTAGATATTTTAGTGAATTTTTAAAATTGAATTTTAGCTAATTAAAGCTTTTGAACTTTTTAGTGAATTCATTAATTCCGTTCAATATATAAATCCTTCGCCCCTGATATATATATATCCTTTAGATAGTCTTTATATTTTTTTTTTATATATAATATATGTACAGAAATTGCAAAAACATTTTAGTAATACTGTATAGAATGAAATAACTCGGTTTAGTAAAAGAGAGAAAATATTTTTTATAGTGGAAACCTCATTTGAATTTTGGCAGCAAATATATTTAATTACTTTGTTCTAGTTTAAAAATAAAGAGGAGCACTTCATTATTTTAAATACTATTAGAATAAGATAGTTTAAATAATATACCTTTTTTTTTTTAAAGAAAAATAATAAAAGCTTTAATTTTAATACTTAAAAATAATATAAGTGTGTGTAAATATATTTTCATATAAATTGAGTAATGCAGAGTTGTAGGACTTTGCATGCAATTATTTTACTTTAATATTAGTGTTTTTAAGAAAGTCTTTTTTAATTTTGTTTATAAATGTTTAATTAATGACATATGAATAATTAATTAAACATAACTATGTAAATAAAATAATATTACAGTAAAATAACTTTTGGCCCACATTATATAATAGTAGTAATGTTGAGTTGTTGCTATATGCATTTCTAAGTTTAAAAAAAGATCTAATTCACTTAATGATGAATATTCACTACCCATTCTGCCAATTAACTTGATAAGCTATTGCATATGCATGTGTGTGTATATATATATATGATTTACATTTTTGCACATATGTCTCTTGTTTTTATGAATGAACAAATATATATATTTTTTATCTACCTTTTAAATAAGATATACTCTGAGAATTTTGATGTAATGTTTTATCCAATAATTGCTGTGTTCTGGAAGGACTGGCTCCAGCCATCATTCGAACTGTAGCTTCATGAAGAAAAACTCGTGGTAGTGCAGTTTTAATAAATTGGGATAATTTTCGTAAACTGTTTAAATCTTTCTGAAAAGCTGTTACTTGAGCTGGAGGGGCAGTACCTTGACTTAACTGGCCAGAATTCTGTTGATGATGCCAAACAGCAGTTCTTGTAGCCAATAACCAATCACAGGCTAATAAACGAATTGCCTACATAAAAAATAATTGCTTTTTAATAAGACAGATTTCACTTTACATGCAATCTATTTTAAAACATTAATGAATTATAATAAAAAATGGTAATCTTTCCATAAAAAAGTCTTAATCTCAATATTGAAAAAAATATGGCAACTATCATACAATCAGTCTTTCTACTTTTAAAGAACCAGATTAATCTCAGAAATAAAATAATTACAATCACATGCAAAACAATCATCCATTTGAAGAATTCAAACACATACAGACAGACAATAATCTTTAAGATACTTTATTTTATCTAAATGCTTCCTAAACTTTCATGTTAGTGAATTATTTTTTGCTGTATCATTTTGAACATTCTAAAACAGAGCTGAATAAAATAAACCATACTTTTCATCATTTAAAAATTTGTTTTCAACTAAGATCTTCATAGCCAGAATATGGAAGTTTTTTTTCTATTTGTTTCAAGCTTTTTTTTTTGATTAATGTGATTAAAATAAACTAAAAACTCTTTCTTAAAACTCTCATTTATAGTAAAAAATTGAAGTTGTATATAGTTACATTAATCTACAACAATCATATGATATATCAAAACAATATTAATAATGCCATATTTGTCAAACTGATTCTAAATGAAAATGTCAAAGCTCCAATGCATTACTATATTTCAATTAACTCCTTTGACTCCAATGTTATGGGGAAAATGGAATGTTTTATTTGTGATAAGTTAAAATATTATTATAAAAATATTAGAAATAATTTTTTTATTGTCGTAACTAAAATCATTCCGTCGTACACTCTTTTAGAATTAATCTTAATATCTCTGTATAATCTAATCACTGTAAATATTCGTCAAAATATAATATCCTAGGTCTACATCTTGATGATCCAAAGCTTTAATTATCATGGAAATGCTTATAGAATCAAATGCCTTTTTATAATTTATAAATCCAAAATATAATGGTAACTCAGATCCATTTGTCCTTTCTATAACTTCCCCTCAATACTTGGTGATCCATCATGCTAAAACTATTTTTAAATCTAGTTTGTTACTTTGATTGCTTAGAATCCAAAGTTTGCTAAAATGAATTGAAATTATCTTAAAATTTTTTTTACATACAACTGATAAAAGATTAATAGGGTCTGTAAGTTCTAATATCTTCTTTATAATCTTTCTTAAATATTAACATAACTATGGCCTTTTCCCAATTATCTATATCAGACATTTGGTATATAGCTTTGCCAATAATTTTTCTATATCACATTCTGGAGCTTTTCCTTTAATTTAAAGTATCTTGCAATTCAGAAGATATAGTAATTCTATAAGATGGTATCTTTTTTTGTTCTTTATTACTATATTCTTCCACATGTTTCATGTCATCTCTTTTTAGTAATTCTTCCATCTATTCTTTTTATTGCTGAACTAATCTTCCAATAACAAGACACTGTTTTACACTTTGAAACTTTTATTCTCTTATATAGCTTTCCTCATAAAATCACAATTACATTTTCTTATATCATTATTAATTCTTTTTCCTAGCATTTTACAACACTCCAAATATTCTTAATGAATCATTTTTAACAAGTTTCACATTTCTTTTTTTTCTTCATACATTGTCATGGCTTAGCATAAATCTTATTGGGAAAATGCTGTGTCAGTTTTCTTCTAATTGATTTCAGTCAAGTCAAGTCTGTTATTATTTTAAAATGGTTTACAAATTCTAATTTAAATTCATTGGAATATTTCCTAAAATAAGTAATATCAACTTTTTATGTTTTTTAATAGTTTTGTCTTTAGTTTTGCATTAACATGTATCTTATATCTCTAACCAATGATCACATACTGTGTTAAATCTATTGAGAATATTACAATCGTAAAATAAATATATTTTCTGTTAGTCAAAATAAAATCCAATTCTGTTCATCCTCACTGGATACTTCTTTGTCTATTTTCATTTAACACTTTTCTCAAAGAAAAAGTTTATTTTTATGCAAACTTTACAAGTCTCTTGTTTTCTCTCATTTCTATCACTATAACCAAATTTATCCACAGCACTATCAAGGCTACCATGACAATGTTAAAATGTTATTTCATATTCGTATAAAAATCTTTTATTTCTTCATTACAATGAAAATTTGGAGCATAAACTGTATTACCTGTATTCAATATTTCTATTAATTTGAATGTCTGATATAACCCCCCCCCCCCAAGATTATTCTTCTATTTTTTACTTATAATAAATCTCATTCCACTTGTGTTTTTAAATGTTTCATCTTCTCTTCTAATTATATAATGTCTAAGTATATCCCATACTCCCAATTCTTTGATCTTCCTTCACTTGAAAATGATTGGTTGGTTATAGGTTATTATCAAATAGCATCCTGGATTCACAGTCATGGGATTCTTATAACCCTCTGCCTTTGGCCATCAATCACTGCCTACACCAAAATTTTACAGCTTATTGGAATGTGCCATAATTTACTTTTGTCCAACATGATTGTAAATATCTATTTTAAAAAATCATTCACACACATATTCATCCAATCTTCAACAAAATTCACTTTATGTTTCAATTAAAAACTATTAGGCAATTAAAAAGAAAGACCAATAAATTTCTTGATCTTAAACTCAGATAAAATGCCAACACTGGCTGATGCATGTTGGTACATAGCCTATCCATGTTCATTTACCATATTGTAGTAACAGTTGTTAACGATTAAATATGATGTAGACATTAGTAATTTGCCCTGCTCTGTTCCTTTAAGACTTCAAAAAAGAATTAAAGGGTTCTTCTTTCAGTTAACAGCAAATTTCTTTCTGCAAGTAAATACAAATATGGAATTTACATGTACTTGTTTTTCTTAATTTTTTTTTTTAAGAAATATTCACTGAGAAGTTACATTTAAATTACAATAATATATTATTCTAGTTCGCTTGTGTCTTAATTACAGACTTGCATTGAGTATCTTGATGTATTTCCAAAAATTTTCTTAACCCAAATCCAATTTAGAGTCCAGGGTTTTCAAAATAATGTAGTTTACCCTGTATTTTGGATTTTTATAAAAAATACTAGGTGGTATTATCTCTGTCACCTTAAACCCAATCTCCCCCCGGTTTTGCTCTACTCGCCCACATCCTTTTAGTGGAACTTAGGGAAAAATATTTATTTTTAATATTTCTTTCTAGACAATATATATAAAATCTTTTTGAAATTCCCACTGTATTATATTACAATTGGATAAAATTAAAAAAGAATGACACTAAAAACATATATGTTGAATTTAAAATTTCCTTTGATTTAATGATTTACATAAAATTGTCATTTATGACTTTTTACAAAAAATTTTAGGGAAGTGTATATTTCTGAGTTCTATTTCTGAAAGCAGATTGGGTGGCCTATTTAGTTTGCGCTCACAGTCATTTTGAAATCTAAAGACAAGCCAAGACCGCTGCTGACACATCCAACCAATAAATGACATGAATATTGAATAGAAGTACTTTAAATTCATATTTTAAAAATTACAAGCTAGTAAAAATAATATGCTTTATTTCATACGGGTATATAATATAATCTTTTAGTATTTGGAAATTATAAGTTTGGTTTGATTAGACTTCTGCATCTCTTGGACGATACTTCGGATCGACCAAATCATCCCCCCCCCCCTACGAGCATATTCCGGCGCTTTGCGCCATCGTATTTCAAATATTTTACGAAAGTAAATTACAAAAAAAAAAAGCCCTAATATAATTTTGCATATTATTTTTACTAGCTTATAATTTCTAAAATATTAATTTAAAGTACTTTTATTCAATACTTAAGTCATTTATTAGTTGGATGTGTCAGCAGTGGTTTTTAGATTTCAAAATGTCTGTGAGCACAAACTAAATTAAAACTCCGGATTGTTTATTGCCAAATAAAGATTAAAAGAATGCAATAACAAGTTCCATTATCAATGCTTTCAAATAACTTTTTTCAAAAGACAAAAAAAAAAAGATGCTGAAAAATTCAGATATCTTAAGCTTTCCCAACTTTCAAGCACAATCTAATATCTAATGCATTATATAAAATCATCACTTCCGTCACCTACATAAAGACTCCAAAACACTGAATCTAAAGAAATTTTTAAAAAAATCTAAAAGTTATACTTATGAATTTCAACAAGAACTATAAAATTATTTACAAAATTAAGTTCCATTCTTCGACATTAACCATTTCATAAAATACTTCATTCTTTTTTCTTGCTTTTCTTTAATATATATTATAATTGGGCCAGAGCAAGATGTTTAATTATTATTAATACTTTTTCAGAATACTGCATTTTTTATAACACACTCTCTGTTTCTACAAGATTTTTAACTTTTCAGAATACTGCATTTTTTATAACACACTCTCTGTTTCTACAAGATTTTTAACAAGTATTTTTTTTTTTTTTTTAGAAATTTTTAGTCCCTAATTAACAGATTTACATCAGGGATTTTTAAAGAACTGCATCATTGGCTTCTATTTCTGTTTCACTTATGATTTTACATATATAGGGTAGATTTAAGCAAAACAATTTCTAGAAGTTAAAATGAAGATTAACAAATAAAAAAACAAATAAATTATTATCAGTTATAACATTTTTTGATCAAATATTAATGTCATATCTTTGATTGGTACATATAAAGATGATAGAATAAGCAGGCAATAGCAACAAAATAGCAAGATAGTTTACTAATAAGATATGATAATAAAAAGACATTATTATTAAGACTCAAGTAACATTTTATTAAATCCAATATAGAATTGAAAATCTTGACTGCAGCATCTTCAATATTGAGCAAAGATTAGTGTTTTAGAAAGGACCATTACCATTCTTATATAAAAAAAATCAAACTTTTTAATTGGACATCTTTCTTTATTAGACTGCATATATTACGCTAGAAATTTATAGATATATTAAAATCTAGAAGATGGGCTAATGGGAGCAATAAATAAATCACAATCTTGATAAAACTAATGATGTAAGTGGACAGTTGCTTTTTCTTAAGCAAACATATAGTGTGGGTGATAGTGGGAATTCCAGACTATTAAAAAAAAAACAACATAGATAAATAAAATAGTAAAGTAGTAGTAACGACCTCATGTTTATAGTAGAAATGGTGTCTAGATAAACAGTTTAAAATTTTCCTCAAATTCTTTTAATTTTAAAAAATAAGCTTAATAAAATAGTTTTTTTTCTTTTTTAAGAAAAATTATTTTTAACATTGCTTTATCTTTTTTGTAAATTTTGTTATACTGATCAAGACTACTATGACAGAGGCAGTAGTCTGCCATTTTAGTATTTTTAATTTATGCTGGTGATTGCTTGATAATTTAATCTATTAAGAGATGTCAGAATTAAGGACAAAATTTAATTTTTCTTCTGTAATTACTGGTTGAAGACTGAAGAAATGGACAGTTATCAATTCTTTTGAGTAACTGATGAAGGGCATATAAAAGTATAATATATGGTCTGGTGTCAAGGAAAAGATGTCAGATAACAGATTTTGTAATCTTAATATAATAACCCTATAATTAACACATTATAATAGTTACCAAAATTCATTCAGGTATTTATTCACATTTGCAATCTTTGCTAAATCAATAAAGACACAGATCTATTTCTTAATTTGGTATCTCAGAGAAAAGCCATGTCACATCAAATTTTTTCTCATAAACAACATTTTAAAAGTAGATAAATATCTGCTTTTATTAATGATTCATCTGAGCATAAGTGAAAATATCAAATAAAGATATCTATCTATCTATGATAATGCTACTATTTATATATATTTAAAATTTCTTGAATGTATGAATTATTGCCAGTTTCTTAATCCATTATTTAAATTAATACATTATACAGGCTTAACCTGCATATATATATATGTAATGTATGCGGGATTCGAACTCAGACTTTCACACGGCCTTCAACTCTCCAAGCCATCTCATATTGCTGACCCATCTGATCTCACACGTTGAAAAGATAAGTATTCACCAATATAAGTATTTAAGGCTAAACCAGCAATCATCAGTTGGTCCAGATTATGTTCCTTCATCAGATTTTCAATGAAATAAAAGGCTGAAGAGTTGTGAGTTGGAGTAGTTTGAAGCCTGTCCATTAAAGTAGGAAGATTGGCTATCTTAATATAAAGCTGAGGACTGATTGTACATAAGTGTGGAGATAGTAATCTGGACCAACTGATGATTGCTGGTTTAGCATGAAATACGTACATTGGTGATTATTTATCTTTTCAACATGTTTGTGATCAAGGTGGGTCAGCAATATGAGATGGCTTGGAGAATTGAGGGTCGTTTTAATCCATTATTATAATTTTTCCCAATGAATTATATTATTCTTTTTGAGTTTCTCAAAACTTGTTGTTACTTCCTCAAATCATCTATCAAGAATAACTTTTTAAAAGCAATTATATATTAAAAAACTTTGATATTAAAAATAATGCTTGAAGTGATATTATTTTCTTTTGCAAAAGTAACTTAGAAATTGTTGAAAAAATATTCAGTGTGTTTAGGTTAAAATTTGTAGAAAATTTATTTTAAGTTTTTGTAGTACCTGAATTGTAATCCTTGATTTATTGCCTAGTGATTTGAATAAAAGTATATTAATAAATTCTTTATAGATTTTTCAATAATTAGCTTTTATGGCTGGATTAATAAAATAAATATATTATTTTTGACTACATTTCTAAAAGACCAATTTTTAAAAAAATACTTGAATTTTCCATTTTCAAAATCCATTATAAAAAAAGAATTGTGAGTGAACTGTTAACTAAATGGTTATCAATGTTTTATACACATAAACTAGTTTTTCAACTTTATATATTCTTTATATCTCTTTGTTTTACATATGTAGCATATTATATAAAAAAAAAAAAATCATGCATATAATAAAAATAAATACAAAATCTGAAATATGTACTTTTAAAAATAAAAATTTGATAATTTTGTCTAAAATTGTACTTGCACTCTATATAACATTAAAATTTAACATTTAAAATATTTAGCATTAAAATTTTCATTAATCAGTAAATAAAACTGTATACGAAGAATTAATCTACTGCTATGATTGCATCACAGATGCACTGCACTTACAAAACAGATGCAATGCAACTACAATGCACCATAGTAATAGAAATCTAATATGATCTAAAATTGTATAACACTTCACTATGTTTTTATAGAAAAATTAAAATTGAAAAAGATTTAAGTATCCATATTATAAATACCCCCCCCCCCCGAAAGTTATTTGTAAATTATCATTACCATCATTAAATATAAAAGTAAAAAATATGAATTAAATCTCAATTACGATTATTTTAACAATAGATATTACATTTTATGCAAAAAAAAAAAAAAATGCACCTAACATAACCCCACCATCTCCTCAATTATGCAGTTTCTTCTTTTCCGCTATATCATGTAGTAGTTTATTACATATATAAATTCAATTTTCTAAGCAAGTATACATCTAATCCAAATTACTTTTTCATTATTTCCTAACATTATCATATTTGAATCTTTTTCTTGATATTTATTTCATTATATACATAAAAATTTGCAGATTTCATTATTGTAATTATACTAAAAGAAATAAACTTCACAAATATTTAAGATGTCTGCACCCCCAATATGACTTTAATAATATGTCATTTAAGGTAAGAACATGCATTCTCAATCACAAATGTAGTCTTCATGTTTTCCTATTATAATCAATGGAACAATTGTTGAATATGATAAAAATAGCCACTGCTCCACAAAAATGGATGATTTATGAAGTTTACAAAATAAATCATCAGTACATTTTAAGGTTTTAAAAAAAAAAAAGTATTTCCAGATCGAATGTGAATTAAAAGTTATGAAAGTGAGATATAAAAGTATAAAGTTGTACTAATTCAAATAAAAATAATACATTGTGAATAAAACATTTAATAAAAGTTAATTTATATAAAACAAATTTGATATATTTCATTTGGATGACATTATTAAACAAATTCTTAATATTTGTAAAAGAAAATCTTTTTTTTTTTCTTTTAAAATAACAGCCAAACTTTTATTTGTCTGATGAGAAAAAAAATTCCATTTTCATTTATAAAATGAAAATCTTAAAAATATTACAAAATCTTCATTACAAATTATTTGAAAATCTAATAAATAAAGACATTCACTTAAGAAAAAATTATCATTATTAAAAGATAGAAAAATAAAACTTACCTTTGTTTATTGTTTTTATTTTACATATACTCTTAGGTTTATTTCATTTGTTTTTAATAAAATATACGATTTATTAAATGTCTCATCAAAACTAAGATAATTTTTGACTTCCAGTTATTCATCAATTCAATCATAAGTTTTTTTGAAACCAATCAGCAGAGTAAGTAAGCTTATTGTTCAAATTAACAACTTGTTGAACTTCTTCCATCCGATATAGTTTCTTTCCTTTTGCAAAGTGTTATTATTCAAATTAGTCATTATTTTTAATTGCAAGCTTAATGATCCATAAATACTCTAAAAGCAATCAGACTTTTTAAGTAGGTCAACCAACCAAGAATCTTACGCTAAAAGCACATTTCTTTTTTTGCTATTGACAAAATTTTCTAATAAAAGAGGGCAGGATCCATCATTCACAGATTCACTATTCATGAATTTTCTAATTCATAGATATATATACATATATTAATTCTAATATTCTCACGGATAAATGAATTTATATTATTTCCAGGCGCTTCTATGTAATAAAAATATAATAGCTAAATAGTTAACATTTCAGTACAATAACAAGTACTTTCCTCAGAGCTTCTTTTTCAAATCATAAGAATGTGTGTGGTGAGATTTAAAAAAAATTTTTTTCTTTTGTTATTTTCTCCTCATTCTTAAATTCTATTGGTTGAGAAGTTTTAAAAAATATTTTATCCTCCAATAGCTTTTTCCAAATATTGTGAATTAAAGAAAATTAACAATATTTTGAAAAAGCTATTGGAAGATAAAATACTTTTTAAAACTTCTGAACGAATAAAATTTAAGAATGAGAAAATAATAAAAGAAAAAGCTCTGAGGAAAATACTTATTGTATTGAAACATCAGCTATTTAGCTATTATATTTTTATTACACAGAAGCTCCTGGAAATACTATTATGAATATATATATATATATGCACATGAAGCAAAATACAATAATTATTTTATGACTATGTGCAAATAAAGATAGACAACGTTTAAAGATTTTATTTTAGTATATAGTTTGGTAAAATATTATAGTGTACCTTAATCAAAAATAATAATACTTAAGTGTATAAAATAATTTTTAAGCAAAAAAATTTTATTTTGAAATTCAGGAAATGGAATTAATGGTTGTTAAAATTAATGTGTAACTAGCCATGGAAAAATTTCCTCTATATGATCAAATATCATTTGATCGATCAAGCAACTGGCAATACAAAAATAGATTTAAACTGCGATCTGCATCATTAACATTAATAACTTTAAATTGCTTTCCAGAAATATATCAATGTATTTCTTTGATTTAATGTTAACTATTTTTTAATGTTTATAAATGGGTTAAAAATGCAAATTGACAATACTTTTTTATTATTTTATTAAAAAACAAGTGTTTAATAAATATGTGGATATATAATATATAAAATACCAAACAAAGTATTACATCTAGTAACTCTTCTAGTTTACATTTAATATTTATATTAAAAGAAGTAATCAACTTTATATTACTCATCTGAAGTCATTTCTATGTAACTAGCATTGATAATCAATAGACATCAGATGGTAATACTAACTAGAAACTACTGGCACTTCTTTATACTTGAAAGTTTCAATAACAGATTTTGAACCCAAGTCAATTCGCCTTGTTCAGCTATATTAGTTTTAAAACTTGATCAGTAGTCTTACATTGTAAAGATATCGGTTCCTTTAGTAAAAGAATGGCATAAAAAAACATCACATGAATCTCTTAGGTTACATTTAACACATGCATTAACAATAGTGATATAGAATAAATTTAAATATAGTGACATGAAGCTTATTCTGTTAACTTCATTTTACAAATAGTCATATATCAAAAATAGGTCAAATTAAATTCTGTATATAATTAACTAGTAAAATGATTTTTTTTTAAAATAATATTTTCAATTTTGTATACATACATATATATATTTACCTGTTCAGTTGAATGTGCTGGCTTATGCAATGCAAAATTAAGACTTTCCTTTAGAAAACTTCCAGCTTGATCACATAAACTGAGACAATTAATAAACTGTTCATCATTTTGATAAAGAAATGCTCGATGAGCTCGGAAAGCCAACAAAATACAATGTGGAAGAAGATCTCTAAAAAAAAAAGCAAATATTTTTAGTATTTTAATCTTTCTTTCTTTTACACATATAGAGTATCAATAAATCAAAAATGATTGAGAATCTCAAACAAAAATAGATTTTATAAATGACCAAATATTATACTCAAATATACAATTTTTTTTACAAAATCGAAAATATAGAAATTTTAAGACAATTGTGTGTGCGCATGTATGTACACATACACACACAAACAAAAAGATATTGCACACAGCAAAGCAAAATTACCTCTACTCAAATAGTAATCAGCAAAATGAATCATGTTTACAAGAATCTCAAAACCTTCTCCATTATATAGATCTATACTAATTTTTGAGGATATAACAATAAAAATATTTCAGATTATTAAGTTTTAGAATCCCAAGTAGTTTGGCAGACTCAAATTTTTTATGGACTGTCCCAGATGACAAAACAAAAGCAAAAACTTAGTTAACAAATCAACCGAAACTGTTGTAAATTCATTACATCATCTGCTGGGCAAAAGGTTATAAGATTGTTGTTAATTTTTTGGAAATGTTGACTTAAATAGCATGTACTTAATTTACAATGGCAAAAAAAATCGGAAAATAATCTATTTAGGCAGACTTGAAAGTAAATTTTTAAGAAAGGCTGACTGGAGTCAATATATTACTTGATGATAATATTAGGAAATCCTGCCAATTTTATCCATCGTTTTAATTAAAAGTTTAACATTTTCATCTCAAGGGCATCCAACTAATTTATTTCAAATTGAAAGAAACAAGTATACTCTTTTCTATCACTATATGCCTATCGAAGATTCCAATTGCTAACAAGCTTATAAAACTTTTGATGAGACCATAGAACATAAACTTTTTATAAGATCCAGTTAAAAAGTCCTGTCTAATATCAATTAATCAGATTCTGAATTTTATATATAATGAGTTCCATGCCCAAGAATAAACATATCAGAAAAAAAAAAAAAAAGCATTAAAACAAAATTTTTTTTTTTTTCATAATATTCTAAGACAAACATGATAACAATCATAAATACTGCTAAAACTTAAATTTGCTCCTGATCATCCGAAATCAAAAAAAAAAAAAAAACCCCCCACAGAAAATACTTTTTTAAAGTTTCTATAAAATGTAGAATCCGAAGCCAACTCATAATTAGAAAAATATTCATTAATATTATTCATATTATCTAAAAATAATAATGGAAGAAAAACTATAGCAATTCTAAACCAAATAAATGTAACAGTGACTCAAAAATTATCACCAATTTCATTAGCATTCCCTATAAGCTCTTTGGAAAAAATAACCTTAATTTGACAAAATGATCTGCTCACTTCTCTCACATATCTTACTTATTACATTCTTCAGTATTGTTCCAATAGCACAATGCATAAAAAAAAATTATATGATAACAGAAAAACAACTTTCCTTCCTAGAAATTGAGTTCCTTTAATAATGATTTAAAGTTGTAATTAATAATTTGTTAAGCGCATACTCATTATGTAAGTAATATATATTAAGGCTATAATCTTAAGACTATGTGTCTAGATGTGACAGTAGGGACCCTCTACAAATCGTTAATTTAATAATGATTCTAAAACATTAATTTTTTTTTTCTATGACTGAAGGTCTTGTACTTCTTCCAGCTATTAAAGCAACTTGTAAACACAATCTTTTACAATAAAATCTGAAATATTATTGCAATCTAGTTTAGTTTACCCATCTATCAAAAACATGATTAAATCTAAAATTATTTCTAAGAACATTTTATTTGGAAAGCTAGCTATTATTATTTGAAGATATCATGCAAATATTATAAAAACATTTCATTAGCATCCCTGAATTTATTAATTAAAAATACGCCTGTTGAAAAAATAATGCTCACATCAAATTTCTGGATAAACAATAAAATATAATTGGTATATGCAAATCTAACCATTTGCAGTAGCTACCCAAAATCATAAGAGACACTTTCTTGCAAATATATATTCTATCGATATCTTAGCTGTACATATAATAATTTTTGTCTAAAAATTATTGAAATAAACAATTTCATACACAACGTAAAGTTTAAAATTGATAATGAATAATAAAAATCAGTAAGTTGTCCGTAAATAATTGAATTATAAACAAAGAAATACATTTCGTTTGAAATAAATAAAATTTATAAAAAATCTAAAGTGTTATTATCAATAAAAGTACAATTAATTAGGTAGAAGGCGGGAGAGGAGTTGCTTTAGAAACGTTAAAACTAAAAGTTTAAAGATTGATTGAAAGGGGGAGAAAAATTAACTTAAGGAATTTTAGAAAGTAAATAAAGGTTAAAGTTATGACAGTTCAAAAATAAATCTTTTCTTCAAGTAATTAAAGGTACTCTCTCTTCGTTTAAAATATTAAAGAAAAAAAAGTTGAAACCAAAAGCTTAGAATATAAATCTTTTATATAAATTAAAAATATCTCTTTTCATTTAAGTTAAAGAAAAAGAAAGGAAATCTTAAAACTAAAAGAAACAAAAGAAATCTCTTTTCGTTTAAATTATTTATTAGAATAAAATATACATGTGCGTAAATAACAAGTGATAAATGTGAGCGTGTTAAAAATTATCAAAAAGAAAAACAAATGAAAGCATGTAATTGGAATGGCTGTCAAAGATTTAAATATTGTATACGTTCATTAAGTGATATAAAAACAGAATATGCAATGGCTACTAATAATAAAAAAATCCACAAAACAACAAATTAGCAATGGCTAACAACTGAAAACAGGATCAAAATCTTATCAAAAGAATGTAATAAAAAACAGTGGACGAATTCCAACAACAGATATAGCTGGCAGATATAAAAACTAATTAACAAAGTACAGGTCATCACATAAATAGTCCAGTTTTTCATCGGTCAATCAGTTGAGATCACAATCAGATTAAATCAATTATTCAATCAGTTCAGTCAATCAATTAGTGTTTACCAGGACAATGCAGTGCTAACAGCCACTGGAATCGTACAACTTTGCTCCAGCCCTTAGTCTAATGGAAGATCAGCAATTTGCCCAGAAAAAATTATGCTTGCTTAACAACTTGAAAAACCGCCAGGGATATCTAACTGGCATAGGAACCTCCACAAAACCCCAAATCCAACCGGTTGAAAAATATCAAGTGAAGCAACAAACAGAAGAATTCAACATTGGTTCAAATCCTATAGGTAATGAATCACTTTTCTTATTTCATGTCTGATAATAATATAGCCATTGCAATAACCTGAAGCCTCCCAGAGTCAATTAATAATGAACTCTATAACCGCATAAAACGAACTACTGATGTGCGTGTTTGTGAAATGTCGTATATATTAATGCTGTATGATATCATATTAATTTCATGTATTTATTTAATGCTTCATGTTATCTTATATTTTATTGTATGAATTAAGAATGTGTGTGGTCATTATATGTAATTATCATTGTCGAATTTAATTAAGTTTTTATAAAAGTAGTTTTAACTTTACAATAATAAATATTTAGTTAAATAAATTATCTTTAAGATTAAATTTGTCAGTCAATTCTTTTACCACTAAATAAAGTAATTGTATATTATATTATCTTTTTGATCAGCTAGTTGGGATATCTTAGGCGCTGAAATAGTTTGCCATCATTCAAAACACATTAGTTCTTGTAGCTGACTGGCGCCTGAGGTTTACTCCGAAACAAAAAGTGCTTTGAATGATAGGTGTTGAATTTTGCAGCCAAGAAGGTCTGTGCCCTTCAAACGTGGTCCCAGTTATATATATATAGAGAGAGAGAGAGCTCTGGCTTGGACACAGGTGCCCTTTGGGCATTATTCTTCTCTGCCTAAGAGGCCATGGTGGTGCAATATTTAAATTGCACTGGTGTAGATCAAATATATAAGTTATAATTTATTATGTTTTATATAAAAGTTTATAATTTTGCTTCACAAGTATTTTATTTAAAGAGTCAAAAGGATATAATATAGATTGTGTTTACTCACTCAGTGATCAACTAAAATACCCCATCCGGTTCAATATATATATATAATACTATTAAAAATACATAATTTCACAAACTGACAAATATTTCAAGATGAGATACCTCTTTTCTGAACAATCAAATATAAATCACTTCAAGAACTGAAGAATAGTGACACATTAAACAAATATGTGCAAGACCTGAAATTACTTTTTTTCCCAGACATTTTTTGAGTTTCATCAAAGATTCTGGCTGTCTATACATGACTGCTATGCTTATCTGTCTGAGAAAAGTCTATCACTTATACAACTATGATTAATAAAAAGTTAAATCTATCCCAATTATTTTATTTGCTATATATAGAATTATTAAAAAGGAATTAGTTGTGTTTAAGTTGTGATTGTAATAGGTAAGGGGAGTGAGATAAGGTAAAAAAAAGAAAATTTTGGTTATGGATATATTTTATATTTTGTAATTTTTAATTAATTTAATTTTTTTTTTGGAATATGTGATATTTATTGTGTATATATATTTTATTTTAGTGTGCCTTGAAAAAGACTATAAAAAATAGTCGAAACGTCGGATTCCTTTTTCATGATTATAGTCATAATAAATCAAGTTTTAAAAAGGAGTTAGTTTGTTTTATTTCTATATTAGATATATATGAACTATTTTGAAAAGAAGAACTGTGTGTTGGATATATTAAATTATCCCAATTATTATATACAATAGCATAACTGAAAGATTTAATGATCTGAAATGACTAATTTACCAATTATGATCTCTATATCTACTTTATATATATAATTCCTAATACATAAAAAAAAAAAGTCATCCATACACTACATATATAAATATTAGGAAACAATTAATTTTGAGTAAACAATACAATATAATAAACGAATGTTATATTTTTGTTCAGACAGATACAATAGTTATGTTTAGCTCTCATCTTGGGCTAAGATACATAACAAATCGTCTTAATCCAATCAACAATGTTATGCTGATAAATTTTCTTGTCAATTGATGTTAAAAAACAAAAAAGAATTTGCATATTTATTTGTTGCAAATTTTATTGATTAGCAATGGCTCACTAAAAAATATGATTATTTATATTCATTGAGTAAACTTTGCAATATAAAATCTTCAAATATTTTTTTATTGTTGTAAATTCACACAGCCAATCTAATATCAAAAATTTTTTTATTTGCAGCCTTATATCCATAGGCAATTTATTTGCTGCAATTCAATCATGACTTGATATATGTGTTGCTAAACTTTTCTAAAATTGACACTAAATCAGACATGAAATCTATTGTTACAACTATTCTTATCTTCATAGAAAGTAAATAATTAAATTAAAATATCTTTAGTCAAAGTTTACTACTATTTTTTTTTAGGTTTTGAATGGTTCAAAGGAGAAAATATCTTTTGACTATACAGTTATTTAGAAGAGTCTGAAAATCAATTTAATTTTAAAAATACATAACAACAATCGATTTTACTTCGGTCTATTATTAAACCATTTACTTATTTAAATAGAGTAGTCAATAGAGTTTAATAGCCTCTAAATGATAATGCCAAACACATATCTAGTTTATTTTTAGATTACTGATTTTTCTTTATAGATAATAAAATGTTTTTTATTGAAGAAATTCAGTAGGCATAATTTGGTGTGGAAAATTAATTGAAACTATCTGCTATCCATTCATTATTGATGCTTATATTAAATAGTTCAAAAATATAGTAATGTGAAAAAATTTACTACTAAAATGTCTGCTAATGAGATTTGCTTTTATATAAATGGTATTTGTTTATTCATATAGCTTCACATTGTGAGATGTGCTCTTTCAAAAAAAAAAAAAACTGAAATAATTTACATTTCCTTACTAATATTGCTCTTATACAAAAAATTGAATTATATATTTTTATGAATATATTTATGAATTAAACTTTTTGCTACTTTATGCTATCATAACATCATGATTTAAACATATAATTATGTTAAATGAACTAATATAGATAATTCATTTAATTATAATTTTTGAAATGTATTTAATTATTTTAGATATTATAATTTATTTAATTCTAAACTTTTTATAATTGTAATTTTTAAAAGACAATCAATCAACTTTTATCAACTAGTTCGCAAAATTCTTGGAAAAATTATCAAGGCTCATGCAAATCTATCTTTTGAGATAAAAAAATGAACACATTCATATAAATAATATACAAATTTCAGTATAGGTCAATGCTTTAAATTTATAAATGTGCTCTCTTCTCTGAATGTAAATGTGGAGAGGGGGCTATTATTCATGTTTTCTTTATTATCTTTAATTTATTAGTAAATTATTACTTTATCGCAAGTCATGTTAGGATTTATTTTTCAAATTAAAAATGCTTCCTTTATTTTTTCATCTAACTGCATTCTTTGTAGTTATTCATCTTTATACGATAATTTATTATATATAAATATTAAATACAGTACTGTACAATATTTATTGAAGTATTTTAAATATATTAGTACACTTTTTTTTGTTTTTGTTGATGTCTTAATGTTATATAATTAGTAAATTAATTTGTATAGTAGGTACATAGAATATTCATAATAACATCTATACTATAAAGAATATATGAGAAATGAAAATATAGTCTTTGATATCATTTTTTCTCTGAATTCCCTCTACAGCAATCAATGTTTCATTTACAAAAAATTTAAAGAAGGTTAATATAGCGAATGTTTATATAAGTTTATAAATAATAAGTTATTTAAATTCATAATATAAATATCTTGCACAAATAAGAATACCTACAGAATAGGCTATTAAGTAAAATTATCTTTTTTGTCTGCGGAAATCAATGTAACAAGGAAGCTCATTTGTGAAGGCAATAAATTTGTTATAAAAATTAGTAAGAACTTCAGATATCACAAATGTCAAACAAGCAAGCAAATGCTTTATTTTATTCAATATAGAAGCCATAATATTACATATAATATCACTAACTGCCCCTCCCCCCAATTTTAAATTATAATACAAAACCACCAATGAAAAAATCAATTCGGACAAAAATAACTGCAATCATTACTTAGACTTACTCAGTGTCGTGTAATTCTGAAGGATAGGTTTCTACAATTGAATATAATCTTTCGGCTTGTTCATCCTCTCCATTTACCCAATTTGCTCCAACACCTATAACCGCAGACCACCATCTTGATACTTCATCTCTACCTAATTAAAAGCAAAATTTGAAATCAAATTCAATTAATGATATCTGAGTAGCAGTAAAATTATATGATTTAAATAATAAATTTTCAGGTGTTTCTTTTGTTAAAACAATCAAAGAAAAAAATTTAAGCATAATTAATAACTCACTACTGCTTTTGCTTTGCAAAAATTATTGAAATACTATTAGTAGAGGGATTTGAACTCTGAATTTTTCAATCTATTCATTCTCCGCTCCATCTCAAACAACCGATACTCATGATCACACACGTGAGAAAAAGATACATCCGCTCCATCTCAAACAACCAATACTCATGATTACACACATGAGAAAAAGATACATGATCCTCAATATTACATATTCTGTGCAGAACCAGCATTCATCATTAGGACCAGATCATAATCTTCCACATATATATATACAATCACTGCTCTATTTATATTAAGATTGCAATTCCTCAAACTTTAATGGACAAGCTTAAATCTTCTCACCCTCCTAACTATAGTCAACTGTCCATTTCATTGAAAAACCAACAATAGAATGCTCAAAGCCCTTATTGAATTTGATATGTAGTCATACCCATGAAGACATTATGTCAATCTAACTCCTCATATCAGATCATTACCTATCCATATATATTAATACAAGAGGAATATGTTGAACTTATAGTAAGATGTAATCTATTTCCCAGGCAAAAAATAATTCTAAGGCAGTATATACCTTACCTTGCTTATAGTGAATGTTTCACATACATAAGTAGAAGGATTGATGTAATGTCTACATGGTTATGATTACAGTATCTAATCCAATAAGGGCTTCGAGTGTTCCACCATTGGTTTTTCAATGAAATGGAAAGGTGAATAGTTTCACATACAGAAATAGAGGATTGACCTAATGTCCACATGGCTACGATTACAGTACCAAATCCAATAAGACTTTGAGTGTTCCATCATTGGTTTTTCAATGAAATGAAAGGGTGAATAGTTAGAATGCTAAGAAGATTGAAGCCTATCTATTAAAGTTTGAAGAATTGCTATTTTAATATAAACCAAGCACTGTAAATATGTGTGGGAGATTACGATCTAGCCCAACTGATTGAATGCTAGTTCTGCATGAAATATATATTAAAAATCATGTATCTTTTTCGTATGTGTGTGGTCATGTATCAGTTGCTTCAGATGGAGCAGAGGATGAATAGACTAAAAAATCTGAAATCCCTCTACTTACCTATATGAAACATTTAATATAAGCAAGATATATACTGCCTTAGAATTACATATTGTTTGGAAAATAGATTACTTATTAGTATAAGTTCAATGTATCCCTCTCTCCTATTAATATATATATATATAAATATGTAAGTCTGATAATATATGGGGTATGACTACAATATCAAATCCAATAAGGGCTTTGAGTTTCCATTGTTGGTTTTTCAACGAAATGGATAGTTGAATAGTTGGAAGGGTGAGAAGATTAAAGCCTAAGTTTGAGGAATTGCTATCTTAATACAAACCAAGCACTGATTGGAAGATTATAATCTGGCCCGAATGATGAATGCTTGGTCTGCACAAAATATATATACTGGAGATTATGTATCTTTTTCACGTGTGTGGTTATGTGTATTCGTTGACTGAGATAGAGTGGAGGATGAAAAGACTGAAAAATCCTAAGATCAAATCCCTAATACTTAGATATATATACTAAACATTCAGTATAAGCAAGTTACATACTGCCTTAGAATGAAATACTATTAATAAATATATATCATCCAATTTTTTTATATTAAAAATGCACTTGCATAAAAAAAAGCAAACATTAAATAATACTTTGATTCTTAAAAAACTGTAAATACCTGCTACTGTAACAGTGCTTGAACCAATAGCAGTTGCTATATGTTTTGAAGCACCAGTGCCATCACAACATTCCATTAATAATTGTACGTAGTGAAGAACATCAGATGCCTCTGGATTGCTTTTGAAAATAAATAAAATATATTAGGATTATAATGAAATACTATTTTAAAATAATATTTGCTGAAGTTACATAATGTTCTACAATCAAAACAGTAAAAAAAAAAAAGTATGCTTAGATATTTTATAAATCAATATTACTACTCTAATTATATACAGTCACACACATTAATTAATAATGTTATAATTCGATACTAATGCTGTATTCTATGTCAGGAGAAAGCAAACTATGATTTAAGAGTCAAATGTGGCTTTTTGATTCCAATCTCATGGCTTTTTATTATAATAAAAATAAACACATTTTTAATATGTAAATAAATAGTTTGATGATTCTAGGAGAGGAAAAATGCATTTTACAATGTTGTTTCTTGAATTCAGTCATATTATACAATACTCATTATTGTATATGATGAGATATTTGCAAATAAATCAAATTGTCAAAGTAATTTTTTTTATTTATTTTCAAAATAATTTTTATTTTCCTTAGAATATATAAATATTTTATTATGTTCTATTATTAAAATAAATGAACAAATATATCCACAGCCATTCAGATATTCATATTTTTCAGAAATATATTTTTTACATCTTTAATTGGAGAGGGTACTTCTTTCCTTGCATCCTTTAATGGGGGAAGGGAGGAAGATTTAACAAAATAGCTCTTTATGTTAAAATGTTGCTGATTCTTGTTCTATGTGATTTAGTGTAATGGTAGAATGGCAGATACAAGGGTCATGGTTCAGCCCGGTCCTTTTTCCAGTGTCTTACAAAATCTCCGAATAATAAATCATTTGAGAATATTATATACATTCAATATTAATTAAACAAACATTAATATATACATATATGCTCTAATCTTGTAATGTTAATAAATAAAATACAATTAGTTTATATACATGATAAATTTCAAACAAGTAATCAATTGGCATATAAGTACACAAAGTTTTGAATAATTAAAATTCCGAAAACTTACAACAAAGAGCAGTATTATATTACTTTTTTATTTAATACGTGAAGATGATAAATATATGAAGTCATTAAAATTACTAATATTAATAGCCAGATAAATTCCAGCTTTGCAAGAACATTTATTGATTGTGCAATAAAAAATATATCACTTGATAAAATGCATAAAGATGGATCCCAAATTGCAAAAAATATGAATGACCATATTTCATCATTTTCACAAGTTAAATACTTCTGATCCATTGTTTCTCTACATTATTCCAGCATTCTTCTTTTATGATCCATTCAACAATCATGTAACTTTTAGGTCTCTAAATCTTTTATAATCCTATTCAGAACATCAGTTGACCATATATTACATATCTTCTAGTAATAAATTCTTAATTCTTTTGATACTTGCCTTGTTTTCTCATCCATATATTTCAAACCTTCCTTATTAATTGTAATATCTCTTCAAGTTTTCTAAGTGGTTGTGTGATATGCAGTTTCCAAAATATTCTTCTTTAGTATCTTTTTACATCTCAATAAGTTACCCAAAAAAATTTTTTTATATGGAACATCATCCAAATTTTTATTGTTATGATTATTAATATAATCTATTATGCTTATATCTATACTAAGCACAATACTTTAAATTACTAATATTTTATTTTTATTCTGTGTTTCCCATTTTAATCCATAAAATTCTTAGGGGTAAAATTATTGCAACAAGTTTTTAAAAAGGTAGTTATCCGGCCATATTTTTACCAATGTTAATACACAAACTCTTAAAACAGTAGCAAACTTCCCTTGTATAATCATATAGATCTGAATTCAGTTCAGCATCTACATATTTTGGTGTCTTTAGTTTTAAAAAAAAAACAGTCACCATTATTTCATGGGCAAGATAGGTATAAAACCATATGATCGCCATTTAATAACGGTAGCAAACTTTCCATAGAGTAGTTTTATCAAGTACAAGCCATAATAATCAATGGATGCAAGAATGTTTGTACATAAAATCCCTATCTAGTGTTAATCACTTCAAAATTTGACATTCTTATTGTATGATATGTTACACAGATTGAATCATAACAACAATACTTACAAGTTAAATTTATTTTTTTATTCTGCAAATCCAGATAAAATAGCAAACCATATTCATTAATTCTTATTTTAACCCATCTTAATATTAGGATGTTATCTTATCTACTGATATAATTATTTTTAATTCCAGCTTTTTTTTTAATTGGCTCCTATTTTCTACGATGACTTGTAATTATATTAGTAAATATTTTATACTGTATGTAACTAATAGAAGATTGATAGATGCTAATTAGCATTTTTCATATTTTCGTAAATGCTTTCTTCTAATCACCCATTAAAGCCATGCCATTTACAAACTTTGTGTAAGATTTAACACTTTTTTTCTATTTATTAAACTGCTCTTTATAAAATATTTAGGAAACTTTTCTTATTCTTTTTCAAATTTATCAATCTCATCTTTTCATTTAAAATATACTGCATTTCAATTTTTGCAATAGATATTTTATATTTGCTTTATTTTCATATTTTCCACAAGTTATTATTTATTTAAATTATATTTATATAATCTTGAATAAATAAAGAGCAATAAATAAATATATTTTTTAAAATAAAGAAAAAAAAAACATCTTTATTTAAAAATCTATAAATTAATAAGCCTAATTAAATTCAATACCATATTTCTATTGCTTTACTCATGTTTTATTTTTTATTAACTCTAAAAACCAAGTGCTATTTATGAAGAACAGGAATATATCCAAATGAGTTAACAAAGTTTACAATAGATTTTATATTAGTTTTAGGGCGAAAAAAGGAAAAAATAGTAAAATTTATTTATTTTTTGATTATATTAAACTAAATATATACAGCATGGATACACAATATATATAAATTGTTTATATTTAAAATTAATGCAAGTTCCCACTAGCATATAAATGCTTTAAGAACTTAGGAATATGGGTAATGTTGAATTAATTCTTAATCTACCTAAATTGTCAACTTGAGAAGATATGGAAACCAGTGATATCTACCAGACTGCACAAATACATGTATAACTTTTTGACTACAATACTAATTCTTTTGCTATATTGGCTTTTACCAATACTACTTTTTTTTTTTTTTGCTACATTAGCTTATAAATTACAGATAGAA
This sequence comes from Epiperipatus broadwayi, assembly GCA_028023455.1. Lineage (NCBI taxonomy): Eukaryota > Metazoa > Onychophora > Udeonychophora > Euonychophora > Peripatidae > Epiperipatus > Epiperipatus broadwayi. Next base: position 2,991,770 of record JAQFVV010006337.1, read on the forward strand.
AACAATGAATAGGCTTTAAAACATCAAACTGAATTACATTCATTTTATAAATAAAATATATAAGATAGAGAACAAAACAAAATTAGATAAAAATTTGCATCAATAGTATACTTTAGAGTCTTTATACATTCAATTTAAAAAACCCCACAAAGACTAAATAAAGAAGATTCAAAATAATCATAAATAACTTTTTAGTTTCAAAATGTTAGTATCTAAATTTGGCTATGGACTAATCATCATAAATTAGGCTGCATCTCAAAAAAAATTGCACAAACATCATATTTAATCTAAATACATAAATCAAAATTCTTGCTTTTTAAAAAATAATTTAATTTTTATACAACAAAAAAATAGAAAGAATTCCTTGTGAATTTTTTGTTTGATGTTGGGTACTTTAAAAGGTTTTCAATGTTTGGTAACAAAACAGTCAATATTGATCATGTTGATTTTAAGGCTTTTATTTGAGATACAAGTTGTTCATATTTATAATTTTTCAAAATTCATTTTTGTATTTTTGCTATAGTTCTTTTCATGCCATTTTTTTTAACAAAAGCAATAAATAAATTGGCAGAAAGATTAAAATCAACTTTTTTAGCTTTAAAACCATTAAATCTAGAGCATATTTCTTCTACTAAGTTATTTAACTCATCAATATACTTAATTTATTCAGACTTTTTGTGATTGGTAATATGGTGAGATGGAATATCACTACTCTTGAGACTATTTTCTTAAACTTGAAAGTTTGTTTCAATTCATAAATTAACTTGATTTTGTTTTTGCAATTTTAAATTAAGAACATTTTAATGGTCAGTAATATTAGCAATAAAGACAAAATCATAATCAACTTATGTTCTGAACCAATTTTATTTTCAAAAAATTATATGTCTTTCTGTGCTTATGAAAACATTGAAGCACTTTTCATTTGCTTAAACAAAAATATAATATCACCATCTCTATAAATTGGCAATGGTAAAGTACTTTGAATTTTATAAAATATATGCTTAAAATAATACGTTTTCAAATTTTTACTGACTAGGCACTTAAATTTTATTGACAGATTATGTTGAAAAATCATTATTTGCTAAATAAATATAGCAAAAATAATTCTGATTTTAATTTAGAAATCAAGTCTTAGAATCAATCATTTTTTTACTTCTCTCATAGATGTCAATGGTACTTTTTTAATAGTTGATCACAAAATATTTCATATAAAACTGCAAAGTTAAGCTAAATCTGATAAATTGATATTTTTGTCAATAGTAAACAAAAATGGCATAAATTCAGATAATTTTTTTGTTAGCTTATCCACTATAACAGCTACATTTGCAAGTCAAATTAATGCTTTCAAATACTTTTATATCTTTTCCAGATAGAAAATTTCATTAATTCCCAGAAAGCAGTCTTTCACATCTTTATAACATTTAGCAATTTTTCTGCCAAGAAAGCTTGTAAACATAATTTTTATGAATTTGCTTTTTAGTAAAAAGCATATTTGTGCAACCCATCAGTTTCAAGTGTTTCAGTTTTAAATTTCCTACTATATTTTTATAAATTTACCATGTTCAAAATATTAAGTTGTGTTGTTATTTTACAATAAATTTTTTAAATGTAGAAAATAATGTTTCTGATGGCGCTGATGTTAGCCAATACTAGTTTAAAATGCCGTTTTTCAGACATAACTTCTCAATTGCACGCAGAAATTGAGTGTTTTGGCTAATGTTAACCTGCCACCGTGTTTTGCAATAATTTACTCTCACAATTTACACTTAGGCAGCCCTATCATTTGATAGGTGTTGTTGTTTACAATCTATACAAATTCTGACTCTTAACATGTCATTACTTTTTCATGTTAGGGTTTGGATTTTTCGAATGAATAGTATTTATGTAAGATGTGGCATGGTTTTTATTTTTGAACTGTAAAGGAAGTAGTGTAAGGTCCTACAAATTTTCCCAATGTAACAAAGCTGTTCATGTGTGTGAGTCATGAAATTTGGGGCTTTTTCAGAGGTACAGCTGAAATCTCGTACATTGTGAGATTTTGCATTACTGTAAAAAAAATGTCTGCTGCTGCTGAAAATCAGACTTTTCCAGCTGTCATTATTGCCCAAGACAGAACCGTCCGCTGTGGCATTCGTGCAACAGAAAGGAATTTTACCATCAGAGAAGACGTGTTTGTGATGGGAAGATGGTTTTAAGAGGATGTAGGAATTACAAGATGGAATACCGGATGAGTTCTTGTCGTCGAAGGTGTTCTGTTCAGAACAGTACATGGCTTGAGGGATGCAGAGTCGAGTTAGTTAAAGCACTGTATGTGATCTACTTTTGGAGCAGGGATGGGATGACTGTTGATTGTATTTGTGCAGAATTGAATTTGTCCAGAAGCATTGTTCTATATTTGACGCAAGCCCTTCGCGAACTGTGTGAAAAAAGCCTTAGCTCTACACCACTTCGTCAGATTGGCGGTCCCGGCATGGTTGTTGAAGTTGACGAGACGCTTTTTAGCCACCGCAAGAACCAAGGTAGGGTGCTGCCGCAGCAGTGGATTTTTGGAAATATATACCGGCAGACGGGTGAATGTTTTGCGAAGGCTGTGCCATCCTGCTCTGCCAACACACTGTTTGAGTGCATACAGGCTAACATCAAGTGTGGAACAAGCATTTATTCCGACTGCTGGAAAGATTATCGAACTTGCGATTTGGAGACAGCAGGATATCACCATCTTCAGGTCAACCACAAATTAAACTTTGTGGATCTTGTGAGTGGTGTTCACAAGCAGACGATCAAACGTCTTTGGGGCAGTCTGAAATGGCATAACAAAGCAAATCTGCGGAACATCAAGAAGTGGGATTGATAGCTATCTGCCATCCTAGAAGAGATGAGGCTACAGCATTCACAAAAGTAGGAATTGTTCCATTATATTTTTTTGTTATGTTTTAACTTTTTATGTAGTAAAAAGTAACATTACTTGAGAATTGCAGTCAACATTTTTTTGTTGTTGTTTTGAAATTGCGTTTTTTCATCGGAACCTAAAGTGAATGAATATTTATTTATTATTGTTTTTGAAAAATGTTAATTATTTGAAAAAAGATTAAAGAAAGGAATTTATATTTTTGAAATTAATAAAAAAATGTTAAACAAAAGTTTTCTGTATATTTGTTTATTTTTTATAATATGTAAATAAAATGTAGTTGCCCGGTAACATTATATAAAGACATTTTGTTGGAAGAACAACGCCATCAAGTGGGATGGATTGTCATACAAATGATTACCAAAATAATTTAGAACTTATTAAATATATTGTTCTATTTTTCACTTTAACAGTCATAATTTGCTCACATAACCTGTAATTGTCTTACTACTTCATAAATTTCCATTTTTTAAAACAATCTATAAAAAAAAAATTAATATGAACTTTCACTACTAAAAAATATGATAAACTACCATTAATGAAGATAATGTATGAATACCGTTATTAGCATCTCAAAATTGTTGTGAATATATAACTGGTAGAAAAGTAAACATTTAAATTATTAATTTTCATAAGATATTCAAGGAATCATTTATATGTAGTCAAAGCTCCTTCGGCAATAACAAATGAAAAATACAAAATTTTAATGGAAATTATTATGCTACTTTTTAATCACAATGTAAAAGCATTATAAAAAAATTTCTAAGAGTAGTTTCGATCCTACAAATATTTAAATGTATATTAAAGTGAAACTATGTTCATTACCTTAAATTGCATGCACCATCTATCACTTTTTCATAAAGATATTAATGTCTTTTTTACATGTCAGTTTTTGCTAATTTAATTTACTTATTCTGCTATTTGCTATAAATAAATTGCAGGATCTGATATAATCTTTTGTAACCAGAAATGACCTACCCATTTCATAAACATCATCAAAAATTATTAAATAGTTTTATAAATATTATGTGACATAAAGAAATCCTATATAATATCCAAGCAAATATTTAGTCCATTTTGTTAGCAATATTCCTTTTTTTTTTTAATAGTTATACTAGACTTTTTCTTGGCACTTGATATTTAAAAAATTTTTCCAAAAAAAATAGTAATAAATCATAAATACGGTAAGAATATGCAAATGCATTCAACCAGATCAAGCAAGTTTAATGAATAATTTATAAACATAAAGCTAACTTAACACTTTAAAAAAAAAAATAGCATTTTCCATAAAAAAAATTTAAGGAAAAATAAAACAAAATATTGGCAATATACTAGTGAAATAAATAATTAAGAATAAATTCCTTACCTAACTTTTGAATTATTTTTTCCATTTTTAAGTGTGCAGTTAATATTATTATTACTGCTTGGAGTAATTAAAGCATATAAACTTTTTTCTAACAAATGTTCACAAAATGCCCGAGTAACAAAGGATAAAGGATCAACTAAAATAATAATAATAAAAATATATATTTAAAAAAATTAATATTTTATTACAACTTAATCCACAAATTATAATGCTTACACAACTTAATGGCAATTTATCATTAGATAAATATATCAAAGCTATTAATAGCTATTTATTAGGCAAGAAATAGTTATATTATTATTTGCTCAGATATATCTATTATTATAAACTTCAAATCAGAGGATATTATTTTAACTTGCTTTTTTATTTCATGTTTATTATTAAATGTGTTTGAAAAATTTCTAAATATTTATCTTTCTCAAATAAATAATATTTACCAAAAATTTTTTATATATAAAATAACATAAATATAAAAAGTCATGGCTGCAAAAGATATGGTGTTTTTTGTTTGGATTCATTTATAGATACATATGTATACACACCTATATAAATAAATATATTTGAGGGTAAATTACTGTGAAGGTTGGATAATATTGTTTTTGTATTATTATACTGAATCACTGATAAAAAAGCAAATAAATATGATGTAAAGTATCACTATCTAATGGCTGAAAAGTCTCATACATTTTATGCAAAATCATACTAAAATTGTTAAATTTCTCTATAATAAAGATGATTATATATATATATATAAAACTTTGAAAAAAGAATATTGAAATTTATGTTCTTGATTAAACACACACTATTGTATTGTAATTCCAAATTAATAGAAATAGTAATGACAGTAAGTTACATTAATTAATATTCATTAAATAACTAAATATTTGTTTAGACTCATAGAATGCTTTTGCCTGTGTTCTAGCAAAAATTTTATATATTAATAAAAATTGTATATAAAAAATGTATAACATTGCTTTACATGCTGGTAAATTTAATTAATCTATAGATGAATTTAAAAAATAAAGCGCTTTTGCATTTTGTGTGCATAAGGCCATTGGAAACATATGTAAAAAATTCTGGAGAAAAAATATACGCATAGTATAGATTAAAGAGAAAGCAAGTGTACTCTCATTAAAGAAATAACTTCAAACTCCTTGATAAATGTCATTCCCTCCATTGTTGAAGTCTTTATCATCTAGTCTAATGAAGTTATTCATATCATGAGATAATAATTAAGAAATACATTTACGATGCTTAGAGAAATTTGTATTTCATTAAGAAAATGCTAATCAAAAATAAGTTTGATGATAGTAAATTAATCTGAAATTATGTTACTAGTAGATATGCATTCTTGTCAGTCATTATCTTTTAGTCAACATGGCAAAAATCTTTACAAAGGCCAACTTTAAGAGTCAAGATAAACTAAAACAATTGTGGCTGGTTAATGAATTGATAAAAGATTTATTGTTACTAATACATGTCAGTGATCAATTGCTCTAGAAAATGAAGAAAAATGATTTAAAATATGCTTAATTTTTTAAAAATAACAACAAAAAAATTTCTTCCAGGACTTTTTTTTATGTTAGAATAAATTTTCCTAAAATATTATATATGAAAATTTAATACTAATACATCTAGATGAATAAAGCTTAAATACATATTTTGGGTCTTTATTTGTTTAATTATATTCAAATATAATTATTCAATCAATCGTAAAATACTTGTGAAACAATAACATAAACCATTCACTTAAAACTAATAAATTCAAAGCAATACTAATATTATATATTCAAAAAAAATATTGCAAATATTAAGTATATCTTAATGCAGTTATGAAAACAATCAAAAATGCATTAAAGTTGTATTGAATATTTTCAAAGTTTTCTTTGAATGTATTACATTTCAATGGGTTACAATCATTCACTTAAAACTAGTTTTGAATACATTGAAAACAAATATATATATACACCTGGGTCTCTTTTTACGCGGATTTATTTAACGTGATTTTGAAGTTACACGATTCATGTTTCTCTGGAAGTCAAACTCCGATAATGCGCTACTACTTTAAATAATAAATTCCGCGCAGCACATTATTAGAATTCGACTTTCATCTTAGTAATTTCAATATTTTCAGTGCTTTATAATTAGTAAGATTTTATGCAATAATGAAATTAAAATCATGATTTCCACATTTTATGTATACACACACATTAAATTTTACAAGATTATAATGTAAATTTGTTCAAACATTGTGCGTGTTAATTTTGCATTTTAAATCACATTCTGTTTTTGCTTTTTAAAAAAGAATGTAATCAATTATTAATCATTTAGTGTCCGCAAATTTATTTTTAAAAGGTAATAGCAGTGGGCACAATTAAAATTGAAAATTAAAGACAAAAATAAGAATTTAATTTTTAGTTGTTAGATTAATTACTAATTACGTTGTCACCAAAAAACCATTAACACAACATTAGAGTGATGTTGGCGCTAGTTGTATTTCCTCTTGTAAAGAATCTGATTTTTTACCAGTTTGCCAACAAACCTGTTTAACGGCAAATAGCGATAATAATTAAAACGTGTATAAAAAATGTAAATTATGTATAAAAATATATTGTTTTGAATAAAATTAAATATTATAATTAAAAAAAGTTTGTCTTGTATCAATTTTTTTCAAATTTGAAATTTTTTATTAGTCATATTTTATTTCCTTATTTTTTTTGTGTGTGAATTTTAAAGTAATTTTACGTTGGTGCTTTGCTTTTACGCGATCTTTGAAAAATCACAGTCCGTATCCCCCCTTTTTCAAGGTAAGTTATGTCTATTTTTGCGCTATTTCGTTTGCGCATGTTTTCTGAGGAACCTATCTATTGAGTAAAACGAGACCCAGGTGTATATAAATGGTAGGAAGATGGGTTTTGCAGTTTATAAATGTTTTTATATGAAATCAATACAAGTAAGCTACAGAAACAAATAAAATCAAGCAGAGATGAACTGTAATGCTTATTTTTAACTCCTATACAGTATTTTATTATGTATTTCTCTAACATATTTATTAGCCTTTAAAAGAAAATATAGCTAATATGTGAATTAATAAACATTAATTGTGCCTTCAGAACAGCAAATTTACTTACTACTTTTCATGCCTTTTTATTCTAACCATTTAAATTTTATTCTTTAATTTTTTTACTATTTAAATAATTTGTTTTAAATTTGTAATTAAAATATATATATATAAGTTTACATTGAAAAATAATCTTAACAATAACCATTTCAACTTTGCAAATAAAGAAGAGTAATAAATTGAAATAAATAAGCAAACAAAAAAATTCATTTTTAGTCATATGAGTAAACATATCTATTTCTAATTAAAACAGGCAAAACTCTCTATACGTATTGCCACTCAGTGCAAGCCAGAGTAATCAATGGATGCCAGAAGGCTTGGGCATAAAATCCAATCTAGTGTCTACTCATTCAAAATCCCCAGACTAGTTTCTGGCCTATGGCCTTTGTCAGTGAAGAGCCTTGGATCTGAGAGCACTGCACCTAGATCTTAGGATCTAATGCAACCATCCAGCAGCCACTTTTTATTTCTACTTAACTACAAAACTATGAGTCTTAAATTGAAAACACTATAATATTTTCAATCTACGCTCATTAGCTTATATAGTCATATAGGTCTGAACTCAGTTCAGTACCTATACATTTTGGTGTCTGGTTCTTTCCAATAACCATAGCCACCTCTATCCTATTAGGCAGATTGTACATTAACTATACTGAACTGAGTTCAGACCTATATGATTATATAAGCTAATTGGATTGAAAATATTATAGTGTTTTCAATTTAATACTCATAGTTTTGTAGTTAAGTAGAGATAAAAGATGGCTGCTGGAGGGTTGCAATAGATCCTAAGATCTAGGTGCAGTGCTCTCAGATCCAAGGCTTCTCACTGACGAAGGCCATAAGCCAGAAACTAGTCTGGAGATATTGGATAAGTAGGCACTAGATGGGGATTTTATGCACAAGCCTTCTGGCATCCATTGATTACTCTGGCTTGCACTGAGTGGCAATACGTATAAAGTTTTGCCTGTTTTAATAACACTTATGAGTAAGCATAAGAAATGGTGATCATGTAATATTTTTAATTAAATAAAGTTTCTATTAGCAAAATAAATAAATCGCTTACCTATAATAAATTTAATAATTAGAAAAATTCATAATTCACAAATAAATTTAATAATTTTTAGCATGTTCTTTATTTTTATTATGACTATATTTTCTTAGTTTTATTGTTTATTACTGTATGTAAGCTTTATGGAGCATTTATTATACAAATTCTTATTATTTTGAAAATTGTATCTTTAACCAGATTCATAAAAAAATATATGGCATTTTCAATAATCAAGTTTGTATTTACTGTTTTCTCTGTATATAAAATGATACTAGTGTTATCTTTACTTCTATAAGCTTTGAAACTAAGACTTTAGCCAAGGAGTATTAATTAATTAAAAATATTAATATTTATTTAACATAAAGAATATATTCAATTTCAATGAATTCTCAATTCTTTGCTCATGAATATATTATTATCTCACATTGTTTTCTTTGGTCTCAGATTTCCGTCTTCTAGTTTATTGAGGTAGAGAAGAATGTAGAATCCGTTGCCGCAGCTTGTATTTGATTATCTTTTACGTAACTGCTGTTCAGACAGCGTTTCCGTCTTCTATTGCCATTACTTAATATCTCCGCGCACCTTTCTCTGACTATATTTTTAGTAAATGGAATAATGATATCATTATAGATCTATTGTTGACAAATTTGTAGTCTGCAATAGTTTATCACATGGATAGTTTTTTCAATTTGAAGACATTTTAATTAAATATAGAAATATTTTTTAAATGATCAGCTTAATCTCCAATCTTTTCTCATTTTGCTACAAATTTTTTGAAGAGCTATCTTTTGTGTGTATGTACGTACAAAATTTTTGAAAGCACTCAGCGCAGCCTTTTTACAAATGCTCTATATTTTGAAGCATACATTTTTCTTAATACAAATGTGAATATAATTTTCTTTTTGTAAAATTAAAATCAGTAAAAATATTTTCATATTTTATAATAAAATAAAGGACTTTATTAGATAAAATTTTTGTTAAAAATAACTATTCTTATCTAATAACTATAATTATTCATATATTTCCAGCCTATAAACTATTTTTTAAAAAATCTAGTTGAAAGTAATAACATTTAACAAATAAATTTTTAATAAGGGTTGTATTTCCAATGCCTGAAATTAAGTATTATATTCAAGCAATACCACTTTTCTATTTTCCAGATGAAATCTCATAGATACTGTGAAATTCAATGTCATTCCTAATCCAGATTACCTATTATAGCTATCAGGCTTATTTATGTAAATTATATTTTAAAGCTAAAATCACATTTCTCTAATTCAAAAACTTTTGGAAGCTATAAAGTTACATATAATAAATTTAATATTTGAAATACAGGCATTCTTCATATAATTGGAGCTTAATTGTAAATATACAGGATTTGAACACAGACTTTCAAGCAAACTTCAACTATCCACACTATCTTATACCACTGACACACATGACCACACACATATAGAAAAGATAAATAATCACCAATATACGTATTTCGTGCTGAACCATCACTCATCAGTTGGTTCAGATCATCAACTCCCACACACATATATAATCAGTGCTCAGTTTATATTAAGATATCAAATCTTCATACTTTAATGGACAGGCTTGAAAGTCTATGTCCAAATCCCATATATTTACAATTAAGATCTAGGTATATGAAGAATGCCTGTATTCAAATATTACACATTAAGCCTGCATCCTGCCCATCCTCTTCTATGTATTTAAATGGATAAGATGAGGGGATCAGAGGACTTGAGGTCAACATGGGCATAACAATAATATTGGCATCAGCATGGGATTTGGGCATTCCATCATAAGATGTTCAATGATATGGATGGCTGAAGAGTTGGGGTAGATAGAAACCTGTCCATTCAAATATGAAGATTTGCTATCTTAATATAAACTGAGCACTCATTATATATATATGTATGGGGGAGATGATGATCTGGACCAAGTAATGAGTGCTGGTTCAGCATGAATTACACATATTGGTGATTATTAATCTTTTCTATATGTGTGTGGTCATGTGTATCATTGGTATAAGATAATGTAGATAGTTTGAAGGGTGCTTGAAAGTCTGTGTTCAAATAAAGTATATTTATATATATAATAAATTTATATTTTTAAGGCCTCAGGAGATAGCTGGATAACTTTTTATGACTATCCAATTTTATTATTTTAATTCATATTAATAATTATTTATTATTATTATTAGTTATTAAAAATTAATTATTTTTGACAATATTAAAAGATTGAAATAAGCTTGAGAAAACTAAAGTTAATGCTATGACATTAACCATCAGTTATTGTATTAGGGTTTTCTAATGTAATTTCACTTTTAATTTCAAAACACCTTTCTGTAATTCTGTGGTGTATTTTAAATGTTCTGATATGATATTTTAAAGTTCTGCAATTTAGTGCAAAACTTTTTTACTAAGTTCTAAAGCTCAATTATCCAATGCAGTTATGGTAAAAAAGTGTTTTAAAACTTACATAATTTAATTCTAATAATTTTATCTATAAAATACATTGCAAAAATCCACTTCAAGAATATCATTATATGATTTTTCAGGTTACTTTTAATATTTAATACTGTTTTTGTAAACTTAGTCAAATGGATTACCTATTATTAAAATAGACAATAACATTTCAATTCAGAAATAATATACATGTTATGCATTATAGATTGCTGGAACATATATTAATATTAAATACGCTAAATGTAAAATATTATTATTACAAATAAACTTTTAAAAAAAATGCTTACCAGGATTTCCAAGTGAGGTAAACATACTATTAAGAGCTGTATAATTCCATTTTCCAAGTATAAAAAAACTGTGACCCAAAGGATGGCAAAGCCATTGTAAACTAGGTGGTATTTGAGTACAGCCAGTTTTACAAATAAATCTTGCTCTACTTAAAAAATATCTCTGGAAAAAAAATAACGTGATATGCACACACATGTATACAATATGTCTGTGTGTATATATAACAATAAAAATAATCAAACATGATGCAAAAATATTCATAAATTTGTTAAAAACCATTAACTTACTTTAATGTAATTATTAATTTTAAATAAATTAGTATTTTAATCAGTTTAAATACAAATGTAAATTAACACAATTATTCAATTAATGTTTAATAGTTGACTATTATCAAAATAAATGAGATAATTAATTCTAAAAACCTTATATTATTATGAATGCTTTATTATTAATATCAGTATTTCAATTCATCATTCTATTGTAAAAGCCTTCAGTGTAAGCATGAATAATCAAGGATATTCTTTTGCTTATTTATGCAAATTTAGATAGTTCTACAATAGTGATATTACTGCTATTAAAACAATGTTAAATATAGGTTGAGTAATATGATGCTTTGTTTAATATATTTTTGATTTTATATGATAGGCACCCTCTTATCCAATATCTTGCTACAGTGAAGGGCATATGAAATCTCCAGACAAATCTGAATTGTCTTTTATCAACTATGTCTATAATTGTGTTATAATGCTATATTGCAGTAATGATTAGTCAGCGGTTTAGAATTGGTTTATAAGTTTAGCCAAGTAGGAAAAATTGGGAACATAAATAAAATTTTATTCAATCAACTCTTTCTGCTCAAAATCAATTAGTTTTCATGTAATATAAAATCAAAAAAAAAAACAGTATAGAAGCAATTTGATTATAAAAAATGTCAATCAATATAGAATGTTTAATTGTTTATTGCAAATCGATGATTTAACTTTTATTTTAACTAATTTAATTAAGCTTGTGGTCTATCCATCAAATGGAACCATCTATTACCACTAATGTTTATTTCAAACCAATAGGATTAATCATAATAATAAAAAAAAAGGAAAAGAAAATAATTAGAAATTGAAAAAAAAAAAAAAAAGAAGTTATGTATGGTCTATAAAGAGACTGATCAACTGAGAAATGAGAAAATTAAGGTTAAATTAGAAAAGGTAATTAAAGATTAGCCAGGATATAATTAAGGTGGAAATAGGATTAATTTAATAAGAAGTTAATAGAGAAAATTAACAGTGTGAAAAGGATTGTGCAATTAATATATATATGAAAAAGAAAAAATAATTATATTGAAAACTGCAGAATTAAATAGAGCTATAGATTATTGAAGAAAAAAGCAAGAGAATTAAATGATATGGCAGCTGAAATGGTAATAAATAATGGGGAATAAGCAAAGTTAATTTTAAAAAAAAGTTTTAATAAAATTATAGCTAATAATACCAATCCAGATGAATGGGAGGAGTGTGAGAATTAATTAGTATATAAAGAAAAAAATATGAATTGCAATAGCTCAAATCAAAAAGAAATTCAGGTGGAAGCTACTGAAAAACCTCCAGCAAGCTAAATGTAAATTAATACAACTCTCTCAATAAATTAAATAATATCCAATCCAAGATAGCACAAGTGAGTCCACTCTGTACTTTTTCTTTTATTAACAGTTTCATAAGTTTACATATAGCTTTCTGGAAGCTTTTGGCAGCTTCCACATAAATTTAAATTATATTTTAGCTATCACAATTTATATTTATACTTATTAACTGAAGATTAACTTAATATTCACAAGTTAATTATGACATTCAGCCTTCCCCTCTGATTATTAATAGTGAGTCTTAATCCAGCTATTGTGGAAAACAATAGCAATGATACTTAACTCAGCTATTAAAGAGACATTCATCAGAAGCTCAGCTGTTTAAAAATATTTCCTAAAATGATGACAAATAGGTGCTAAGTTTATCTTATAAAACCTAAACGTCATCTACCTCCATGTAACCAACTCACTAGAAAAATATAAGAGAATGTTCCTGAAGTAACCTGCAACAAGCCTTGCCTTCATCCAAGAGCATGACTTTCTGTCTTTATGTGTTAGCCTGACCTGGAAAATTATTAAGAAAAATGGACAATATATGGTAGCCTGTCTTGGAAATAAATAGTATGGAAAAAATGTAGAAATTCATTGTGTGAAACCTGAAAATACTGTATGGTAGAATGAATAAATTAGCTGTGTACATTAACTTGGAAAGGAGAAGCTCTTCAGAGAAAAACCTATATGAAAACTGGAAAGTACATGTGCCAAAAAAAGGACTCAAAAAAAAAAAAAAAGTAAACCATGCTAACAGGTATTTTTTTTTAATGTGCACATTATATCTACATTTATAGATTTTTTTATTTTTTTTTATAGAAATAATAATAGCTAATCATGAGTAATTTTTATTAGTTTAACATTTTTTTATGAAACTTCTTTTTTAGTTAATTTAATTTGTATTAATTTTGAAATTTTTTTATTCTTTATTTTCCCTCCAAAATTATACAAAGGGTTAAGTTAATTTAAAATTTTGTATTTACGATTGTGAAAAAGTTGTTTACCAACTTTTGTTATTTATAAGTAATGAATAAAAATCCACTGGATAATCTTTTTTATATATATGAAATTATATTTTTTGATGAAATGTATAAGTTTGAATTATCATATCGTATTATTTATAAATCATTTTATTAAATACACGTTTAAAAAAGTAATCTAAGGTTAATGACTTTTATTACTCCAGCTGTTTTACAAATTGGTAGTGTATGTGACTTAATTTCATTATAGTTTAGTTTTAAGGATTATTAAATTGTTCCAGTAAAATTATTTAAAACAGAGTAAGCTGTTATATTTATCTTTCTCTTGTACACAATTACAGTTTATAGTCTTATGATTATGAGCTAGTTTAAAGCAATAATAGTTAATTGATTTACGTTTGTTTGGACATTTAGATGAGTTCTTTGGATGGTGCAAAGATATCACCTTTGAAGACCACTCACTACATTTTATTTTTTTTTTAGAAATTAACTTTATAGTTGGCCGGAACACATGATCGGTATATATCGGTATTCCTTATTATTTTTATGAGATACTTTGACAATTAAGGATGTGCATCCAGTTAATTGTTTATATATCATGCCCTAGTTTGGATAGTGTACCAGGTAAATACCTTTCCTGCTTATAATGTATCTCTTTAAATCCAGTATCAAAAATTGCTTGATTTCAGAATGGCTTATAGCTATCCAGTAATTACATTAATACATAAGTCATGCTCTGTGTTGTACTACATCAATCATTTGAATGCTTATATACTAACCAAGCTAAAGTACAGGTGGATTCATTCTATACTTTTTTGTTGACAAAATTGTATTAGTTTACATATAGCTCACTGAAGATTTTCAGTAGCTTCAGCATAAATTTCATTTATATAAAGAAAAAAAAATTTAAGGTTTTTAACTAGTTATAGATCAGCAACAATAATTTCCATAATTTATAAATTACATTTTAATGGATAAGGGTAGAACTTGGATATATGATAGCAAAATTCAGATTAGACTTAATATAGAAAGGATAAGGAATAATTTATTATATCTGTTGATTGTAATATCTTATAATAAAAATAAATAATTATTTATTTATAGCATTTTTAGATATAGAAAAGACTTAATAGGATGAATGACAAATCTTGAAAATAGATTTAGGTTTGCTAAGAATGATTAAGATCTTTACACGGATAATTTTTGTAAGTACCAACTGAGAATATAGAATAAGTGCAACATAAATGTGAAATTGGGTTAGTACGAGATGTCCATTTTAATCTGTATTTACATTGATTCTAAGAGAATTGAGAGGGGTTGAGAGAAAAGATTAGAGATAAAGTAGCATTATTATACTTTTTTTTTCATATGGCAAAGCAATGACTGGAAAGTGAACCCGGGTCAGCAGCCTTGGCCACCAATATGTGATGTACTAACTTTTTTTTTTTTGCTGATAATGCATTTTTTGGAACTAACAAGAAAGATAAAAATTAAATTGAACAAAAAAAAAAAAAATATAGATTTTATCATTTATAATGGGGTGGGATAAAATTGAAAGATGAAAAATATTTATCAAAAAATGAAAGAGTATAGTTTTTTAGGTGCTTTGATAAATAAGAAAATTAGAATTATGAAATTTAAAAAAAAAAAATGGTAATGATAAAAAATATTGACACGTTTCTCAAATATATCAATCTGGAAAAAGATGATGGTGCCTGTTTCAATATTTGGAAATGATAACCTTTGTATTGTCCAAAAAAATCTGAGATTTTTCAACAGAAATAGAAAAAAAGAAATAAGTGAATATGCAATGTTATCAGTGAATTGTAAACAGCAAATGAGGTGGACTTCATTCTTTATTTGAAGAAAATTAAAAATGAATTTAACTAGTTTAAAATGTTAGGCCATATTGAATTATTAAAAAAGTGAATAGAGATACAAATTTCATAATAACTTCAGTTTTAATAATGTTACAGCAAAATGCTATACATTGACAGAAAAGAGTAAATCTAAGATAAAAAAAATAAGGCTAAGGAAAGTACTTGTGATTACCACTAAGAAGTAAGAAGAAAAAAAAGAAATTCCAATATCCAAAAAAATAATACTTTATTTCTAATTTATCATTAACTAAGTTTAAAATTACATCTTCATTGATAATTTATTTGTATTTTTTACAAAATTCTCTTTCAAATCATATATAATACTTCTTGCCTGAGATAATCCATAACTTCAGGACTTGCAAAAAAAAAAAAAAAGAATTTGTTATATTTTCTTGTACACCAGAAGTTAAAAAATGTCAAAGCATCTATAAGAACAAAGATTCTTCCTAATAAAAGATACAAAATAAGTCATTTCTAGAAGATGGATATGCATTTGTAATTATAGCAATTGGTTTCTTATCTATTTAAAACTAGAAATTGAAGATCAGTCTTAATTAATGATAAAATGAGTCTTCTCTCTTCATTTTATATTCTTTATGCGCACCAGTAATGCTCTCCTGTTATATGTATTGTCCCACAGAGATATAATTTATTTGCATGCAGCTCATTTAATACTGACTCCATAGCCTGAGCACCAAGACATAAGCAAGAATCTAAATTTGATTCTTTCCCTGCATACAATTCCATGTGGTAGAACATAATCATTGTGGCCATCACTACACACCCACCACTTGAAACCTCTTTTATTAGTTTTAAGAATTCATATTATTCCATGATAGTATGCCCAGTAATTTTGTGATTGCTTGATCAACTGCAACCTTTCTGTAGATCTGATAATCAGCCTTAAAATTTGCATTGCACTGCTCTATAATAGTCTAATTGTATAGATGCAGTTAAAATCATTAATTGTTACACGAATAGACATGTTAATGTATTATTAACCTTTTGAGAATCATTACATCTATAAAATAAGGTTGTCTCAAACTTGGATCAGAGCTCCAGAATTACATTGTACATAATCTCACCTAATTTCATAGATGAAATCACAATCACTACTTTCATTATATTTCAATACAAATATAATTTAGATATTAAAAATAAATCCTAATATAATAAAATATCTTTATTTAACAACAAAATGATATATGACAATGGCTGTAATATTTTAATCTCAAAAGCATTTTATTTATGAGAAATAATGTTTACATACTTAGACAGAAAATATTATGTTTTACATATCATCAACAGTCTGGGATCATTTGTATATTGATTATCTTCTGATAAATAATAGTGTATTGATGTAGCTTTTTTATTCACCTATCAGCATTGATGCAAAATGAATCTATTATTCATCCTTTGCTTAGTCACTAATGATTCGGTGGATCTGGTATATTAAGTAAATTGCACGTTTCATTATACATGAATTTTGATGCAATGATGAAGTCTCTGTTTTTTACTTTCCTAATAATGTTCATGAATAGACTGACTGGTTCAGGGACAGGCACTGTGAACAATAGCGTACATCTGACCTTCCATAAAGCATGTATAATAAAGATTGAAAGTCTAATAATAGGAAACTGTTTAGTTTGTAAGGCTTCCTTTATAGACATGATTTTGTAGTAATCCACCCTTAAGTTTTGGTATAAGGTTAAATTTATTTTACTGAGCCCGGGCATGAGTATATTATATGGTTGAACGACTCTTCTTGCCTTTTACATATTTGACAAATAGAGTCTATCTTATTGTAGAATCTTTTGAAATGAAGAAATTTATTTGTGGGCATGGCTTCTAAGTTTATTTTAATAATGAGATTAAGGGCTGTAATATTTTATTAAGTAAAAGTCCATCTTTCATACCATTTGTGGATAATGATATTAAAAAGAAAATAATTACAGATATAGAGCTGGCGAATATTTCTATGGAAGATAAGAAGAAATTAAATTATTTATTGAACAAACAATTACATGATATAAAAACTTCTAAGCAAGAATATAAATATAGAAGGATTACTAAAGAAATAAGAAATATATTAAAAATGAAGACATAACAATATGTAAAGAGGATAAAGGTAGTAGATTTGTGGTTTTATATTCTAAGGATTATATAGATAGGATAGAGCGTGAAATAAAAAAAGGATATGAAAGATTATCAAAAGATCCTATTAACATTATAAAAAATAAATATATAAAATTATTACAAAAAATGGAAGGGAAAAAAATTATTAATACAAATCAATATAAATATTTATATCCTTCTTCTTATGAAAACCCATATTTATTGACTAAGGTAAAAACTCATAAAGAGAATAATCCATTGAGATGATTATTTAATTTTACTGATTTTATTCTACAAAGATTGTGTAAGTATTTAAATAAATGGATAGTAAACATTATTAGTTATGGGAAGTTTTGCATTAAAAATACAGAGGCTATTATAAATAAGTTAAACATGATAAAATTGAATAGAAATCCAAGTATATTTGTAATGGATATTGAAAAGATGTATCCTAGCATTCCAAGAACAAAAAATATAGAAATATTAATACAGAAATTATATATTGTAACGGAATATATGCCGTTACATTATTTTAAAATGAAAATAAAAAGATCGTAAATAAAATTTGATTTATTAAAAAGAAAAAAACTTAAAAAACTGAAAATTAAAAGTTGTTTAATATATATAGATCGCATGATGGACAACTTTAAAAACTATTTTAAAAAATAAAAATATTTGAAAGTATTTTTTTTTTTTGTTGTAAAAAAAGTAAGAATATAATAAAGATTGATATGTTAAAAATAGAAATAATGTTGATTTCTATAATCTTAGAAAATGGAAATGATTGTCTTATTAATTAAATGATTGTTCAAAAGCAAACTAGCCCTTGAAGCATTTAAAATAAATTAAATGGTTAGATAAGAGAGTACAAAGAAATTAAATGACCAATGCAAACACCAGAAATGGCAGCACGGACCGTAATTGAAACACCAGAGCATTAGTGACGTCTTGCCGTTTGAATCCAAAGATTGGATGATAAGAGACTAATAAAAATATAAAAGCCAAATTATTATTATAATTGTTATCTTAGAGCTGACTATGAATAGATCGTTATAACTAGCTATATTGCAGATTTTCATGATGTGGAAGTCTGCAATAAATTTAATTTTCCGGACAAACCAGCTGAGGCCTCTGGATGACAGTTCCTGACCAAATGCATGGCAAGTCGCAGTTTCATTTCAAAGGACAAAATCTACAAAAGTGATCACGAAGATGGACTTCTCAATCTATTAAAACCGTAAAGTATGAACTATTGTGTCTATCTAATAACTTTCCTAAAATTGCAAATAATTAATAACTGAAAATAAGAACTCTTATCTGACTTAAAGACTGCAAATTCAATTATTGATATTTTTTTATGTAGATGTTTAAGCAATCATTTCCATTTCATTTTTTTTGTGTGTGTATTATGTTTTAACTAAAATGTATTAAATTTAAAATTGGGTGTAGATAGCTGCATGGATAACGATTAATAACTATGTTTAAATTCGTTTATGTTTAATTTAAGGGATTTTAATTTCAGGCTATTTGTTTCGTGGTTGTGTCAGTGCTAGTGGAGAGATATATAGACGTTTATATTAATGTAATGTGAAGCGTGTTTAGCATACAGGGCAACGTGCCCACCTGAATGCATGACCCCAAAGAGGCAGTCATACCGTTGCAATGGTTGCAGATGTATTTCCTGCACCATTAACCCCTTCTAGCTCTATGGACAGGGATTTATAAGTCAGCAGAAAGACCGCTCTCCCCCATACGTAGCACTCTTTAAAAATATATATATACATAATTCCTTAGTCTGACAGATGCACTTTCCTGTTCTAGACACGGATCATTTCCTTCAAATAATATCATGCTGTCAGATGCACATTTCTGTCTGCGTGATTTTATGCTAGCATCTTCATATTGCATTGATTGCTACTATATATCTGGAAGCAGGCATTGGGTTGACTACGAACTTTTAGTCTGAGATTGAATGAATATTTTGATAAGTTTTTAAGTGAAAAAAAATCTATGTAGACTATCTATGCTCGACATGCTAAAGTAAAATATAATTTAAATATCCATCTGTGCAATCTATTTAAAATAGTAATTTAAATTTTAAAAAAAAATATTAATGTTAAAACCTAAAAATAAATTTATTGCTCAATTTTAAATGTGCGTTAATAAAAATCTATTTGTGTGTTAATTACTGGCAGTGGCTTCTTTTATTTTATTGTTCTAAATATTTAATATATACTTTGAGAATAGAAATCTATTGAAACTTATAAATGTTTAAAATCTCTGCTACTCTATGAGCTAGTGACCTTGGGCAAACGGTCAGAATAATATATATAAGAAAATTTTTTGAATCTTAACTTACGTATCTGCCTACTATATAAATTTTTCTAGGTTCAAATGCCTAGATGGCGCCCGTGTAGTGTGAATACGTTTAAGGCCTTTTCATTGACTGTTAAAATATGCATATTAATGATATAGAGGTAATTAATATTATAGAAGAAGGT
The DNA here is from genome assembly GCA_028023455.1 of Epiperipatus broadwayi. Taxonomy (NCBI): domain Eukaryota; kingdom Metazoa; phylum Onychophora; class Udeonychophora; order Euonychophora; family Peripatidae; genus Epiperipatus; species Epiperipatus broadwayi. Next base: position 3,012,075 of record JAQFVV010006337.1, read on the forward strand.
TTAATTTTAATACATAATAGGTTGTATTTTAAATATAATAGTGAATATTGGAGTATACATAAGGGATGGGTAATGGGGTGTGCTATTAGTGGTTTAATGTTATCAATATTCATCAATGAAATGGAAATTGTTAATAGTAGAATATAAAATCAAGATATAATACATTACTTTAGATATGTTGATGATATATTAATAATTGGTAATAAAAGAGCTATAAAGAAAACTTATAATGAACTTAATAATAATATGGATAATATAAAATTTACAATTATAGAAATTGATGTTAAAATAAAGTATTTAGATATAGAGATAGATGATAATAATATAATTACATTAAAACACTTCATTAAAGAAGATAAATTTTAAAGAAGATAAATTAAGGAAAATAATTTCTATGGATTCGCAACAGGCATGAATATAAAAAATGACAGTTATTAAAAATTTTAAAAATAAAAATGATAAATATAACACAGATAGAAAGATAGCTAACTTTGCAAAAAAAAAATTTATAAAGTTATATACTAATTATGGATATAACCCTAGAAGCATTAGAAATATATTTTTTAATTATAAACAAAATATTTTGGGTAATAATAGTGAACCAGAAAATATAAAATCGGTAAAACTTTCATATGTTCCTAAAATTTATGATGCATTATTAAAAAATAAAAATTATATAGATAAAAACATTAAAATAGGATGGTCAAACAGTAAAAATCTTGATATATTAGTAGGGAATTATAAAATAAAAGATGATATAAAATATAAAAAAGATAGAGTATACAGCAAAACAATTAGAAGAAAGGGCTAAAGAATATAATAATGCTATAGGGCTAAAGAATATAATAATGCTATTAATAGAAGAGATGACAGATCTGCATTATATGTTCACTACTATAAATATGGACATAGAATAGATTGTGTTAAGAATATAAGTCCATTAAATTATATTAAAGAAATTAATAGAAGGAAGATATATGAAATCAATTACATTAATTATAACAGAAAAATTGTATGAACATTTATAAAACGTCAATTAATTTAACTAATAATTGGATAATGAAAAATGAATGGAGGGTTGTATATGTGTTATTATAAAGATATTTAAGTGTAATTATATGCTTGTGTTAATTTTATATAGAGCCGGTAGATGTCACTACGTATGCAATATAGGTTACTTTTGTAATTAAGACATATTGAAAAGGGCAAAAATTTAAAATTTGCCGAAAAGAGATTTTATATGTTATTTTTATGTATTATGATTATATGACTATATTACAGCTATTGTCATATATCATTTTGTTGTTAGACAAAGATATTTTATTATATCTAGGATTTATTTTTAATTTGCAAAAGCAACATAAAGGATTTATTCCTTGTATTTTAGAATTTAGATATTACACAGACATCATAGTACCAGACAATCACATTAATAAATTTATCAAATAATAAAAAAAATCTTAAAATACTTACACATAATATATTTAAGTTATGCTTATTTTTGGGATGAATGTCTAGAAATTGCAAAATCTTTAAAGCACGTTGAATCTATTTTCTAATATTTGCCAGCAAAACATTTACGCATTGTTATTTCTGTACAATCTAATAAATTGAGTATAAACAAAAAGAAATTAAAGGGACTTATTACAAAAAAAAATTGATAAATCGAATTTTTATCTAATTTTAACATGCAGTATACAAGATGAAAGAGGAAATCAAACCGCAGAGAATGATGATATTGGCACATGCATAGTCTATTTGCTTTTCTTACAATTTTAAAATGAAAACAATATTTTAATTTCAAAAGAATGAGCGGCAGCCATGCTAACTTTTGTGAAATAGTTAAAATGTTTAGGTTTCAATATATGAATGAAAATAGATAGTAAAAATAATGCTTAATTGGATTATGTGGAAAAACCAACAAACAAGTAAGAAAAATTCTACAATATACAAGCACACAATTCTGAGGGTATTTTGTTAAAGTTAGCATCACTGCCACTGATTCATTTGAAATTAAAATTTTTCTTTTTAAAATTGTGGAAAAACCAAATGGACTACGCATGTGTCAATACCATCATTCTCTGCAGCTCAATTTCTTTTTTAAAATGGCATATGACATGTTTAAATCGGACAAAATGCTGATTTTTTATTATTAAGTTTTTTAATATTTTTTTTCTGCTCAGTTTATTAATTGCATAGAGAAAACAAATACCTAAATTTTTCATCGGCCAGCTTGATTAATAAAATGGATTCAAAATTCTTTACAAGTATTCAATTTTACAGATTTTTTTATTATTTGAATTATTATATATTTAAATTTTTTTATTATTTAATTATTGTGTTTGTACTAATGTTTCTGTGTAGTATATAAATTATATTTATATTCAAATATAACGAAAGTAGTGATTTATGCATGATGTAATTTTGGGGCTCCGGTCCAAGTTTGAGGCAGCATTATTTTATAGACAATGATTTTCAAAAGGTTCAATAATTTATTAGTCTGTCTATATTTATATTAATGTGTTTGCACTTGCATGTCTGTGTTTGTATAACAAGTAATGATTTTCATATATAAATTTAAGCTATTACAGAGCAGTGCAATATAAATTTTAAGGCTGATTATCAGATGCACAGAAAGGTTGCAGTTGATAAAGCAATCATAAAATTTACTGGGCATAGTACCATGTGAAAATATAAACACTTAAAACCAATAAAGAGAAGTTTCAGGTAGTTTGTTTGCTGAAAGCCACAATGGTTATGTATACCACCTGGAATTGTATGCAGGCAAAGAATCAAATCCTGATTCTTGCCTATGCCTTGGTATTCATGCTGTACAGTCAGTAGTTTTGCCACATCTTGCATCACATTATTTTCAAATCTATAGTTATCAAATGAGCTATATGCAAATAAACTATCTCCGTATGACAATAAATATATCAAGATAGCATTACTGGTGTGCATAAAGAATATAAACATCACTGGTAATTTTACAATTCTTTCTCTTTTACCTACAATTGTTGGGAATATCAGATATGTTGACAATAGACAAAAAATAATCACTAACATATTTTTTACTACTTCGTATAAATCTCTTGATTTACATGTATCTTTTAAAGACATTAAAGCCATTTCTTCAGTGTTATCACTCAACACTAAAGCATAAAATTAAAAGTTAATTTTATTCTGAAAGCATCTTTTGATAGATTTTCCAATTTCTTCAATTCATCTGGCTGTAATCTCATGAGATAAATTAGTTTTAAAAGTATCCCCCTTTTCTTTAGGGGCAAATTATATCTGCCAAGATTTTTTTCATACATTATTTAACAACTCCTTGGATTCCGAGATAGCCTTGAACCACCCAGCATAAGTTTACCTTAACTACTGAGTTTGCGCAGCATCAATTAATCTCACACATAGAAGCGTTACTTCTTTCTGTCTGCCATTTTGCTGCCTTAAAAAAGATATACATTTTTTTTTTTCTATGATAAAATTTCAATTTTTTATGATTTTTGTTTTTGAAAAATGCAATTTTTAATTTTTTTTACCTCATTATTTTTAGATTTAGTCCCTGGAAAAAATTTTCCACAGAAATGAATTCACTCACTGCTTATTGCAGTCCAGGACTTTCGTAAGGCCTAAATTTTCCTATCAACCAAGAGTATGGCTTTTTTTATTTTTTGATAAAAAATTATACAGAAATTCTATGTGTTGAAAATAGAATACATTTTTAAGCACTGATAGAATTTATAAAATCAGGCTAGATCACTGTAATATAGAATATTTGAACACGGATTTTCAAGCTCCTTCAATCCATCCACTCTATCTCATATAACTGATACACATGACAACACACACACGTGAAAAGGATAAATGATCCCCAATACACATATTTCATGCTGAACAAGCACTCGTCATTTTGTCGCGATCATCATCTCCCACACATGTATACTCATAATAAATGTTTATTTTGATGTTTATTGATTTGCTTTTTAAACCCATTCTATTTCATACAACTGATACAAATGACCACAAGCACATGTGAAAAGAATAAATGATCCCCAATACACATATTTCATGCTGAACCAGCACTCAATATTTTGTAGAGATCATCATCTCCCACCCATGTATACTCAGGGGTCATAAGAAATTTATTGATTTTGATGTTTATTGATTTGCTTTGTTTTATTCATTTTATTTTACAAAAATTTTTATTTGTTCGATATTTATTTTTTTGAATACACTTTTTATTTGAAAAGACGATACATTAGCCCCCCCCCCCCCATTATTCAATAATAAATTATATTTTTTCATATACTGCAATTTATTAAAGTTCTCTTTGCATAATATCTTATGCACTGTTCTGTTATTTTTTTTTTGCCCCCATTAAAACCCAAATGTATTTCTAACAGAGACCCTGCATTGAAGGACTAGCAGATATTCTGCATGGAAGGACAAGATCAAAGTCTGCTAGTAAAAATGAAAGTTACCAATCGCGTTGTTTTTATAATTTTTTCAATAAAAAATTATCTCAGGTAAGTCGTGAGTTATATATCTTCTTTTTCAGCATTTGGTGACAAATGTGATGAAGCTGTTTATGAAAATGTCATTCTAACATTTAACTTTCAAAATTTAGAATTTGTGAACCAATGTAAAAATAAACATTTTAAAAAGTATAAAAAATCTTTTTTTCTTAAATTTTTTTTTTAAGTAATGACTATTTTATCAGCTTTATTACATTCTTTCATATTTGCTCTTTCTAACACTGTACATATTTTTATATTTATTCCATTCAAACACAAGATGTTATAAATTATATTTGTTTTAATTTTTTTTTCAAATTCAAGATGGCAACTTGGTCACACTTAACTTTTTCAGCGTTGTTGGCGTAGAGTACGCACTTTATGTGCTCATTTGATGACGTGTTATTTTTTTTCTTTGCTGACGTAAAAAGTATAATCATGACATCGAACAAAATATGGCCGTTTTATAGCTGTATATGTTAGCTTTCAAACGATCTTTATTTCAAAAAAATTGGTTGAAATTTGGATTTTTGGCAAATTTTTTAATCAACCACAGTATTTAATTTTTTTTTTTTGGTAATTTCTGTACTTATCACGAAATGATAAAAGACATAAAATGTTTTACTGCTGCAAGTGAAAATTTCTCCGGTATTATTCACAAACAAGGCCTACAACAACGTAAGTAAAATTTTTTAATTTTTTTTAAAATTTTTTGAAAAAATATATTTTTTATTAATTTTAGTTTGTGCTAATTTGTAGTTATATATTTATTTATTTATGCTCATATACAATTCATATCTATCGAAAAATTGGTGTGTATGTAATTATATATTGATGCTCGTATAGAATTCATCTTTATCATAATTTTCTAAAGGTAGTTTGTAATACATTTATTTATGCTCACATAGAATTCATATTTATCGAAAAATTAGTGTGATTTAGTTTGTAATTATATATTTACTCGTATAGAATTCATATCGTAATTAACTTAATAGTATATAATTCATATCGTAATTTTCTAAAGTTCTATCTACACTAATCCTCTTATCTTTATAAAAATAATGATTTTCAAAAAGTATACTTTTTGAAAATCATTAATTATGTTTATATATATGTTTTACAAGCAATGGATTATAAAACTAATAATCAAATGTATACAAACATTGCATACACACAACATATAATCCAATTCTGATTCTTGTTTATGTTTATGCCTGATCATGCTTTGCTTTTGCTATACGTTTCATAACATTACTTTCAAGTCTATAGACTATATGCAAATAAATTATATCTGTGGTACAATAAATATAAGAAGATAGCATCACTTTTATGCATAAGGAATATAAACATCACTATTGTACACAAAAAAAAATATAAAATGAAGAGATAAAACTCATTTTATCAGTGATATAGAAAGTAGCCTACAATTTCTAGTTTTAGACAGACAAGAAGCCAATTGCTATGATGATTTCTTTTTATCTTTTATTAGGATGAATCTTTTTCTTTATAGACGCCTTTGACATTTAGAACATTTGGGGTAAAAGATAAAAATGAAAAAGTCATACCCGACTTCTTTTGGAGATTGTGAAGCTGTGAATTATCTCAGGTAAGACATATTATACATGTTTAGAAAGATAATTTTGTAAGGAATAGAAAGAAATTATCACTGAAGATGTATTTTGAATTTTAGTTAATGTTAATTTCCAAATTATGAACAAACAATAAAATATTAATTATTTCGGATGTGAAAATTTCTTTTTTTCCTTATTTTTTAGTTATCACTATTTATTTTATGCTTATTGTTTTCCTTAATTTTTTTAGTTTCTAGCAATGTAATTGTTTTTGCTCTAACATAATTAAAACTGAAGTTATTATGAAAATTGTGTCTCAGGCCAATATTTTAAAAAGTTCAATATGGCGGCTTGAAGCCAAAGTAGTTAATGAACTCAGCATCAGTAAATGGTTTGTATTTTTTTCGTTATTAAATATGCTTCAAATAACTAGCTTTTACAATGGAATCCATCAGAGTTGTAACGTTTTGGAAAAAAATTTGTTGAGAAGATACTTTTTTTAAATACTAGTCTTATGAAACACCCTTTTATATGCATTGAATTTGGCAGCATGTTTTTTAATATAATGCCATTTTGAATTAGTTTTGAAAACTTGCACAAATTCTTAGCAATTTAGCAGCATCTTACTAATTTGCTTCAACAAAAAAAAAAGTCATCTGTTTACTTTTCAATGTTTAACCGTAATTGTTTTATTTTTTAAAACAGTGTAGAATCCATGCTAAGACTTAAAGTAATAATAATAATAGATAAAGAACTTTATTTACTTTCATTATAAAAATTGACAAAAAAAATAGAAAGCAAAGTTTGAGCCGTTCAACACGCAGCTGCCAATGCAGGATGAGGCAGAGAACCTATTGTAAAGACTTTATACAACGGTTCAAGTCTGTAAGTAAATAAGCACCAACCTTATAGATTTGCACGCATTTACAGACCCTATTGCAAAGCTTGACTATTGTGTAGGGACGGTTGTGCATCACCAATTGCATGGATCAGGTATGCAGCTAATGATCAATGATTTTTCAGTCCATCAAAATGAGCCGATCAGCCAACAAATGAATAAACGCTTATTCATTGGCTGATTACTAGACCTATTACACAGAGCATGTAAGGTGCTAATGAGATGTGGAAGTACCCTAAATAATCGAATAAGAATGCTTACCTTATTTATAAATACCTTCAATCTCAATTGCGGACTTGCAAAGTCAAGCACATGTAAAGTCTGACGCTGTCAATTCTATTGACTGTGCATGTAAGTTAAAAGTTATCATTACTGGAAGCTGCTCAGTCATAAAACTGAAGCCACACATACATACAAATAGCAGGAGCATCCAGACATTTATTTTAGTAGCATTACACCATGTAATTATAAAAAAAGTTTACAAATTTGCGCTGGGCTGCATGCAGCTTCCAGGATGCAGTTTGGACCCTCTTGTTTTAAAGGAATAAAAATAATGATTTCTAAAAAATTTATTGAATTGAAATCATTTGTTTTCAATGACAATTTTATTTTTGCCTTGATTAGTCTATTTTAAAAATGTTCATACAAGTTTCAGTTTTAACAATCATTTGTTCCTAGATCATATATATACTTCTAGTTTCTTTGAAAACATTTGTATAATCAGTCAAGGATAACATGATATTGGATTATTTACATGTTTATAATGAAATTTGGCAACAAATTCTCAATTTAAGTATCTTTGTCTTGCATATGTGAGTAAATTCTTGTGCAATTATCTATTGTTAGTGTAAAATTTCATAAAAAGGCTTAAAAAAACAATGATAAGTTCACATAGATATATATATAAAGTAAATTATAATCTACTAATCCAAACTTGTATTTAAAAAAAAAAAAGTCCATACAAGAAAACGAATTTTCATATTAAAAAGTTTTAACAGAATAAATTTTAAATATAAACAGGAATATAATGGAATTAAAAATCGGCACTACAAATCATGTTTAAACCAAAAATGTAATCTCTTTTAGTTTAATGTTCTAGCTTATGCACTGATTGTAAGTCAGTCAGAATTAGTTTGTAATCTGTTAGAAACAATAATATATAATTAATAATCAAAACATTTTCACAGATTTAATTTGCAATATCAGTTTTTAATTATTTGCCTGGTTATTCTTTAGCTGAAATCTATTTAGAAATATACACAAAAAGTGGGTATTCTCAATATTTATATTTACAATTCTGTGACAATCTTTTAATTAATATATGTAATTCTTTATGGGAAATACTTTATAGGAGAGATTTATTTACTTGTGAAAATATTTATGAAATTATGATATGTCTAGTTTCACACAGACATTATTTACCTTTGACTTACAATTCTTATAAAAATTGAAGTATTAAATTAAACAGTTTCATTTTTGGTTTAAGATGAGTCAAATACTAAAATGAGACAATGTGATTTCAAATTGCAATATCAATCTTTAGTAGGTTGTTTGTCTGATTACATGTAATTAAAATTTATTTAGAAAAATACAGAAAATTCTGTTAATGCTTTTGAAATTTATATAATAAATTATTTAAGAGTTAAAAATTTGAGCACTCTATATATATCATTATAAACAAACTTACAGAAATAAAATGTAGTTTTTGAGGAAACGATTCTTTAATACGAAGTGCTGCAGTAACATATATTTCAGCCAAACTTTCTTGACTAATAGCATTTCCAGAGGCATCAGCAAGGTTTACAGCACAAAGAGCAAGAATTGTACCAGATAATGAGCTATCTTTAGCATGACCTAGATTTAAATATATTCATATATAAGTTTACAGTTTTATAAAGTTGAACCAAAAAAAAAAAGATATGAACAAAATAAATAATTTCATATATTCTAAATCCAAAAGAATTTATATTTATCAAATCAAATTTGCAGTAATAATGTTTATAGGTAAACGTAATAAATTAATTTTAATTTGCTTCAAAATGAATATTTTACCACTAACCATTATTGGTTCAAGTTAGATGAAAATCTGAGTTCGAATCCTGCACACATTACATATATATATATATATGCAGGTTTAAGCCTGTATGGTGTATTAATTTACATATTCAAACGATGTTTAGTAAAATAAAATATCTATGGTAACTGTGCAGGTTAAAATATCTCACATATATGTATGGAAAAATATTAATGTATTATTTTAAAAAAAAGTTTTTTAAATATTATCTGGTATTTATATATAAATTTGTTAAAATATTTTTTTAAAATATTATTTACTTTATATTGGATAAAAGATTTATCTTCCATTTAAAACTATAATTTTTCAATATTTCTTGCTTTACAAAGATGCAGATAAATTAATTAGAAAAAAATCTAGTTTGCTATCTAAACTAGATTAATTTATACAAACATAAACAATTTGTGACTGTATAAGAGTAAATACATCTACATAACTACAGGTGAAAGTGCATACATCATATCACCAATTGATAAGAAAATAACATCGTTTTGGAATAATAAATGAATAAACAATGGCCAAATTCCAATACGAATAATACTGATAGTATTTATGTATTAATATTATACTAGTCATATAATTTTAAAAACATGCAAATGTAGATTAAGTAAACACAAAAATTAGTTTTAGGTTAAAAAAAAAATGTTACCAATTAATAAGCCATTTGCTAAATTATACTTTATGTTTCTAATAATAATTCTATATTTGAATAACTTTTTAAAAAAACCGATCAATTTGTTTAACTTGTAGTTATATTATTTTTAAAAAAATATTTTAGCTAATAATTTTTTAATGACTTCTATACAACAAATTGTGAAAAATTGGCAATACTTTGTTTCCACTTCTATAAACTAATTAAAACTTTTTAAATATCACTGTATTCAGGCTGAAATTTTAAAACCAGAAACACTTTTTTTTCTTTTTAATAAATTTAAAATCAGTAAAGTTGTTACATTTTATCAAATAATTTAGAAACATAGTGATTTTTCATTCTCTTTTCATATTTTAAATTATAAGATTTTGCAATTGCACAATTTTTTTTTTTTTTCTAAAGCACATTTCAAAATATTTTCCAAAAGTTTTGTCGAAAAATATTATTTTAGAACCAATTCTTTTTTTATATAATTTTCTTCTATTAACTATTCTCTTTTGCAATAATATTAAGTAGTCTTTTAATATTAGAATAGCTAGCATAATTGTAAACTCTTTTCCATATCTTATTATTGTTATATATACAATAATGTGAATGTTAAGTACATATTTTTATATTTCATATGAGGAATAAAAGAGTAAATCAAGTTATGAAATTTTTAAATAAAAATTATTAGTTTTTTTTTTTTAAAAAATATAAAACTATTTAGTTTTTGAAGGCTGCAGAAAGGAGTTTGCTATTAACTGAAAGGAGACCCTTCGATTCCTCTTGGAGGCCTTAAAGAAACCGAGCAGGGCAAATTCCTAATGTCCACTCCATACGTTCTTGTCGTTGCAGCTGTTATTACTATGTGATTATTCATATAGTATACGAACATGGATGGGCTGCTCACCAACACGCATTAGCCAGCATGGTGAGTTTATTGGCTTTTTACCTCTGAGTTTAAGATCAAGGAACACCATGGTCTTTCTTCTCAGTGCCTGATAAGGCAGAATGAATGTTTGTGTAAATGATAAATATTTTTCCAATACATATATACAATTATGACAGACAAAAATAAAGCATGGCCCTTATTCCCAGGAGGCTGTAAAGTCACCAACCAAGGCAGCGGTTGGTGGCCGAAGGCGGAGGGTGCTAAGAATCCCCTGATTGCGGACCCAGGCTGCCATTTGATGACGACTTTTTATTTAGGTACTTACAACTGCAGATCTCTTTCAAGTGAAGGAAGATTGCAAGAATTAGAAGAAGAACTGTCTTATATTAAATGGGACATTATTGGACTTTGTGAAGTTAGAAGAAAAGGAGAAGAAACAATTGATTTAAAAAGTGGACATATACTCTATTATAAAGGCACACATATTGGAAATACAAGTGGAGTAGGATTCATTATAAATAAAAAGTGGAAGAACAATATTGTGGAGATTGATGGTGTATCGGACAGAGTGGCAAGATTAGTTATACAACTTAATAGCAGATACCAAATGCAGATAATTCAGGTTTATGCCCCAACAAGTTCTCATAGTGATGAAGTAGTAGAAGATTTTTATATGGATGTACAAAAGGCTTTTGATCAGAGTAAACAACATTTTAAAATTGTTATGGGAGACTTTAATGCTAGAATTGGTAGACAAATGAAAGATGAAATTGCTGTAGGTAATTTTGGTTATGGTAATAGAAATGAGAGAGGACATAGACTTGTGGAGTTTGCAGAAAAAGAAAAACTTTATATTATGAATTCATTTTTTGAGAAAAATGTTAAAAGGAAATGGACATGGAAGCATCCAAATGAAGGTACAGCAGAATTGGATTATATTTTGACTAACAGAAAATACATATTTCAAGATTGTAATGTTCTTAATAAATTTAACACAGGAAGTGATCATCGATTAGTAAGGTGTAAGTTACGTGTTAATGTAAAACTAGAGAGACAAAAATTATTAAGAAAAACAATATTTACAGTTGATATTCCTAATCTTCAGAAACATTCTAATGAATTTAAATTAGAACTTACAAATAGGTTTCAAGTGTTAGGAGATTTTGAACATGATTCAGATTTGAATGAAATTAATATGAAAATAGCTGATACACTTTTAAAAACTGCAACAAACATAGCTGGTAGAAAAAAGCAGCAATTGACTAATAAAATTTCTACTGAGACTAGAGAATTTATGAAGAAAAGAAGGAATATGAAGATATACAAAAATGATGTATTAAAAAGAATTGAATATCTCGAATTTTGTAAAATGGTACGGAAAAGAGTTGAAAATGATATAAGAAAGTATAACTGTGAAATAGCAAGGAAAGCTGTAGAAGAAAATAAAAGTCTCAAAAATGTTAAACAACATTTTGGTATTGGTAGGAAATTTATATCTGCAATAAGAAAAAAAGATGGAATTATTACTAAAAAGAGAGATGACATCATGAAATTGGTAGAAGATTTTTATCAAGAATTATATAGTAATAAAGAACAAGTACCTCCTATATCTATTACATCTTCCGAATTGCCCAGAATTTTAAATGAAGAAGTGAGACATGCAATTAAGTGTATGAAGAAAGGAAAGGCTCCAGGAAATGATGGAATTATAATTGATATATTAAAAGAAGCAGGTGAAGAAATAGAAACAATTTTAGCAAAGTTATATACCAAATGTCTAAATGATAAAGATGTACCGGAAGATTGGAAGAATGCAGTAATAATATTAATATTTAAAAAAGGTGATAAAGAAGATATTAGAAATTACAGACCTATCAGCCTTTTATCAGTTTTATATAAAATTTTTACCAAGATAATTACAACTCGTCTACAGAGAACTTTGGATTTCCACCAACCAAGAGAACAAGCTGGATTTAAAAGTGGTTTTAGTACAATAGATCATATCCAGGTATTGAGAGAAGTCATAGAAAGGACAAACGAATATGAGTTGTCATTATGTTTTGGATTTGTAGATTATGAAAAGGCATTCGATTCTATACACATTTCTTCAGTGATTAAAGCATTGGATCATCAAGGTATAGATCCAGGATATTGTCATATTTTAAAGAATATTTATAAAAATGCAACAGCAACAATTAGATTACATAATGATACTGGAAAAATCAACATTGAGAAAGGTGTAAGACAAGGTGACTCCATATCTCCAAAACTCTTTACAGCAGTGCTGCAAGAAGTATTTTGTGGATTAAAATGGGAAACTAAAGGAGTGAAAGTAAATGGAGAGTATTTAAGTCATTTAGATTTCGCAGATGATGTAGTTGTTTTTGCAAATAATGCTTCAGAGCTGCAGGAAATGTTGCAGGAGTTAGCAGATGAAAGTAGAAAAGTAGGACTAAAGATAAATGTTAAAAAGACTAAAGTAATGTTTAATCGATTTGCTCAAAATATGAAAATAAAGATTGATTATGAAGAATTAGAAGAAGTTCACAGTTACAAATACCTTGGTCAGATTATTAATACAGATGGAAACATAATGGAGGAAATTAATCATAGAATTAAACTTGGTTGGAGTGCTTTTGGTAGAAATAACTTGATACTAAAAGGAAATATGCCTATGTGTTTGAAAAGGATGGTTTTTAACAAATGTGTTTTACCAGTTCTTACTTATGGATCTGAGACTTGGACACTTAATAGAAGAGCAATACAGAGACTTCAGACCACTCAAAGGAGTATGGAGAGATGTATGTTGGGAGTAACAAGAAGAGATCGAAAACGCAATGTATGGGTAAGACAACAAACAGGTGTTACTGACCTTATTGAAAAAATTAAAAGATTGAAATGGAGTTGGGCTGGACATATTGCTAGAAGAGATGATAATAGATGGACAATTGAAATTTTAAACTGGATTCCAAGAGATTGTAAAAGACCCAGAAAGAGGCCACATGTGAGATGGATGGATGAAATAAGAAAATGTGCAGGGGTGTTGTGGAGAAGAGAAGCTAAAGATCGGAGAAGATGGATTAAACTTGGAGAGACCTTCATCCTGCAGTGGATTGATAATGGTTGATGATGATGATGAGTTTTTGAAAACAATTTAGTTATGGTTAATAAAGGAAGTATATCAGCAAATACATCCCTTAATATTAATATTTTCCAAGTTATTTACAAAAATAAAATATTTTTGCTTATTATTCAATACATTTGATATTTTAGTTAAAGCAAATCTATTATTTAAATAATTTATGAATGAGTTGAGCAACTTGCCTCTTGTTCTATAATTTTCTAAACTATCAATTGTTTATATTCAATGAAAGCAACTTTTAACACCGGATAGGTTTTTTTTTTTAAATTTCTACCTAAATCTTTCATATTAAGTTTACTAATTTTAATTAATGTTTATTTTTATCATTCTCAATTACTTGTCTATATTTCATCTTATTATTTTAAATTTCCATATTCCCTTCCCCATAAATAGCATGTTTCAAAAGAACTTTATTTAAATTCAACAACAAAAAAAAAAAAGGGAAAACTCAAAATACACAAGAGAAAATCCCACATACTAGTTACATTAAACGGGGGAAAAAAATTGGAAGACAAATTCAAGTTCATATAAGAGCCCATAAAAACTACAAGTATAATGGATGGTTTGTTTTTTTTTGCCTTTTAAGCTTTATTTTTCCATTTTTGTTTTTAAACATATTTGAATGTCACCTACTATTATTGCCATAAAATGTGATACTTCAGATTTCTGCAAAGTTACCTTTATGAAAAGACTACAAAGTGAAAGATGAGAATATTTGACTTATGGATTGCAGTAGTGTAACCTGTGGAAGACTCTATACTAATGTATATAGATATTCAATATATTTAACTGATAAAATTCTACAGATTCCTTGAATTGATTAAAATGACTTTAAATCAAGCAGATTATCTTTTGTTTCAATTTTCTTTTTTAATTTTAACCATTTCATTTTGATCTTCAATCTTGGTGTTTAAAGATTTTGCATTCCAAACATTTTTTTTTAGCTTTCTAATGGTATCTCTCACACATTTCTATAATTATAATTTTTTCAATTCTGAATAATGAAAATAGTGTCATTATATAATGGAAAATCTCCCTCTCTAAGTAAAAGATTACGATCAGAAATATCTTTCTAACACTACTTAAAGATGGCGCAAATAATTCATAAAAAAAAAAACTTTGTAGCTGAAGATAAGAAATAATATAGAAGATTATAGAATAATAAAACAAAAAATAAAGAAAATATGTGCAGGACCTCTCAAAAATGATCGCAAGTATAAAAGGAGCAGACAAGTTTAGAAATGGGCTTTTCACCTGTGTGTTTTAGGCAGTTTCTTATGTGCAGCCATTTCAAAATAAAAATAAAATGCTACCACTTAGAACTAAACTGAATCTATTCCCCATGTACTCTCTCAGAAAAGTCATCTAAACCGTCTCATCATCATCATCATCAAACATTATCAATCAACTGCAGGATGGTCTCTCCAAGTTTAATCCATCTTCTCTCCGATCTTCAGCTTCTCTTCTCCACATCATCCCAGCACACTTTCTTATTTCATCCGTCCATCTTACATGTGGTCTCTTTCTGGGTCTTTTACAATCTATTGGAATCCAGTTTAAAATTTCAAATGACCATCTATTATCATCTCTTCTAGCAATATGTTCAACCCAACTCCACTTCAATCTTTTAATTTTTCAATGAGGTCAGTAACACCTGTTTGTTCTCTTGCCCATACATTGCGTTTTCGATCTCTTCTTGTTACTCCCAACATACATCTCTCCATACTTCTTTGAATGGTCTGAACTCTCTGTATTGCTCTTCTATTAAGT
The DNA here is from genome assembly GCA_028023455.1 of Epiperipatus broadwayi. NCBI lineage: Eukaryota > Metazoa > Onychophora > Udeonychophora > Euonychophora > Peripatidae > Epiperipatus > Epiperipatus broadwayi. The sequence goes on from JAQFVV010006337.1 coordinate 3,027,576, forward strand.
GTCCAAGTCTCAGATCCATAAGTAAGAACTGGTAAAACACATTTGTTAAAAACCTTCCTTTTCAAACAGCCTTAGCTAAATATGGATCAGAGATATGGAAGTAATACCAGAATGAAACCATAAAACAATACAACAATACTGTGGACTACTCATCGAAAGGGAAACGAATTAATATGATAATCAATCATCTATGGAAATACTAGAAGTTTACCGGTAAGTTAATGACCATAACTTCTATCTATAGAAAATGAGATTTGCCAACTGAATTTTAAATAATAAACTGTTACTGTAGACAAAACAAAAAAGAGAAATATTTGTTATTTAAGACTTCCAAGTGAGACATTTGAATTCTATAGTTAAGATAATCATCTGAGTATACAGGTATTTCCAATATTATAATTTTATTATTACTATAAATGTTTAAATGTTTAATGTGTCATAATAAAACCTTTACTATTAACATAAAACTTTCATGGTACATGCTTAATTTTTAGTTAGTTTCTTTATTAATTTTGAGTGTTAGATTTTGTTATTTAGTTTTAGAGAAGTGTATAAATTATCTTGCTAATATGCTTTATTAATTAAGCCCTAAGAAAAATAGTTTCTTAAAATAAAATAATTAATTGACAGGAAATCATAATCCCCATATGTTTTGTAAGTTACGATGTGCTTCATGCAGAATCAGTGAGCCTAACAATTTTGGCGTCCTCTTTTATAAATTAAAAACTGATTCTGCCAGCAATTCAAATTGTAATAATTGTTAGGTCGAGTTAATCAGGAAATACAGCTATGTTTTTAGAAATATGAACAAAATATTTTTGCTTCCCCATAGCTTGATTAACTCACTAATTCTAGTGCACAATAGAAGGCCTAATCAAACTTACAACATTACAATGTATAGAAATAAGATGAAAACTCTAATATCTGTTAGACTACAATATACCTTATTTAAAAATCATTCATGCTTTACAATTTTTTTTAAAAACTCCTGCGAAGACAGCAGTTGATTTGAGAGATAAAAATCTTTTTCTTAAATATATCAGATCAGTAAATTTATGGTCATGATTAGCTGTATATGATTAGTCTTAAGTCATAAAATATAAGCTTTGTTTGATTACTGTATATTCAAAAGTAAATTCTGTCTGAGAAATAATGCAAACTCCAAAGTCAAAGCTGATGTAGTTGTATATGCCTTGACTAATATTGTTTGCAATGGCTGTTAGAAATATTTTGCAAAACCAGCTAGTGAAGATTTTAATTAAGTTAACGATATTTTTTTGTTCTATTTTAGCAATACCCATGTTTCCATAAAAAAAAATTATTCCTTTTATTTTTATATTTCTTTGTTTAATAATTCCTGGATTATAACTAAAAATAAAAATATCTTTGCAAAATTTTTAATTTTTTTCTTCACATTTAATCATAGATTAATAATGAATTAGATTTCTAGATACATGTGATCTATGCTGCAAATTTTTTGACAGATATTAAAAAAAAAAAACGTGTGACTATTTAGATTTAATATGTATAATAAAAAATAAAATATTGCAAGAAAAAAAAATTAAAAGCGAATGTTTTTAAATAGAAATGAATCTTTTTTTTTTATTTTTTGAAAAATTATTTACAAATACCCCCCCCCCTCCTTCCAACCATATACCACAGTCAGCGACTGCCCAATTTATGAAGCTCCATTATAATAGAAAAATTCCAAACAGTACTATATTTAGCTTTCATTACTTTTAATATTAGATTTTAATAAAAATAAAAAAAAATTAAATTGCAGTATGTTTACTAATTCATTATTATTATTACCAATTGTTGCAAATGTTTAATGCAACATAAATATAGTTTATTGGTAAAGTCACCAAATTTGCCAATTTATTATTATTATTATGACTCATAATCCTAAAAAATGAGATGCTGATTAAATTAAATTTTATTTATCTACTCTTAATTGTTATAACTTTTATCATTATTGGTATAATCATTTTTGCGTGCTTTTAATTATGATGCAAGATTGATGCTCTATTATATCAAAAAAAAAAAAAAAGAGCAAACAATATTTGGATTTTCATAAATTTCACAAAATCTTGAAATGCTAAACTGAAAACTGATTCACAAAAATCTAAAATAATCTGCTAGCAGTGTTCTTTTATACTTCTATAGATGAATTTTTAAATTAAGTTTTCAGACTTTCTAAATTTTGTTTGAATTTTAATTTTTTAATTAATTCCGATTCTTTTAACAATATTTCTTAGAATATAATTTGTGGTGAAAAAAGCAATACCAACAAGATGGAAAAAAAATGTTAACAAGTGATTGAGATAACACACACAAGAATATATATAAATTTCAAAAGTTTGTGAAGAAAAAAGATTACCAAAAATTATTGATTTATGTTTATTTAATTTAAAATTATACAATAAGATTAGTGCACATTCTCATTAAATGTTAATAACTTTTCACAGCAATGCAAGAATAAACTAGTTTTTATACTTTCTATATATTTTTAAGACCTGAAAAAAATAAAACAAATTATTAAAAGAGCAGGCTGTAAAATGTAAAAATATGAAACAAAGATATATTAATTTTTATCTTCTAAAATCATTTGGCAAGATTTATTACATATTTTATTCCACTCATTTTCTAAAAGCATTAATACATATTTTAATAATTGACAATACTTAGATGTAGTTTTTTTTAAAAAAAAAAAAAAAAAAACACTTTCAATTTATAGACCTTTTTCTTTCATATTAAATCAATGGATATTAAAAATGTTAAATATAAAATAAATAGTTGAATATTTTAACATCTATTGATTTAATTGAAAAACATTATTTTACTTAATTCTTTACTACAATTCATATTATTATTCTGTTTAGTTTAGCACAGTGATAGCATGATAAAACTCAGGAGCAGTGAAAACTTATTAATTTTAATCCAATTTTATCAATCTCTAGATTCTCTTCTCCACATCATCCCAGTACACTTCCATATTTCATCCATCCATCTGATGTGGTCTTGGTCTTTTATAATCTTCTGGAATCCAATTTAAGATTTCAACTGTCCATCTATTACCAATTCTGATCTACTTTAGTCTTTTAATTTTTTCAAAGATCTCAATAACATCTGTTTGTTCTCTCACCCATATATTTCATTTTCTATCTCTTCTTGTTACTCTTACTATACACCTCTCCATACTTTGTTGACCAGTTTGAAGTCTGTATTGTTCTCTTGTTAAGTGTCCAAGTATCAGACCCATAAGTAAAAAATTGTCAAACACTAGCAATATTTTCTTTTAATATTTATTTCTTTCAAAAGCATTCCATCCAAGTTTAATTCTATGATTAATTCCATCCATTATGCCTCCATCTATATTAATAATTTGACCGAGATATTTGTAGTTGTTAACTTCTAATTCATCATTATCAATCTTTATTTTCTTCTTTTGAAAAAATCCATTAATTTAGTCTTTTTAGTATTTACCTTTAGTCCTAATTTCTTACTTATATCTGATAACTCTTGCAACATTTATTGAAACTCTGAAGCATTATTGTCAAAAACAATTACATCAACTGCAAAATCTATATGACTTAATCAACATCCATTTAATTTTACTTCCCTGGTTTCCCACTGTAATCCACAAAATATTTCCTGCAAACCTGCTACAAAAGATTTTAAATATGGAATCACTCTACCTTCCTCAATGTTAATTTTTTACATTATTTTATCTCATATTATGTTTACATTTAATGTAATTTAATTTAATTTACATGTGATTAAAAAAAAAAAAATTAAATATAGCAGTAATTGACCACAAAATAGATCTTTAATTAAGGTACATCTTTGTAATTTATTTAAACATTACAACCATTATCAATCCACTGCAGGATGAAGGTCTCTCTCCAAGTTCAATCCATCTTCTACGATCTTTTGCTTCTCTTCTCCTCATCATCCCTGCACACTTTCTTATTTCATCCAACCATCTCACATGTGGTCTCTTTTCTGGGTATTTTACAATCTCTTGGAATCGGGTTTTAAGATTTCAATAGTCCATCTATTATCATATCTCCTAGTAATATGTTCAGCTCAACTCCATTTCAATCTTTTAATTTTTACAATGAGGTCAGTAACAACTATTTGTTCTCTTACCCATATACTGTTTTCGATCTCTTCTTATTAATCCTAACATGCATCTCTCCATATTTCTTTGAGTGGTCTGAGGTCTCTGTATTACTCTTCTATTAAGTATCTAAGTCTCAGATCCATAGGTAAGAACTGATAAAACACATTTATTAAAAACCTTCCTTTTCAAACACATAGGCATATTTCCTTTTACTATCAAGTTATTTCTACCAAAAGCATTCCAACCAAGTTTAATTCTATGATTAATTTCATCCATTATGCCTCCAACTGTATTAATAATCTGACCAAGGTATTTGTAGCTGATAACTTCTTCTAATTCATCATAATCAATCTTTATTTTCATATTTTGAGAAAATCCATTGAACATTACTTTAGTCTTTTTAACATTTATCTCTAGTCCTACTTCCATATGATAACTCCTGCAACATTTCCTGCAGCTCTAAAGCATTATCTGCAAAAACTAAAATCATCTGCAAAATTTAAATGATTTAAACAATCTCCATTTATTTTCACTCCTTTAGGTTACCATTTTAATCGACAAAATACTTCTTACAGCACTGATGTAAAAAGTTTTGGAGATATGGAATCACCCTATCACACACTCTTCTCAATGTTGACTTTCCTAGTATTATTATGCAATCTAATTGTTGCTGTTGCATTTTTATAAAAGAAATGTTTATAAAATCAAATGCTTTTTCATAATCTATAAATACAAAGCATAATGGCAATTCATATTCATTTGTCCTTTCTATAACTTTTCTCAATACCTGGATATGAACTACGGTACTAAAATCACTTTTAAATCCAGCTTGTTCTCATGGTTAATAGAAATCCAATGTTCTCGTCATTGTAGCTGTTATTACTATATGATTATTCATATAGTATATGAACATGGATGGGTTGCTCACCTCAGAGTTTAAAATCAAAAAACACCATGCACTTTCTTCCCAGTTGCCCGATATGGCAGAATGAATGTATGTGTAGATGATAAATATGACAATTATGACAGATAAAAATAAATCATGGGCCTTATTCCCAGGAGGCTGTAAAGTCACCAACCAAGGCAGTGGTTGGTGGCCGAAGGAGGAGCGTGCTAGGAATCCTCTGTGTACCCAGGCTGACATTTCATAACAACTTTTTATTTAGATACTTACAATTGCAGATCACTTTCAAGTGAAGGAAGATTGCAAGAATCAGAAAAACTGTCTTATATTTATTAAATGGGATATTATTGGACTTTGTGAAGTTAGACGAAAAGGTGAAGAGACGATTTAAAAAGTGGACATGTATTCTACTATAAAGGCACAAATATTGGAAATACAAATGGAGAATTCAGTATAAATAAAAAGTGGAAGAACAACAATGTGGAGATTGGTGGTGTATCGGACAGAGTGGCAAGATTAGTTATATAACTCAATAGCAGATACCAAATGCAGATAATTCAGGTTTATGCCCCAACAAGTTCTCATAGTGATGAAGTAGTAGAAGATTTTTATATGGATGTACAAAAGGCTTTTAATCAGAGTAAACAACGTTTTACAATTATTACGGGAGACTTTAATGCTAGAATTAGTAAACAAATGAAAAATGAAAGTATTGTAGGTAATTTTGGTTATGGTAATAGAAATGAGAGATGACATAGACTTGCGGAGTTTGCAGAAAAAGAAAAACTTTATATTACGAATTCTTTATTTGAGCAAAATGTTAGAAGGAAATGGACATGAAAACACCCAAATGAAGGTACAGCAGAATTGGATTATATTTGACTAACAGGAAATACATATTTTAAGATTGTAATGTTCTTAATAAATTTAACACAAGAAGTGATCATCGATTAGTAAGATGTAAGATACGTGTTAAGTAAAACTAGAGACAAAAATTATTAAAAAAAAACAACAATATTTATAATTGATATTCCTAATCTTCAAAAACATTCTAATGAATTTAAATTAGCACTTACAAAATGGTTTCAAGTATTAGTAGATTTTGAACATGATTCAGATTTGAATGTAATTAGTAAAAAAATAACTTACACTTTTAAAAACTGCAACAAAGATAGCTGGTAGAAAGAAGCAACAATTGACGAATAAAATTTTTACTGAGACTAGAGAATTTATGAAGAAAAGAAGGAATATGAAAATATATAAAAATGATGCATTAAAAGGATTTGAATACGTCTAATTTTGTAAAATGGTGCAGAAAATAATTGAAAATGAAGTATAACTGTGAACTAGCAAGGAAAGCTGTAGAAAAGAATAAGTGTCTCAAGAGTGTAAAATAACATTTTGGTATGGTGGGAAATTTATATCCGCAATAAGAAAAAAGATGGAATTATTAGTAAAAAGAGAGATGACATCATGAAATGGGTAGAAGACTTCTATCAAGAATTATATAATAATAAAGAATAAGTACCTCCTATATCTATTATATCTTCCGAATTGCCCATAATTTTAAATGAAGTGAGACGTGCAATTAAATTTATGAAGAAAGGAAAAGATCCAGGTAATGATGGAATTATAATTGATATATTCAAAGAAGCAGGTGAAGAAATAGAAAATTTTTAGCAAAGTTATATACCTTATATCTAAATGATAAAGATGTACCAGATGATTGGAAGAATGCAGTATTAATATTAATATTTAAAAAAGCTGATGAAGAAGATATTAGAAATTATAGACCTATCAAACTTTTATCAGTTTTATACAAAATTTTTACCGAGATAATTACAACTCGTCTACAGAGAATTTATTTGATATTCTCTAATGAATAAAAAAAAACATAATGAATAATTTTTGTAAACCAACTTGCAAAAAATAAGATTTTCAACAACTATTTAATTACTAATCTTACATAAAGCACATCAGATGTTAATTGTGTAGCCGTTTTTATCTTTTCAAAATGTTTTTTTTAAAAAAAGTTAACACTATTTTTGTGAAATAGAAATATATTTTGAAAATATTAATAAATATAACACACATAATCATCTACATTAAATACATATTTTATAATAAATAATAAAATCTGAAATAGTACAAACCTGTCAAATAAAGTTGATGCAATTTATGATAAACCAATGCTGCATCTTTATTTGATTTAATTACATCATCTTTGCGTTTATTTGCATTTTTTACACCACCTGCTCTACTAGCTAACCAACGACCTATCCATAGTCTTTGAAGAATGTGCCGAAGAATTTGCCAAAAAAGACTAGAACACTGATCTAATTTAGATGTTGGCAAAGGCCGATACAATGCCTGAAGAGATTCTCTCAATTGCTTAACTGCAGAAGAATAATCACCCTAATATTATGTAAATAAACAAAATTAATCAACTAAAAATAAAAATTAAAAAAAATTAATCACTCATCATAAATTCCAAATTATAATTCTACAAGCCCAAAATAAAATCTGATCAAGAAAACACTACAGTATAAGCATGAAAAATATGAGATAAAACTAAATAAAAATTAAGGCTTTCATTCACTTGCAATTAATTCTAAAAAGTTTTAAAAAAGGCAAACACACAAAATATAATTAAAAACAAAGTATTTTTGGTGGTGACCAGATGTAAGAATTAATATAAAACATATATAACTAAACATAAATAGTTCATATAGCCTCAAATAAAATTAATACCAACTGCTATAGGAAAATGGATTAATGTCACACAATAAATTAGTTCCAGAGTTAAGTAATCATTAAACGCATGTATTAAAAATTTTAAGATAAAAGTTCTTTTAGATGATTTTATCACTGCAAGAATAAAAAAAATTAATATGAATCTAATTTTTAGTAACTTACAGTTAGTTATAATACTGTGCTACTTAAAATAAAAATTAAGTATAGTAAAATTAAACCAATCAGAACTATTAAAAAGATGATAATGATTTCATATTTAAAAACAATTAGAAAATATAAAAAAAAAAATACAAATTTTTAATTTATAAAATATATAATATTATATCTTAATTTGCAAAACCAAGATTAATTTACATGATACATTAAAAAAAAAAAATAATTATATAAATTAAACTAAAATTTGCAATAATATTAATAATATGCAAGTGAATCTCATCAAATATAAATTTGAACTTTAAAAAAAAAAACAATTTTAATGTATTTCTAAGTACATTTAAGATATAATTGAAGCATTTACAAAACCATGGCTGAAATAAAAGCTTGATTTAAATAAGTATTATGTTGGCTGAAAGTTAAACATATTTAATTTCTGATCTATTTCATTGTAATATATAAAAATAAGTATTATGTATACTATTCAAAATTTCCATATTAACAATAAAATAATATGAAACAATTCATAAGTTACTAAGAGAGTCTTTCACTAAATGATTGTCAGCAATATTGAATGTTTTTCATGATTTTTAAGTTTCTGGTTTTTTTTAAACACTATATAACTTTTTAACCTAAACAATTGTTTATCAAAATAATAATTTACTTAGTGTTTTTCTGAAGGTTTGTCATGATGGTGTTCTAGTCCAATATAAAAATACAGCTAATAATTTACTTGCATATAATAATTCATATATATATATATAATTTCTTCATTCAAAACTGCAAGTAAAAAATTATATGTGTAAAAGATAGTCAATTTCATAACTGCACTAAAATAACTTATCTCCATTGAAATTGTAAATAATTTAATTATCTTTAGATACTTTATTTTTTCTAGTTATCTTTAAGATAATATAAAATGCAGCAATCATTTTATCCATAAATGTTCATATTATAAAAACTTAATGAAAGATATAGGATAGCACCATTATCATTATTTTTAACCATTATCAATCCACTGCAGGAGGAACATCTCTTCGAATTCAGTCCACGTCCTCAGATCTCTAGCCTCTCTTCTCACATCACTCCCGCACCCTTCCTTATTTCTTCAATCCAATTCACATGTGGTCTCTTTTTATGTCTTTTACAATCTCTTGGAATCCAGTTTAAGATATTAATTGTTCATCTATTGTCATATCTTCTAACAATATGTCCAGCCCAACACTACTTGAATCTCTTACTTTTTTCAATGATATCAGTAATACCTGTTTGTTCTTTCCCCGTGTATTTCGTTTTCAATCTCTTCTTGTTACTCCTAACATACATCTATCCGAAGTTTGGTGAGTGGTCTGAAATCTGTATATTATTACTCTTCTGTTAAGTGTCTAGTTTCCCGATTTGTAAGTATGAATTGGTAACACTCATTTACTAAAAAAACTTCCTTTTCAATTACAGGCATATTTGAGTATAAGAGATAATAAGTCAAAAATTGTTAAACATAAAAAATTTATGAAAACATACAATTAATATTTTAAATATCAACAAAAAGGCTGAAAAAACATTTAGAATATTATAGAAATTGCTAAATATTACAACTTCTTATAGAAATATTGTATTAGCTTGTGAAATTATAGTTAATTTTTTTATCCAGTATAATATTCAATCAAAACAAAAGCAAAAAAAATGAATCAAGTGATAAAATCCTAATCAACAGAAACTATCCCAATGAGGCAATATACAATTACAAAAATGATAGCCAGAGTTAATAGCCTTGTAAATAAGCAGAATTTTTACAATGAGCGCATTATTATCTATTTGTGAAGGAAATAAACTAAATTTTGCATATGATTCAAAGCTGTTTTTTTTTAATTAAATCTTCCCTACAAATCCAGAGAAATCAAATTATTCATTCACATGATTCTTGCCTTGTAAGACAAAGAATGTTTAAAGTTCATTCTTTTTGTACAAGCTTAACAAACTATGTTGGAGCATACTTTAGTAATGATCACCCAAAATGTTTCAAACTCTTGATGTTAATGTTGATATTATGTTTTAAATATGAAAAAAATCAAATACACCAAAGATCATGCAATGTTCTAAGCATAAAAGTAATAAGTTAAGCACACTAAGATTTTTTTATTATTATTATTTTCCTTAGTTGGAAATTGATCTAGGGACTTTTAGTTCTGCAGTTATCATTCTATTACTGAATTAACAGGTTGAGTTGTTGCGTGTTAGATGCTAGCGGCAGCTGATTTGTTGAAATTTTTTTTAAAAAAATGAATGAAAACTATAAGCATGACATCAACAGAAATTCCAGCATTCGTTGTTGCTTAAATCCCTCTTTAAAATGACATATCACAAATTGAAATCGGATAAAATTTGAAGGTGCATTTATTTTTTTTGTTTTCTGGTCAGTTTACTAGATTACACAAAGACGACAACGGCAGAATTGCTTTATCGGCCAGACTCACTACTAAAATGGATTAAAAATATGCTGATGATTCACATTTCAAGGCCTTCAACCCAATAAAAACATAATTGCGAATATCAGTCATAAGTATTCAATTTTAATTTTTCAATTATTTGAATAGTATTTTAAATTTTTTTTAATTATTTGATAAATGGTATAATTTATTAATGTATTTGCATTGGTGTGTCTGTATAGTAAAAAATTATATAATATTATATCATTCATGCTCTTTATTATAGAGCATTTAAATTTGTATTCAAATATAACAAAAATGATTTATGTACAATGTAATTTTGGGGCTCTGATTCAAGTTTGAGGTAACCTTATTTTATAGACATAATGATTCTCAAAAGATTTAATAATTTATTTATGTGTTTATATTTGTATTAGACTGCATGTTTGTCTTTGTATAACAAGTAATGATTTACATATATAGAGCAGTGCAATGTAAATTTTAAGACTGATTATCAGATATAAAGAAAGGTTGCAGTCGATAAAAAAATCACAAAATTTACTGGGCATAATACCATGTGAAAATATAAACATTTAAAACCAATAAAGAGAGTTTTCAAATTGTGTGTGTGAGGAGATAATCACAATAGTTATGTATATACCACATGGAATTGTATGCAGGCAAAGAATCAAATTCTGATTTTTGCCTATGCCTTGTTACTCATGCTGTAGAGTCAGTAGTTTTGCCACATCTTGCATCACATTATTTTCAAGTCTATAGCTAGCAAATGAGCTATATGCAAATAGATTATATCTCTGTGGGACAATAAATATAACAAGATAGTATTACTGGTGTGCATAAAGAATATAAACATCACTGGTGTACTCAAACAATATAAACTAAAAAGATGAAACAGCCTACAATTTCTAGTTTGAGAAAGACAAAAGGCCAATTGCTATGAAGACAAATGCATATCCATCTTCTGGAAATGATTTGTTTTGTATCTTTTATTAGAATGAATATTTTTCTTATAGACACCTTTGAGATTTGTTAACTTTTGGGGTACAAAATAAAAATGAAGAATTCTTATGCGACTAGTTTTAGAGATTCTGAAGCTAAGAAGTATTATATATGGTTTGAATACAAATTTTGTGAGAAATATAAAGAAATTATCAATGAAGATGTAATTTAAACTTAATTAATGATAAATTACAAATTATGAACAAACAATAAAATAATTATTATTTTGGATGCTAAAATGTCTTTTTTTTCCTTATTCTTTAAATGGTAATCACTATTTGTCTTAGCCCTACTGTTTCCTCAGTTTTTCTAGTTTCTATCAATGTAAAGCTTTTTTCTCTAATATTATTAAAACTGAAGTTATTGTGAAAATTGCGTCTCAAGTCAGTTTTCTTAAAAATTCAATATGGCATCAGGACCATATATATAATAAGCTAATTTCTGAATAATAAACTATGATAACACAAAGACTTACAAGATTGGCTTCAAAAAAAAGATTTTACATTTTTAATCTGTATAACTTTTGATTTCTGAAAAATTGTGCAAATCAAAAAAAGCATATGTAGATATATTTTAATAATATTCCATTGGAAAATATTTCATGTGATTCCATGTCTTGCCGCATAAGCTTCTAATGACTATTTGATTTACAAAAGACATGTTAAACAAGTCTAGAGTTGTCACTGAATAATTAATTTGTTGACCCGCAATTATAATCCCCCCCCCACCCACTTAATTATAGCAAGGCTATATAAACTAAATAGAAAAGACGATATAAAATTTCTCATTATTTTACACATAAATTATATTTATTCCATCTATTATTAGTCACATTTTAGTACTTGCATAAAAATTTTAACAAATTCATTCTGATATTAACATAATCCATTTCTTTAATTTTTTTAAATTCTTCACTAAATAAAAATTTATATATCCCCAGTTTTAACATTAAACCTAAACAATCAAATGCTCTCTATTATTATTATTATTTTAATTGCTATTCCATTTACTTTTTATATTTGCTAATATCGAGACTTCCTTAAAAATAAAAATTTCTATACACTGCAATTGTTATAAAACTAATTTCCTTCTCATAACCTTTTTTTGTAAATCACATTAATGTAGCTATTTATTTTTAAAATGCTTTTATATAACGTTAAACCGTGTGTTAGAATATATTTGTAATAGCTAAATATTTGTGTTAATATTAAAAATGCATACGCATATATAATTTGACTATATATATATATAGATAACTCAAATCAAATAAATAACAAACTTTTATTGATTTCTTCTAGCGCTTTCAAAGGTATAACCTTTATTTTCAAGAAGTACAATATTTCTTCATTTTTACGAAGTGCAAATATAAAAATAAAACAGATTAAATATGCAAATATGGATAGGAAAATTTTTCAAATTTGCTATTTCTTAGATATGGCGTAAAACGTCTCTCTTTTATTCATTGCGTGCACATCCGATATAATATAGCACGCCTCTTTCACTTTCCTACGCAATTCATGCCGCTCTCTGAACATAACCTGAGGCTTATCAGGCCTGCACTGGTGGCCCATAGCAACAGCGTGCTGTACAAAAATAGAGCGTGGGATGGGTCGACAGAGGTCTTATTATATGCATGTGCTCGGCCAGTCTTGTCTGGACAGATGCCCTCGTTTCCCCATAATATGCCGCTGGGAAATTGTTATTGCTACACGCGATCTTGTAAACCACTTGCTGGGTGAGTATTGGGGGATATAGTCCTTAGTATTATTTATACTTCTGTTGAGATTAGGTGGCGGTCAGTATGCTTTTATATATTTTCATTTTATATATTTATATGCAAAATATCAAACATATAAACATATTTATGCTAATCAACAGATATGCATTCTAAGAAATATTCTTTTTCATTCAATTTCATTAAATTAATAAGCATCTATCATTTTATCAAGATGCTTAATAACTTTTTTCCACAAAGGATGAAGAACTGCATCAATTCAAAACTTGACCAGTTCATTTAATGGATAGTAGTTTAACTAAAATTTATTAATCTATTCAATTATGAACCTAACAATTTAATGAAGTGGTAAATTGCTTAGTCCATTTTCTTAATCTGGAATTAAAACTTAGGCAGTTGGAAATTTCTTTAAGTACAACTGGGTCTCGTTTTACGCGATAGATAGGTTCCTCAGAAAACACGCGCAAAAATAGACGTAACTTACATTGAAAAAGGAGGGTGCAGTCTGTGATTTTTCATAAGTCACGTAAAAGCTAAGCACCAATGGAAAATTATGTTAAAATTCGCGCAAAAAAAAAAATAAGGAAATAAAATATGACTAATAAAAAATTTCAAATTTGAAAAAAATTGATACAAGACAAACTTTTTTTAACTATAATATTTAATTTTATGCAAAATAATATATTTTTATGCATAATTTACATTACAGTAATTTACATTTTTTTATACACGTTTTAATTATTATGATTTTCTGGTGACAACGTAATTAGTAATTAATCTTTGAGACGATGATTTTATTGTTTACGAAGCTCGCGATATCCAGACATACAACCATTTAGCACTCATTGGAATTTAAGAGCACGTTAATGATTAGTGTCATTAATAAGAAAATAATAATTGATTACATTCTTTTTTAAAAAGCAAAAACAGAATGCGATTTAAAATGCAAAATTAACACGCTCAATGTTTGAACAAATTTACATTATAATCTTGTAAAATTTAATATGTGTATACATAAAATGTGGAAATCATGATTTTAATTTCATTATTGCATAAAATCTTACTATTATAAAGCACTGAAAATATTGAAATTATTAAGATGAAAGTCGAATTCCAATAATGTGCTATTACTTTCAATATAACGTAAGGGCGCAAAATTTATTATTTAAAGTAATAGCGCATTATCGGAAATAGACTTCCGGTGAAACACGAATCACGTAACTTCAAAATCGTGTTAAATATGTCCACGTAAAAAGAGACCCAGGTGTACTTTATTTCTCAAACAAACTATTAACTTTTTGAGAAACTAGATAATAATTGTTAACCTAACTATCCAACTAAAGCTAGTAAGTAAATATTATTTAGCTATTGCTGGATGGATGTCAATGATTCCAACATAATCTTGTTTAGTCAATGAGCATTAATGACAGCTGCCTTAAAACAAAAACATAATGCAGCTTTCATACTGCAACTTAATATCTATGGATGCTCAGCTCATGGTTTGCACCTTTATTTTTTTAAGCATTTTTCCAATTTGAGATGTATTTAAATGTATAAAATAAACTATAAAATATAGTTTAATTTACATCTAGCAATAATACAATTTCATGAATTCTCTTTTCACAAAAGATTACTGCAATCTTGTTTTCACTATCCAATCAAAGAACCCAGATCTTTTATTTTTAACATTTCCAGCAGCATAGAAATGTTATAATGAATTATCTAATTGAATAGAGCAAGACTTATATGATTCTAGAAGATAAAATCTTAAATATAAATTCTACAATTGTAATTTCTTAGAGATAATATAATTAAATTCAACCCATCAAAATAGTTAATAATTTTAGCATTAAGTAATTATTTTACATTTTTTATAAACATACTTATTGGTCTTACTTTTTTATTTATTTGTGCATAATTTAATTGAGTGCTGAATTCAGTCATTATCAGAAAAAAATATTAATTACTATATATTACTGTCAATAAATTTATCTTTCTAAAGGTTTTCTAGCTTTTAATATCATTGTGCAATAAAAAAATGGATATGTCTAAATCATTTCAAGCGGTGAGAAATATTCCATAAATTCTGGAGAAAAGCTTCAGTCAGTAAGAGTACAATTTTTTTGCCAGCTTTAATTATTTGATCATAAATTTGCGAATAATAAATACATAAACAAAAGAAACCCATGTATAATATACAAAGATTATTTATTATACTACCAGAAATTCAAAAAAAAAACATATTGACATAGAGTCATATATAAATTGGAACACAGTATTTTGGAAGGAGTTTACAGTTAAGCATTATTGATATTACTGGTATAAAAATTAGATCCCAATATAAAGGAATTCAATATCAGGGCTTTGTGTATTGTTGGCACATCACTTCCATGATCATGATCTCAAGTTCAAGGCTGGGCCAAGTAAACTTTGAAAGTCACAAACAGGAAGTGGTTTTTGTATCTTTTAGTTAGTGAACCCATAATCAATCCTGTAAAAAAGAGATTACAAGAGTATCTAACTATTATTAATTAGAATAATGGTCACAAATTAATCTGAATTCATCATTTAAAGACTATAAAAATAAAAAAATGACATATATTGCAATATTTACCACTAATGGGAAATATATTGTGTTACTGTAGTCACTTCCAAAACCATTTTAGTATAAATGTTAATAAAATAAAACTATCACAAGAACATGTAAATTTGCACCAGCTAAACTTTGAAAAAATTAACAAAATTTTATTTAATAACAAAAAATTATTCTACAAGTTAATTTATAAAATGTATGTACGAATAAAAATACCCTTGAAAGATCCATATCAGCTTGTTTCCGATGTCTCCAAAATTTAACAGAAGATTCTGATAAAGGAGCTGTCACTGGTTCACCATAAATAAAAATCTTGGCTAAAATTGCTGTTACAATTGCACCATTGAGAAGCCAGAGAACAATATTTTTGAACATCCAACTAGATAACCAATGTTGTGAATCTATAAAATAAATTAGTGATTTAATATTTTCGGAAACAATGATTAACAGATATGTTGTTCTTTATTATTTCAGCATTAATAAATATAGATATACAAGTATAGGATAAAAAATCAATTTTATCTTTTAATTCTATAAATCTTTTTTTTTCTTTAGTATTTATGCTGCAATTAGTTATGTTTATATACATATTATTTTAAAACTTAAACCTGGAATAAATTCATTTTATAGTCAATAAATATTCTAAAGTGAGCTAAGAATTTTATCAGATAGACGGCTCAAAGTAAAGTCATCATTGATCTGCAAAAGATATTAAATTACAGATCCTTGGCTCTTGAAGCTTTCATATCCCAAAATTTTATGAAATTAAATCACTCAAATATATAACAGTAATTACAATGGCAAAATATTTAAATACATAAGTATTACTGTAATTTAAATGCAGCTTATTAAATAATATAGTTTAAAAAAATTAACTCTTTTATCAGTCATTGTTTTATTACATAGAGATTCCAGCACTGATTTATTTATTTTTCTTGTATATATGTCATTGAGATTGGCTATTTTATTAACATATTTTTTTCAGGATACTTTCAGTATAAATATCTTAAAAAAGATAATGTTATAGTATAAAATATCTCTCCTCTTCAGTTGCATAATTTTACAACATTTAGAAAAAGACCCAATATATTTATAAAAAGTAAAATATACTTTTGAAAAAGCTGTATATAAACATCATATATTAAAAAGTGCCAAATCAATTTGAAGAATAATTACTTCACAGCCATTACTGATGTACAAAAATCTCCAGAATTCATTTAATGTGCAACTGGCAGTGCCTTCCTGATTTACATTTATCATCTAGAAGCAAAAACTAAAATATGTCAGACAATAGTTAATTGTTTGATATAATGCACACATTGAGCAATTAAGACTACATGCAATATGAAATGGATCATATATGACTTAACCAATACAATAATTAAATAAAAAATAAGAATAAATTTAAATTTAGTACATATATTTATGGATTACAAAAAACGTTTAATATTTACTTCATAGTGTCATAAATATTGTTCTATTTTTGTAAGTATTGTAAATTGCAGAAGTAAAAATGACTGGTTAAAAAAATATATATATATTTTAAAAAATACTCTTATACTTAAAATAATTAAAAAAGCAAGTCATATATAAAGTGACATTACTTTTATAAGCTTATACTTATACTTGTTTAAAGAAATTAAAATTAACAGTATTAAATGAAAATTAAATGTAATTTTTAGAAAATAGTTTCCAAACAGTATTTACTAATAAATTAAGTAAAATTTGAACAAACATAAACATAATATACTGGCATAGTTTATTACAAGAATTCAATAACATTTATTTGATTACAAAAAAATTTACACGCCTCAATAATGTAACAAAAGCTAGTCCATTTTTAAAAGTAGTTTCATAAATTATGGCAGAGATAAATGATTTATAAAAAAAGAGTGCTTAAAAAGTATTCTTATACTTTCTTAAAAAGTTAAACAATATTAAATGAAGAAAACTAAATGTTATTAGCATAATTTGGTACAAATACTAAATATTGCTTTAAAAAAATTAAATAAATTTTAATTACTTATTTGATTTTGATGACATATTTAATATAATAATAAAAGTAGGTTCTTTGTTGTATGCTGTTTTAGAAATTATGTTCAAACATAAAGATATGGTACAATTAACTGACATTTTGTAAATATATTTAGTATAGATTTAAAAATTTTTTTGCCTTTATATAAACAAATAAATATCAGTAACAGTAAATTGATTAGATTTTTCAACAATACAGTTTTTTCATAAAGAATTATATTATGAACACATTAAGGTAGCTCAGGGGTCCTCAACCCTATGCCCGCGGGCACCATGGCTCCAGCAGACCATTTTACGTGTGCCCGCCGCTATCCGAACACGATGAAAAATTATTTATCTGATACAAATAAATTTAATTTTTAAAATTTCTTATAAATTATTGTATTATATTGTAACCAAATTGTAGGGCATACTATACTTTTACAGCGTAAAAATATAAACGTTAATTATATGTTAAAATTTTATTTTTCAAATAAATATTTTTTTGTATATTATTAACAACATCCAACTATAAATTTACAATGAAAAAATAAATGGTGCCCACCACCTGGCCGGTATTATAGAATGTGCTCTTAAGTGCAAAAAGATTGGGGACCCCTGAGGTAGCTTGACTTAACTGTGCTCAAACATTAAAAACAGTCACTTTTTTTATCCTCATTTGTTTTAGTTTTTATTTGCAAACCAAATACATGAACAAAAAAAAATAGCACTTAAAAATGTAAACGAATTAAAATATATACAAAATAAAAACCAGTGAATTATTTCTGACAACTTCTTTAGCTTATAAATATCTCTCTTCAAACTCTGAAAGCCATTATTGGATTTAAGCATTTGCTTTTTGCCAAAATAATAATAATAATAGAATGATCCTTATAATTGGAGTCAATAAAATATAATTTTTGATTTAGTGTCGAATTTAAGACTCGACCATAAAACTAGTTGGATTGAATTTAAAATAATATAACTGGTTAAGAATAAAAAGTAAACAATGGAAATAATAGTACTTTTCAATACAAGGTTAATTCGCTACAATGAGATTAGACTGCACTATAATGTCTAATGTTATTAATCATTGATTACAATGTGACTTCTGAAGTTTAAAGAGATATTACTATAAATATATTTAATTCTAAAGTTAAATATAAACAAAAAATATACTTACCCAAATCATTAATGCCATTTAATGTTCTACCAGGATTGTTAGAATTGGTGATAAAATAATTCTCATTTAAATCATCAATTAACATTTTAAAAGGATTTAAAAAAAGAAAGACAAACATAAACATACACAGAACCATACGAGATTTATCCAGCATGCCACATGATCTAGAATTTTCAGATTTTATTGTAACTGGTTTTGGATCTTCTTGAATAAATTCAGCTGGACTAGATGGTTCTGAGCAACTATTGTCACTGTTATCAGGAGAACTACATGGTGGAGAAATAGTAAATGAAGATGGTGGTGTAAATTCTGCCATACTTCTATCTTTTCCTACCAACAAGTCTTCAATATCTTAACAAAATAATAATAATAAATAAATAATTATATAGAAAAAGAAATAACATTAAAGAAAAATGTTAACAAAATTATTAAATTACTTGATTTTTGAGCTGCCATTTTTAAGGCCATGTTTTCTTGCTTGAGTTTCATATTTGTATTTTGCAAAAATTTAATATATTCAATTGCTTTTCGTAGAATGGCAGATTTATTTAACTATATAAAAAAGAAAAAGATATTTTCATATATTATTTATTTATAAACATTTAACTCTTAAGATCTATAACATGTTTCACAAGCAAATAAAAATATATAATTTGTAACTATTTATAAATAAATATGCAATATAAAAGAAAAACATTTTTCTGTTATTGTAAACTAATAAGTACGTCATTATTAACAATTTAGAAATTACTTTTGTAAGCAATTGAAAAATATGTTAGGAAAAAATCTTTATCACAAAATGTAATACACCTGGGTCTCTTTTTACACGGACTTATTTAACACGATTTTGAAGTTACGCGTGTTTCACCGGAAGTCGATTTCCGATAATGCGCTATTACTTTAAATAATAAATTTCGCGCACTTACGTTATATTGAAAGTAATAGCACATTATTGGAATTCGACTTTTATCTTAGTAATTTCAATATTTTCAGTGCTTTATAATAGTAAGATTTTATGCAATAATGAAATTAAAATCATGATTTTTACATTTTATGTATACACATATTAAATTTTACAAGATTATAATGTAAATTTGTTCAAACATTGTGCGTGTTAATTTTGCATTTTAAATCACATTCTGTTTTTGCTTTTTAAAAAAGAACGTAATCAATTATTATTTTCTTATTAATGACACTAATCATTAACGTGCTCTTAAATTCCATCGAGAGCTAAATGGTTGTATGTCTGGATATCGCGAGCTTCGTAAACAATTAATAAAATCGTCTCAAAGATTAATTACTAATTACATTGTCACCAGAAAATCATAATTTAAAACGTGTATAAAAAAACATAAATTACTGTACTGTAAATTATGCATAAAAATATATTATTTTGAATAAAATTAAATATTATAGTTAAAAAAAGTTTGTCTTTTATCAATTTTTTTCAAATTTGAAATTTTTTATTAATCATATTTTATTTCCTTATTTTTTTTTTTTTTTTTGCGCGAATTTTAAAGTAATTTTACGTTGGTGCTTTGAATTTTGAAAAATCACAGACAGCACACCCCGCCCTTTTCAATGTAAGTTACGTCTATTTTTGCGTGTGTTTTCTGAGGAACCTATCTATCGTGTAAAACGAGAACCAGGTGTATTTATAAATGAGTAATTAATTCTCAACTTTAACTACTAATGTTATTTCTGTATTATTTTCAACAATTATCTTTTAGCCAATGTCTTTAATTTTAAGTAAAAGTATAATAATGATACAAGTTATAAATTCATTTTACTTATTAAAAAATTTGCAATGAAGTAGTCCCTAAATTGTTGTACAGAAAATAGAGCTAAAAGTATTTACTCTACTTGAACACACAGTATTTATTGGAAAAGTTATTATTAAGTTTCTATGAATTTCTTATAATTAAAAAAACTTTCAACAGTAACAATTCAAATTTATAAACGTTTTATGTCAACTTTAAACAAAAGCAAAACAAAAGAACCTTTGTTAAGAGCTTTTCTTTTTTTAGCTTGTTTTGATGCACAGAATATTGAATATAGTTGGTATCTGATACACAAACTAATTGACTGGCCATTTGCTGCATTTATTTCAGACCCTGGCTCTAGAATATGTGACAAGTATTTGGAAAATAAACAATGAAGCACAGTTTTATTGTTTGTTTTTCAGGAATCAGTCATTAAACAATTTTTAAACTATAGATTCACAATTTTTATAGTTAATTATCATATAAATTCATGTTCAACTGAAATTTTTAACAAATATGTAAAAAAATTGTAGAAGTATATATGTGAAAAATAGTCAGCACTATTCCAATGTTTTTAACATTAGTACTATAAAAATTTATCACTCAATCATCGTGAATTCAATTATCATGCAATTTTTATTAAACAAATTGAACATGATGAATGAGACATCCTCTATTTTGTCTTTAACCATTCGGTTTTCATTTTTATATTTTCTTATTGCTTCTAAAAAAACTATTCATATTCATACCTTCAAATGTATATTAGCAAATAAAATATCTAGAAGAGAATTATAAAGAATCTCAATTTTCCAAGCTTTAAATAAAAAGATAAACAAGTTGAACCCCTCCATTATTTGTATTCTATTAACTAACAGAATATAAATAGTTTTATGAGATAATCAAATTCTACAATAAGTTTCAATGGGGATAGTCTGAATTTTACTGCTGAAATAAAATCATTAAATGTAAGTCATTATCTTGTTCACTGTTATATTGTATCAAACTACTATTTTGAAGAACAAAATTTTGTTTTCTCTTTTTCAAAGATCTCCAAAATACGCATTGTGATCAAGTAATTTTTTTCTAGAATGATTTAAAATAATCAATTTAAAACAAAATTGAAGCAGACAACTAAATATAAATAAAAAAATGTATTTAATACATCAATCCGGATTTTGTTCCTTATTGGAATTATCAAGATATTTCTTTTTATAAAGTCGCATGCGATGTGATGCACTATGGCTTTTCCTTTCTCAGAGTCAAAATCTCTCAGCCACTATGCCCATAAAAGAAACTTATTAGTCACTTTATCTTACCATTCACCACCTAAGTTTTTCCTATAATCTCTATCGTGCTCCATGCCATTTCCATAACATTATCTTTGTCCACTCTATGGCCTTTAATATCTAAATCCCCCATATCTTTTTCCAAACCCAACATAAAAACCAAGAACCCACTTTCTGTATAATTACTTTGTTTATATTTATTCTTCAACAATGGTACTTTTTCTGTTTGTAAGCATTTACATTCAATTAATAAATGCCCAATATTTTCTCTGTCTTTCTTATATAACTTACGGGCTAAATCACCCAAATTTCTCCATTTGTGTATCTTCTCTTGTTGCTAACAATCCAGTTCAAGCCTTAACTAGTAAACTACTTTCCTTGCCATTATCATAAATTAACTCACACCCAATATTCTGTTTACTTCTATATATATTTAAACCCTTTATTAACATACTAGTTCATCTCTCCAACTCCCTATTTTTTATTAATGCATATTCTTCTATCCCATTCCTCGCCACTATAATAACCCTCAACAATTCTCCTAACATAGTCTTTATCCAAATCTTCTACATATCATACTAATTTTTCTCACCCACCTTGTTGCTTGTCTTTTATTTATACCCAATTAAATACTATTTTGGCTATTCTCTTATTATCCATAAATTACAATCTACCAAACATTTTCATTTTGCTTTTTGCATCTCTCATATAAAAACTTGACCATCTCATTTCTCCTTGAAATGTCTTCTTTGCTATCCGCACATCTGCGTCTAATGCATGCCTTCATATTTCTCTGTACTTTTTCTAAGTAATCTAACACCTCTTTACTGACGCATAACACATCGTTTCCATAAGTTAACCCTGCTACTACCATTCCTTTACAATTCTTGCTACATCATATTTATTATACAAAAATACTGTTAATTTTTTTATCAATCCCTTTATTTCTAAGCTTCATTTATCAATTTTTCTTCCATTCATCCAAGCAATTTCTCTGATTATGTAAGATGATTCCCAAATAGTTATACCTATTCACCACCTTTAACTTTATCTCCCCAAATAAAAATTCTTTCTCTTCTCTTTTCCCAGTATTTACCATTATTAGTTCTGATTTGATTTCACTAAATTTAATTCTCATCTCTTTATTCACTCTTGCGCATGTCTTCAGCGTAACTTTCATATCTTCCCTACTTTCTGTGCACAAGAACATATCAGCAAATAAAAGATCTGATAATATATACACTCTCTTGCCATCTATTAATGGTATCTCTATCCCTCTTCCTAGTCTTTCTATTGCTCTCTTCATTTCTCTCAAATATAACAAAAACAAAATGACTAATTGCTCTATAGCAACTCCACCCAAAAGGCATTATTTACATAAAAATGAATAAATTTATTACAATTGCCCCCTCCCCCTTTTTTTAAATATATTAATAATATTTTAATTATAACTCTAAATTCTCCAATAATTTAACAATACCCATTTCCTCCCTAATTGCTCTGGACTTTAACCATGTTTACATATTTTGAATAAAAATCCAGAACAATTAGGGAGAAATGGGCAATTAGATTATTGGAAAATGTAATTATAATTAAAATAATATTTTTGTTGATTTTGTAAATATATAGTGCCCTTTTTTATTAATAAGTACCACTATCCTAAAATAAAATTAAGAATAAAATTTTGTGTTGTATAATTTTAAATTTTATTAAATCAAAAAGATAGGTACTTATTAAGCTGGGTAAAGTAATTGTCATTTTAATTATCAGGTTTAAACTTGGGTTTAGTTAATTTAAAAGTTATAAAGGATATGATGTGTAAAATAATTAACAAAAATATATATCAGAGATAGATAACAATCTATAGTCATTATATAGCTACAAATAGATAAACTTTATCTTCTAAACAAACATGCGTTATATAGATAGATAATTAATTATCTGTGCGCATTTTATTTTATAAATAAAATCGATTATTGTTGTTTCTAGCTAAATTTTAAATTGTGTTTAAGAGTAAATAAATAAATATTCATTTTACAAAAATAATGATCTAAACCAAGAAAGTAAACTGTATTCAATCCAATTTCTACAAAAAAAAAAAAATCTTTATTTAAAAATGTTTGGAAAAACGAAAATTTCATTTTAAAACCAAACTAAACATTCGTAGCTAAAATAAATGTTAGAAAGCAGAAAGGGGGGAGGGGATAATGAAATTATCCAATAAAAGATATGCAGACGAACTTTCATTAAAATTGGAGAGATAACTGAATTGAAGTCATGACAGATGGTGGAACAAGTAGTTTAGTTTTTGATTTTTATTTTGAAAAAGTTTGAGTAAAACCTCGGAATATAATAAATCTCAACGACGGATAATTTAAAGAATAAGATAAAAGTTTTCATCAAAATGAACAGCTAAGCTAATCTATCTCTACTACAGGCAAAATTCGACAATTGGTAATTCTCTAGAATCTCTTGAAATCATTATTA
Organism: Epiperipatus broadwayi; assembly: GCA_028023455.1. Classification (NCBI taxonomy): domain Eukaryota; kingdom Metazoa; phylum Onychophora; class Udeonychophora; order Euonychophora; family Peripatidae; genus Epiperipatus; species Epiperipatus broadwayi. Next base: position 3,052,019 of record JAQFVV010006337.1, read on the forward strand.
AAAAAAAGGTATAAATAGAACGTAGGACTAAAGAAATTTTATGTCTGCTCATGAATTGTCTTCACTGAAAGGAAACATTATAAAGACTGAACTTAGGCTGAAGTTAACAGATAAACTATTTGGATCATTCCTGCGTCGGAGTAATCCAAATAAATGTATATGCTTAAATTATCAACTAAGGCAAAGGAAGCTAAATTTACTTTGGATAAAGCTAAATATGTTTTTTTTTTTTAAAACATAAATACCTTGAACTAAAATAATTAATAATATGCTAATGCACTGAAGGTGAAACTATTCCATATAAAAATTTATTTAGGCTTAGCGCTTTCAGAGTTTTGTTACTCTATAATCATAGCCTTGTAGAAAGAAAATAAACATAGAAGATATATATAAAAAAGGAAGAAGCAATAAATGATAGAGCAAGTTTGAATAAAACCATATGTAAAGAAATGAGTAAAAATTAACATTTTTAATTTTAATATTCTAGAGTTTAAAATGAAATTATACTGCATGAGATATATTTATATTTGTCCAATGAAGATCATTTTTATATGTGTATAAAACAATAGCTATCTCTCAACACAGATAGAATATCTCTCATTTAAGAATGAAATAAATACATAAAATGATTATTATAAAGAAAACATCCTGGAAAATATTTAATCAAAATAAATCTACATATCAGATAGATAATGGACTGAGAATGGAGAAATATATAGAGAAGATACTATTAGATACTTAAAAAAAAAAAGAAACTTGTAAATGTTTTCCTTGATCATGATAGTAGCGATCAGAATTGAACGAGAAGCATTACTACTCATATAGGAAGCCTTTAAATGGAGTGGAGAAGGTAAGTTGATGATACTCTTTGATTATCAGAGAAAGCTGATACCTGGAAATAATCCCATGTCTGACAAATTTGATAGTTAATAGTCATATATAGAGAATGATCAGACTGCATTGTGTAAACGATTAATATGCTAGAAAAATGTAAAAGTTTTTTTTAAAAAACACCCCCTTGTAATATGTTAATTTTATGTGTTAAATATAGTTGTTCTTGCAATAAGAGGGGAATTAGATTAATAGGTAATGGAGTTAGTAAGTGACTTAATTCGATTATCTATATTAGTAATTATTTTAAAATTTCATGTTTATTAAAGTCTTATAGATTTAAATACATAAATATAATTAATGTCATACATTGGTAATGGAAATATAATAAAGTAGTTCATGGTATATATGTAATGAAAAGGTGGTGGATGTGTGTTCAAATATACCAAATTAGGAAAAAAATATATATATATTTTAAAAATTGATTTCTAATTTTTTTTTTATTGCAAATCACAATATAGTGATAGGGAATATAAGTGGTTTTAAGTAGTAATTTGCCTATTCAGATAATTTTAGGAAATATATAGTCAGTGATAGAAAGGTGATAATTAAGTGAGTAGTTAGAGCAAAGATCACTACCTGATTTATGATATATCAAAGGGCAGTCTATTCACATTGTAGATGAAAATTATTCTAAGAAAAAAATGGGATTCAAATTTGATAGTATATCCATAAAGTTCTCCCTGGTTTGTAATTTTTCCAAAATGAACTGATTTATAATTTTAGTAATTAATAATAATATTGCAGGAAGAAAATAATAATATTGCAGGAAGAAAATAGATAAATCAAGATCAAGAGATAAATATCATGGAGCCTGTGGGCTAAGCAATGGTGAATCTCACTATGTTGTAATAAGTTTTGTAGAGAAGAATATATGGGTTAATGATTTTTATTTTATCTTGATGATTTGAAACCGCAATTATAAGGGATTGATGATAAAAACAAAAGGGAAGGGATAAGAAATCTTATCTAAGGTAAATATTTAATCTGGGTGATATAGAAAATTTATATGTACTCAAATGGGAAATATCATAACAGCACTGGATCATCTGAAAGTATATATTTTGGTTAGTTTTATTGTAAATATGAGAAATATAAATTATGATTAATTGTTTATAATGTTATTATATTCTGTGAGTATTTAACCTTAATACTCCGGTTATTTAAATTACTTATTAATCAAAATGTTTAGTATTACTTTTGTAAAAGTTGTGATTAAAGTTGTTTTTTGAAAATTAATTTCAGTATAGAGTGTTGCAGTTCTTTTGTGGGGATTATTTTCACATCACATGAACCCAGAAAATACAGTACGAGATTGAAATAATAAATTAAGCCAGTTAGAACAATTTAATAATTAACTAAGAACACATTTGATAAAGATTTTACTTACTGTAAGCTGCCTTGATCACATAAGTCATGGATAATAGTGTGAATTATTGAAATATGATTGTTTATAATGTATTAAATGATGAATTACTTAATGAAAATATCAATGCGAATTACAGATTAGATAACAATATTATTTTAATAGCAAATATTAAGGAATATAAATATAGATAATAGTATAAGTTTGATTATAAATTTAGGTTATAAGTCTTTTAATAACTAGTGCATTACCCATGGAGATCAGTAAAATCCCTCTTGATATTCTATAGGTAGTATGAAAAATGAATAAAAACCAATGATTATCCTGAGATCTCCTTATTATAGAATTATTCTTATGATTATTGCCAATCATAATTATCTAAAATAATAAGAATAAAAATTTTATATACAATCAAATGATAGATTAATTTATTGAGAAATCTAATTGAAATCTAATAGCTATTGATATATTATTATATTCATTTGGATATTTTTGTTAATCATGAGAGTAGGTAGATACTTAATAAGGAGGAATGTCTGGGTATTCTCATACCACTGAATAAATACTTTTGTATTTGTTTAATGTTAAGGGGATGTGATCTGTTTATAGGAAGATGATCTCACATTTGTTATAATCAATTACACCTTATTTAGAACTGTTTAATCATGTTAAAATGAATCTAGATAAATAAGCATATTTCCTAAATTCAATTATGATAGTTGAAGAAATTTAGTTGGGAAAATGGTAAGTCTAGTAAATAGTACCTAGCCAGAGCCCAAGTATGGCGAATGTAAGGACTTGGATCTGTTTAGGGTCGTACCGCCTATTGACAAGCCACAATATATATATAAAAGGATTGTAATAAGTTTATTCACTTTTATGTATATATATTACTAATTATATTTTTTGTAATGTAAATAATGTTCACTGGATAGAGTTGCTTTAAAGTAGTCAGTCATGTGATTTTATAAAAAGAAACATCTTGATAAAACTGGATTGATGTATTAAATAAATTTTTTATTTATATTTAGTTGTTTGTTTCAATTTTGTTTTAAATTATTTTAAATTTTATATAAAAAAGACATCATTACGTACAAATTTTTAAAATTGAAGCATTCAGTTTATTCACTTAATCAAATATTCATATATAATTATAGATATACGCACAATGATACATTTAATATATATACCTAAACATCCTTTTTAATACTGCTGTATGTATATACCCACACACATATATATTATCTATATATATATATATAAACTAACCTTAGCTTCTTGACCAACAACCATATTTTTTAGTTCAGTAATCTTATCATTAATACTAGTCCTATATCTTCTTTCAATAGCATTATGTGCAGTTCTTTTTTCTCCTTTAGGCGGATTTTGTGATTTTAATGCAGTAATGCGATTGATGGGTAATTTATCAGTGTCAAGGACTACAGGAATGCTAGTTGTTAGAATAGTACCTCCATTTGTATTGACCAGAGTCTGAATAGGATTAGTTGAAATAGTTGTTAAGGGTGTGGTTGTTGTATAAGTAACAATACCAGGTTCTGTCTTCACCAGCTGGGATTGCAGTAAAAGCTATAAAATTAAATTATATGTAAGTATTTAGTTTAATACAAAAATTGTCAACAAGTATTTTAAATTGTATTATATATTGGATGATTTACATCATTTAATATGAGTATTGAATGTCTTTAGAAAAATTTAATTTTATTTAAATATTCCAAATACATTCAACTGTTAGTAATAGCACAAAGTTTCGAGAGGTATTCTCCCCTCTCCTTCAAAGGCTGCTAGTTTGACCAGTGATTGTACTAGCATGGGAATCGAATCTGGACCCTTAGATTCTTTGGGTATTGAATTTTAAGGTAATGATCTAACCAACTGAGCTATCCTGCTAAAGGCAACAGTCAGTAGAAATTTCATATACTTATTTATGAGGTTCCTCCTGGTTTTTCCACTTTTTTCTAAGAGCAAAAAGTTGAAAAGGTGATTTCCATACATTATGTATAGTCACCTTAGGTTGACTTATAGGAGTTTTTGCCACTGTCATGTGAGGAGCTTCTTTAAATTTTCTTCTTTGTATTTTTTCTTCTATTTCCAATATTTTTGTATTTTCCCAATTAAACATGTTCATTGGTATATACATGGTATGCTACCTTAGACATATCTGTTTTCTCTTCTAATCATCAGTTTGTGTTCTTGCAGGCACTTTTCAAAGGAACGACAGGTCTCACCAATAAACATTCACATTTACATAGTATTTCATAAATGGTTATTTTCTTTTCAGCATTTTAAGTTTAAGCTTTGTACATGTTAGAATTCCTCATAGTGTGGTATCCTCTGAAAGCTGTTCTGATGTTATACTGATTGCAGATTTTCCTTAATTTGTCTACTATTTTTGGTATGTATGGGTACACTACTATACCAATAATTGCCTTTTCTTTTGATGGTTCTTTTTGTTATCTACTTAATGTTTTCTTAATAACAACTGATAGATAACCGTTTAATATCTACAAAGCCTAAACTTGAAATGCTAAAAAGAAAAAATTGCGTCCATGATATACTATATGAATGTGGAAGAGTGTATATTGGTGAGACCAGTCATCTCATTGAAAAGCATTTGCAAGAACACCAATGAATGATTAGAAGAGAGAAAACAGGTATGTCTAAGGTATCAGACCATGTATGTATCAATGAACATATGTTCAATTGGGAAAATACAAAAATATTGGATAGAGAAGAAAAGGTACAAAGAGAAAAACTTAAAGAAGCTGCTCACATGATAATGGCAAACAATTCCATAAGTCAACCTAGTGTGATTATACATACCATACTTGTGGAAACCACTCATCAACTTTGCTCTTAGAAAAAAGTGGAGAAATCTGGAGGAAAATAGATAAGTATATGAAATTTCCACTGACTGTTGCCTTTGGCAGGATGGCTCAGTTGGTTAGGAGTGTTACCTTAAAATTCAATACTCAAAGAATCTAAGGGTCCAGATACGATTTCCATGTTAGTACTACCACTGGTCAAACTAGCAACACCTGAAGGAGAGGGAGAATACCTCTTGAAATGAGCATATACTAACCTGTGTGCTATTACTAACAGCTGAATGTATTTGGAATATTTAAATAAAGTTAAATTTTTCTCAAGACAATCAATACTCATATTAGACAATGGAAATAGTCCAACATAGAAATACAACTAAAACACCATTATATATTGTAATAAATTTTCTCTTCAGCATTTATTATGCTCAATAAAAAAAATACTACATAAAATATAACATTAGAATATAAAAAAGATAAAAAGGTAATAATATGTATATTGAAGCCCACCGCTTGATGGCGTTGTCATTCACACAACGCACATCAATAAACTATTTTAGCGGCCTTAACTTACGGTTGACACTATAATAGGTGTTGTTTAAGCCGTAACAGGCCACCTGAAGGCAATGTATTCCACGATTACATAATGAAATACTACGCCCGTTGCATTTGTGACAGTATTCCTCGCTATGGTCTGATTTGATGGTAGCCATATTTGAAAGAGGCGAAACTCTCCAAAAATTCATTGTCGGAAATTTTTTAGAAAGCGTAGTGGAATTAGTATTCCATATTAAGAAATGTCATGTCATCACACATGCTGCCCTACGGTTTTGAACTGCACACAACTTCAAAAGATTATTCTTTTCAGCAGTTTTTGCAGATTTCTTCCACAAATGCATGTTTACGCATGAATCCGTGCGAGAACAGTAAAATGTCTGCAATTTGTCAAAATTGGTTAATGCTAAGTGAATTGCCAGCCACAAGGACAGGACCTCAACCGGGCCATAATAGGCGAGATGAGCATGTCGAAATGACTTTTTTTTTTTTGGTTTTGGTTGCCTATTAGTTTATTTGCTTGTTACTTTTGGCTACTGTACTTTTTATGCCCCCAAAAATGGTGTTTTTTTACTTGTTTCGATCACAACTTGTCCAAAGTTCCGTTTATTTTTGATTCAATAAATTATTTCAGGCAAACTGTTGTTGTTCACATGATTCTAAAGAGTACGTAGATAATATTTTATTCCAAAAAAAGAAGTGTTTGTTTCTTCAAAAGGCCAAAAAAATAATAATAAACAACTGTGCGATAATATAAATGTTCAAAAAGAAAATCAAAAAAGTTGATAATTAACAATCGAAACAAAACCTTCCCCCCACCCCCTTTACAAAAAAAGTGTTCTTTAAAAATGAACTGTTTGTCTTTTTTAAAAAGGCCAAAAATTAACGAAAAAAATTTCCCTAACATATAAAGGTTTCTGTAGCATAAATAAATATTTGACAAAAAAGCCTCATAATCAATTAAAAAAAAAGACAACAATTCAAAATCAAAACAACCCCTTCCCTCTACCGTCTAAAAAGCAAGTGTTGGTTTATTCAAAAGTACTGAATTGTTTAAGTCTTTCAAATAAAGACATTTGAGGGACCATTAGTCACTAATTTAAAAGCAAACCAACACCATCTAAAAACAAAGTGTTTGTTTCTTAAAAAAAAACGGACCGTTAATCAATAATTTAAAAGCAAACCAACGCCCCTACACCATCTAAAAACAAAGTGTTTGTTTCTTAAAAAACTAACCAGAAAAAAAAAACGGGTGAAAAAAAAACTTTGGTTTACCGAAATATTATGTAAAGAAATTGACAAAGCGTTAGTTGATAATTTAAAAGCAAACCAACACCCCTACACCATCTAAAAACAAAGTGTTTATTAACAGAACGAAAAAAAAAACAGACGGACTGGAAAAAAAAAATACCGTTAATATTATGTAAACCAACAGACGAACTGAGAATCGGTATATTGATGTGCATTGGGCGAAAAATACGGTAGGGTTCAGTATACATACTATTACCAACAAAAACAAATAATAATACACTAGAGATGAATGAATGATGCTTATACAAAGATTATCGATACATTCTGATTTTGCCCCATGCCACCACTTGAGGGCACTTATTTCCAATAGTCGAAGATAATTATATAGTTGCAGGGATAATGTTTAATGAAAGTAAATATACCACATAGTTGCGACTTGTGAATTTTTACATTTATTGCATAAAATACGACAAAATGATATGCTACGGCGAATTAGAATGCATTTCACAAATACATGATTACTTGCTCGCTAAAATCAAAAGCAGCATTGAATGTCTTTTTATGCTCAAGTTGACAAGAATTTGTGACTTACCGACCACAGAACGTGAGGCAGTAGAATTTTTCTAAAGAAACCATATCTTGCCCTCTCAAAAAGTCTGTGCCAACGGCCACGATATGAAATTGTACTTTTCCCAAATCCTGGAATGGCGATGTAATTTAAAAGTCTGCCAACATCGTGTAACGCTACATAAAGGCATGTGGTTTGAAGGCTCTAAAATAACATTTCTAACAGCCATCCAATTTATTTATTATTGGAATAGAGATACCATGATGTATAAACTATGAATTGAATTTGTGCAAAGACATTATCCTTTCTTGGAACGGTTATCTAAGTGAAGTGTGCAAAGAAAGTTTACTGATCGGCCATAGCAAAGTGTAACTATTTTTTTTATTACTTTCATTGTTTTGTTTTTTTTACTTTACTTAACTTTAGAATACAAAATTGTTTTCGTCTTTTTTACTATCTTTTTCATTAAATATTCCTGATTATGCTACATACTACCAATTTGTTAGTAAATACGTATTTTTTGTTTTTTTTTATTCTTTTGATTAAATATCAAAATTTTTTTTTTCCGTATATTAGTTAGTACTTAAGATTTTATTTTTTACAAACATTAGAATACAACATTGTTGTTCGGTCTTTTTTACTTCGACTATCATTAAACATTAGTCTCTGCAACTGTATAATTATTTCAGATTATTGGAAATAATGCCCTCAAGTAGTGGCATGGGGCAAAATCGGAAAGTATCAGATAATCATATGTGAATTAAAATAATTCCAATGCTAGACCAGTATTCTATTTATTTGATATTTTGCTTTTGCAATAATATGTTTTTAATTTCTTTTACAGCAAATTTTCTTTACAAAAAACTTCAAAATCTTGTATAATTGTAACTACTGTGTCCTATACTCAAATATATCTTCCTAATGAGGAGCAAACAAAATTATATTTCTTCAGAATGACTTTAAGATCTTTATAAAATAAATAGGATCTGAGGGTCTCTCATTAAAAATCATAGTGAAGATCATCAAAATTTTTGTTTACTAAGTCTAACATTCATTTCATATGTCCAATCCAATGAAGATATGTTTTTATAGTAATATACACGTACTTAGTAATACATCCAGCAAACTGATAAACATTAATTAGCTGTATGATTTTGCCATTCCATTTTTAGAATTTTATGAAGCATCCTATAATTAATTTTTAATGCTCATATTATATGTCAATAGAGGCTCCAGGCCTCACTTTCTAATTATAAACTTAGATAAGATAATAAGTGTATATGCAAATAATTTAGTTCCAGAAATTATATTTCTGCAAAGAAACACTAAATTGCAGTAGCACGTTAAAGTCTGTATTGCAATTCAACATCTAACCATTTGTGCGAAAAAGTGAAGAATTTTCAGTGCTATTATAGCATGTTCTATCTGAATTTGGTGATCTTATTGTCAAATGGCCAACATAAAAGAAACCATGAAGAAACTAATTCCTAAGAAATATAAAAATGCAAAATAATAAGTAAAATATGTATCCTTGATCAAAAAAAAAAAGTATTACAGTAGTAAGTCAGGCAAATGTAACTTTTACTGTTAACAGTAAAATTAAATATTTATTATTACTAATCTCAAAATAAGGAAATGACTTTTTTAATAATTTTCGGGTAACTATATTTTTTCCATTTAGAATTGTGAAACACCTCACCTGTGAAATGAAACTAAAACATCAAGATTATTATATTTGTCTTTGGGTAAAGAAAAGAAAACATACACAGCCTTAAGTGTTGTCAATATCAAAATTTACGTGCAACTTTTTAGTAAGCAAAGCAATAACAAAAATATTCCATAAAAATTAATTGACAATAATATGTTAAATGAAAAGCACATTTTTTTATTTTTTACACAAAAACATTCAAAAAATCTAATATTTTTGAATTTAACTATTACAATATAATAAACACACAAAATATGGTGAACTACATTGTTTTACCCTTTTTTTATTATCCAAAAATAAAAGAAATATAATGATGTATTCATTTCATTTCATAAGATTTTACCCCAATAGCTTAAGATTGAGCTTCATGGTCCTATCTACTAACCTGTATTCAAACCCTATATCCCATCCTGCTCATTTACCGCATATATATATATTTTACGTATATATTTGAGATGCGCGCCTAAGTTATAAAATTTTAACTTTTAAATAACATTTTTATTATTATTAATTCTTTTTTATTAAAGTACATAGGTACGGCTCAAATATATATATATAGGAGCAAACATACTAACAAAATATTGATTTTTTTAAATATTTTATTATACGTCATTTTTTAAACTGTTTCTTTTTAAATTGCTTGTTTTCCTATTAAACTGTATATTTTATAAAATCCAAGATGGAAGATGCAACCGTTAATTGTCCAAAAATAATTAAAGGGTTGGAAGCACTATTGTTTTAATCTGAGGAAGGAATTTTTAATTAAAGTTTTTACTTAAAATAAAATGGGGATCAAGATTATTTGAATATATTTTTGGAATGTTATCTAATAGTTGCATGTAAAATTTCTGTTAGATTAAAGATTACATTTGAGCTAGAGATAAGAAGTGGAGAGTATTCTTCAAATACCTAGGCAGGAATATAAAATGGCCGGATTTTAAATCACCGACAGATTAGCTACTATTGAGAGAACTGTATTGTTAGCATGCTACATGTTGTGAAGAAACTTAAAATAATGTAGTAGTAAATCCATCATCTTTCTGACCCTTATGAGTCATTTTTCCCACTAATGTACCATCTAACTGCTGCCCTGAAACGAAGAAAAGCCTAAAAAAAGAACTTTGGCATGCTGAATGGAAACTTGCTTGCCACATAAGAACTCACACAGATCCATTAAATTCCATAATTTAAAAATAGACTCTTAAATTGTGCAAGGTAATGATTTGCATAACGCCTAAAAGTAAATCTAGCTGGCTAATCTCGAACCCTACTATCAATTTCTCCTAATGTATGATTTAACTTTGTACCTTTTCTAATATGTAATTTGCTCTTACATAATTTCTATAAATCTAATTTTCACTCATATGCTCTAACTTTCTTTTAACTTTGGTGTGGTCAATTATTTATATGTATTTATTATTTGATTTTATATGTATGCTTTTATTATTAATATGCCAATCTCGAGCAAACTGGCAAGCTTAATTTCTAAAAATCTTTTCTATCTTTTTTTAACTAAACCTCCATGAATTAAAGTTATTAATATCTCCATAAAATATAATGCATTATTAATTAATATGCTCGCCAGATTGTTTTTTTTTTACTATGTTTTAGTATAAAAATTTATTTGTTTAACTCTGGATTCTACCCGGGGAGAATCCTGAACTCAAGCTAATTAACGCTCTGAAACCTTATTTATTTTATGTTATTATTCAATTCTGAAAGGGTGACTTATTTGTTTTCTATATATAACTGCTAATTTTTATTTTATTGTTCAATACTCTTAAAATATCAAATACAGTACTTAAATATTCCAGTTATTATAAAATCAATGAAGGTGGGATTGAATTATTTTAAATAGCAGAAAAGGGGGGTCTCTAAATCTTAATGTATATTTTACTATTTCAGTTATTAAATAAAATCTAAACCTCTATATATATTCTAGTGGAATAGCATATTATTTATATAAAGTATGGCATTCAAACAAGGGTCATTTATTTTTATAGCAGTAAATCTTATTCATGTCGTTAGTGACATTTACCCGTACTGCGTTACTGACATTCAGCTGTATCTTCGTGATTATATATATATGTGCTTCCTATCTGGGGGTTACGACAAGTTTGAATCCATAGATTTCTTCTCAAGCCTTGTCTTGAGAATAGTTGACCTTCCCAGGACCACTTATTTTGTATAAAAAGGCCTACGACGGTGATTCCCGTAAGTCTGGCACACGCTATGCCTATCCACTTTCTTCGTATGAAAGGCCTGCATGTCTGTGACATCCACGGGATGCCTTATCCACTTTTCTCTAAGCACTGCCCAAGAAGGGGGTCTTAAACTTCGTTTTTTTTTTGTCCAGAAGCACGATCTTTTTCCTGTTAGTTCTTCACTGATGTCAGCACCGCAAACTTCTTTGTATTATTATTTCTTTTGCTTATGACCTAATTTTAGTGCTGTAATAATATTAAAATTGCACTCTGCTCAAAATATATATGTAAATGCTGAATATTATTAACTTTATTAATTAATAATGTTATTTCAATCTTATTGTACAATCCCACTGTCGTAATTTATTACTGGATTTAAGAGTATCTATATGTCTAGGGGAAAATAAAACCTTCTTACCAGCGCTAATTAAAAGAATTTCCATTAAATATTTTACCATATAATCAAATATAAGTTTTCAAATGTATTTTATTTATTTTCACGACCGTAATGGCGTGAAAAGTTTTCTTATATATATAATGAATCTCGGAACGCTCCCCAAAATTGTTACTTTAATTGACAGGGTGGCCTTTGAGTGTTCCAGCATCAGATTTTCAATTGGATGAACGATTGAAGAGTTGGAATGTGGAGTGGATTGAAGCCTGTCTGATCACTTATTGCATATATGTGTAGAAATGATAATCTGGACCAAATGATGATTGCTGGTTTAGCATCAAATATGTATATTGGTGATTATTTATCTTTTCAACATATATGTATTCAAATGTATCAGTGTTATGAGATAGAGTGGAGAGCAGTGAGGCATGTGAAAGTCTGTGCTCATATACCCTATATATTACATATGTTGATACAGGTATATAATAAGCCACTATTTCAGGAATATGAAGATATACAAAAATGATGCATAAAAAGAATTTTGTAAAATGGTGCGGAAAAAAGTTGAAAATGATATAAGAAAGTATAACTATGAACTAGCAAGGAAAGCTGTAGAAGAGAATAAAAGTCTCAAGAGTATAAAACATTTTGGTATTGGTTGGAAATTTATATCCGTAATAAAAAAAAAAGATGGAATTATTGCTAAAAAGAGAGGATATCATGAAATGGGTAGAAGACTTTTATCAAGAATTATATAATAATAAAGAACAAGTACTTCCTATATTTATTACATCTTCCGAATTGCCTAGAATTTTAAATGAAGAAGTGGGGCATGCAGTTAAATGTATGAAGAAAAGAAAGGCTCCAGGTAATAATGGAGTTATAATTGATATATTAAAAGAAGCAGGTGAAGAAATAGAAAAAATTTTAACAAAATTATATACCAAATGTCTAAATGATAAAGATATATATACCTGATGATTGGAAAAATGCAGTATTAACATTAATATTTAAAAAAGGTGATAAAGATATTAAAAATTACTGACCTATCAGCCTTTTATTAGTTTTATATAAAAATTTTACCAAGGTAATTACAATTCGTCTACAGAGTACATTGGATTTCCACCAATCAAGAGAACAAGGTGGATTTAAAAGTGGTTTTAGAACAATAGATCATATCCAGGTACTGAGAGAAGTTATAGAAAGAACAAATGAATATGAGTTGCCATTATGCTTTGGATTTGTAGATTATGAAAAGGCATATGATTCTATAAACATATCTTCAGTGATTACAGCATTGGATCATCAAGGTATAGATCAATGATATTGTCATATTTTTAAAAAAATATTTATAAAAATGCAACAACAATTAGATTACCTAATGATATTGGAAAAATCAACATTGAGAAGGGTGTAAGACAGGGTAATGAAAAAAGTATTTTGTGGATTAAAATGGGAAGCTAAAGGAGTGAAAGTAAATGGAGATTATTTAATTCATTTAGATTTTGCAGATGATGTAGTTGCTTTTGCAAAAATGCTTTAGAGCTGCAGGAAATATCAGATGAAAGTAGGACTAAAGATAAATGTTAAAAAGACTAAAGAAATGCTTAATGGATTTTCTCAAAATATAAAAATAAAGATTGATTATGATGAATTAGAAGAAGTTAACAGTTACAATATAGATGGAAACATAATGGATGAAATTAATCATAGAATTAAACTTGGTTGGAGTGCTTTTGGTAGAAATAACTCGATACTAAAAAGAAATATGCTTATGCATTTGAAAAGGAAGTTTTTTAATAAATGTGTGTTACCAGTTCTTACTTATGGATCTGAGACTTGGACACTTAACAGAAAAGCACTACAGAGACTTCAAACCACTCAAAGTATGGAGAGATGCATGTTGGGAGTACCAAGAAGAGATCGAAAACGCAATAGAGAACAAGCAGGTGTTACTAACTTCATTGAAAAAAATAAAAAACTGAAGTGGAGTTGGGCTGGACATATTGCTAGAAGAGACGATAATAGATGGACAATTGAAATCTTAAACTGATTCCAAAAGATTGTAAAAGACCCAGAAAGAGACCACATATGAGATGGATGGATGAAATAAGAAAGTGTGCAGGGTGATGTGGGGAAGAGAAGCTAAAGATCGGAGAAGATGGAGTGAACTTGGAGAGACCTTCATCCTGCAGTGGATTGATAATGGTTGATGATGATGATGATTTCAGTTATTAATATTCCTTTTTATAGATGTCAACTTAAAAAATGTATATAAAATGTATTACGAAAAAAATAAGAGATTTGAAATGGTATACGCAAACGATTTATTAAAAAGTTAACTTTTTATATGTATGTTAACAATTAAACTAATATGTGTTTTTTTATACACTTATATTTTTTTAATCATAAATCTGATTATTTTCAAAATAAATCAATTCTAAATTAATCAGATAGTAGTAAATTTTCTAGTATTTTATCACTTCATGAAAAAAAAAATTCAGAAAATATATTCTAATATTGTGTAAATTAATGTTAACTAATTACATAGGAGCACGCTGAATCTGTAAATGAAAATTAGATAATTTTTAAAATCATCATAAATGATTATTAAAACTATATTTAAAACAACTATATCCCACTTACCTGTTGCACTTGATGAATAGGCAGTTGACTTAATTGATGTAAGAGAGTCTGCTGAGATGTAGTTTGTTGAATCCTAGTAGGCTGAGCTGCATTCAAAACTTGTGCCAAAGTTACTTGTGGTGCAGATTGTAATGTTGTGATAGTTGGATTATGACTTATTAAATGAGGACCAATTTTAATTGGCTGGGTTTGAGGTAAAACAGTTTGCTGAATTTGTGGTTGAATATTCTGAATAACTGGTAGTGATGGTGTAGATAGTGTTTGCTGACTAGGAACTTGTGTGACTGGCTGTGATGGTGATTGAGGTACATTACTAGGAAGTGTACTTAAATCAAACCCTAAATCATCTTCTAAAGACAATAAATTGTCATTAGTAGAAAAAAGAGGGCCACTAAACAGATCAGCATTCTGACCATCAGGACACATATATTTAATCATATCTAAAAAAAAAAGGAAAAATAAATTGTTTTGAAATAACATTTTAATAATAAATCCTCCATATTAAAAAATATTCCATGAATAAAAAAGTATCCAAGATTTATAAAACCTAAATCAATTATTAAACTATTTACTTTTGCATTGTAATTGTTAATGTTTCAAAATCTACATAAGTGTATAATGCCTCTCACAGGTATCACTATATTATAATAAACTATTTTGGAGACATCACACCAATGTTCATCCTGATCAAACCAAATTACCTTGATATCCTCCAACTAAAAGTAGCTATATATCTATTTGCTAATCAATATTACATGGCTATAGATAAAGTAAGAATAGATTATCTAAATAAAAAAAATTGAGCTTGCTTGGTAGTTTTTAGATTACTTAACATATTCCAAATAACTCTCTTGATATAATCCAAGATTTGGACTAAGTGCTACAATTACAAGTTCTATAAATGTTTCATTTAACAATTATTACTAAATAAATTAATTTAATTTCACAATGTTACTAATTTGTAAATTTTAAACAATGGAGTAATGATAATTATTACTAATCAAAAGTAATTGATTGCTATTAGTGATTGTTTGCCAATACTGTCATCCTTTAATATTTTAAGATTTGCATCACATAAATTTTAATGAGCTTTTATATCATTAAGTGCATTGATTTAATTTCATAAATTACATTTTTTTCACACTAAAATGTAAGTATGATTTTATTTCCCCAAAAATAAGCAGGAATGTCTAGATTAAATTATAACATTTTGCTAAATCACAATAATTACATGATTTAGACACAATGTTAGTTTTTTTTTTTTTTTGCTCTTATGTATTAAAATGACCTGCTGTGAACTTTCTAGCTTTGGGATCTTGTAAAATAATGCCTGCATAAGATGATCTGACACACTTCATCAATCAATTTTTTTAGCCACAAAGTGACAAGCTATAACATCATTTAGTGCAGGGGTCCCCAACCCTATATTCATGGGCGCCATGGCAGACCATTTTATGTGCCCGCCGCTATCTGAACATGATAAAAATTTATTTATCTGATACAAATAAATTTAATTTTTAAAATTTCTTATAAATTATTGTATTATATTGTAATCAAATTGTAGGGCATACTATACTTTTACAGCATAAAAATATAAACATTAATTATATGTTAAAATTTTATTTTTGAAATAAATATTTTTTTGTACATTATGTATATTATTAACAATACCCAACTATAAATTTACATTGAAAAAAATAAATGGTTCCCGCTACTTGGTTGAAAAAAATAAATGGTGCCCGCCACCTGGCCGATATTATAAAACGTGCTCTTAAGTGCAAAAAGGTTGGGAACCCTGATTTAGTGGGGTGGGGGGGGGAGATCACCAAACTTTTAACAATATAAATTTATTCCAATAATAAAACGAAAGCAAATTATTATTTATTACAATCATTGGCGTGCACTGAACTTTTTTATGTCATGGAAAATGCAAAGAAAAGCACCCCCTTTTTTTAAAATGCAAAATTAGCAGCAAAACTAACATTTTGAATAACAACTTTTTCTGATCAGAACATTATTAATATTCACATAAAGAGTAATCATTTTCATTTTTACATTTGTTTGAGTGGCTAACTTTCATTGTAGCAGATCTAATAAGTACCTTTTTTTTTTTTTAATTAACTTTTTATGTCTTAAAGTAAAATAAAAGTAAAAAAATTATAAAAGTGAAAACTTATTTTCTGCTTGAAAGCATATATAACAAGGCAATAGGATTCTATCACCAAGGAGTGACATTTGAACAGTTGTTAGCCATTTTTTGCTATACCATTAAATACTTTTTAGTATTTAAAGTAAGTTAGATATGTAATTATGTAAGTAAAAACTTTTTCTTTTTTTAATCAATAACATATCAGAGTAAATTTTAAAAAAAAAATTTAGTTCACACATAACTCAGGATAAATAAACTGGAAAAAAAAGTTATACATTAAATAATACATTAATACAAAAAAAAAAAGCTTATTGCTCTTTTCAATTTACTATATATCTCTCTCATTAAAAATAATTACTGATAAGGATAAAAAAATGATGTAAATCTATGACAAATGAAAAGTAAAAGAAAATTAATTTAAGCATATAAAAAGAAAGAAAATAATTCAAAATAGTCTAAAAAGTTGAGGGATTTACTTTTGAATACAGCGTTTACAACATGGCTAATAATTTTGCTTTATAACATGTAAAATTTGTATACAGTATATGTATATTAAGTAATTAACATACAGTATCATAATTCAACACAATATCTATGTACACATACACTAAACATGAAATTTTAGTATTGAAAACATGTATAATTTTACAATCAATATAAAATGTGTAAATTAAGCATTTTTCTTACTGTGCTATACCTTTTCAAAATATAAAATCAATTATTACTTATTGACCCAATATAGCTATTATACAAACAAAACATCTTTGAAAATATATGACAGTATATTATTTGTAGTTATATATTTTGGATTATCTCCATCTACTTTATATAGTTTAAAAAAAAATTCATTCTAGATTTTTCCAAATATATTCAACTGTTAATAATAATGAAAATTAGATTATGTTTCAAGTGGTATTATTACCCTCTTTTTTTCATGCTACCATGACTAATGAGAATACTAGCATGGAAATAAAACGAATATTTACATTGACGAATATCAATTTTAATATGATACTTTAATCAACAAGGCTATTCTGACTAAGATAAGTTAGTGGATCTTTTATATACTGTACTTATTTATGAAGGTTTCTTAATTGTTCACTTTTTTCTTTTTTTAAGGGCAAGTTTAATAAATAAATTTTCAAACAATATGGATTAACATATTAGGCTGACTTATGGAATTATTTGGCCATTGTCATGTGAGCTACTTCTTTAAATCCATCCCACCCCCTTTTTACGTAATATTCTCATTCTCCCTACCATATATTATCTTATTTTGTAATGAGATGATTAATATCTCCAATTCTATGTCTTTCCACATTCATATGGAATTTTATAAAAGTATATCTTGTTTTCTAGCAGTGGATTATAATTTGAAATTCCTTTTTGTTGTCTATTTAAGATTTGATTAATGATAACTAATGGCTAACCATTTTTTATAAGTTTATTAATACAACAGTTTACATTTTCCAGTTGGCTGCAGAAAGGCGTTTGCTATTAACTGATAGAAGACCTTTGATTCCTCTTGGAGGCCTTAAAAAAACCAGCAGGGCAAATTTCTAATGTCCACTCCATATGTTCTTGTCGTTGCAGCTGTTATTATTATGTGATTATTCACATAGTATACAAACATGGATGGGCTGCTCACCACCACGCATTAACCACCATGGTGAGTTTTATTAGCTTTTTACCTCTGAGTTTAAGATCAAGAAACATCATGGTCTTTCTTCTCAGTTGCCTAAATATTTTTCCGATAGATGCAATCATGACAGATAAAAATAAATCATGGGCCTTATTAACCAGGAGGCTGTAAAGTCACCAACAAAGATAGCAGTTGGTGGCCGAAGGCGGAGGGTGCTAAGAATCACCTGATTGTGGACCCAGGCTGCCATTTGATGATGACTTTTTATTTAGGTACTTACAACTGCAGATCACTTTCAAGTGAAGAAAGATTGCAATAATTAGAAAACTATCTTATATTAAATGGGACATTATTGGACTTTGTGAAGTTAGAAGGTGAAGAGGACATGTACTCTATTATAAAGACATAAATATTGGAAATACAAGTGGAGTAGGATTCATTATAAATAAAAGGTGGAAGAACAACATTGTAGAGATTGATAGTGTATTACAGAGATGTCCAACAAGTTGATTGTGATCCACCGGTCGATCACAAAGCTATTTTGGGTCGATCGCGAGACCAATCTGGCAAGAGCTGTCGGGTAACAAATAAAACAAATTAAGTCAAGATTTTCAAGTTTTTTTGTTTTTGTTCAAAATTTTTTTTCAATTCTAGATAGGTGAAGTCCACTAAGCTGTATCAGTATTGAAGATAATGTTTTTAATCTTGATTTAATATAGCTAATTTGAATTAATAAATATTGTTAATAATTACTCATGCTGCTTTAATTCCCCCGGACACGAGTTTTTTGGCCCGTTAAATAATTGTTATTTTTTACTAGGTAGATATATAAAAATAGTATTTCACACCTCTCCCCACTTAGACTATGCCTATGACAACAAGTCGATCGCAACATTTTCAAAATAAAAAGTAAATCTTATGAACACAAAAGTTGGCCACCCCTGGTGTATTGGACAGTGACAAGATTATTTATACAACTTAATAGCAGATACCAAATGCAGACAATACGGGTTTATGCCCAACAAGTTTCTCATAGTGATGAAGTAGTAGAAGATTTTTATATGGATGTACAAAAGGGTTTTGATCAGAGTAAACAACATTTTATAATTATTACGGGAGACTTTAATGCTAGAATTGGTAAACAAATCAAACATGAAGTGTAGGTAATTTTGGTTATGGTAATAGAAATGAGAGAGGGCATAGACTTATGGAAACCTTATATTATGAATTCTTTTTTTGAGAAAAATGTTAAAAGGAAATGGACATGGAAGCATCCAAATGAAGGTACTGCAGATTGGATTATATTTTGACTAACAGAAAATACATATTTCAAGATTGTAATGTTCTTAATAAATTTAACACAGGTAGTGATCATCGATTAGTAAGATGTAAAATACGTGTTAATATAAAACTAGAAACAAAAATTATTAAGAAAAACAATATTTACAGTTAATATTCCTAATCTTCAGAAACATTCTAATGAATTTAAATTAGAACTTACAAATCGGTTTCAAGTATTAGTAGATTTTGAACATGATTCAGATTTGAATGAAATTAATATGAAAATAACTGATACCCTTTTAAAAACTGCAACAAAGATAACTGGTAAAAAAAAAAAAGCAGCAATTGATCGATAAAATTTCTACCGAGACTAGAGAATTTATGAAGAAAAGAAGCAATATGAAGATATACAAAAATAATGCATTAAAAAGGATTATTTTGAATTTTGTAAAATGGTGCAGAAGAGTTGAAAATTTAATAACTGTGAACTAGCAAGGAAAACTTGGTAGGAAATTTATATCTGCAATAAGAAAAAAAGATGGAATTATTACTAAAAAGAGATGACATCATGAAATGGATAGAAAACTTCTATCAAGAATTATATAGTAATAAAGAACAAGTACCTCCTATATCTATTATATCTTCCTAATTGCCCAGAATTTTAAATCAAGAAGTGAGACATACAATTAAATTTATAAAGAAAGGAAAGGCTCCAGGTAATAATGGAATTATAATTGATATATAAAAAGAAACAGGTGAAGAAATAGAAATATTTTTAGCAAAGTTATATACCAAATGTCTAAATGATGAAGATGTACCAGATGATTGGAAGAATGCAATATTAATATTACTATTTTAAAAAAGTGATAAAAAAGATATTAGAAATTACAGGCCTATCAGTTTTTTACCATTTTTATACAAAATTTTTACCAAGATAATTATAACACATCTACAGAGAACATTGGACTTCCACCAACCAAGAGGACAAGCTGGATTTAAGTGATTTTAGTACAATAATCATATCCAGGTATTGAGAGAAGCTATAGAAAGGATAAATGAATATGAGTTGCCATTATGCTTTGGATTTATAGATTATGAAAGGCATTTGATTCTATAAACATTTCTGCAGTGATTAAAACATTGGATCATCAAGATATAGATCCAGGATAATGTCATATTTTAAAGACAATTTATAAAAATGCAACAGCAACAATTAGATTACATAATGATACTAGGAAAGTCAACATTGAAAAGGGCGTAAGACAGGGTGACTCCATATCTCCAAACCTTTTTACAGCAGTGCTGCAAGAAGTATTTTGTGGATTAAATGGAAAGCTAAAGGAATGAAAGTAAATGGAGATTATTTAAGTCATTTAGATTTTGCAAATGATGTAGTTGTTTTTGCAAATAACGCTTTAGAGCTGCAGGAAATGTTGCAAGAGTTATCAGATGAAAGTAGGACCAAAGATAAATGTTAAAAAGACTAAAGTAATATTTAATAGATTTTCTTAAAATATGAAAATAAAGATTGACTAATATATATATTTTATATTGTTTTTAGTTTTTTATTGTTTAAAATGTTTTATAGTGTTATTATATAGTTATGTTTTTTTTATTTATTTTATTTTGTTCATTATATAATAGCTCTGAAGAAGAATGCAGGTCAGTCGAAACGTAGGTGTCTGTGTATGTACAAATAAAGAGTTTGCTAAAGTGTTTGAAGTTTGGACAAATTATATTTATAGGATATTACGGCAAACATAAAGAAAAGTGATTTTGTTTTAGTTAGTTGATTTAATGTCTGGATTAGTGTGTGTGTATTCTTTTCAATTAATTTATGTGTTTTTAATATTTTAATTTGTTAGAATAAAAATATTTATTTCTAATATCAACTATTCATTGTGCATTATTAATAATAGTTATTAATTTTATTAATGTTAGTTTATTAGGATTTGAGTATATAATTTACCTTTGCCAATATTTGTTAATTAAGCCCCGGGAATAATATTGCCTAAAAAAATAGTTACATGAAAGCATAATCCCGATCTTTTACTTACATACGTCAAAATTATGGGATACGAGGAAGTTAGAAGTCTATTGACTATGCCACCCTCTTATAAATTAAAACTAACTTTGTCGGCAATTCCCATCGTAATAATTAGTAGACCAGTTAATCAGGAAATATAGCTATGTTTTTAGGAGTAGGAACAAGATATTTTCTTATCCATAGCTTGATTAAAACTTTCACTTAAGTGTGTAAAAGATGGCTTACCAGAATCTAAGCAAAACGTGAAAACGTTACAATATATATAAGAAAACTATTTTCACGCCATTATGGTCATGAAAATAAATAAAATATAGTTGAAAAATTATACTTGATTATATGACAAAATACTTATTGAAAATTCTTTTAATTAACATTTAAAGGACAGAACGCTTTATTTTCCCCAAGACAGATAGATACTCTTAAATACAGAAATAAATTACAATAGTGGGATTACATAATAAGACTAAAATAACATTATTAATAAAACTAGTGATACTCGGCATTTTATATACACCTGGATCTCGTTTTGTGGTAGAAAGGTTCCACAGAAAACCTGCATTAAAAAAAATTGCGTAAAAATAGACTTAACTTACCTTGAAAAATGGGGGATAGGATCTGTAATTTTCAGAATTCGCATAAAAGCAAAGCAACAAGGAAAAATTACTTTAAAATTCGCATTAAAAAAATAAGCAAATAAAGTATGACTAATAAAAAATTTCAAATACTTGAAAAAAATTAATACAAGACAAACTTTTTTTATTAACGAGAGTATTTAATTTTACATTTTTCATACATATTTTAATCATTGCCGCTAGCGTTCATTTGTAAACTGGTAAAAAATTAGATTCAATGTGATGTGATGTATTGTGGCTTCTTAAATGAAGTCAAAAACCTCAGAAATTATGCCCAGAGAAACCTGTTAGCCACTTCATTTTTATTCATGATGTGATGTATAACTAGTGCCACTTTCAGTCTTGTGGTGTTAATGGTTTTCTGTTTCTATATTTAAAAAATGAGATCACAATCAAAACAAAAAGATTATACATTATCATTAGAAAGATTATTTTCAGTTTATAAAATCTTCGCTTTTTATTTTAAAAATCTAAAAGATTATTTATTTCTGTTATATATAACAAAATACATTTTAAAAGTTTAAATTTTTTAGTATTTATTGCGATATTTTTATATGTAAGTATAAATCTATTATTATTATTTACTCATTAGTATAAATAGGTTATTTACATAGAAGCTAAGATTCTAAATACAGCTTCAGGCCATGTTCACGTTAACTGCTAATATAACGTTTTTTTTTTTTAAATATTTCAAGTGAAAATAAGTTATTAATAATTTAAATTTCTTGATATTTAATAAATATAATGAAATATGAAAGACATTAAGAAGAAACATGAATCGCATAACTTCAAAATCGCATTAAAATAATCCACATAAAATGAGCCCCAGGTGTATATATAATTAAGCAGAGCGCAATTTTAATATTAGAGCATTAAAACTGGGTCATGAAGCAAAAGAAATAGTAATATGAAAAAGTTTGCGGTAAAATGAAGTCTTCTTGGGTAATGCATAGAGAAAAGTAGATAGGCATGCCGTGGACGTCATCGATGTGCAGAGGCCCTTTATACGAAGAAAGTGGATAGGCATAGCATGTGAGAGGCATACTGGGATCACCACAAGAGGCCCTTTTATACAAAATAAGTAGTCCTGGGAAGCTCAACTATCCACAGGACAAGGTGTGAGAAGAAATCTATGGCTTCGATCTCGCAACCCCCAGATTAGAAACATGTAATATATATATATTCACGAAGTAACGCAGTACAGAAAGATGTCACTAATGACATTAAATATGATTTATTGCTTTAAAATAAATGACCCTTGTTTGAATGCCATAATTTATATAAATAATATGCTATGCCACTAGAATATATATAGATTTAGATTTCATTTAATAAAATATACGTTAAAGATTTGACACCCACCCCCCACTTTTCTGCTATATTAAAAATGATTCAATCGCATGCACCTTCGTGGATTTTATAATAACCAAAAAATTTAAGAGTATGGAAAAATAAAAGAAAACTAGCAGTTATAGAAACACAACTAATAGGTCACCTTTTTAGAATTGAATAATAACATTTATAAAATAAATAAGGTTTCAGAACATTAATTAGCCTAAATTCTGGATTCACCCTGGTAGAATCTACAGTTACAAATAAATTTTTATACTAAAACAAAATGTTGACTCGTAAAAACAATCTGGCGAGCGTATTAATTAATAATGCATTGTTTTAAGGAGACGTTAATAACCTTAATTCATGGAGGTTTACTTAAAAAGAGGAAAGAAAAGATTTTAAGAAATTCAGCTAGTCAGGTTGCTTGAAATTGGCATATTAATAATAAAAACATACATATAAAATCAAGTAATAAATAACTAAATAAATGACTGCACCAATGTTAAAGAAAGTTAGAGCATATGAGATGGGATTAGATTTATAATATATTTGTGAGAGCAATTTACATATTAGAAAGTTAAATCATACATTAGGAGAAATTGATAGTAGGGTTCAAGATTAGTCAGCTAAATTTACTTTCAGGCAGTACGAAACACATTACCTTGCACAATTTAAGAGACAATTTTCAAAGTACGGCATTTAATGGATCCATGTAAGTTCTTTTTGGTAACAGCCAGCTTCCATTCAGCATTCCAGAGTTTTTTTTTAGGCATTCCTTCATTTCAGGGCAGCAGGATATTACAGCAGCAGAAGATGACCACAAAGGTCAGGAACGGCTTTCTACTAGATCATTTTTAAGATTTCAAAGCAGCGTGGAGTCTAATAGCAATCAGTTCTCTCAACAGTAGCTAAGCTAATCTTTTTGGTATTCAAAATTAGCCCATTTTATACTCCTGCCCAGATATTTGAAGAATCTTTTTAATTTATTTGTAGCTCAAATCTCATCTTTAATCTAAAATCTTAAGTTTTCTTTGTTCATGGTTTGAAGATGCAAACGGTAGATAACATTCCAAAAATATATTCAAATCTATTTCTAGATTGGAAATAGATTTGACAAAAGTAAAATCTATTAATCTTAATCCCCATTTTATTTTAAATAAAATTTTAATTAAAAATTCCTTCTCAAGACTAAAACAATATTACATTTCCAACTCTTTAATTGTTTTTGGACAATTAGCAGATGCATCTTCCATCTTGGATTTTATAAAAATATAGTTTAATAAAAAAAACAATTTAAAGAGAAAAGTTTTAAAATGATGTATAATGAAATATTTTTAAAAAATCAATATTTTGTTAATATTTTTGCTCCTATAATATATATGAGCCGCACCTATGTATTTTTAATGAGAAGAAAAGAGCAAAAAAGAATAATAATAAATATTGAAAAGTTAAACTTTAAAATTTTAGGCGCGCATCTCAAATATATACATAAAATATATATACATGACTAAAGGAGCAGGATGGGATATAGGGTTTAAAGACAGGTTAGTAGATAGAACCATGAAGCTCGATCTTAAGCTGATTGATTTCTTCAATATATAAAATATTGTAACATATACTTGAATTAAACACGGATTTCTCTTGAAAGCTTATAAAAATAATAATAAACAAAGTCAGAGTAATCTTTCATATTCCCAATACCTATTTTCTCACTTTTCACGGCAGGAATCTTCCATTATTTTTTTCCGGTTTTGGCTATGACAGTTACCAATTATGATACAATTTCAAAGCAAAAACAACAAGTAGCTAGTAATTTTAATTGGTTTTTTTTTTTAAGTTTCTTATTCTCTGGAAAATTTAATTACTTATTTACAAGTGATACTCAAATTAAACTTTTTTAATTCGTCCAAGGATTACAGCATTTTTGTTTTAATACATAATCTTTCTAGAATTTGAAAGCACTATATTCATTTTTTAATTATAAAAAATGTTTTATTAATTTACAGAAGTCTATTTTTAATACATCAAATTCTAATTAATATTTTTTGTTTGTTTATATTATGAAATTACTTTTAGTACATATTAATTCTATCTCTCCAAAACTTTTTATAGCAGTTTATGCAAATATTTTATGGATTAAAATGGTAAGCATGGAGAAATAAATAAATAAATGAATATTATTTAAGTCAACTAGATTTTACAAGTGCCATAATTGTTTGTTACAAATAATATTTCAAAAATAATCATATAATGAAATAAAAAACACTAGATATATTTTTTAAAAAGACAAATGTTCAAAACAGAGTTTCGTACTTCTACATTGCTAATCTTATCTTTTCCACAATTTTTCCAATTCATCAAATCCACATCATATTTAAAGCCTCCATAAAATAAACTACATTTCTTTCATCAATAATTAGTTTAAAATGTTTTTTTAATTTATAACATAAATCTATTTTTAATATATCAAATTTAAAATTTCTTTCCACTTCTTATTTTCAGTTAAGAAATGGTGTACTTATAATGAAGTTTAAAGAGCTATGATGATGACTGCAGGGCAGTTGAAACTGTAAGCAAGAGGAAATAAATAATATGTTAAAATTGCATTGTAAAATGTTTATTGAGGATGTTTGTTTGTTAAAGTAAGTTTTTTTTTTTTTGCTTTTATTTGTTTATTTACATCATAACAAACCTTTTAGTACATATTCATTCCATTCCTCCAAAACTTTTTACAGCAGTTTATGTAAATATTTTATGGATTAAAATGACAAGCATAGAGAAAAATATATATATTATTTAACTCAACTAGATTTTACAAGTGGGATAATTGTTTTTTTTACAAATAATTTAAAAATAATCAGATAATGAAATAAAAAAAGACTAGACACATTTTTTAAAAAGACAAGAATTTCTACATTGCTAATCTTATCTTTCCCACATAATTTTTTCATTCATCAAATCCACACATCTAAAGCCACCATAAAATAAACTATACTCCTTTCGTCAATAACCTTTCAGAGCATTACAAACTTTTCCAATAAATTAGATTGTAAAGAATAAAATCGTTATAAAACAATATAAATTTGTATTTGAAATAAATGAAAGCTAGTCTAATTTGTTAAGAATTTATTCCATTGATTTTCTTGTCTATAGTATTCTAAAACTCTTCCTTATGCCATAGACAAAAAAACATCCAATATTTTTCCTATAATTCTTCAGTGAGGATTTTCATATCCGTAAAGATAATTATAGATACTTATAAAAATAGAATAGGTATGCTAATCTCAAAAGTATAGAACAAAGTAATACTGAAATTGTTTTTGAAAAAATATAAATAGCTGTCTTCATAAGTGAAGCCGATTTCCAGGGATTAGTAACCAATTTCAATTTATTTATTTTTTGTTAATAGCAATTTCAATTTATTGAATTTGTTTGAGATGGATGCTTATTCTTTTATCGTAGTTTGAATGTCTTCTTGAATTCTGATCAACTTATTTAAATGAACTAGTTCTAATATATGGTTTGTATTAATAGATCTTCACAAATTGAAGTCCAAATAATTAAAAGATTACATAAAATGTATAAATCATTAAAATGTGATGAAATAGAATATTGGTCAGTAGACATTTATTAATTCTTTCAGAGATAAAAATGTCATTTAAATTAAATAGCATTATCTACTCGTGTAATGCTTCAACATCACTTGAGCAAGCAAACAATTCTATGCATCACTTGAGCAAGCAAACAATTCTATGATTAAACAAATGACTAATAAATATTAATAATGGTGATCAAATGCAAATAAGATAAAAATAAAAGTATACTCAAAATGAATTTGTCAATAACAAAAAAATATCAATTACATATATGTAAATGAAACTAAAACTTATTTCTAGAAACCATCCTAATGCTAGCTAATGCATAAATTATTAAATGCTAAGATGATTTAACAATTATCCTAGGAATGCACAATTATTCCAAAAACACTGTACACACAAAAGTCATTATATTTACCTCAGTAATTTAAATTTTCTGAAAACTGAACTAAGGGATGTAAGTAATTGCCAGTTTTAGCTTTCAAATGAGAACTTCACATCATTATCATTTTCAACTATTATCAATCCACTGCAAGATAAAGGACTCTCGAAGCAACTCCTCCACATTAAAACAACCCAATTCATTTCATCTTACATGTGTATTGCTCTTCTGCTAAGTGTCCAAGTTTCAGATTTATAAATAAAAACTGGTAAAATACATTTATTAAAAACCTTCCTATTCCAATATATAGGCATGTTTTCTTGTAATATTGTTATTTCTACCAAAAAATTTCCAACCAAATTTAATTGTGATTAATTTCATTCATATGTTTCCATTTGCAGTAATAACCTGACCAAAATATTTATAGTTGTTAACTTCTAACTCACAGTTATTTTTTTTCTTTAGAGAAAATACCCTAGATTTTTAAAATTTACCTTTAATCCTATTTTCTTCCTTTCATCTGATAACTCTTGCAATATTTCCTGAAGCTCTAAAACATTATTTACAAAAATAACTACATCTGCAAAATCTAGATGACTTAAGTAATCTCCATTTACTTTTACTCCCTTAATTCCCATTTTAATCCACAAATAATTTTTTGCAGAATTATTGTAAAAAAATATTTAGATATGGAGTCACCCTTCTTAATGTTAATATTTTTAGTATTATTATCTGATCTAATCGTTGTTGTTACATTTTTATAAATATTCTTCACAATATGACAATATCCTGGGTCTATATCATGATGATACAATGCTTTAATCACATACTCTTTTATAAGCAAAAATAAATATTTTATAAAAGTCACTTATTAAATACAAAATTAAAATGTGAAAAGCAACACTGATTCAAAATTCTGATTTAAGAAATAACTATGTAAAATAAATATTCTTTAATTTAAAACAAGCAAAACTCTCTATACAGTAGTGCCACTCAATGCAAGCCAGAGTAATCAATAGACACCAGTAGGCTTGTGCATAAAATACCTATTTTCTGCCTACTCATCCAATATCCCAAGACTAGTTTGTGGCTTATGGCCTTCGTCAGTGAGAAGCCTTGAATCTTAGAGCACTGCACCTACATCTTAGGATCTAATGCAATCCTCCAGCAGTCACCTTTTACCTCTATTTAGCTACAAAACTATGAAAATAAAATTGATATTATTTTCAATCTAAGCTCATGAGCTTATAGTCATACAGGGCTGAACTCAGTTCACTACCCACACATTTTGGTGTCTAGTATTTTAATAACCATAGCCACCACTATTCTACTAGGCAGGATTGGTATTAAACCATCAAACATCACATGATCACCATTTCTTATGCTTGCTCATAACTTATTAAAACAGACAAAACTCTCCATACACTAGTGCCACTCAATGCAAGCCAGAGTAATCAATGGATGCCAGAAGGCTTGTGCATAAAATCCCTATCTAATGCCTACTCATCCAATATCTCCAGACTAGTTTCTGGCTTGTGGCAGTCAGTGAGGAGCCTTGCATCTGAGAGCACTGCACCTAGATCTTAGGATCTAATGCAACCCTCCAGGAGCAACTTTTTATATTAACTACAGAATAAAATTGAAAACAATATTTTCAATCTAAGCTCATGAGCTTATATAGTCATATAGGTCTGAACTCAGTTCAGTGCTCATACATTTTGGTGTCTTTGGTTCTTTAATAACCATGGCCATCACTATCTTACTAGGAAGGATTGGTATTAAACCATCAAACATCACAAGATCACCATTTCTTATGCTTACTCATAACTATTATTAAAACAGGCAAAAAATGCTCAGTGTTGATCATGAGATGTTTGGTGGTTTAATACTAATCCTGCCTAGCAGAATAGTGGTGGTTTTGGTTATTAAAGAACCAAAGATATCAAAATGTATGGGTACCTATATGACTAGAGCTTAGATTGAAAATATTGTTTTCAATTTTATTCTCATAGTTTTGCAGTTGAGATAAAAGGTGGCTGCTGGAGGGTTGCATTAGATCCAGGGATCTAGGTGCAGTGCTCTCAGATACAAGACCCCTTATTGACGAAGGCCACACGCTAGAAACTAGTCTGGGGATATTGGATGAGTAGGCACTAGATAGGGATTTTAAGCACAAGCCTTCTGGCATCCATTGATTACTCTGACTTGCACTGAGTGGCACTACTGTATGGAGAATTTTGCCTGTTTTAATAACAGTTATGAGCAAGCATAAGAAATGGTGATCATGTGATATTCTTTAATTTACATTACTTATTACTGGTCAAACATTAGTAATTCACCAATTTTAGCTTAATTATGTTTACACTATTATTTGTTTGATTATGAGTGAATGAGCAATCAGGTTTATTTTTTGTATTTGACAGCTTAGTCTGTTGAATCTTTATATAAAACATCTTTAATGAAATACTATCAACTCTTGGATTATAACAGAATTTTTATTTCTTATAATTACAGTTCTATGAAATGGCAGTCAGCGTATACGTTGAACTAAACTATTTAAAATCTTCGCATTTACATATTAATTTATCCTTTAATGTATTTTAATACTTTTATAAAGCATTTTAATTAATTTGAAAATAAAACTTATAAAAACTATAATATAAATTTCACACACATTACGTTACACGTAATATATTTTTGTTGCGATATTTGCTGTACTTGACATGCATATGATAAATTTAATATGTATGTTATAATTAGAAATCTTTATTACCCATATTTATTCCATATAGCATTTATTAAAAATTTTTATCGTATTAAAATTAATAGTACAAAGTATTAGATGTAAACACAAAATAAATGAATATTAATATGTATAATGTCTTATTATTACATAATTTATACAGTGACTAAAATAAATTCGCATATATTTATCAGTAAGAATAAGGATGAAAAATCCAACAAGGAAAATTATTTGAAGAGACGATAAAATTTCAATGAAAGTTATAAATTTAGTATTTACAAAAACAGAAGTAATATTTAATGAAAAAAATATGTTTTTACTTCAAAAGGTAACAATAAAAAAACGGAAAATGTAAACATTGTTGTCATCTACCTCCTCCCCACGAAGAGAAAAATAAAAATAGTAACAGCTATGATAGAAACTGCATGCAAAACGAAAACTGTTTTTATAACATCAAATAATTATTCAATAATTTTCAAAATCATTCTGAAAATTACTTACCATCTATATTATCGAGCATCATATTATCTAATTCATTTGGCGATGTTAAATTAGGTACCAGATCTGGTAAACTTTCCGAGCCGAAAGGCCAGCTGCCTTGCTCGGCCATCTTTGTTGCTACTGTTAGTGAGACCACGAGAAATCAACCAATCAGATTTTGTAAAAGTATGGGGTGATTTTTCGTCAGAAGTTGTTTTAAGCTTGCAATCGGTTATAAAACTTGTGTACACATGACATCATAGAAAAGCTTGTTTTAAATAGGGTTTTTTTCTACTTGATAGGAATTAAGTGTCTAATTTTAAATTGAATATTTAAGATAAAAATAATAAATGCAATACTTAAATTACCATCTATTTATATGCATAATTAATTCAAATTTAGTAATATAAATACAAAAGTTAATGTAAAATGTGTTTTTCCAAAATGCTAATTTCATACGCTCTTTAATTAAAACTATTTCCCATGTATCCATCAAATTGTCTTTAATCATCGTAATACTTAAATTAAAATTACCTAACTTTTTTAATTGCAGCCTTTTAAGTGACAACTGATTGTTCACCTCTTAAGAGAACAGTATAATTATTTTATTGATATTTATATCTGATTTTTTTTTTAAAAAAAAGCACGGCCATCTTTCTTCTTAAATGCCTGAAACATTAGTTTTTTTAGAAGTCATTTGTTATACATAAAAAAAAGTATGGCATATATCTCAGGTTGTAAAGTTATCAGCCAACGTAGCAGTAACAAATCGATAATATTGGCGGGTAAGCCTTTTTGGCTTACAGATTTAGGTAACTATTCAGTAATATTTCATTTGTGACTCAACAATTTATAGGTCAGTTTAAGCAAGGAAGATTGCAGTGAATTAAATAAAAAAATTATCAATCATTAAATGGGATGTAAGAGAAGGGGAAGATAATCAGCTAAACATTACATGATCACCATTCCCTACACAAGCTGTTATAACAGAGGCAAAGCTCTTTTTACAATAGTGCACCCTGTGTAAGAAAGATTAATCAAATCAAAACTTTCCTCTGACTTGCACTCGGTGGCATTCCTGTGTGGAGAGTTTTGTCTGCATGTTGACTAGAAGGATCGCAAAATGGATGGAAGAAAATAATATAGTGGGAGAAATGCAAGGAGATTTTCGATCAAATAGACATAGAGGAGATACTTAAAGATGTGAGTAGAAATACAGATAGATAGATAGTTATATATGGTTTTTACAAATATACAGAAGGCATATGATAAAAAAAATAGATTATGGTTTAAGTTTAGTAAATTTGGGAATAGATGGATCTTTAGTGGATCTTATTAAGAGATTGTATGAAAATAATTGCTATACATATCAACTAGGGAATATAGAATCAGCTAAAATTAAAAATGAGGTGGGACTTAGGCAAGGATGCCCTATATCACCTATTTTGCTTTTGTTGTATTTGAGAGAAATGGAGAGTAATAGATGACTAGGAAGAGGGATAGAGATACCATTAATAGGTGGCAAGGCAGTATATACATTATTGAGTCTTTTATTTGTGGATGATGTCTTCTTGTATACAGAAAGAAGAGAAGATATAGGAGTTGTGCTGAAGACATGTACAAGGGTGATTAAAGAAATGGGAATTAAATTTAGTGAAGTAAAATCAAAAATAATGATAAATGATGGTTAAAGAGAAGAAAAAGAGTTTTTATTGGGGAATATAAAGTTAACTTTGGTGAATAGGTATAACTATTTGGGAATCATCTTAAGTAATCAGAAATTATTTGGATGAATGAGAGAGAAATTTGATAAAAGAAGCAAAGAAAGGAACTGATAAAGAACCATGTTTTCATATAATAAATATGATGTAATTACAATTGCATGGAAGGGAGTAGCAGTAGCAGGGTTAACATATGGTAACAATGCATTATGTGTTAATAATGGGATGTTAGAGAAGTAGGAAGACATGCATTAGATGTAGGTGGGTGAATGGCAAAGGAGACAATTCATTGAGAAATGGGATGGTCATGTTTTTATATGAGAGATGCAAAAAGCAAAATGAAATATTTGGTAGATTGCAGTTTATGGATAATAAGAGAATAGTCAAAATAGTATTTAATTGAGTTATAAGTAAAGGACGTACAAGCAACATGGGTGAGAAAGGTAGTATAGTATGCAGAAGATTTGAATAATGCATTTATGTCAGTATACTTCTTATACAAAAGGTGGGATGATTGGGTTAGAAGAATTGTTGAGGTTATAGTGGCAAGGAATGAATAAAAGAATAGATGTATTAATAAAGACTAGGGAGTTGGAGAGATGGAGAACTAGTGTGGAGAGTAAAAAGAATTTAAATATATATAGAAGTAAACAGAATCAATGGGTGTGAGTTAATTTATGATAATAGCAAGGAAAGTACTTTACTGTTTAAGACTTGAACAGGATCTTTAGTAACAAGAAAATATACCCATTAATGGAAAAGGTGGGTGATTTAGTCTGCAAGTTGTGTAAAGTAGGCATAGAAAATATTAGGTTTCTGGTAATTAAATGTAAATACCTGCAAGTAGCAAAGATACAAAAAAATGAAGTTGTTGAATAATAAATATAAACAAAGTGATTATACAAAAAGTGGATTCTTGGTCTTTATGTTGGGTTTGGTAAAAGATAAAGGAAATTTAGATATAAAGGCATGGAGTTGACAAAGATTATGTTGTGGAAATGTGATGGATAGCATAGAGAAGAATATGGAAAAAATTTAGAGTGGGGAATGGAAAGGGAAAGTAAAGTGGCTAACAAGCTTTCTGGGCATAGTGGCTGAAACTTTCCTGACTAAAAAATGAGGTTACAGTGCATAGCATCACCTTTGTTAAAACTTAATCTGAAAAGATGGTCATGTATTTAATTATAAAGGCACAAATATTGAAGAACAAATGAAATTAACCTATTATAAATATACAGTGAAAAAATAACATGAGATCATAGAGTGGCAAAATTAGTTATTAATAAAGTTCACTAAAGGCAGATAATGTTTTATGTCCCAAGTTCTCATCTGAAGAACAAATAGAGAACTTATATTTAAGATATAAAATAGTTTTGTTTAGAACAAATATTTTAAAATTGTCATAGGAGATTTTATGCAGAATTGGAAAATAACTATGAAAGTGTTATGGAATTATCAGAAAAACTATATTATGAGTTTTTTAACTAATAATGTATATATTTCAAAATGGACATGCACTTAATAGATTTATCATATGAAATGATCATTATAATAATCAATAAAGCAAATCATATATCGCATGACAATTAATTAGTGAGATAAGTGTTAATATTAAGTTAAAAAGACAAAAAGCTATTTAGAAAAACAGTATCAAAAGTTATCTACTTTCAAAAATATTCCATTGAATGTAAGTAATAACATAAATTACTTTAAAATATCAGATTTTAAAGATGATCTATTCTCAAATGAGTATAATTATAAGATAAAAACATCTTTAAAAAAACCAGCTACATAGCTAATAACAAAAAAACAATAATTTGGTAATAAATTTTCAACTGAGACAACTCTTTGTATGCAGAAAAAGCAATATGTAAAAAACTGAATATATTTGAAATTTTTAAAATCGGTAAGATCAATGATGATACAAGAAAATATAACTGAAAGCTATAAAAAAAAAAAATGTCTTATATATGTAATATAAGATTTTAATATTGAAAAAGAATTTATATAAACAATAAGAAGAAAAAAATGGTGCCAGAATATTATTTTTTTAAAAGTTGACATCATTAAATAAAATTCTACAAAAATGTTTATAGTAATAAAAAACAAGACAGTAACACAGTATGAAACATGCAATTAAATCAATGAAAATGAAAAAAAAATTATAAAACTGTGGAAATATTATATTACTAAATATATTTTTAAAAATCAAGTGAAGAATTAAAAAAAATGGTTTGCCAAACTATATATCGAATGTTAAATGATAAATATTCATTGATTAAACAAATATAGTTGTGGTATTGATATTCATAAAAAATAAAATAAGATACTAGAAGTTATATATCTATCAGTTTTATCACTTCTATTTAAGACCTTTCTAAGACCATTAAAAATAGTTTTGAGAACAATGAATTCTAGTTATACTATAGCAAATTACATTTAAGTAATAAGTTGTTATAAAAAGAATTAATGAATAAGATATCTGTTTGTACTAGATTTATAAATTATGAAATAACATTTCTAAAAACATTTTTGCCGTTATTAAAATTTTGAAACATCAAAAAATAGGTCCAGGATATTGTCAAATCCAGAATGTTTATCAAAATGCAACATCATTGATAGACTATAATTGACACTAAAAAGATTGATAAGGAAACTTTGAATAACAATTTATAGAATACTTTGCAGACTAAAATGAAAAGCAAAGAAATAAAAATAAATGGAAATAATGTAAATCATTTTTTCCCCAAATGACATGATTTCTGAAAATAAGTTCTCAGAAGTTAAAACATTATTGTCAAAAATATTAAAATAATACTTCATAGGCTTTTTTAAAAAAAAATAAAGGTTGATGCAATGAAGTAAAAGAAATTAAAAATTAAATATTTTATTAATACAAATGAAAATATAATGAATCAAATTAAGTATTGAATTAAATAGAATATAAGAAAAGTTTTTAAATGTTTTAACAATGCTTAATTATTGAATCTATAGAGTTGGACACTTAATAGAAGAATGATATAGAAACTAAAATGTTACTGATATCATTGTTGATATAAAGCTTTACTTAGATATAACACTAGAAAAGATGACAATAGATAAAATGAACTTTTAGTTTGGATCTCAAGACATTGAAGAGATCTAAGAAGAAATTTGTAATAGAATGGTGAAATAAGACAGTTTGATTAAATAAAATGGTGAAGTTGAATTAAATTTGGAGAAAGAATTCTTCAGTGAATCAATAATGATTTAAAATTATAATGATGAAATAACTCTAGTGATTATCTGAATTATTTCAAATTATTTTCACTTACGGAAATCATGTGATTTTTATTTAAAGTAATAGTATTATGAAATAAATTACACTAAAGTTTAAAATAATTGTAGAACACTCATATTTTATTTACTATTTTGATTTATTACTATTAATAGCTTCTCATTATCATATTAATATGAATTAATTTACAATTTCTAATTTATCAAGTCATATATATATATATCATTTAACCCAAATCATTGAGAACCTGTAATTCATATTGAATGATATTTCTGTTATTTATTGAGTGTTTTTTTCACTTTATCCAAATACTATTAGGATTGATCAGAAATGGCTTGTTGCTAGGGACTAACTGCAACATTCCAGTTTATTAAATCTAATAGACATGTATATTATATGAAATGATATATAAAACAATGAATATTTGTTTTAACTAGTCTGTCATTTACATGAATCCTGTATTTCCAATAGTCATTTCATTACTAAATGAACAAAAGTATTGAATAATTTTCAACTTTGAAGTGAACCATTGAGGAGTATATGCTATATAACTTAATCAGAGAGTTGGAAAATGCAAATATAAAATGGGTCTAATTTTTAAATCATATCAGAATGATGAACCATTCTGGAAATGTAATTAATGAAAATTATTTATTGTGAAAATACATTTTTATTATGCTCTAGTATATTTTTGGAAAGTAAAAAAAAAAAATGACCATGCCTTACATTTAGTTAGCTGAAAAAATTGAATGGCAAATGGTTGTCAATCTTTTCTTATGCAAACAAATAAAAAATTCAGTAACTAAATTTGGGATTTTCTAAGTTGAATTTGGAATTAATAAATTAACTAAAAATTAATATGCATTGGATACATTTTAAGATCACAATGCCTACATTCCACAGAATTAAGATATATTATCCTTTGTTATAAATCTGTTCTTTGGAGTGTTCTTTGCAGCATAATAATTTCTGATCCGATATATATTTTTTATATATATCAATATTTGCTTTAAGTAAAAATCTAACATCTTTTTCAATTAAAAATTATATTAGAAATTTTGTCTCCACGCATAAATTTTAATGTGATGCAATGTATTGTAGTATTTCTTTATCTGAAATCTGGCTTGGCAAGTATTAGTGATTATTAATCTACACACATATATATATATATATTGTGGCCTTCTGGTTTGGCACCAGAAATGGTCATTGTAGTAGTGTGGTAGTATATCATAATATCTGATATAATCCTCTTTAAAAAAAAAAAAATGAAATGACGTGAAATTTTTAAAAAATTTTATTTTGACTTAAAACTGTAATTAAAAGTAAGTGTAGATATAATTAAAAAGATTTCTTAAATGTTTAGTATTTTGTTTTTGGGTATAATCAGTGATAGAATAGGGGGTAGTTTATTATATGCATAATCAGTACAATCTGAGTTGATACTTACTTGTTTTATTTGCTCATAAAGCAGTATTCAGTTTTGTTAGAATGATTTTCTAGTCCATTTGTTTTACACATGTTAATTTATGGCATAAACAGTAAAATATGTTTCAGTCATCATCATTCACATTGTCATTTCAGTCATATCAGTGTAATACCTATAGCATATTACTACTGAATATTCATGCATTATCCAACTTCATTTTTCATTAATATGTTTCATTAAACCATTAAATATCCCACAGCACATTCAAATATTTAATTTTGTCAATAACAGTATTAAAAATCTAGCTTAATTACATTTTAAATAAATCAATAGATTATAAATTGGTGAATTATTTAATGACAAATACTGTAAAATATTTTATTTATTAAAACAATTGTCATCAATTTTACTCTACTGCTTTAAAAATATTTAATTATTAGTTCAATATTTTTTTTTCCCATTTATTTAAAAGACGAAATAATTTTTTTTTCTCTGATTTTTTTTTTTACTGTCTCAAATTTTTGCATAATTAAGTAAGTTTGCAAGTGGGAGGAGTGATTGACAATCTTTTTCTGGTGATGTAATGTAACACTGTCATAAACAATTTGAAGAGAACAAGGTGATGTAATGATTATTTAAAAAAAAAAGTCAATTATTATTATATTAAGAGGGCAGGGTCAATTTTTATTACTTAAAAGAAGTCAGTCAATTATTATTACTTTCAAGAGGGCAGTCATCAAACAAACTTTTAAGACAGATATAACTAAGTTTATTTAGCAAAGTTTAATAGTGCAATTATTTTTCCTCTTCCAGAGTTTGAGTTGGAAATTTAATATTATTTGTTTACAAAATGTGTACTTAAGACCACTAAAAGATATGTCAATTTGCTCCCAGCTGATTGTTTAGATTTCCCAATGTTATGCTAAAGTACATGTAAGTGTTATATTCTATTATTCAAGATAAAGTATTATTATTTAAGAAATGGGAATGCTTGATAGGACTGTAAAATTGTTTTATTTAAATTTAAAATTAACAGGAAAGGATAAAAGAATGTTTGTTTATTTTATAATTAATTTTTTAAGTTTAAATCATACTATGAAGGGAATAATTGCTACGTGCGTCATTTATATGTGGGAAAAATGTGAACTGTTATTAAACATTTTCAGAACTTTAATAAACAAATTTCATGCTAAATACAAAAGAAAATTCAAAATATACACAAGAATTATGTAATTTTATTGTCATATGTATTAGAACAGTGGCGTAATCATTTCTATTTTTACCTTTGGAAAAGAAAATATACAAGATTAAATATGTCATTAAATGTACTTTAATAATTATTTGTTCTTGTAGACTAATAAGAGGAATGAATTATGAATGGAAAGTTGTTGACATTGCTGTATTAATATTACAACTTAATTCCTTTCAATATATATTATTAATTGAATAACTACGTATATTTCTGAATGGCTTTATGATTGTGAAATCAAATGTTAAATATATCCTAGGAATAAAGTACAAACTTCTATTTTATTTGCATTATAAAATATATTGTTTATTTAAGGAAATTCATTATTTACAACGTTAATAGCAATTCATTAGTTGATAACTAAAAACATTGAATGTGCTCTTATGGATTCAACAGAATATTGTTTTGTTTCTCCTGCAGGAAATGTGTTGTTTGTTGTATAAATATTTATCCTTGTGTGTTTATCGTCTAGTATAATTATTATTCATTTGGAGACATGACAAGGAAAGTCATGTAAAAACTTTTATAAACTTTTCGTTTCATTTGGAAGAAAAGAAAAAAAAAAGAGAACTTTATTTTATGTAATGGTATTTTAGATAGCTTTATAATTAGTTAAATATGTTTATTATATGTATTATTATATTTTTGTTATCCTAGAACTCCTCATAAATGTACAGTATTAATGGAAGATATTGTACTGGTAATTTTTTTTTTTAATTTTTATTATTGTTATTATTTTAATATGAAGTTTGGTCACATATGTGTTAATAATCCACACATATAATAAAATGGATGGAAGAATCCATTAATAGATTAATAAGGGTGAATAAGTATTTTTTTTTAAAAAAAAAGTTCATTATATTAAATCTTACCGTATATATATATATTTATAAATTATAATACCATTATTTTCAATAATTATTTCATCTATAACATACAATTTTATTATTTATTTAGGTTCAATTTAACTACAAATTCGTGCCAATATCAATGCATTATATTATAAAAAAATTATTTGTCTTGCTTTGTCCATAGTAATTAATATTTTATTCTCCAACTGTTCTTCGAACATTACCAAGTCCTAAATATTGTCAGATATGAGATATTTATTCTTTATTCATTCTAGCAGTGATAATTAATATTTTAACAGTAATTATTTGCTTACGGTGATTTTAAATGGTCTGTATATCATATGCTTATACATGTGTGTGTCTATTATTAAACTTATTTATAATTATATGTAATTGCAAGTAAAATGATTTTAAATCAATCGGATCTGGAAGGAAAAGATGATCAATCATTTTGAAGAATTAGAAAGTTATTTAAGAGAGAATTATTATTTCTTTGTTATGACTGAATGAAAAGTATTTTTGTGGCTATATGCTATAAAGTTCACAATGTTTATAATATTTTATGGGATTGAGTCAGTGTATTTGTTAGTTGAATATTTAATACGGGTAGTTTTCCCAGTGCAATGTAGTGTAGTGTATGGAATTGAATATTCCTTTTCTTATTCATGTATTGTAGTATTTTTATAGGAGTGGATTGAGTCCTCCTTTTATATTTGATATATTGAATTAAATGTGTATGAAGCTAGAGATGTTATCTTCCTGATTTTTATTTGGTGATGAGTTATTCCACCAGTTATTTAGTCTTAAAGATAGACTTGGAAGTTATTGTTGTATTTACTTGATTTGAAGTATAGAAATCTTTTATCCCATGTGTGTGTTGGATGTTTTCCAGCTTATGCTATAGCCTAGTGTTTGATAGTTTATGGATAAAAAAGAATAGAAGGAAAGTATATTGTCTTATAAAACAGCTATATTGTAGTTAATAAATAAAGATTGATTGATCGTCACTTCCAACCGTATTATGATTATATTGAAATATCATAAGCAAAACAATTAGATTGATTAACATTATTTATTTATTTTCTTTGACACACAGCATAATACAGATTCATGCACAAATTGTTAATTTTGAGATATAAAAAAATTCATTATTAATGTAGAACTTTACTTATCATGTTAAAACATTTGTAGTAATCATTTAAGCTTCATCTCATTGATGTTTATCATTTAATCATAATTTGCATAAATAATCAAGCAAAGATAGGACATTAGTTAATGAATACATGATTTACTTTATTTTGGCAAAGCAGAACCTAGTTATTCAATAGAGTATTTTACTTCAAAATTACAAAGAAAATACATTTAATTAATAGAAGTATTTATTTACTTTGGTAAGATAGTCCAATATTATTCCTAGTTTAAATCCCCTTATTTTAATTTTATTTAAGATACTTTTAAAGTAATAATGCAAAATCTTAATTTGTTCAGTAATTAGAATATTAATCTATGTTGTTGTTATAAACTTTTAGTTAGTAAATGAGTGATATTCAGCAAAATGCTGAATAAAAGATACTTTAGTAATCAGTTACTATAAGTATAAGGCCATATTTTTTTTATTATTTTTGTATAAGTCTATCAGAAATCACTGATAGCTAAAAGGCCATTTCTTTTATGATAAATGATATGCATTCATTTAATTCATTTAATGTTTAAAATAAAAATGTTTTATCAATCTATCCAAATGTTCTGATGAATGAAATATAGATGTAAAAGTTAACGAATCGTGTTGTATTATATCTTCTTGTATAATCTGTAATCAATGATATTAAATCCCTTTAGAATTTGTGTTTATACCAATAAAAGAAAAGTAAATGTTGATTTAACTATTTTCTATTTGATTAATAAATATTTTGTTATCTAAATTTGTATTTAGAGTTTTTTCTTTAGCATTCATTCTTGTTTCACACTTCCACACATGCTTATACATTTATTTTATTTAATGTAACATAATTGTATTTTATTTAATTATAATAAATCTCTAGACAGGATGATATTGACTTCCTTGATTCAAACACTATATGAGATGCCAATTACCTACTGATAATTTTTAAAAGGGTTTTGTTATTTAATTTTGTTTAGATGATGAATTGAAATCAAAATGTGCCCGATTTCTTTCATTATCTAACTGCAAGTATCTAATTAGGCTATTGTTTGGTTTATAATATTATTTTCATAGTGTTAAATAATAATTTGAGGTATAGAAATGTTAGATCAAGCCATACCATAAGTTAATTCCCTGAGATCTTCAATATATAATTTAGATTAGATAATAAATTCATTTAGCCAGATTCGATTAGTGTTATTAAAAATTTAGTAAGGATAGGTTTAGTTTGAGTTTAGATCTAGTGAATTATACATTACAATTTCTGAAATATTATTTTTTATTTTATTTTAGTTATTAGTTTAGTTGTATAATATAGTAGAGGTTGTTCAGTGCATATGGATGATGGGAGGAGGTGAAATATAGAGTATTATTAGTTAATTTTAGCTGGTAGAATTTTACAAATTTAATTTTTGTTTAGCATATAACTTGATAGATGTTTATTCCTATTAGTAATAATATTTTCTCCCACATCTAATGTACATTGTGTACCTCATACTCCTCTGTATTCCTCAACTGAGTTAGTTTTAAGTGAAAGCTTTAATTAAGATCCTCATGAATAGATTTAGGTAAAGTTAAATAAATATTTTATTCTATGATCCATAGAATTGGCGCCCTGGGTAATTGTTAGTGTTAGTGATAGGTGTGAGGGGTTACAATATATATATATACACACACTATATTCATAAAATATATCACTCTAATGCTGTCATCCATTGGAAGATCTTGTAACTGTTTTTTGTCATCAGGTATAGTGTTGTCAGTTTTTTCAATTCTAAATAAAGTAAGGTATTCCATATTTGATAATTCTGCTAGTTAATCATTTTATTATAATTACATTTACTAAAAAATATAAATTAATAGCTAAATGGTTAATTGAACAAGTTGGTTTTAGAAAATTTGCTATAAAATTTTAAAATATGCACAAATATTAAATTCACAAATATATAATCCTAATAATAAACTTGCTTCATCAGATATAACAGACCTTTATGATTCAGTTTCATGAATATTTTGTAGTGTATATATTACTTCTGTATACACATTATTTGATAATAAGAAAAACATGATTTTCCAAGCTTTTTCATACAAGCTTACTACATTTTCTGCTCTATTTTTGTGTGTATATAGATATATTTGCATAAATAATGTAAGTTTAGTCCATGCTAATTTCTCGTAAATTTTGCTAGAGTGAATAATAGAATAATTAATAGAATAATTATATAAGTGTTGTGTGGTAATTATTTTTTGTAATAAAACTTTATTTATATTAACAATATCATACATTCATATATATCTGAACACTTATTTTTTATAACACTATACATATTTCAATATTTTTTTTTTGTAAAATTGAGAAAACAAAAATACAATTCATATTATGTAAAGAATCAAAGAAAAAGTTTTCATACATGCAAATTAACTTGAATTGTGTTGTTTATGAAAATATATAGTATTTTGTGACACTTTTAGATTTGTCTTTTCGATGGGAGTCAAAAGAAATAATTTGCGTTATAGTAAATTGAAAGGCAAATCTAAATATATTATTAAAAATTATAAGGTATAAAAATTAAGAAAGTTGTATATCAATTTTAAAAATTGTTCATGATTTTTTTTTCTTATAATATAATATTAAATCATCTATGCACTTTATTACTGTTTCACAATGCTTTAATTACCACCATCTTTTACAATTAAAAACAGGCAAAACTCTCTATACGTACTGCCACTCAGTGCAAGCCAGAATAATCAATGGATGCCAGAAGGCTTGTGCATAAAATCCCCATCTAGTGCATACTCATCCAACATCCCCAGACTAGTTTCTGTCTTGTGGCCTTCATCAGTGAGGAGCTTTGGAACTGAGAGCACTGAACTTAGATTTTAGGATCTAATGCAACCATCCAGCAGCCACCTTTTATTTCTACTTAACTACAAAACTATGAGACTTAAATTGAAAACACTATAATATTTTCAATCTAAGCTCATTGGCCTATATAGTCATATGCCCAAACTCAATTCAGTACCTATACATTTGGTGTCTTTGGTTCTTTAATAACCATAGCCACCACTATCCTATTAGGCAGGATTATAGTCAGACCTATATGACTATATTGGCTGATGAGGTTGGATTGAAAATATTATAGTGTTTTCAATTTAAGTCTCATAATTTTGTAGTTAAATAGAGATAAAATGTGGC
Organism: Epiperipatus broadwayi; assembly: GCA_028023455.1. NCBI lineage: Eukaryota > Metazoa > Onychophora > Udeonychophora > Euonychophora > Peripatidae > Epiperipatus > Epiperipatus broadwayi. The sequence goes on from JAQFVV010006337.1 coordinate 3,095,611, forward strand.
TGCTGGAGGGTTGCATTAGATTTTTAGATCTAGGTGCAGTGCTCTGAATTCCAAAGCTGTTAACTGACAAAGGCCAAACTAGTCTGGGGATGTTGGATGAATAGGCCCTAGATGGAGATTTTATGCACAAGCCTTCTGGAATCCATTGATTACTCTGGCTTACACTGAGAGGCAGTACATATAGAGTTTTGCCTATTTTAATAACAGTTAAAAGCAAGCATAAAAATAATGATCATGTGATGTTTATCTTTTACAGTTTCGATTGTCTCAGCAATCTTCAGGACTACAACATAATATAAATATATGAATATAAATATACATAGAACATATAATTTATATACATCTATATACATTATATGTATATAATTCATGTACATACACATATAATTACATACATATATAAATATGTATACAACTTATGTACATTCTATATATACACCTTATAATCATCATTTATTTATTACCTTTTAAATATTGTTATATATTTTACCCTTTTTACATTATATTTATCATTTAAAACTTCCTATAATCATATATATTCTATTTTTTTTTACTTTTTTAAATATTTAACTCTAATTTAATATTTTTATTTTTATATTATTATTATTATTCATTTTATTAACAATCAATATTTATAATCTATCCATTCAATTATTTATAATTTACTTTAATCTATAATATTATTATCTTAAATATATTTTTACCCACCTTTCTTTTCAAAACTCAACTGATTGAATTTTGAAAAAAAAGTTTGGTAAAAATATGTTCCTAGTAAAAATAAAACTGTAAAATTTAAAGGAGCTATTAAAAATATAACTGTAATTTTTAAAATTTGAATTTAGCAGTTGAGTTTTGAAAAGAAAGGTGGGTAAAAATATTTTTAAGCTAATAATATTATAGATTAAAGTAAATTATAAATAACTGAATGAATAAATTATAAATATTGATTGTTAATAAAATGAATAATAATAATAATGTAAAGTATAAAAAATATTAAATTCGAGTTAAATATTTAAAAGTGTAATAAGAGTAAAATAAAAATAGAATATATATTATAGGAGGTTTTAAATGATAAATATAGAATGTAAAAAGGGTAAAATATATAATATATAATAATATTTAAAAGGTAATAAATAAATGATGATTATAAGATGTATATATAGAATGTATATAAGTTGTATATGTATATAATTATATGTGTATATAATTATGTGTATGTATATGAATTATATACATTTAATGTATACAGATGTAAATAAATTATATGTTCATATATATTTATATTCATATTGTAACGGGCACATATGTACATTACATTGTTTTTTTATTAGTAAACATGAAAAGAATAAAAGTTCGCAAATAAAACTTCCTTGTTAAGAATTAAAAATTGAAAATTAAAATTCTATACTAAATTCATATATATATTTAAATGGCACAGATGAGAAATTAAAAAAAATAAACTTTATTAAAAAAAAGAAAAAGTATTTTAAAACTAAATTATCTGTAAAGATTTAAAGATAAAAATATATCGTAAGTTTGTACAAAACAAATTAATTAATGTTATTGAAAAAATGGAAATGATTAATTTAATTAGTCAAATGTAAACTAGCCTTGGGCATTTAAAATGTATAAGCAAAGGTCAGATAGGAGAGAAAAACAATGGAATCGGACCTCAGCGAAAAGACCATCACATCGATGACGTAATGTCCATTGGATCCTTAAGTTACGTATAAAAGAAAAAATTTGGAAATAAAAAGTGATTTTGGTTTAATTAATTAGAAGACCGAGATGTGTTAAGTCAGAGAGTAGGAGGTGAAGGGATTGAAAGACATACTTTCAATTCCTTCAGTTGTTATAAAAAAAAAAGAAATGAAACATCGCTTTTCTTATACTGAGGACAACAGGATCATCGGGGGATTTAACGTGGATTCCAAATGGCATGCAATGGATAAAGAGGAATGTTTTAAAAATCGTAAGAACTTTAAAAACATTTTGAAACACTAAGAACTTTAAAATATAAACTTTCTCAGTATTTAATTTATAAGAAATAGAATCCTATCTAACCAACATTATTTATTAATTAGTTATAATTCTATTTAATGTATTTATTTTGTAAAATCATTTCCATTTATTTATTTATTTGTTCTTTAAGTTTTATTATGATTTCTGGTTTTTGTTAAACTAATTATATAAATGTTAGACTTAAGTCGGGCATGAATGGCTATATAGATTTGTAAAGTTATATTAGGGGAGGGTAATCTTAGGTTATTTGTTTCGTAGTTAAATTGGGTCAATGGATTGGATATATTGGTGTAATTAGTAGATGTAGTACGAGATTTGCTATGGGCAGAATCACTTTATATGCCGCACACTTCCTTTTTGGCCTATGGAATGCGATTCATAAGTCGGCAAAATGACCGCAGTCCTTTCCTATGGAGTTTTTTTTATTGCTCTTCTTGTCAGATAGATGTAGTATTCCTATCTGACAAGAGGCAATTTCTTCTCTTAACCTTTTGTGCTGCCGTATTTCGTATTACATTGAATGCATCGATATATCAGATGAATTGACGTTAGTTTGACTGCGAACTTTTGGCCTAAGGTTAAATAAGGATAGAATATTTTCTTTCAAATGCAAATCTATGTAGTCTATTCATACTCGACACTCTAAATAAAAATGCATTAAATTTAAGTTGGGTATGGACGTTGCATGGATTCGTTATCGGTTAATTATGTTTTTGGTTTTCATATTTGATCAAAATATATAGACATTCGGTAAATAATGATACCTTACGGTGAGTATCTAAAATGTATTTATTCGGATGTCTTTTAAGTTATTGGTGTCTCTGCGGTATCTTATGATGAATACCATTGGGTTTCTTGTATTCCCTATGCAATTGATGGTATCAATGACTTTGTATTTTGATCGTTTATGTTTATTTTGAAATGTTTTTTAACCGTGTAATCTATGTAACCGATCTATACTCAACATTTTAAAACAAACTTTTATAAACCCATCTGTGCGAACTTATAATAGTATAAAAATTAAAATGTAAATTAAAATCTAAAATAAAAGTTAAAAATAATGTTAAATGTTAAAGTAAACATGCTAAAATAATAATGTTAAATTTTATATATATGTGCGTAAATAAATGTTTGTATGTTAATTACTGGCAGTGGCTTATTTTATTCTTTTTTTAAAATTATTCTTAGATAAGAATTTATTATAAATATAAATCTCTGCTACTCCCTGAGCTAGTGACAATGGGCTAATAACCGGATATCAAAATATATAAAATTAAAAAAAATTATTTTTTTTGACTTACGTATCAGCCTACTTTATAAATTTTTCTAGGTTCAAATGCCTAGATGGCGCTCTGAAGTGCAGATGCCGGCAAGTTCCATTAATCCAGATTGTTATAACTGGTGTTCCAACTTGGGCCGATCTTTAATAAACCACCAATACCCTGAGCAAATTTTTTCAAAATGAAATATGTTTATCTGTTTACATAAAGTCGGATACTTTAAATCTTATAAAAGCACTGCCAGAAAGAAATTGCACGTATATTAAATAAGAAAGTATAAATAATTTTAAATTGTACTTTGTTAAAAAGAAAGTCAAAAGGTTGCAATTAATATGTTTTTTTTTTGTTAATATATATTATGCTTTAGCGTGTATAGGTGCGCAGCCACGTAAGTTTATAATCGTAAATGTGGTACCTTACGAAGAGTACTGTTGGGAATTTACTTCAGTGTAATCCTATGTAAGCATTTCAGTCAGTCATAAATAAGTTGGTGGTATTTATAATTTTGCTGCAAATATACACATTTAAACCCATTATTTCTTAAAACATATTTACCTCAGTGCAACCTTCTTAAACAAATAATTTAAATAACTTGCTTGTCATGCCATGTGTAAAAATAAAATGTATAAAAAAATAGAACTCTTGTGGGCAGGAGGTGTAAACGTGGATGGTCCTTTGGAAAGCGATGTTCAACATTTTTTTTTTTTGTATATAGTCTTTTTGTAAAATTACTAACCGGATGTTTTTGTAAATTTTCGTTAATCGTGTACCGTAATTACTAACGCTAAGTAAAAATTTTTTTTTTTTTTTTTTTAAGCAAGTTTACTGATATGTAACGGGCACATACGTACGTTACATTGTTTTTTTATTAGTAAACATGAAAAGAATAAAAGTTCGCAAATAAAACTTCCTTTTTAAGAATTAAAAATTGAAAATTAAAATTCTATACTAAACTCATATATATATTTAAATCACACAGATGAGAAATTAAAAAAAATAAACTTTATTAAAAAAAAAGAAAAAGTATTTTAAAACTAAATTATCTGTAAAGATTTAAAGATAAAAATATATCGTAAGTTTGTACAAAACAAATTAATTAATGTTATTGAAAAAATGGAAATGATTAATTTAATTAGTCAAATGTAAACTAGCCTTGGGCATTTAAAATGTATAAGCAAAGGTCAGATAGGAGAGAAAAACAATGGAATCGGACCTCAGCGAAAAGACCATCACATCGATGACGTAATGTCCATTGGATCCTTAAGTTACGTATAAAAGAAAAAATTTGGAAATAAAAAGTGATTTTGGTTTAATTAATTAGAAGACAGAGATGTGTTAAGTCGGAGAGTTGGAGGTGAAGGGATTGAAAGACGCACTTTCAATTCCTTCAGTTGTTATAAAAAAAAAAAGAAATGAAACATTGCTTTTCTTATACTGAGGACAACAGGATCATCGGGGGATTTAACGTGGATTCCAAATGGCATGCAATGGATAAAGAGGAACATTTTAAAAATCGTAAGAACTTTAAAAACATTTTGAAACACTAAGAACTTTAAAATATAAACTTTCTCAGTATTTAATTTATAAGAAATAGAATCCTATCTGACCAACGTTATTTATTAATTAGTTATAATTTTATTTAATGTATTTCTTTTGTAAAATCATTTCCATTTATTTATTTATTTGTTCTTTAAGTTTTATTATGATTTCTGTTTTTCGTTAAACTAATTATATAAATGTTAAACTTAAGTCGGGCGTGAATGGCTATATAGATTTGTAAAGTTATATTAGGGGAGGGTAATCTTAGGTTATTTGTTTCGTAGTTAAATTGGGTCAATGGATTGGATATATTGGTGTAATTAGTAGATGTAGTACGAGATTCGCTATGGGCAGAATCGCTTTATACACCACACACTTCCTTTTTGGCCTATGGAATGCGATTCATAAGTCGGCAAAATGACCGCAGTCCTTTCCTATGGAGTTTTTTTTATTGCTCTTCTTGTCAGATAGATGTAGTATTCCTATCTGACGAGAGGCAATTTCTTCTCTTAACCTTTTGTGCTGCCGTATTTCATATTACATTGAATGCATCGATATATCAGATGAATTGACGTTAGTTTGACTGCGAACTTTTGGCCTAAGGTTAAATAAGGATAGAATATTTTCTTTCAAATGCAAATCTATGTAGTCTATTCATACTCGACACTCTAAATAAAAATGCATTAAATTTAAGTTGGGTATGGACGTTGCATGGATTCGTTATCGGTTAATTATGTTTTTGGTTTTCATATTTGATCAAAATATATAGACATTCGGTAAATAATGATACCTTACGGTGAGTATCTAAAATGTATTTATTCGGATGTCTTTTAAGTTATTGGTGTCTCTGCGGTATCTTATGATGAATACCATTGGGTTTCTTGTATTCCCTATGCAATTGACGGTATCAATGACTTTGTATTTTGATCGTTTATGTTTATTTTGAAATGTTTTTTAACCGTGTAATCTATGTAACCGATCTATACTCAACATTTTAAAACAAACTTTTATAAACCCATCTGTGCGAACTTATAATAGTATAAAAATTAAAATGTAAATTAAAATCTAAAATAAAAGTTAAAAATAATGTTAAATGTTAAAGTAAACATGCTAAAATAATAATGTTAAATTTTATATATATGTGCGTAAATAAATGTTTGTATGTTAATTACTGGCAGTGGCTTATTTTATTCTTTTTTTAAAATTATTCTTAGATAAGAATTTATTATAAATATAAATCTCTGCTACTCCCTGAGCTAGTGACAATGGGCTAACGACCGGATATCAAAATATATAAAATAAAATAAATTTTTTTTTTACTTATGTATCTGCCTACTTTATAAATTTTTCTAGGTTCAAATGCCTAGATGGCGCCCTGTAGTGCAGATGACATTAAGTTCCATTAACCCAGATCGTTATAATATATTTGTATTATGTTGTAGTTCTGAAGAAGATTGTTCGGGCAATTGAAACTGTAAAAGAGGATGGTAATTAAAGCATTGTGAAACAGTAATAAAGCGCATAGATGATTTAATATTATATACATTTGGCAATTCAGTAAGAAAGAATAGTTTTTTTTTGCTTCCTATTACTAAGGAAATAAAAAAAACTATGTGTTTAGTCATTTATAAATTATCATATAATGTGAAAATATCTATAAAAGGATTTGTTTCAAAACATATTGGAAATGAATATTTATTTTTGTAATTAGCGAGATGTTTTTGAACAAAACTAATAAAGATATTTTTTGGAAAACATCCCTGAATACATGGTAGATGTGAAATACAAAAATGTGAGTTATAAATAAATAAGAAAAAAATGATACTAGTATGTTCTAAGCCTTAACTCAAGAAGTATTATAAAGTAATTCTATGAAGATAAGAGAAACTACTGGTTGGAGCAGTTTTTGATTGAATAGTTTGGATAACTGCATCTTGCTAACCATTTAAAAATATTTTTCAATATTCTATTCATCATAGTAAGTCTGATACATATTTTAGCGGAAGATTATCTATTACGTGTGGATATAAAATTAAAAATACTTAGAATTATGCATTCAGATCCAGAAATAAACATTGAAGTAACATTGCCTGTTTTAATGAAGAAAATCATGCCAAAAAGAAAGAAGTAACTTTGTTGTAAGACTTACTGTATACACTATCTATTTCCACCATTATGCAAAAAGTACAAACACCATGAGGAATGGATTACTAAAGACATTCTTAAATATAATAAACATATGATATCTGCAGAAACCATGGTTTATTAATAGATAATTTAGTTTGGATTTGTTTTTCAATTCTCATTTCAAATATATGCTATTAATCACTAGATGGAGCTTACCAATAGCTCTAAACAAGCCTTATTTTTATAAGTGCCAAAAAGAGAAAGAATTCAAAATCTCTATCATTAAGTTCCTACCTGCAGACCAATAGGTTTCGAGCTTATGACTCACCTCAGTGGAGGGCTGGGACTCTAGAAACTAGGTCTAAAATACTAACTCAAAAGTCAGCACTTATAAAACACATTTCTGTCAATTTGAAAGTCTGAACTTTTAGACATATAAATGTTTTCAAATCCAGCTTTTCAAAACAGATAGCTATATGGGTCTGAATTCAGTTCAGTTTCACCATATAGTAAAAGCCTCTGCAATATAGCATCACAATAACCTTCAAAGGTACACTTATAATAATTAATGTCATAAATTTTGTAACTTGCTTTTAAGTTTGTATTTAAATGATCACTAGATGGAGCTTACCAATAGCTCTAAACAAGCTTTATTTTTTTAAGTGCTGAAAGAGAAAGAATTCAAAATCTCTTATCGTTAAGTCCCTACCTCCAGATCAATTGTTTTCAAGCTTATGGATCACCTCAGTGGAGGGCTGGAACTCTAGAAACTAGATCTAAAATACTAACTCAAAAGTCAGCACATAAAAGTCGGCATTTATAAAAATAAAGCTTGTTTAGAGCTATTGGTAAGCTCCATCTAGTGATCATTTAAATGCAAGCTTAAAAGCAAGTTACAAAATTTATGACTTGTTTTATTAATTATGCTATTAATAGTCATAAATCCTGAGAAATCATGCAAACCACTGGGGAACATGCAGGGATAATGGTAATAATTTAAAGTAATGATGATCAGTGATATTAAGATTTCCAAAAATGAACTTCCTATTTAAAAAATTTGGTGCCTTAAGATTGGTTTAAATTAAATCTAGAAAAACAAATTAAAAATACTTTTGGAATAATTATATTTAACTTAACGTTAGGTTATAAGGTTATCTAGCATCATCATCAGCAACAACAAAAAATTTGTGATTATATTAAAATATGTATTGTAATGGGATAATTCCCTGTACAACCATATAGCAATCAGAGTGGTCAATATACTACTATATCCTACAATGAGCAAATGTAAGACATTATAGGAGTAAATACTATTATGTAGAATGTTTAACCCATACAGCAATATTTCCTGCACATTATAGATATATTTTTTTTATAAGGCCTGCAGTTATTAGAAAATTTATTTGATTTGAGCAGATGAAGCCACAAAAAGGCCCCACAGCATCCAGATTCAAACAATACTGGCTGATATCTGGTTATCTCCAACATAGCTCAGGAAGCAATGAGAATTAGGTGATATATTGCACAACTAACATTGCTAAAAGGAGTGTATTAATAGAAAAATACACACAGAAACATATAATTAACAAAAGTGAGTTATTTTATCATAACAATATGTGAAGTGTTCAACATCACATAACAACAAGAAAATAATAGCATTAAAAAAATATGATAGTAACATACCCCTGATAAGGCATTTGATATTCAACTGTAATGGTTAATACATTACAGTTTCTTAAAATTTATTTAGATATAAAACAACATCTCTCTTTTATTCCAAATGTCTGACCAATTATATGATACACACACATGTTTATATTAAATATCAAATCATTAGCTATTTACTGTCATTAAATAATTTTTTTAAACTAAATGATGTATAGGTTTATCATGATTAACTAAAAGTAAACTAAAGTAATTTTTATGTGAATCCTTGTATTTTCTTTTCTTTATTTGTTTGTCCATTTGTGTGTTTTAATTCTTAATCCATGCATCTTTCTTTTCAAAAAACAATGCATATACAGATTCTATTGAAAAATGAATTTCTAATCTTTCATTGATGATATTTTTTTTAAAACACGGACCTAGCAGTTTACAAAATTCTTTTCAAAAAACAATACTTATACGGATTCATTTGAAAAGTGAATTTCTAATCCTTCATTGATGATATTTTTTTAAAAACACAGACCTAGCAGTTTACAAAATCCATACAGTTTTCACTTTTGTGAATGCAGAGTTTAAAGTTTTATTTTAGAATGTGAAGGTCACATTTATAAATCCATAATTCGGTAATTATAAAAATTTCATTTTTAAAAATCCACTTTTAAAATTTATTTAGTTATAAATTTGCAATTTCACTTTTAAGAAAGTAACGTTTTCATTTGTTATGATTATAAAAATTAAAACAAAATTTTTCACTTAAATAAATTAAAACTTTTGTTTTTTTAAATATCCATTTTTGGTATTTTTTTAATACAGGAAAGTTTGTTTGCTGTAGAAATGGTAAATCTGATTCAGATTTTAATTTCACAGTCCAATCCACCTAGCAATTTTTTAATAGGGTTCAATTGAAATCCACATATGTATAAATGTAAATATAGAAATGTATTTTTTTTTTTCAAACGTTTTTTATTATTATTACCATTTATAACATTTTAAAGTAGAACTACCTTGAATAAATTACTATAATTTATTTCAGGAAATATATACATATAACATTGTTTTACTTACATTAACCAAATAATTTATTGTATTTTATTAAAAAAAATTCAAATATAAGTTTTGAATTTTATATGTTTTTTTTTTTTATATATATATGCTTAATGTATTTTTTTTTAAAAGAATCCAAGATGGCCTTCTGAGAGATTTTTGCCTCAGTAAGGAGTTTTAAAATAAATAAATGTATTATATTTTGACCTAAAAACAGCACTGCTGGACAAGCATCAGTTAATTATCTTGCCCTTTTAATATAGGGTATATGAGCACAGACTTTCAGATGACCCATCACTCTCAACTCTATCTAATATCACTGATACACTCAAGCACATATATGCTGAAAAGATAAATAATCACCAATATACGTATTTCATGCTAAACCAGCAATCATCAGTTGGTCCAGATTATCATCTCCCACACATATATACTATAAGTGCTCAGATATATATATTAAGATAGACAATTTTCCTACTTTAATGGACAGGCTCCAATCTACTACACCCTCCAACTCTTCAACAATCCATCCAATTGAAAAAAAGTTAAAAAGTGGGAAGGGGAAATCTATTCAAAAAATATTTTTCTTTATTTTTTATATATGTTGTTTTCATTAATTAAATATTTTCCATTAAGTAATTGATTGTGCAAGTTGATCTTTATGTGGTATTAGATCCTCTAAGGCTACTAATTATAATTATTCACATTCAGTGATTATTAAATGCCGGGGTAATAAGGAATTGTGGAATCTGACTCCCAGTCGCATATACTTCTGTGGGCCAGAGAGTAATAGAGGTAGAGTTGGGTAGTCCACATGATATCTGTACAGGCGGACATGGGTCTCCGGTAATTCTTATCTTTTATTTGGTATCATGTCACAACATAGTGGATGTCTCAAACCCCTTTCTACATTGGAGTAGGCATGTGAGTGTCTGTCAAGCAGCTCGTATGAACCTACATGTTTTTTTTCATTTTGTATTCATATGTTTATTAACCCGATGATGTTTCGTCTTTCTGTTATTGCCTATCTAATATGGAAGCCATAAAGAAATGATTCTACTTAAGAATCATCAGCCTGAGTAACCAATTCTTTTGCTTTAATCTGTGATTAGTTGAACCTTGTTAATTTAGAATTCACATTATAGATATATGAATAAAGAATGATGAAGTTGAACGTCAAATAATGTAGGTCATGTGCTTGATAGTTAACTGTTTTCTTAATAGCTTACCATTTTAAACACTGTAAGGTTATTTTTAATAACATAACACTATCCCAGTGAGGTCCACTTTTAAAATAAATAAAAATGTTATTTTAACGATAATTAGTTCTCTTTATAAAGAAAAGTAAAATAAATGATTTTCTTTTCTTGTGTCATTTTGAGTAAGACATCAAATCAGTTTGTTATAATTGTTTTTTCTTATTTGACATCAGTTTATTATGAAATGTCTTAGAATATGTAAATCAGAAAGAAAATGTTTGTTTTTATACAATCAGTTTATCAATTTTTAAATATGCTGATTGATCAAAATAATCCCATTTCCTTGTAATAAATGTGAACGAAAATTTATATGTATTAAAATCCGTGGTCATTTAATTTTGTTTACTTTTTATTCTTTAAATAATGTAAACAAATAAATTTGTGCAAACAATAATAAATTAAAAAGATAACCACTATATGTCAATATGTCTTACATGACACGGTCTTATATAAATCTACATGTGTAAATATAAAACTAATGTAAAGAATTTTGTTTTAGTGAGCTTGAGTAAAATGTAAATTTAAAATCCATAATGAGTTAAAATATATGTATAAAACTAAATTTCCAGTGTGTTCGAATCGTTTTATTTACTTTTTATTTTAATTAATATTTTATTTTAAGTTATATATATAAGTGCAATCACCCAAGGTCTCATTAAATAGAATTATTATGAATCTCATGCTCAAGGGCTCGGCTCTGGGACAGCGAAAGTGAAGGAGTTCGATGTTATCTTTGAGAAATGTTATTGATTAGATCTTTGACCAGGAGATATAGGTAAATAGGAAATAATCATGATGTACCTGACTTATATATCTTGTACCTGACTTATATATCTTGTACATGATTGGATTGATATATGTTTTTCGATTGGTACATCATTTTTTCCCAGGTTTGGATGCCCAAACTGTGGGGCCTTTAGATAAATACCTACACCCTGATTAATGAATATATTGAAAGATATAAAATATGTGAAATAGACATGTATTTTTTTTTGGGCTTTGTTTTGGTGGTAGAAAATACAAAAAGTATGTGTCCACAAGTAGCTGGTACATGTGAGATTTTTTTTCTCTCTCTGTGAATTTTTTTATATAAAACTAAAAATAAAAAAGGGAACCAAATCCTGTATGTTTTGGTGTCAAATAAATAACTCTTCTGAGTCTGTAAAATATTTTAATATATATATAGGAAATAACTAGATAAAAACTGTCATATTTTGGTGTCAAATAAATAACTCTTCTGAGTCTGTAGAATATTTTAATATATATATAGGAAATAACTAGATGAAAACTGTCATATCTGACCCTGCCTTCAGAAGTGGACTATTACAGATTCCTTGCCTGATTGGCTAGCATCCAGTTGCTATCCAATGGGATTGAAACCTTCACTGGGGTTCGCGCACTGAATCCATGTGTTTAGTAATGTAGGGGATTTGCCTTTAAATAGTCAGCCTTTTGGAGGCAAAGCAGAGAGCAATTACTTCTGTTAACCTGAATGATAGAACATGCTCTCCATTAAACCTTCTGCCATCAGCAAAGGTATTTATTAGTCATTATTGAGACATCCATGCAGTGAAGCAAGTCCACCTATGGACTGGAAATTGCTACATCTGAACTAGAGCCGACTCGAGACAAGCTAACTACTTATCTGGAAGAGTCTTACCAGAACTCATGATGTAGGCTAATTATTAGCTGGAAGTGAATTCCATACTCCACACAACTATCTCAGCATTGAAGTCTATCAACTGTATTTATCCATTTGTTAACTAACATGTGTATATATTTTGTACTAATAAATTATACATATTAATTGCTGAATAGTTGTTCTTTTTGTCTCTGTTGGTTTGGAAATGAACCTGCAAGCCTAACCAAACACAACAGATTTGGTGCAGTCGCCATGCCAGTTATAACAGATTTGGCGCAGCCACACAGAAAATTTTCCCTCTCGGCTGGAAAAATTATAGAATAAACTGTGCCAATTATAACAGATTTGGCACAGTTGCAGTGAAATTTTTTCTTCATGACTGTAAAAATTATAGAATAAACTGTGCCAGTTATAACAGATTTGGCAAATTTTTCCTTCATGACTGGAAAAATTATAGAATAAACTACGCCAGTTATAACAGATTTGGTGTAGTCGCACAGAAATTTTTCCTTCACAGCTGAAAAAATTAGAATAAACTATGCCAGTTTAAACAGATCTGGTGCAGTAACAGAGAAAATTTTTCCCTCATGGCTGGAAAAATTATATTATAAAATATGCCAGTTTCAACAGATCTAACTGTATGAAACGCGAGTGTTTATTTGTTTTATTATTTTTCGTTTTGGAAAAAAATTTACGTTACCGTAATTTCTGGTATTTTTTTTTAGAAAAATAACAACATAAAACTGTTGAATAAAATTGATTGCAAACATAAAGGTGTGTCAATTTAAAGCTTCAACCAATCATGAGAGCTTTATTCACAAGACAGCATAAAAGCTTGCTCTATTGGTTTAAAAACTTCATTGAGTTAGTTACAAATAACGTAACTATAAAAACAAGTACGAGTGGTTACTCAGCATAAATAAAAAAAGATGGCTAAAGCAATTGGCTCTATGGAATCTTTTGATCTGGCTCAACCAGAGAGCTGGCCAAATTATAAAGAGCATTTGACTTTTTATCTACAGGCTAACAATATAAAAAAGCCTGAGATAAAGTTAGCTACACTAATGACCATAATAGGTCTGCAAATGTACAATATATTCAAGTATCAATCTATGGCTGTAACCCCAGCTAATCTGGATTTTGATAGAGTGTTGACAATTCTCACAGAGTATTTTTCTCCTAAACCCTTGACCATAATACAGATATACCATTTTAATCTCAGCATACAAGAACAGGGTGAAACAGCTAGAGAATTTGCAACAGGAATCTGTATATTAACATTGAAGTGCGATTTCAAAGACTTCATGATCATTTATTGTGGCATAAATGATCACAATTTGAGGCTGAAAATGTTAATGATTCCAGAACTAGATTTTGAGACAGTGGTAGCTCAAGCAAGACTAGCAGAAATTATAGCTAGTCAAGCTAACTCATTAAAAAGTCTTATAAAGTAGAAGTGCAAAAAAGTGAGCACTGGGTCACCGAAGCACTCAGTCAACTCAGAGAACTCAGCATCAAATAGTCTAAGGCTTTGTTATAGATCTAATGAGCACATGCACATGCATACAGAATGTCCATACCGCAAACCAACATGCACGTTTTGCAAACATATCGGACATATAAAAGCAGCATGTCTGAAATTAAAAAGACAAACAGCCAAGTCTATTCCTAAAGACAGTAAAGGCACTTATGAGAAACATAAGCAAGTTACCTGTATAAACCATATCAGAGATAACAAATCTGGGTTATACACACTGTCATAATAAATGATACATCAGTTAATATGGAACTTGACACAGGGTCAGCAGTGTCTATATTTTCAAGAAAGACTTGGACAATCATTAATAAAAGAATAAATATAAGCGGCATCCTTGCAGTAAGTCAATATCAGACTACCAAGGGACTAAAATCAAACTGTTGGGTCAAACAACAGAAAAAATTACTATGCCTAACAAAACTATCTACCTACCACTGGTAGTGGCATTAGGTAACCATAATGATTTAATAGGTCTTGACTGGTTCAGTCACTTAGGGTTCAAAGTGACCAAAGTGAACCAGCTCACAATATTATCAAAGTTGAAAACTAATAAATCAGAAGTCTTTAACAAAAAGCTGAAACCTGAGGTCAAACTTCAACTAAAAGATAAAAACAAAATACAGTTCCAAATAGGAACAAAAGTACTATGTCATATGTACTATGGGTCCGCAAGATGGAGACCAGCATTGGTGACGCAAATAAAGGAGCTCTACATTGTTGTGCAAACTGAAGATGGTCATCATTATCATCACCATCACAACCAGCTAAAACTCAACAACACATCAGCAGCTATCAAGACAGCAGCAGACAACCAGAAACAAGCTCATCAAGAGGAGATGAAGACAGGTACAGCAATCAACTGGAGAAACCAAGAAGCAGACAAAACATCATCCAGTGCATTTCAATGACTATGTCCTCCAGGGCTAATTTCAGCCAGTGGGAGGGATGTCATATCTGACCCTGCCTTCAGAAGTGGACTATTCCATATTCCTTGCCTGATTGGCTAGCACCAAGTTGCTATACAATTGGATTAAAACCTTCACTGGGGTTTGCACACTGAATCCATGTGTTTCCAGTAAGGTAGGGGATCTGCCTTTAAATAGTCAGCATTTTGAAGGCAAGGCAGAGAGCAATTACTTCTGTTAATCTAAATGACAGAATGTGCTCTCCATTAAACCTTCTGCCATCAGCAAAGGTATTTATCTAGTCATTATTGAGATATCCATGCAGTAAGGCAAGTCCCCTTATAGACTGGAAACTGCTATGACTGAACTAGAGCCGACTTAAGGCAAGCTAACTACATAGCTGGAAGAGTCTTATCAGAACTCACGATGCAGGCTAATCATTAGCTGGAAGCGAGTTCCATACTCCACAAGACTATCTCAGCATTGACAACTATGCTGTTCATTTGTTAACTAACATGTGTATATATTTTGTACCAATAAATTATACATATTAATTGCTGAATA
Source organism: Epiperipatus broadwayi (assembly GCA_028023455.1). NCBI lineage: Eukaryota > Metazoa > Onychophora > Udeonychophora > Euonychophora > Peripatidae > Epiperipatus > Epiperipatus broadwayi. Next base: position 3,111,195 of record JAQFVV010006337.1, read on the forward strand.
ATTGTTCTTTTTTTTATCTGTTGGTTTGGAAACGAACCTGCAAGCCTAACCAAACACAACAAAAACTTTGTAATAGCAACAGATGGTTGTTAATAAGAGACTTGGGTAAAAAAAATGTTAAAAGAGAGTATGTATACTGTTGGCTGGTGTCCTTACAAAAAAATTTGCCAATGGTTTAATTAAGTCCTTAAAAACACCAAACAGTGTACTATAAGATTCAAACCTAGAAAAATGAAATTGGTTAAAGAGCTGATAAAACTTAAAATGTCAAAATAAACCATATTAACTGAGAGTTACCAACCAAATGAGATGGATGAATGTCAAATCTGTCCAGGCACAGGAGAGCAACCAGGTATGAAAAAAATATATTTGTTTTGTATTTAGATATAAAAAAAATAGTAGCTGAATGGCAAGTAATATAATTTTGTAAGTAAAGACAGCAGACAGATCAGGAGTTGAATTAAATAGGAACAGGATAAGTGATTATGATGGGAGATGTGGGAAGAGTCATGTAGCCCATTAAAGTTACATATTTTTTTTATAATAAATCAATAGAGAAAAGAATAGAATAAGAGTGCAAGAAATTTTTTTTGTGTGTGAAGTTCTGTTTTTGAAATGGATCCAACAAAAGAAGAGCAGGTGGATGATCAACAGGGAGATGCTGAAGAGACAGTGATGGAAGTCCCAATTAAGAATCCAGATAAGTTGATTTTTGAAATGAGGTCCATGATGAAAGAAAACTCAACAGTGATGATGAGTAGCTTGATGGCAACAATGATGTATGACATTGAGGAAGAGATGTGAAAGCACCAAGAAGAGGTAGAAATAAAAATATTGGAAGCAGAACACCAGACAGAAAGTACCTGGCACTTAATGCAAAAACTGATCAATAAAGACACAAAACCAAAGAGGGGGATAGAAAATATCACTAGTGATGAACCAGCTCAAAAGGACTTAGAAGAAAAATTGGCAAAATTTCATATTCCAGATGATGATAACCATATCCAGGATCAAACATCCACAAAGAGATAAAAGCAAATAGGAATATCACAGATAATATAATTCAAACCATACCAAGTGGCTCACAAGGACCTTCATTGATATCACAATTGATCCACATACAGGTGTCCAAGGTGAGCTTGTAGGGAGTCCACAAGAGCTCTAGAAAGCTTGAGGGAACTATTTCCTTTTCAAGCAGCAAATGAGGCTGAGAAAGTGGCTGTTGCGAGCCACTATCTAAAGAATACTGCAAAGGATTGGTGGAGATCATTAGCACCGAAACCCACCAAGTTCGGTGAGTATGAGCAAGCTGTACTCAGGCAATTTTGAAGTGATGAGCACCAAGAAGATTTGGTACACATCTTGACTGCTGCAAAGTATCAAGGGAAGCAGCAAGAAAACTACATCCTGTATTTTCTAAAACAGGTGGCAAAGTTTAGAACTCTAACCACTTTCATGTACTCTGACATGCACATTATGCGCATTATCAGGAATAATATGCCTATATGGGTCTAGAGGATGATGTTAAGCTGCCAAATTGACACCATCCCCAAAATGGGAAGATTTTTAATCTCCATTAATTATAGAAACCCAGTACTGGAATGAAAAGGTCAAGGTAGATGGAAAACTACAATCATCCATGAAGGAGATAGATCAAGGGACCATAACATGGGAAATCTCTTCCCAACTGTGCAGATAATGGTTGAGACCCAGAGAGTGCAAGCATTAGTGGATTCAGGAAGCCAAGTAACCCTGATTTTGAAAGCTTGGTTTGAAAACATGAAGAAATTAAAAGAAGTAAGGAAACTCCCAACCCAGCCCATTGGTCTAATCTTGGCAAATGGATATAAATCAATGAGTGAGAATTACCAAATATTGTTAGAGGTGAAAATCAATCAAATATCCATGGGACATGCCATTTTAGTCATGGCTGGACTCATTTATGACATGGTGTTGGGATTGTATTTTTTAACACAACATGAGGACATCATTGATTACTCCAGAAGGACCTGTTACATAAAGCAAGATGCTGTAGAATTTCATGATACTCAGAAAAATCAGGTGGCTGTATCATTCAACCAGTTGACCCTGCATTGATCTTGACCAAGGGATACAAGAAGCATTGGTTATCAATCCCAGAGACTGAAACCAAATTAAGGAAATTTTGGAAAAAATATTCCAGGGTAATTTTCCCAGGTTCCAGTTCAAATCAAAGGTTATACCCATCACATTAAGTTAAAAGATTTATCATAGGTCCAATCAAAGACCTATACAATCCCCTTCCAATACAAAAAAAGTAGAAAGTCAAATTAAACAAATGATAGAGTGGGGAATCATTGAATAGGGACCATCCCTATACAATAATCCTTTAGTGGTTATTGGGAAAAGGAGCAGTGACATTCAATTGTTCCTCGACATTTGTAAGTTAAATAGTAAGACCATTCCAGAGAGACACCTCCCCCACCTATTCAAGTAGTCTTTGTCAGGCTGACCGGGAAAACTATTTTTTCTACTCTGGATTTAACTGCAAGTTATTGGCAAAAATATACTGCTTTTTAGTATAGTGGCCAAAACCATGTATACAAGAGGATACTTTTCGGCCTCATAAATAGTGGCACAGGATTGATGCACTGTCTTAAACAGGTACTCTCAGAGGAATTGCAAGACCATATGGTCTGTTACATTGATATTGTGATAGGCTCAAAGAACATAGAGGAGCACATTAAGTACTTAAACCTTGAAAGAGAGTGAGTGTGAAAATATCATTAATTTGGAAAAGAGGCACTTTGCCCTAAAAGAAATATCATATTTAGGCCATATCATTAGTGAGATGGAATAAAACCTTAGCTGGAAAAATTGAAGCTATTGAGAAATTCCCAACCTTCAATCACCTGAAGCAAGTCTGATCTTTCCTGGGTTTATGTAATTTCTATCATAAATTCTACCCCAGGTTTTCTTTGGAAACAACTAATTTGATCGATCTTTTATGCAAAGACAAGAGGTGGGCCTCAACCACCACCCATGATCAGTATCTGCAAATAATCAAGAATAAGTTTTTACAAGTTAACCACTCCTTCTATGTCCAAACTGACAGTAGTATGAGGGGTCTGGGGATGTGTTATTTCAAATAGATGAAAGGGGATAACACCAAGTTCTCTACTTTATCAGCCAAACTTTAAAAGGGGTTGAAGTAAACTATACCATGACAGAACAGGAAATTCTTGCTATTGTGTGGGCTTGCCAAAAGTTAAAGCAATTCCTCCTAGGGTCTGAGGTCATCTTAATCATAGAGCATAGATGCTTGGAATTTTTAAACAAGAGTTTTCTCACAAATGACCATCTCATTTGTTGGAGCTTAACCCTATAGAAATTCAGGAATAGCATAATCTACTGCCCTGGATGAGAAAGTGTGATAGCCAACATTTTAAGCCATCACCCAATACCAATGAACCCTCCAAACCCTGAACTGCATGATCAAATCGCTCTGATTATGGTAGCTCAGAAGCAAACTCCTATTGAGGACAAACTACAGGATCTGGGATATTGGCAACAAGCTGAAGAACAATATGGATGGATAATCACTGAACTACAAAAGGATCCACATGAAAGAAGGGAATCTGTGGATAATAATAATTCACACACAATTGAGGACAAAAATCATACATGTACATAAGAATATTGGGCACTATGGACCTCGAAGAACCATAGTAGCTATCCGATGATGGTTCTATTGGCCTGGTCTATATGCTCACATCCTTCTTATCCTGAGGAGTTGCATTAAATGTGCTCAGAGTAAACACTCTAACAAGTCCTATGTGGGACCCCTCAATCCCATTTCTGTAACAAAACCAAATGAATTACTTTCCATGGACTATTATATCCCATTACCATCACTTCAATGGTTCTGTTACTTGCTCATTACATACAATGTTTTTTCAAAGTACGTATGGGTATACCCTGTAAGAGCAGTGGATTCAAGAAATGCTATTCACATGCTCCAACAAAAACAATTCCCGGAAGTAGGAAGTAATCCTATCTGACCATGGGACTGCATTTACCTTAAAGGGATGGACCAGATGGAATAAGAAACAAGGTCTTTGTCACCGATTAACATCCATTAGAAACCCGCCATCTATTCCATGCAAAAGGGTCATGAGAGAAATTAACAGGCTCTTCTGCACGTACACATCCCATGATCATCAGGGATGGGTAAGGAGAACCGATGAAATTTTGGGATACATCAATCATACTTTGAATGAGTCTGCAGGATTCACACCAAAAAGACTTCACTACAAAAAAGCATGTCCTGAAATATTTAGTAAAATTCAGCCAAGAGAGGATCTGGTTATCTGCCCTAAGGAGAACCAAAGTGCCATATGAAAAAGATGGCCCAGACAAGAATGAAAAGATGTCACAATCCACCATAGAAATTCCAAGAAGGTGATATGGTATAGCTTAGAGCACCAAAACCATGTAACGTGACCAAGAAGGAATTCAAAAAATTCTTCCCATTTTACCGTGGTCCATACATGATCCAAAGAAAATGTGAGGATAATGCATTTTTATTAGAAGGAGAACAAGGGAATAGAGGAACTTTTAATGCCAGACACTTAAAGCCCTATGTTCCACCAGATCCAGAAAATAATGCAAATCATGCTGGTTTGACATGTCAGGGGACAACATGGATTTGTATAACTGGACTGAGAAATTAAAAGGAACTTTTAGATATATAGATATAAAACTCATAAGAAATGCCTAACTCTAAAGAATAGGAAATTTCAGACATTGTAATTAAAGGGTAGATGAAGATGATAAATGACCGATTGGTACTCTGTGACCTGGTAGATTTCAAATATATATATATATATATATTGTAAGGTGATGTCCAATTCTTGTAAAAAAAAAAAAATAATAAGTAACTAATATAACCAAATATAACCATACATTCATGAAGGAATGAACACATTTTTTTTTTAAATGTAAAATAAAATATATACATATACACATATATATATACATGAATGTAGATTTTAAATCATGACGTGACAAAATAAAAAAAAGAATATTTAACATTAAATTCTAGTAACCACGTTTCTTTTGTTTAAAAGAGGAAAAAAAGAGTAAACCTTTGTTGATTTTGGGAACGTGGAAAAATATCTAAGCAACAGATTTTTTTTTATTTTTAGTTGTTGTTGGTTTTTCTTGTTCAACTGAAGTGCACGAAAGTAAAGTTGTAAAGAATATTTTAATTAATATATTAGTTATTAGGATTTCCATTCTTTATTAATATTAAACTATTTAATATTTGGAATTTTATTATTGATAACTGTAAAATGTTTTAAAAAGAAAAAAAAACATTATTTAATCGATGAACTTTCGTTCGTTCAAATAAATGCTAAGAGCATCATAGTTATTTAACATTGTTAAAAAATATAATTGCAATCAAATGTTTCTGGGATAAAATAAAATCAACTAATGATGAAATAGAACTTTATTAACATTACTTTAAAAGTAAAATCTTTATCATACGTTTCATACATATATAAATAAAACTGCATAGAGATAGCGTTCGCCTTATAATATAACGTAAGCTTTAAAAAAAGGATTCATATTTAATAATTTATATTGTGTAAATAAAATCTAAAAATGCACTTTTGCTAATTGAGTGTCAGGGGATTTTTCTATCCTCTTGGTGTCGTTGACGTGTGATGGAGGATCGTATTTATTGGTATATATATATTGTTTAAATCAACGTGGAAAAATCTTGTTATGGAATGGAAATGCATGGCTTTAAAATCAAACGCCGAGGAATTCAATTTCGTCATGGGAATTGTAATGCTTAAAACGTCAACATGATTTAATATACATGAAGGAAAGAAAGACATTATCTGCTAAGAATCCCGAAGCTGCTCTTAAAAATTTAATGTGCTATTGTTTTAAGGAATTCCAAAATTTCATTATATTTTATGTTTCAAATATTTTTTTTTTTTTTAAAAAATGTATACTGAGAGTTGGGTTGTGAATTTTTCTCACTCTTTTATTCCAGTGTAGCAAATCTTTTTTTTTAAAAAAAAAAAAACAAAAGAACCCATTTGTTTAGATTTTTATAGGGTGAGAGAGGTGCACAACTCAAACTATACATCAATATATTATAAATGTTTTGTAAATAAAATATTATCATAATGGAAGGTTTAAAACTGGACAATGACTGAAACAAAAGGTAAGATTTTAAATATTTACATTTATTAAATAATTAATACGATAAAATCAAACTAATTAATAATTAAATATATATAATATTTTCTTAACTATACAAAACACAAATTAGCAATTCATGGACATAACCTTGAGGTATATTTAAAGGACGTAAACAGAATGATAATCGTACATTAATAATATAATTTTATATTCAAAATAATTAATACATTATTGTAAATTATGCACTAAATTTTATAATTCTTATTTCAACCCATATTTTAATATTTGAATTACAGAACTCATATTGTTGTAGGGATAAATTAATGTTTTATAATAATCATGTATATATTCTGTTGATTTATAAATATTATAACTATAAGCATGATCTGTTAATAAATATTTATTGTTTGAAGTTAAAACCTTTGTTTCTCTGGTCTCTAGATTGTCAAGCATCATTCATACTTCACTCACCAGTATAGCTATTATACATGCATACAGATTTTAATTTATTATTAGCAATAGCCATTAAGGATCTATATAGAGGTCACATTATTGCCATCCTATTTAATTCCATCCTTGAGCAGAGTTAAAGGCTAATGTCTACACTGAGTTAGAATTCCGAGTAGTAATAGGACCTGTAAGTAGAGAAGGCTCTGGGTGTACTATCCTAAAAGGTTTTACAGTCCGTTACATATTTTGGCAACCCAAACATTTGGGGCATCAATTAATTAAATATCTTACCATGTAGACGCCCGATACATTTTACGGTCCGTTACAATAATATATATGTATAGATTTTTTTTTTCTGTAAGTGGGGGAGTGTGAAATGGTACCGATTCAGATTTTCATTTCACAGTCCAATTCACCTAGCCCTTACTCATAGGGTTCAATTGAAACCTACATATGTATAAACATAAATATAGAAATGTATATTTTTTTTCAAACTTTTTTTTATTATTATTACCATTTATAACATTTTAAACTAGAACTACCTTGAATAAATTACTATAATTTATTTCGGGAAATATATACATATAACATTGTTTTACTTACATTAATTTATTGTATTTTATAAAAAAAAATAATTCAAATATAAGTTTTGAATTTTATGTTTTTATATATATGTGCTTAATGTATTTTTTTTAAAGATCCAAGATGGTCTCCCGAGAGAGTTTCGCCTTGATAAGGAGTTTTAAAATAAATGTAAAATTAAATTACATAGGAAAAAATCAATTATTTTGGAATTTCCATTAATTCATTAATGGAGATTCTACATCATTTATATAAATAAAACAAATATAAGATTATACAAGAATCTTTATTGATCATTATCAAGGTTTAAACTTTCTTAAAATAGAGATAAAGCTATGATTTTCTATTGTCTCAGGCAGGATAGGAAGAAAAATGACATTGGGCAGCACATAGCTCAAATATTTGAACTACAGTATAAATAGCATTTGTTTTTCAAGAGAAAAAGAATAGATGAGAAAGTTTTAGAGTGGCTAACCATCACTATGCCCATCATAAGGCACAGTGAGTAGAAAAGGGAAAATCACTGCTATAGTCTGTCTTGGAAGAATGCCTCCAGCTGTCAAAGTTCACCCATACGATCATTCTGGAGACATCCAAGTAAAAGCCACAGGAATTCAAACCCTGTCATCTATATTAAAATCTTTGTAAATTAATTATAACTATAATGTAATTATAACTTCTTAAATTTCAAAAGTATACAGTTGATTTTTATAGTAAATACCTAATTGACTCTTTAACCTTTTTTAAAAATTTATAAATCTTTTTGAATAACTCAAGTTCACAATATTTTTAAATATTTTTATTTGAATATAAAAATATATTTATTTATGTTATACTAATTTCAATAGTATACATTTTATGCTTTGTTTTTTTTTTAAAACTTTATTCACAAGGGTTCTAAGATAAATTGCTAAAGAGCAAATTATGTTCAAAATGGGGGAGGGAGGTCAGCAAAGAAAGAATTAGTCTTAAAATAAATAAATTGTTTTATATTTCTCGCAAGTAAAGTTATATCAAATATATATATATGTAAATGTACTTACATTAATAATTAAAATAATTTGCTAATGATTTCCCAGGATGGGATTTTATAACTTTAGATTGTGTTAAATTGGGATTAAATAAAATGTATTATATTTTGACCTGAAAACAGTGCTGCTGGACAAGCGTCAGTTAATTATCTTGCCTTTTTTTTTAAAAAAAGTTAAAAAGTGGGAAGGGGAAATCTATTTGAGAAATATTTTTTCTTATTTCTTATATATGTTGATTTCATTAATTAAATATTTTCCATGAAGTAATTGATTGTGCAGGTTGATCTTTATGCGGTATTAGATCCTTTAAGGCTACTAATTATAATTATTCACATTTGGTGATTAATAAATGTCGGGGTAATAAGAAATGTCAAGCGTGGTGCATCAGACCTAAAATGGTCACTTATTTGTGTGGAATCTGACTCCCGATTGTACATACTTCTGTGGGCCAGAGGGTAACCGAGGTAGAGTTGGGTAATCTACATGATATCTGTACAGACAAACATGGGGCTCCTGTAATTACTATCTTTTATTCGGTATCGTGTCACAGCATAGCGGATGTATCGAACCTATTTCTTCATTCGAGTAGGCATGTCAGTGTCTGTCAAGTGGTTCGTATGAACCTACATGTTTTCTTTTATTTTGCATTCATACATTTATTAACCCGATGTTGTTTCATCTCTCTGTTATTGCCTATATAATACATAAGCCATAGAGAAATGATTCTACTTAAGAATCTTCAGCCTGAGTAACCAATTCTTTTGTGTTAATTCGTAATTAGTTGAACCTTGTTAATTTAACTAATTTATGTTATAGATATATGAATAAAGAATGACGAAGTTGGTCAAATCAATGTGGATTGTGTGATTGATAGTTAACTGTTTTATTAATAGCTTGTCATTCTAAACACTGTAAGGTTATTTTCAATAACCTAATGCTGTCCCAGAAAGGTCCACTTTTAAAATAAATAAAAATGTTGTTTTAATGATAATTAGTTCTCTTTATAAAGAAAAGTAAAATAAATGATTTTCTTTTCTTCTATCATTTTGAGTAAGACATCAAATCAGTTTGTTATAATTTTTTTTCTTCTTTGACATCAGTTTATTATAAAATGTCTTAGAATATGTCAATCAGAAAGAAAATGTTTATATTCTTTATACGATCAGTTTATCAATTTTTAAATAAGCTGATTGATCAAAATAATTCCATTTCCTTGTAATAAATGGGAATGGAAAATTTATATGTATTAAAATCCATGGTCATTTAATTTTGCTTTCTTTTTATTGTTTAAATAATGTAAACAAATAAATTTGTGCAAACGATAATAAATTAAAAAGATAACCACTATATGTAAATATGTCTTACATGACGCGGTCTCACATAAATCTACATTTGTAAATATAAAAGTAATGCAAAGAATTTTGGTTTAGTGAGATTGAGTAAAATGTAAATTTAAAATCCTTAACGAGTTAAAATATATGTATAAAACTAAATTTCCAGTGTGTTCACATCATTTTATTTACTTTTTATTTTAATTAATGTTTTATTTTTAAGTTATATATATAAGTGCAATCACCCAAGATCTCATTAAATAGAATTATTATGAATCTCATGCTCGAAGGCTTGGCTCTGGGATGGTGAAAGTGAAGTTCGATGTTATCGTTGAGAAATGTTATTGATTAGATCTTTGACCTGGCGATATAGGTAAATAGGGCAGAATCCACAATGTACCTGACATATATTTTGTACATGGTTGGACTCTAGATACTTTACCTGTATTCTGGTTCTTGTTGGATCGATATACATTTTTCGACCGATACACTGTTAAATTCTCTATATCTTACAGTTTGAAAAATCCTTTTATAGTTTGTTAAGCAATACACATACTTCAGTTTAAAACCCTTGTAATTCAAAGTTATAATTAATGCCAGAGAGAGACAGACAGACAGTCAGACAGACAGACAGACAGACAGAGAGAGAGGGAGAGGGAGAGGGAGAGGGAGAGGGAGAGAGAGAGAGAGAGGGAGGGGGAGGTGGAGGGAGAGGGAGGGGGAGGGGAAGGGGGAGGGGAAGGGAGAGGGAGAGAGAGAGAATTGAGCAATGTGCTGTTAAAATTAATTCAAGTCTTTCTTACTTTTTGGACTAAAAATCAGAAAAACCCTATACTACATTTCAGAGTTGATTATTTGATCGAAAATTGCTTTTAAATTATCCATAGCCATCATGTATGTTTATAATAAATGTGATACATATCAATTATTCAACACTATCTACATCGATGTGCTGTTTTGGATGCGTTTTTTTTTGTTTAAAAGTCCGTAGTCCTCAATAGTCCATTCTTGAAAATGTCCAAGCAACTTCCCAACAGCAACTAGATAACTGATGACTGGACACTGGTCGTATAACTAACAAACTCATCCTCAACATTAAATATTCAGTATTATTTGAATCTATGATAGTGCTTTAAAAAAACACACACACACACAGTTATTGTAATTGAATTCTCCCTCTGTTACAAATACCAAACTAATTAATCATATAGTCCATGGCTATATGTGGCAACCTAATTAATTATATAACTCATGGCTATATGTATTTTATGAATGCATAGCCAGAGGCTGCTTTAATTGATTACAGAAATAATTTAATAAATATTAACATTTGTTTGCAATTTCACAAATATAATATCTTTCATTGAACAAATGATTACAGAAATATTTGCAAAAATATTAATTTGTCATTTTATATAACTCAAGGCCATACGTATTTTATGAATGCATAGCCAGAGGCTGCTTTAATTGATTACAGAAATAATTTAATAAATATTAACATTTGTTTGCAATTTCACAAATATAATATCTTTCATTGAATAAATGATTACAGAAATATTTACAAAAATATTAATTTGTCATTTCATTTTTTTTTACATATTCATATATTAAAATTTACTGATATTAACACACACTCACTCGCACAAATTTATATAATACACCTTTACCCCGCTTAGTGATTGTCTACTTAGCGATATTTTGCAATAGTGATCATCATCAATTTATACCCACTACTTCGATGTACAATTGATTATTCGCTATAACGATCGGGAAAAATAAAAAAATTTTTTTTATGGCAGCCATCTTGAATTTTGCGTCACTGATGATGTCAGAGATAGCTATATTATACCCAAAAGCAAAAAATATATTATTGTAATATGTATACAGGTAATGACTTTGCTGTAATTGTATACACATACAATATTTTATTCATAAAACCCTTAAAATATCTGTAATTACTTATCTATAATACTGTATACATCATATATAATAAATAACACAGCAAATGTTCATCCACTTTTTCTTTTAAAATACGTATATATGTTCTACAATAATATCAACAAATTAAAAATCCTTCTCCTTTTTCTTTTCAAAAAAATATTTTCTTATCTCAATACTGAACATATACAGTATATATATTTATATAATACAAAAACTCGAACGTTTCAACATTGATTTGTAATTAAATAATGTAAAAGAACGAGTAATAAAATATAGCAGTGGGAGAGAGATATCCTTGAAAATGACTGTATGAAGATAAACAATTGAAATGGAGTTTTGTATTATATAAATACTGTATATACAGTATATATATATATGTTCAGTATTGAGATAAGAAAATAAGGTTTTTGAAAAGAAAAAGGAGGATTTTTAATTTGTTGATAATACTGTATACAAATACTCCAATATATAAATACAGTACAAGATAAATAAAATACCATTATCACAAACTTTCAGGAAAACACTAAATATGAATATTAAACTGCATGTGAGTGTTTCTTAAATACGATATATTATTTTTAGAACACCTGGATAATTATGTAAAAATAGTTATTGATTTTGTAACTTCGTTAATAAACATGTTGTTTACACTTAAGATGTTTCAAATCAGAAGAAAAACATTTAAAAATGATGTCGAATTAGAAAAGTTTAAAAAAAAAAACAGATTGCATTTAATTAAAAATCTTTCTACTCAAACGGGGGGGGGGGGGCATTATTACATTACTAAAAATATACAGTAAGAAAAATAAACCTACATGTATGTTTTAGAAAATTAGAAGTTATATTTTTTACTTTGAAAATAAGTTGATTTTTTTTTTCTATATGTTCAATTAAATAATTAATAATTAAACATTGTTTTTTAATTTGAATAATTTCACATAAGTAATAAAATAAATGTATAGTAGTAATATATACTGTAATACAATTTTTTATAAAAAGCACTTTAGTATAGATTTTTTTTTCATTACGATGAAAAACTTCCGCAGAAGAATATAAAAACTTTTAAATTCAAATTTAGTTTCATTGCTGTTCTGTGTTTTTTAAAGTGAAAATATGCATTTTTTTTCCTAGTGATGTAAAACTTTTCTTTTTAGATACCATATTTAGTCAGCATTGTCATAAAAAAAATCAAGAAAATCTTTGAGCTTGGAAACCGACCAATTTTTTTCCCATAGACCCCCATTATAATTACGTATTTTGTCTACGATATTCTTGCTTAACGATGAGTTTTGGAGGCCCAATTGCCATCGCTAAGCAGGGTAAAGGTGTAATTCTTAACAAACAGAATACTTTTAGCATTGCAATTGATTAGTTATTTTTTATATATGTAGACTTAGTTTAAGTCACAATATATATACATTTTTGGATTTTGTTAACCATTTCACATCTGAATTTCTATTTATCTTCTTCTTTTTTTGTCCGATATAGTATTTTATGAATTTGTGAATAATAAAATTATAATTTTATATTGATGTAATTCATAAGCAATAATAAAAATTAGAGAATATTAAAAAATAATAAAAGAGATAATATATCTAATTTAATAGTTGTTTATAGATATATAGATAGATAGGAATATACATGTATAATTTAATGTTGTGAATTTAATTTATATTATCTGGAATATTTTATTGGTTTTAATTTTTCTTATTTTATTTATTTTACTTTTATTTTGTGTTTCTTACTTGTCATTTTATTTACTTTTATTTTATTAATTACATTTGTTTATTATATTATTTACATATTTATTTTAATTACCACAACAGCAAACTCACTATATAGTAATACCAACTGGTGCAAGCCATTTTAATCAATGGATGCTAAAAGGTTTGTGCTTCAAATCCTTATCTAGTGCTCACTCATCCAATATCCGAGACTAGTTTCTTGATTGTGGTTTTTATCAGAGAGGAGCTTTGAATTTGAGGGCACTGTATATAGGTATTAGGATCAAATGCAATTCCAGCAGCCACCTTTTACCCATTTAGTTAATGACAAAGCTATGAACTCAAAATGAAACACAATAGTATTTTCAATCTAAGCTAAATTTATTGATTTTATATCAATCCTGATCTTAGAATGATGGCGACTGTGGTTATTAAAAAACAAGACACCAAAATGTATAGAAACTAAACTGGGATCAGATCTGTACAAGGCCATACAAGTGAATTAGTTTGGATTGAAAACATTATTGTATTTTCATCTTGGGTTCATAGTTTTATAGTTAACTAAATAGGTAAAAGATGATTGCTAGAGATGTTGTTACATATTAAGATCTAGATGCAGTGCTATCAAACCCAAGACCCCTCACTGGTGAAAGCTACAAGCTAAAAAGTAATCTGGGAATATAGATAGGGATTTTATGCACAAATCTTATATTCCATTGATTATTATGGCTTGCACTGAGTGCCACTATTGTTATATAGAGTTTGCTTTAATTTATCATTCTATCGTGGCACTGAGGCAGGCGGCACAATTGAAACATCAGATTGTGGATAAGCATATAATTTTTTTTTGCTATAAGGTGCTCAAATTGTATTTATGCAAATAACACAAAAAGAACTTTTACTAGCTATATATAAAAAAATGAAGTTATGTCAGCTGAAAAGATGAATGTAATAAATTAGTTAATTGTTATAACTTCATGCAGTAGTATATTACAAAAATAATTCATGAAACTTAGCTGACTGCAACTTTTGTATTCTTTATCCTATATGCATTATATAATGTGCACGTTTTGCATTATTCCCTAATTATACTTTTTGATTCATTGCGCTTATTTTTTTATTTGACAGAAATTGTTAGTGGTTTTATTTTTTTGAATTTCATTTATTACAGATTTGCATGTTTGTCTACATTTTATTTATCAATATAAACTATTTGTTAAATAAATTTTCATTTATAAATATATTATTTTCTTGATTTTATTTAATATACTCTATCAACCTAAATTCAAGTATTTGGATATTTTATTTTTTTGAATAACTGGTATATTCAGTTCCAACTAGTTGTTAGACTGTATCAAACCAGTGTAATACCAGTTAATTTAATAAAAATGTTTCATTTAATATTTATTTATAGAAGTCTTACTAGGCAAATGACATAACATTTCGTATACAAAATATATTTCATTAAAATAAGTTTAGATAAATAAATAAATACAGTAGTTTTTAATTTTTAAAAACTAAAAAAAAATATTTCACGCTGAAACTTTTTTGGCAATGCGCAGTCTCATTTACATTATAGATACCCTATACTGTATATTATAAAGTACTGTATAGTACTAAAAAAAAAAAAATCATCATAAAAAAAAAAATAATCAACCCCAAAATATAAATATAATCCCATTCCATTTAAATTATAAAATTAATAACAAATCATACACTACACAACCCCCCACACACTTCCTTCTTCCCCTTTAACCCCTTTTTTTTTTTTTAAAAAATTTTTTTAATTTTTTTTTTTTTTTTTTATTTTTTCCTTTTTTTTTTTTTTTTTTTTTTTTTTTTTTCTCCCCCTCTTTCTTTACCCCCCCCTTTTTATCTTTTTTTTTTTTTTTTTTTTTTTTTTTTCTTTTTTTTTTTTTTTTTTTTTTTTTCCTTTTTTTTTTTTTTCCCCCTTTTTTTTTTTTTTTTTTCCTCCTTTTCTCTTTTTTTTCTTTTTTTTTTTTTCCTTTTTTTTTTTTTTTTTTTTTTTTTTCCCTTCCCCCCCCTCCCACCCTTTTTTATTTATTTCCCAATTTTTTTATTTTTTTTTTTTAATTTTTTTTTTTTTTTTTTTTTTTTTTTTTTTTTTTTCCCAACAAACACAAAAATTTAATTTAAAAAAATTTTTCCCAAAACACCAAAAAATATAAAACCAAAAAACCACCCCCCCCCCCCCCCCCAACCCTCTCCATACTATATCCCATATACTACACAAAAAAAACCCCATAACCCAACACTCCACCCACCCTACACAAAAAAAAAATAATAAAATTGATATTAAAATTTGAAAGAAAAAGAAAAATGAATAAATTAAAAAAATTTTAAATATATAAAAAAAAAGAAGGAAAAAGGAATTTATTTTTTTAATTAAAATTGGGTTTAAAAATAAAAAAAGGAAAGGGAAAGTGTTGGAGGGAGAGGGGAGGGGGGTGTGTTTTTTTTTTTTTTTTTTTATTTTTATTGTTTTTTATTTTTTTTTTTTTTTTTTTGTGGTTTTTGTGTTTTTTTTTTTTTTTTTTTTTTTTTTTTTTTTTTTTTGAAGTTTGTTTGTTTTTTAATGTTTTTTTTATATTAAAAAAAAAAAAAAAGAAAAAAGATAGGAAAAGGGTAAGAAAAGAGGGGATATATATATACACAAAAAAAAGAGTTTGTGAAAAGAAAAGAAGTGATTTTTAATTATAGAATTATATGGCTATACTGTATAGTACTGTATCTTCTAAAATTGAAACGTCATTATAGCAATTTAAAAAAAAAAAGGTTCTGGAGCATGCGCAGAAAAATTTGTGTTAAATGCTTTCAAAACGAAACGTCATTGTGATAGAACAATTTCATAACACGCAATCTTCCGGTTTTCGTAGTATAAATAGAAGATTGTTTTTATATTTTAAATAAAGAGCACTTTCAGTAGTTCATTACTATAACTTCAATATTTTATTGAAACAAGTAAGTAATAATGCGAATATCTTTTTATTGATAGAAATAGAGAAATTTATAATTTTATAGATTCTTAACAAATTTATAAATTGGTATGATGAAAATTTATTGCGCAATAATTTTAGAACTTAATTTATTGCCTTAATGTTATTAAATACATTGATTTTTTTTAATTATGAGAAAAATATTATTTGTGCACTAATGTACTATACGGTATTAATTTTTTAATTTCCAATAACGCGATTAATAACGAGCCTCTTCAATAGATAACAATCAGCCATTTTTTTTTCTATACGAATTTTCAAATCGATTGCGAATTGTTTTTAAAATTATTTTAATATTTACGAATTTAGTTTTTAATACAGAAATGTTTACCAAAAAGAACAAACAAATAACGACCCCATCTCTGTTACACTGAGAACTCTCTGAATATTCTGTTTAATATAATGTTAGGGTGAATGCCTAATTTTGTAATAAGTGTAGAAAGTTATATGTGTGAAACATTTTTCAACGTAAATGTTAATATGCACTTACACACTTTATCGCCAAGAAAAATTCTGCACAATTTATCGGTAGGAAAAATGAAGTAAGCTGAACATTTAAAGTTGTTTCAAGAACTGTATTATACAGTGTATAACGTATAAAATACATATTACGTATCTATATGTAATTCCTAAATTAATTATGTATTCCTAATCTGAGGTTATATATGCTGGAAGTATAGAATTTTTTAAACCAAAATCTGAGGTTGTATATGCTGGAAGTATAGAATTTTTTGAACCAAATAACATTTAAGCGTATTTTATTTTTAAAAAATATCTGTCAGGCCTCTTTGTTGCCAAAAATAGACAAACCTTTTAAATGTATCGGTATTTTGCATGAGAAGAAAAGTTTTTTAAGTTGTATTGGTTACATCTGCCTTAAAAAAAAGTTTTTCATATCTAATTTTTTTTTTTTTAAATCATGTTTTTTTTTTATCATATCGAATCTTATAAAATTAATTCATTAGATGTCATTTTAATTTGAATATTTTTTTAAAACATCCTTATTCTCAAATATGTTATGACGTTAGTCATCAGTAGTTAGTACCGTTAGTTGTCATTTGTTTTTCTTCTATCATATATTGAAATTTTGGTAAAGGTTTACTTTAGCGACCACAACATAAAAATCATGTTCGCCCTCTAGTTTTCAAAATTAGAAGTAAGTTATTATACGAAAATCTTACGTATATGCTACTATATTAAAATTACATTAAAATTTATTAAAATGTAAAAGATAAAAAAAAATATTTACCATTTTAAAGAAATTGAAATAATTACACTTGATTAATTAAAATAAATAGTTTAAATTATTTGAAACTTAAGAATTTAAACTATCTACATTTATAACTTAACAATTTAAACTATCTAGATTTATAGCACTTATTATAAAAAAAAAAAAGACACCGGCGTAAGCAAGAAAATAGTCATTGACCGGGAAAATTTTTGTCGTGAAGAGTGTGCCAAATATTTAGACACAAATCCGATGGTTCTCGGCAGAATGGATAACAACGAGGAGCCATTAGTTGTCGAAATCGACGAAACTTATTATTTCCACAGAAAATACCACAGGGGGACTATACGTAGAGGGCATTGGGTCTTTGGCGGTATTGAAAGAGTGTCAAGGAAGTGCTTCTTGACAAGTTGCGGATAGAACGGCTGGCACATTGGAGGCCATAATCCAGCGGTACATTTTACCAGGTACATAATTTCAGATGGCTGAGCTGCGTACAATAATATCAGTAGACTCAGCAATGGGGTATATATGCATTCGGTTGTCGTCCTTCAGGACAACTTCATGAATCTCGAAGACTAAGACATACATACCCAGAATATTGAGAATATAGTATATGGATTTGCCTTCCACGGTAGATATAGCACTGCCGTCTTTTTCTCCAACTTCCTAGTATGCATAGGGCATAATTATTCTTAAAAAGGTAAATGCTTTTTTTTTTTTATCTTAAACGTTTTAATTATAAATAATTTACTCTAATTGTAATATAGGAGGAGATACGTAAGATTTTAGAATATTTTAGTTCTAATTTTAAAAACTAGATGGCGAATATGCTCTGGTCGCTAAAGTAAACCTTTACCGAAATTTTTTATAGATTTACTTCATCTTTCAAATAAATAATATTCAGTATTTTTTAAGTTTAATAATTAATATTGGAATAAAATATAATTTATGTACTTAGAGTTTAGAAGTAATTATAGGGACTACCCACATGTGAAAAAGATAATCGATCTCCATTATCCTTATTTCGCGCTGAACCAGCACTCATCAGTTGGTCCAAGTCATCATCTCCCATATATATATAATCAGTGCTCGGTTTATATTAAGATAGCAAATCTTCAAACTTTAATGGGCAGGCTTCAATCTATATCCTCCAATTCTTCAGTTATTTGTACATCGAAAATCTGATGATGCTCTACTCTCTTGTTGATGCCGATATTACTGTCATGTCCATGTCATCTTAAGTCACTCTAACTCTCATATATATGACGTCCATTTAAATGCACAGAAGAGTCGGGCAGGGTACAGGCTGAATCTGCAATATTTGAATATAAATATAATTTATATACTTGCAGTTTAGATGTAATTATAGGGGATTTGAACATATACTTTCAAGCTCTCTTCAGCTATCAACTGTATTTCATATAACCAATACACATGACCACATACATGTGATATAGATAAATGATTTCCAATATATGTATTTCATGCTTAAACAGCACTCATCAGTTCATCCAGATTATCATATTCCACACATGGTTTATATTAGATAGCAAATCTCTTCAATCTACTTCACCCTCTAACTCTTCCAATTATCTGTACTATTGAAAATTGATGATGCCAGTATTATTGTCATGCCCATGTTAACTTTTAAGTCTCTGACCTTTCATGTATAGGATCATGTCCATTTAAATACATAAAGGATTTGGGCATTCCATCGTCAGATTTTCAGTAACACTGACAGCTGAAGAGTTGAAGGGTGAAATGGATTGAAAACTGTCCATTAAAGTTTGAAGATTTGTTATCTTAATATAAACTTAGAGATGATGATCTGGATCAACTGTGATGAGTACTGGTTCAACACGAAATATATATATTGGAGATAATTTATCTTTTTTCACATGTGTGGTCATGTGTATTGGTTGTATGAGATGGAATGGATAACATATAATACAAAATCATCCATGCAATAAGAAAAAGTAGTTATTATAGAATGGATAATTGAAGGGAGCTTGAAAGTGTGTATTCAAATCCCTTATAATTAATTTAATAATTAAATAATTGAATGCCAAAATTTAAATTGATGTACATCTATCTAGACTGTTTTATAAATATGAATAAAGTATAAATATTTGAAATAATTTTTTTTTACATTAAAAATATCCTTAATATTTATTTGTCACGATATCAATATATTTATTCCAAACTAAATGGAGAAGTTAAAGAATGTTAAAAAGACTTGTTTACTATTTGGATTTCCCAAAAAGTTCAAAATTGTTAGCCATAAATTAGAAGAAATTTGACAACTATAAACTTCAGATAATATATGAAATTAATCGTAGAATTTAACTTGGAAAGAAAATATTAAAAGGAAATTATTCCTATTTATGAATTGTGTCTTTCTAATATTTCTCACTCTGAGACCAAGGTATTTAATACAAAAACAGTATCATGTTGGAAGTAACAAGATTGGATCAAAAAAGCAGTGCATGGATGAGAAAACAGATGTAATTAAAAAAATTAAAAGATTGATATGGATCTGGACTGGACATGTTGCTAGAAAAAATGCTAGCTAAATAATTGGTTTCTTAAATTGGATTTTTATTGATTATAAAAGATCTAAAAAAGATTACATGTGAGATGGATAAATGAGGTTAAGAAATTTGCTGGAATAATTGTGAAGAAAAACTATGATCAGAGAAATTGAATTAAACCTGGAGAGACTTTCATCCTACAGTGTGTAAAAATAATGTTTTAAAAATGATAATGAATATTGAAAATGGAGACTTCATATCTGAATACAAAATATTCATAATATTGAGAATAAAATTATATTCAAGTTAGATATAGATAAATATTCTGCATAAAATTTATTTTTGAATTAATATTAATATTATTCCTTGTTCTTTTTTATATTTTATGAATTGATTTTGAGTTATGAATAGTAACTTTTTTTATTTACACTTTGTTCACTGCAACATATTGTTTCTACAATTAGTTTCATTTTATTTTCTTATAGATCAGAGTTAAAAAATACATAGAAATAATATACTATAAATATATGTGAAAACATACACAATTCATATTCTAATTACAATTGTACAAAATATTGCATATGTAATATATATCTTTATGATTATATTAAATCTTTTATTTAATGACCAATTTTATATTTCTTTTTTAATTTATATTTTTAATTATTAATTACTGTAATTTAATTATTTAATTAAAGCTATTTTTATTTAATATAAAAGATTAATCTATAAAAACTTTACTAATACAATAATAATAGTAGTAATAATAATAATTAACTAAGGAAAAGAAATTAGTAATAATAATAAACTAAGGACAAGAAAGTATTAATTACAAAATATAAGCAGAGAGAGAGTTATAAAATAGAAATAATTTAAAAGCTTTGGACAGTGGGAAGAGAAATTAGTAGGTGGGAAATTTAAAACGAAGGAAAAAAGATTTAAATAGATAAAATTAAAAATAGCTTTATTTAAATAACTAAATTATAATAATCAATAATTTAAAAATAGAGATTTAAAAAAAATAAATATAAAATTGGTCATTAAATATATTTTATATAAAAGATTATAAAATAAAATAATATATTATGGTCGTTAAATAAAACAAAAAAAAAAAACAAATTTAAGATTTAATATAAAGGTATATTAAAAGGGTATATGTAATATTTTGTATAATTATAATTAAAAGTATAAATAATGCATGTTTTTAGATATATCTGTAGTATAATATATTGTTTCTGTGTAATTATGTGTATTTAAGATATTTTTGTAGCTCTGATGAAGATAGCTAGGCAATCGAAACTAGTAAGGAAATCAAATAAAACTAATGGTACAATATGTTGCACTGAATAAAGTGCAAATGAAAGAGTTATTAATTATTTATAAAATTTGTAAATTGAATCCATTTGTATATTTACAAATTTTACAAATTATCTCATCTTTATCTGAAAATGATTAGTGTTAATATTTAAACTTTTTTTTTTTAATTACAGTATTTTATTGTAGCATATTCTTCACATGTATTTCTCTTTGTAAGAATATTGCCCAGTTCAGTTTTTTTATTTAAAAAATTTTTTTGCTCAAAACATTTTTGTATCTAATAGATTGTTTTATTAGCAAATATTCTTTACTAGCTTATTATAATTTTTTTTTTTCTCATATGTCATAGCATCGGCCGGGAAGCGAATGTACAATCGTCTGCAAACAACTATTTGCTTGCAAGGCTGCTGCGATGACCTCTCGGCTAACAACGCTAGCTTATTATAATTGCAATGCTTATTATATTTCCTAGCATTCTGATATATCTTTCCATCTTGCATTTTAAAATACTTCATTAATTAATCTGTTATGAATAATATAAAACTTAACCCATATGTACAAACAGTTGATCATCAGTGATGATAGTTAGACTGTTCTTTGCAATTTGTTTAACTTAATTTATTCTAGCATCTCAATTTTAAAGCTAATTCCTAAATTTAAAGAGCCTGCATCGCATAATTAAGATAATCCAATATATGATTTTTTATTGTTAATAAACAATATCTATATAAATTAGTTATAGTAATAAAACTACATAAAGTTTTTTAATACATAGACACATATCTACTCATGTTTATACTTTTATATTTATTTTTTTATATTATTCAGGATGCCTTTGACTGTTAAAGCTTATTTGGAAATTTCTGCCAATGAAAACCCTGAGATCCGTCGATTTCCATTTGATCCAGATCAGGCTGTAAATGTATTCAAATATTTGAAAAAAAGTATTGATAAAGTTTTTCCATCTTTGAATAAAAATGAGGTGGAATATTCATTGTATTGGAAAGGTAAGTCAAATATTTTTTTCTTATATTTTGATAAATGCCTTTTTTTTTTAATTCTTTATTAAATTTGTTTTTATTTTAGTTATATATTATTGATGAAGGCTTTGATATTGTGATCAAGTTTTGCTTTATTTATAACAAAAAAATAGTATATTTATCTTTCAAAGCTTTGACAAAAAATTATTGATTACATTTGTTTACATTTTTTCCTTTGTCCATATGCAATATCCAATGCTAAAATGCAATTAAAAAAACAAAACAACAAAAATATTAAATTATTACACAGGAATCAGAACTATATATATAAAGCAGAAATTACATGTAATTCACAACAACTAAATATACACTTAAATTCTTTAATTTTTGAATGAAACATGTCATGTTACAGTTTTGAGTATTGAGAAAGTATTGACCAGGTTTCTATGTATGTATTGTATTCGGCAACTTTTTTATCCCTTTCTCTTATTATTTAAAGCTTATTTCTAAATGCATTTAGGTATATTCTTGGGTTGTTGTTGTAAACAAATATGCATCTTATACACCATGTTGCAAATAGAAAAAAAGCTTTTACCAAAGTTTTCAAACAGATATATTTTTATTCTTAAATATAGCCGGTATCTCAACTCTGACCATGTCAAGACTGGGACAAGATAGAAAAATGTGAGATTGTATTTTTGATTATTTTTTGCAAACATTTATAATAATCTTCATATATCTATAGGTGTCTTTTATATTTGTAAAAATGGTTGGTAGTAGGTAAAGCCTATTAAGTTCATTTTTACTTAGAAACAAAGAACTTAGATTCACGCGATCAGTATCTAAATTTTTTGCATAATTGTCTATTTGTCATGGATTTTTCTTGATAATTTGCAATGGGGATAAAGTAATGAATATACTTTCCAATAATGATATTTATTTTTTGGAGAGGGATAAATAAGATTCTGTATTTCATAAAACTAGTCTAAGTATTTTCAAAAAATCAGTAATTGGAGATGGTTTATCTGTTGTGTGATTTTAAAAACTATTTCAAGATAAGGAAATAATTAGCACATGCTGAGGTTGATATTTAGTGATTTTTGAATTCTAAATTAGATTATTGAATGCAGGCTAAGGCCATTATGTGATAAAGGACATTGAGCCTTCTGATTGAAATTGCTGCAATTTTTCTACCCCAGAGAAGTTTTCTAAATTGAGTATGGATAAAGTTAATAAATTTTTTAGAAAACTTTATTATAGGGATGATTAGCATATTGTATAATGAAGTCTTTGCATGGCGAGAGATATGCTTTTGATAGTGAATTGATAATGTTCAATATTTTATTATTAAGGTTATTCTGTATGCTTGTTCTCATTTGTGCATGACTAAAGATGGAGTGGGAAATCTAGGAAAGGGCTAGGTGTTTTCTTAAAGTGCACTTTAATACAGGATCCTATGATTTTTTCTTATTGAATGTGAGTTTATATTTGTCAGTGTAATCTTGAAGTAATTTTATTACAAGTGGCATTTTCTTTCTGGATGATAGAAAATTTGCAATATTCACCCCTATAAGCGATATATTTAATACTGGTTTGAAGGTCTGATATGTATATACTGAGTAAATCATTTTTAATAACTTTCAACAGAGGGCTTATGTACATTGGAATAAGAATTACATTTATTGGAGAACCTTGAGGTATTGAACAATTGGGAGGGATATTCACCCATTTAGAGTTGCATGCCTCTCTCTACTTCAAAACAGATTTGTCAAACAGAAAGATATCCACTAGAAATAGTGGTGTCAACAAGAGTGTTAATCAGATTGTCTTCTACAGGAACCATATCAAAAACTGATTTTTTATATCCAATCAAATCACCATTAGACTATTTTTCTCTCTCTTTCTGACTGTGTCAATGATTGTTCCAAATAAAAATGTTGCTTGATTAGTGGAAGAATCTTTCTTAGCAAATTGATATTTAGAAAATATTTGTAAGAGGTAAGGCTCTATTTCATCTTTTAGGATTGCCTCTAAGACTTTTATATCCAGTGGGCTCATTGATATTGATCTTAAATTTTCTAAGGTTGAGAGTTTTTTCTTCAAATAAGATACTAGTGATTTTGGATATAGGCTTTGTATTGTATATACTTCTTCAAAAAGGAAATTGGCTAGATTTACCAAATATTTAGAAATAAAATACTTTAGGTGCCAATAGACAAAGCATAATATCCCACAAAGATTAGGATGACTGGATTCAGTATGAACAAAATACCTTAAAATTTAGCTTAGCAATCCATTTCAGGTCAACAAATAAATTTTAAATAAGTTAACACTGAGTAAACAAAATCCTAGTTGAAGAAAATTAACACTATTATTAGAAAATTTCAAAGCAGCTATGGTTAATCAGGAGATGATGGAGAGCGAACGATGATGAGCCAGAACTCCTCAAAATGACATCTTTTTATACATCTGTTGTGACAGGTGTGACAATTTAAAGTTAACCTCCTTACACAATGACCTCTTATTAAAAATCCTAACCAAAACAAGGAACCAATTAGTGAAATTATACAACTTTTCTCTATCTATTGAAACAGTTAGATCTGTTTCACCTATTATATTCTATAATAGTGTATTTCATTGCACTCAGATTGCAGGTGTTTCTTTAATTTAAAACTTTGAGTGTGCTGCTTATAATATTGCAGAGTATGTGCATGTGTAATCGTCTTGTTAATTATAATATAAAAATACGGTCTTAAAATATTTATATACGCGCATATTCATTTACGTTTGTTAAAACTGAAGTAAACATAACTGTGTGAAGTTAGAATTTATATATATAACAGAATAATAAGTTTAAATCTATAAAATTATTTATTTAATTTTCAAGATTCATTTTAAATAATTTTCAAGTTAAATAATTTTCAGTTCTATTGTTTGTTTAAAATTACACGAGCTGGTAATTTGTTTATGAGTTTTAACACTTCATCTAAAAATAATCTTAGCTAAAATTTGACCCATTTAAAATTATAACCTAAGACCAATTTTAAATTTCAGTCAGGCATAAATTTCATACTAAGTGCTATTGCAATTCTCTGGGGAATATCATCTTTGATTCTGGAGTTAACTGTGACTTCATTTGGAATAATAGAGCTTTTTAAGTCCAGATTTAACTATACTGAATATTTTACTAAGTGGATATTTAGTTAAAGGCAAGTTCGAACCAGTAATCAGGTGATGTGGCAGAAGTAAAAGGGGAGGAACCCACTGTCAAAAATAAGATATAAAAAAGGCCCCTAGTAGCCATCCATCCTTCATCATCCTTTTTAGCTGTTGCTGTAGAAAAAGTCATATTTGCTGCTAAAAATATTTTCTGAAGACCAGTGCTGAAAAATCATTAAAAGCTGTTTCTGCCGTATTTTCTGGCAAGCTGAATTCTATAAAGCCATAACCCAAGCTGCCAGAATGAAGACCGTTGGCTAGAAGACCACAGACAGCTGTTTACTCTTCTCAGACAAGCGGCTACTGATGAGAGAAACACCAACCTCAGCCATGCCCAACCCATGATGGAGAATAAAGCTACACCTGAAATGCCAGAGAGTTCCTTGAACGAAGTGATGAGGGAAAGCTGCCACCAAGTAAATTTACATAGGTGCATCCAGACTCAAACCCAAAGGAGCCCAGCCTGATTTGATAGAGAGAAGCACCTTAAAAGAATGCCTAAAAGACTTTACCGGTAAATCATTCTGCAGAATATTTAATTTCATAACTAAACTTATTCTAAATGAAAAGTTAGATAACTAATCAATCTCGTAATTAATTATATCATTTAAATGTTACACTAAACTGTTATATGAAATTTATTTAAAGATCAGAGCACTCTCAAAATTCTTGTTTGAGCATAAATAATTTGATTGATCATTAATATTTTAAGTAAGCACAAATATTTAGTTTCTATAAAATATTCAAACAAAGTTTCATTTTTAAATTATAAATTTATTGATCATTTTATGCAATTTATTCTTATGCCATCTATCTTTAGTTTTAAGTTCATGTTTATTAATTTATGCTATGTCGTCAGAATGGAGTTTTGTATGTTAAATAAATTATCGGGGGAGGGGCGAGTAATCACTTTTTATTATGTCAGATTATTATAATATAAAGAATATAGTCAAAACTCCCTTTTGAAATAAACTATTATTTACGCTAGTGAACCAGTTACTTATAATGCTCAAACAAGTTATTTAAAACACACCTTTTGCTCAAGTTATTTAAAATGAAAATATTTTGCTAAAGTTATTTAAAATGTATATTTTGGTGGTTATTTAAAACGCAGATTTTGCTCATGTTATTTAAGATGTATATTTGCATAAGTTATTTAAAATATGTTATTTTTCAGTTATTAAAAAGTATATTTTACGCAAGCTATTTAAAATGTAGGTTTGCGTAAGTTATTTAAAACACATTTTGCGTTATTAGTAAGGCCTATTTTGACGAGTTATTTAAGATTAATATTTGAGTAATTTATTTAAGAATCAATATTTTGCGTGAGCTATTTAGGTTAACCGCTATTTAATAATCCATATTTGACTTAGATTATTTAAAAATCTGTTCGTTTGATATTAGACTGATATTATACTACATATAATTAATGTTTCCAGTTCTAATAAATCTTTTAAGTTTTGCTATAACTCCATTTAATTAAAGATTAAGAAGCTATGCAGAGACCCTTAAATCAGATTCTCATTATCGCCTTTATCATGTGACTTAATCATCTCCTTTATGAACTGACCCGTGGTAGTAGTACTGAAAGAAGCTAAGATTTTGGTGTAATTATAAAATATTAATTTAGCGTTGCGAATGTGTTGTTGCTAGTTAGCATAAATATGCATATCTTCTTGCTATATCTATAATGGCCTATATCAGGATTGTTTCCGTGTCAAGTCACGCCTTGAAAGTTTAGGCCACTGTGACATTTATTCGTATTTGGAGGAACCAAAGTGTTCCAAAGGGCTCGTAAGCCACTCTTCTGCTCACTTTAATAAATAGGCCTCTTCCATTATAGCAAGCAGATCGGTTAGGGGAACCGTTTACTAGGTAATAAACCTCAATTAAGAATACATTCGAGGTGCATTTATTCTGATACTATTGTTTATAACACACTAGAATCTGACGTTCGACTGCCACACCTCAGTTCAGCTTCCCTAGAAAGTAACTTCGGCGTTGATCCGATTCGGAATTTGAGTTAATGCGTTTATCTGTGTAGCAGTTATATAACACGCAAATATCTTTATAGTTAAGTTTAAACTTAGTATTAATAATATAATCTCCATCAGTTACCAATAAATTCATAACTCTGTTACTTATTTCCACTATATAAAACATAGCGTAAGTTCAGACATGGAAGATGGCATAAGCTTATTAAAAAGTCATAGACTAATTAAATCATTTGTAACCCTGAGCATCCACTCACCTGTGTGTGAGCTCTATATAAATTGCTTTATGATATTATCTATAACCCTGATCCACTCACCTCCGTGTGAGCTCTATATAAATTGCTTTATGATATTATGTATAACCATGAGCCACTCATCTGCGCGTGAGCACTATATAAATTGCTTTATGATATTGTTTACAACCCTGAAACACTCACCTGTGTATGAACCTTATATAATTAGCTTTGTAACCCTGAGTCACTCACCTGCATGTGAGCCAACTATATAAATGGCTGTAATATATTCTTCATAACCCAGAGTATTACTGCGCGTGAGCCAGCTATACCCAATTTATTTTGCTTTATTATTTATTAAGTATTATATTAAATTTATGAAATATAAATTTGTCTCGGTCTCCATTCTTGCTCATTACCTTAAGAATCATTAGTTAATTTATATAATATGTAATGGGGGGGATGTCTCATGTTTTACTGCTTTGCTATTGCTGGAACATGAATAAAGAGATATCGAGTGTAACCTCAGGCATGTCAATCGTGATGGTTTGACTTGGAAGTATGATTAAGATAGTTGAGGTACGATCAGATGTAGGATATTACTATCCCGACATGGTCAGCTTTTGGTTCTCTGGCTCAGACTCTCAGTCTGTTGAGCAAATGTACAAAACTGACTGTTACACTATTTTAAAATTTACATGATCTTCACATTCAAGGTTGAAAAAAAAGATCAATTTTAATTAACTTTTAATAACTTATAAAAGTAAATAAATAATATAAGTCAATAAATATTACTTTATTTTAATAAACTAGTTAGTACCTTTTCTTCCACCCATAATTTATCAGAAATTCTTATATTAAATTTATCTCCTTATTTACCAAGTTTATAAAATATTTATTTTTAAATGTTTTAATAATCAAAATAAATTATCTTGATAATAAAAACTAAGAAACAAAATACAAACATGCACATGAATTTTTTTTACACATACACAAGCACACAGGAAGTTATGTTTCTAATTTAATTTAAGATTGTTTAAATAAACCAATAAATTTTTGTAAGATTGTTTAAATAAACTAATAAATTTTTGTTTAGAGATTTTTTTTTTTTAAACTTATTACTAAAAAAATTTTGTTTAGCTGACTAATTATTTTAAATACAATTAAATAATTGCATTTTAACACTTATAGATTATATGTGATTACTTACAATTAAGCTCCCAGGTTTGTGAAGAGTGCCTGGTTTTCAAATATGTGAAGATTAGTAAACTTTAACTACATAATTAGCATTGTTTTAGCTTTCTTCTCTAAAAGCTTATATAAATAAAATATTAATTAATAACCTGGAGCATACATCATTTAGCATAACCTTATATCTTTTCAATAGCTATTCAATTTACTATCATCTACTTTATATTCATTGTGAACTAAATAAAGTATCTTCTGTCATTGTTTATTTTCAATTTTTTTAAAAAAAAAATAGAATAGCATAATTATCATGTTAAGATATTCAACAAAACAATGTACAAAAGCACAAGGTTACAATATATATAAATTCTTCAATACCTCAATTAAAGATAAAAACATAACTTATTAAAACCAATAAGTAAAATTTATCAGACCTCAAACACTAGATAAGTCAAAGTCTTAAAAAAATTGTTATATTTTAAAATATCTGAGTGATTATCAAACTTAACACATTAACGCCAAATTAAATTTTTTTTGCATATTATATGAAAAAGAAATGATAATAAAAGTATGCTAATATTATCTTTCATGATATACCTTTATCAAAATTCCTAAAATTAAAATGCCAAATCTAAAAAACACTAATCTCTCAAATATGAGTTCATCATAGCTTCAAAAGTTATGTGGCTAAAGTGATAAAATTACTTTTCTATCTAAGGGTATAAGTTTATCGAAGCCCCAATGAATTGTGTTACCAAATTGATTAAAGAAAAATATAATAACTACTCTTCTTTCTCAGGATATAAGTTTATCACCTCAAAGTTGGGAATGCCAAAATGATAATATATATATATCCCTGTGTAATGGCTAGTTTCCATACATAACTTTACTAGAACACGCCCCTAGATAATAAATCTAGACTTCTTTCCAATAACCAATTGTAATTTAATACTGATAATTAATATAAGAAAATTCCAAAGAAAGAAGTTATGTTTACTAGTCAAGTCACAGTTATAAACAAATATTGGGAAGTTATGAAATACAAAATGAAACTATTCCAACTAACAATAAATCTTAAATTAAAAAAGAAAAGATAAGTTTACCCAACATGAATTATATTTGGAGACATTAATTTGGCATGTCACTATTTTATAATTCAAGTAATAATCAATAATTTATTTTAAAAATAACAAGAATGTCATTGTAATAGATACCAATATCTAAATTAATACATAAAAATCAACAAACACATGTATAATCACAATGTGAGACATTGCCAAATACAAAACCAAGTTATCATCTCGATACCTAGTATCGTAGTAACCTATATACTGAGGGCTGTAAAATTAAGCCTTGGGTGAAATGTTTGTTATATATAAGTTTAACTCTCTCCTACAATATTCTAAGTAATGACATAAAAATAACAAGTGTTCTGAAAACTTCATATATAAAATATTTAAATATTAATTCTTCATTATTGCCACATTATTTATAAAGATATAAATATTACCCCTGCTTAATAATGTATTCAAAAAATGAAATAATTACAAAGTGAAGCCATAGGAATTTATAATTGTAATTAACAAATATCAAACTAAACATATCAGTATCTTAGTTGGCCACTCATACAGTATCAGTCAAATCCATATATATAAAATAAATATTTATTACCATTTAAACAATCATTATTTAAAATTATAAATATAATTATATAACAGATTACATATTTTATCTGTATTAAAATATGATGGCTATAAAATAATCATTTATTATACTTGTATTATTTTTGAACATTATATTTAAAATGTTTTGAAAATATTACTTCCATAGTGATCGATCCAATATTTAAGAATTGACAATTTAAAATAATTAATATCAGCATAATAGTTACATAAAAAAAAACAATTTATTATAAATAAAAAATATTTAATAAAGATTTCTCCGTTTTGCAATTTTGGTTGGTTTACCATTTGAAAATATTAACATTATCCAAATTTAAGTTAAAGCAGATGACCCTTCTTTCGTAATGGCACTTCATTTGAAATATAGAAGATAGGCCTAAATGAAGATGTAGAAAAAAAATCATTATTTTTCAGCAATTGATGATTATAAATTAATCCTCTTTATGATAAATGGAAACATAAAGCAGATTATGTCATTTGTGTCTTGATTCCCAAATCCTTGGGATAAAAATTGTTTATTTACAAGTTTATTTTGAGAGTTTAAAATCCAATGTTTATTGTTTTAAATTTAGCAACCCACAACTTTGTTCACATGATCAAAGCAGTTTTCTGATAAATCATTCTTAGCTATTTATCAGTAGAACAATAAATAATGCTTCAGTCAATTTTAAAATTATTTAAAACTGTCAATTCTTTAAATTTAATATTTTAAAATTAAACACTTGAATTTCTTTTTATATTATTGTTTAATATCTTATTTATAAAAATAATATATATATTATGTGTCTTTAAATTAATAATAACTCAATATTTTTAAATATCACTGATATCATACTTTTAAATTAATAAAAGTTCTTTCTATACATTTATTTAATTTATACAGCAATGAAATATATTCCAAAGGAATATACTATTTCAATATCAATAAACTTTTTATGATTATCTCTGTTGACATTTAATGTAAACTGTTGGTAGCAGTTTTTTTCACTTTACTCCATTCAAAATATTAAAGTGGTCTGGAATTTTAAACTTAGTTTGATAGTTAAAAAAAGAGAGAGAGAAATAAGGTGACTGTATTTTTTTCACTTTATTGAATACCAGATGAAAATTCTAGTTTTTTGAATTATGATCCTTTGTTATTGAAATTTTTTTTATACCTCACATCAAGCCACCACTGTTTTATTCTATTGAGTTTAATAATATAAAATTCAAAATACTCTGAAATAAATATGATAATATTCTACTATTGTTAGATTATATAACTGTACAAGAGAGTTAGCTAGGATTAGAATGAAAAGAACTGATTATTAATAATATATTTATATATAAGCACAAAAAGACATACAAAGTTTTATTAGCATAATTTCAATTTACAAATTGGTAGTTTTATAATAGCGTGTTGAAACCACCTGAGGGCGTTATTTCTACAATAGCGCACAGAAATATGCCGTTTAGGCGGCCTCCGCTATCGAACGTTCTATTTCTAATGTATAAGCCTAGAAATAGTCCGTTGTACGTGGTGGCTGTATCTATTTCTATACTAGTGCACAGAAACATGACATTTAATCTGCCGCAGAAGCTATAGTGTCAGCTTACAGCTCAGATATGTGTTACGCATTTTTGATGTGCGATCACATTTCACTTTTGGGTACAGTACTGTGTGAGGGTGGCTGGAATTCCGAATGTCAAAACAATTTTAATATTCATTAAGACCATCTCCCTCTCTACCTCCCATGTTTTATGAATGTCTACTAATAATTATGAGCATAGTCTCATGCTTCCGTAGCCCAGATTTCCTGCTCAAAAAATTCGGCAAGTGTAGGTGCAAGCGCGATTTGGATCAAATCACGCTCTAAGTCACGTTTCTGCGAGAACAACTGCGAGCTTAATCAATTGGCTGAAATAGGAAAGTTTCCGAATGTCAAAGTTCTCTGACTGCTGGAAGAGTTATCAAACAAAAGAGCTTGAAGCTGCATGCGTGCTGTTCCTGAAGAGCCAAAAAAGTTGGTTTTAATTGCCGTATACATTTGTTTTTGTAATTACCATAAAAAGTTTGTCAATCTTCGAGTTGCATTACCCCGTTTTGTTAAAAATTGTATCCCCCCCCCCCCCCCCGAAAAAAAAGTTTGACTTTTTGTTGTGAACGTTACCGTTAAATGGAAATATATTTATTTGTAATTTAAAAAAAAAAAAAGTTGATTTCGTAGAATACTAAACCAAAAATAAAAGTAATGAAAAGAATAAAAGGTAACTACATTTTAAAATTCATTTTGATTTATATATATTTTTTTGTTAAAAATTGAGATTTGATATTACTTTTAAATGTGATAAACAAACCAAAAAAAAAAAAAAACTCCCAGCCCGAAAATATAAGTGATGAAAAGAAGAAAAATTAAGTACTTTCTAAATTCATTTTTTGATTTATGCATTTTTTTGTTAAAAAATTTATTTCATATTACTTTTAAATGTGATACCCCCCCCCCCCAAAAAAAAAAAAACCCTCGGCCCCGTCAACATTATATTTATCTTTGTTTACAAACAAACCACGCCCTCCAGCGGTTTCAACACGCTATTATAAAAATACCTACAAATTTAATGATGAGAAAGCCATATTTAGTCTTGTTTAACTTTTTTGATAACTTAAAAGATAATATGGTTTTCAGATTCCTCTTTATTTTCTATTCAAGTGTCTCACATTTACGATTATTTATATTTAAACCTCAAATAAGTTTCTGATAATATACCCTAAAGTAATAAGTATTATCTCTAGTTATATGTGGGAATGGATTTCTTATCAAATTCACTTGAAATTTACACATGAATAATTCTTGTTTTTGTTCCACAATCTTTTCCTGGCCACTGTTTTTAATAAAATTGATATTTTTTATTACTGTGTGCCAATAATATAAACAATGACTATATTCATGGACATTTAACAATATTCATTGGTGTAGTCAATGTTTTGATTGCTTAAAAAATATATTAATAATAAAAAATCATTGAATTCTCAAAAGTTTATTAATCATTTTCTTGACTTGTTGAATAGTATTCATAAAACCCAAATACTGATTTTTTACAGGATTCTAACCAATGATAGTTCTTGCAATATCCTTCCTTCAAAAGCCACACCATTTCTTTTTTATTGCCTTTGGCCTGGATAATAAGCGTATGATTTCTTGATTTCCTTCATTAACTCAAAGATGTTAGTGTATTATATCAAATTTTTCTTTGTTTATAGTTCACACATTTCTAGTTTCATTGGAGATCTTGCAGTTTTGATTTTTTTTCTTTTCACAAAGTGATATTAGCAATTATACATTCATTTTGATTTAGTTGCATCACATTAGGCAGCAATATTGCTAAAATATTTAGTTCTTTCTCAATAATATGTTGAATGCTTTTCTATCTGAATTATTTTTTTAGTATTATTGTAATGTTCCATTTTATCATACTACTCATAATACCACCTCCCCCCTTCCATACCTAGTTTGAAATATATTAACTGTCACCAGCTCATTCTATGTTGAAGTTGTCTGATGTAGATATTTGAAAGAAACAAATTAAAAAAATAATATGATGCAAAATAGAAGTAAGATATTAAAAAAGTATTGACTCTTTTGATGGCTTTTAGAGAAATGAAAATGCACAAGTATACTAATATTAAATTCATTATAGAAGTATACCTATTAGATAAAAAACATTATCAGATAAACATTTGAGTAAAAGTTAGAATTCTATTAGGTCGCTTATTCCTTAGGCTAATCAAACTATTTGTTACATGCTTCACCCTTTTGAGTTGCATTTTCTTGATGTCTTAAGAGTCTCCTTCTATTACATTGTCACAGGTCAACCTCCTTGAGTTGGAATTAACTGTTTAATGGCCTGGAGCCTTTTTGTCTTAATAGTGAAATATTTCAATTTCTTTGTGTTTTGGTTATCATTTGTTTAACTACTTGTATAAATTGTAAATATTTATGTTATTAATAAAGTTTTTATTATAAATTTAAAAAAAACGAAAACATTATATTAATTATTGCATCTTGATTTTTGAATCTGTTGAGAGATCATGACTGCATTTCATACATATTTGAATCGTAAACTTGTTAAAATATAAATGTACTATATATCTAAACATTTGTTATTATAATTATATATATATGTATAAATTTTAATAACATTTTAAAAAATCTTTTTAGAATCTTAATGAAAATAATCATTATTACTGAATTTAATTAATTAATTAATGAATATGCATAATCTAATTAAACTTTTTGTGATTCAAAGCTTCAATAACAGTTGATTTATTTATTGTTGCTTTGAAATAAAGTCATATTTGCAATCTTTTGGTATTCACTCAGCCTATTCACTGTCATAATCATTTTTCTTTCACACACTTATATGCAAACACACTTCATTACAAATTTTCTGGAAAACAAATATTGAAAACATATGAAAATAACAGTTAAAATTCTAATCTTATCTTTCACAGTGAATAATGACATAGTTGAGAAATAATGAATGCCCACAAATGAGTTATTAATTTTTGCATGAATGAATGAACTAATAAACACCGAATTTGCAAATTTATATTATTTTATTAAATGCTCTTTAATATTTTAATTCACACAAATATGATGTAACTTTTTATTCTACACTGTTGTTGATTGCAGCTATAAATCAACCAAGATTATGTAACTTATGACAGATGATGATCATCAGGAGAAATTTTAAGAAATATATATATATATATTATAACTATATAAAAATGATATAGTCATTATAATCATAAATAAATGAAATATTTCAAACAAATAGTCACTGGCATAGGGTATGCACACATTGTAACTATATAAATAAATATTAGTTATTGCAACTGAATAAAAATGATAGTGAAATCAATGGAATGAATAACACTTATCTCCAATAATATATTCTTTCAACAAAGAAAATCTCTTTTTCTCTTTCCACATATATAAAACACGTTCATAGTTGCACATATTGGTGCTTTTTGTAATTACTTAAAGATATTAAAAAAAAATTAATATTAAATATCAAGTTGGAAAAGGAAATCAAACTCTTTTATTCAGTTTACCTATGTACATGTGTTTTACCTGGGTGCCACTAGGTTGTCTAAACCTAGATAAAGTTATATCATATACTTAGTGGTACATGTACCTGGTTCAAACCCACTTGGTACATTTTTTACAACACATGCTCTTGGATAAATGGAAAACGACATCCTCATATTTTAGTTGTGCCAATAAAACTATAAGATCCCAATATCATGAATTCTCACTTAATAATTTCACAGGTGCTAACGGCTCAATTCAAGTGGCTCAGTTCAAGTACGATGGTAGTCATGTCTCTTGCTAATGGCTCACAAACAAACATAGTGAGGACTATTATTTATAGATATGGCCATTAAACCCATTTATTTCATCTATTTATTAATAATACTATTGACGATGATGATGATTTCAGCCACAGCTTTTGCAATTGAATCACAACAACAAATTTAGCCTTTTATAAACCTATAATTATTTACTTAAAACATTATTATATTTAAAATATGACCTAATTATTAATATTCTCCAGTGATGATGATAGTCATAATGAATCTCCCAACATAAAATTTAGTTTTTTATAAACCCTTATTTATTTAAAACCTTATTATATTTAAATTATGATCCAACACTTAACATTCATTAGTGATGATGAATGATCATAATTAAATGATAAAATTAAAAATACCAATACTAATAATAATAACACGAAAGCCAAATATTGTATAATTATATTTATTAAGATTCTTTCCTTTTAATAAAACAAATTTCTAAACATCTAATTGACTTCAATTATTATATCAATCAAATAGTATATTATTAAAACAAAATATCAAGTACTGTATATATAACCGAATGAGAAAATTAAATATATGTGTATGCCCCTACCCATTTAACATAAGCTGGTTTAAAATGAAACATTAAAAAAACAAAAACAATACATTCTGTCTAATGCTTGCTTATTCAATATTTCTCCCAGCTTTATTATATATGTTATAAATGCAATACCAAAAGTCATTCATGCAATATGTGGGTGTTCACTTTCATACACGTGACTATATATGCTATTAATTTGTTCCCTTAAAAAAAAATTATTAAGCAATAAGATTGTAATCTAACCTATTTTGACTTATCTTAATTTGACATGTCTATATAAGCAGTTACCCCCACACACACTCATGATATGTTAGCATATATATTATGTTAATATGTTTCCCCTTCATATTATTCATTCATAAATAAATTATACATATAAAAAAAAAAAAAATTAAATCTTGAGCAAAGCAACATTTATATCAGAATTAAATATGCAAATATATATAAAAAAAACATAAAATATATATTCATGGATTGCTCAAGTACTGTTGGTTAACCCAATAAATGACAATCATAAATAAAAGACATTAAATTACAATAAAAGTAATATTCAAAGATAAGAAACATTAAATTTAATAACTTCAAAATGTATTTGCATGTTGTTATGCATAATGATAATTATTACCATAAAATAAATAAACTTTTAATATTCATGTATTTAAAAAAAAAAACGATGTTTGACCTGTAGAAGGAGATTCAAATGATTACTTTAAATAGGTAAAAAAAATGATTAATAAAATTTCAAAGTTACTGAGCCATTTTTCAGTTTTTACACATGTCCAAGTTGTGGGCTGAGTTGGCTTAGCTCTGGCACTTCACTCTTTTCCTTCTTTATACCATTTAAAATTTATTTCTGGCACTCTTGATGAAAATAAAAGAAAACTTTAAACAATTGATTAATAGATTAGTTGAGGTTTGATGTGTGGATTTATCCATCTTCCGTCTTTTCTTTCTTCTCTCTCTCTTCAAAGATGATGATTCTTTAATAGGCCATGGGATGAAAAAGAAGTCTGGGACAGCATGTGGTTTTGGCTTGGTCGACTTGAAATGTGGCCATTCTCTGAGTCTTAAAGATATATATATATGAGTGTTCAAACAAACTACTGAACTCATGATGGTGAGATCCTGGGAGAAAATAGTGCAAGTTAACATGGCATTCTCCTTTTCTTACAGCTAACAATATATATAAACACTGAGTTCATTTTTTTTTCTAAAGCAGCAATTTATGTACTCTCCTTATAACTTTTCAGCTTATTTTTAGGGACTGAATCTTTATCGGTTATGATGGAGATTCACTTCTTTCTTCCACTAAGTTTCTTTCTTTTTCTGAAACTTTCCATAACTCAGATGTATATAGTTCTATCTGGAATAACTTAACTGCAATAGTAGTCACATATCAGCACATCTCTAGTTATACTATATAAAGCAATATTTTAACATTTTGCTTTTACTTCTTCCCTCAAGTGCAGGGAAAGAAAATACACTACTCCTCAGAGCTTGAAAAAAGAATAAAAAATAACACAACAACCATGACCAGATCACTGAATCCATAATTTCTACTGACACCCCTCCCCCCAAAAAATTAAGCTGGATTGACCATCTAATCATGACAACAAGCCAACAAAATATAAATCCACATAACAACTATCAAAGCAAGTTCAAGCTATGGGATGCCCACTGCATCCTAAAACAAAATATTCAAAACTTTACTCCAATATTAGGAATAACTAATTGTAAACTAATTATTCTATTCAAGTATTGGGCTTAGAACCAAAATACTTAGATTACTTACTTAAAATTAATCTGGATGCCATGCTGGTCAACTGGTTCCTCAGATATAGAAGATGTAACACCAAAGTCCAATCAATTTGCCACAGCTGTGGCAGGGATGAGGAAACATTTGACCACATAATTAAAACATGCATGGGTCTAGGTAATATAAAAAAAAAATATTTGATAACGCAAAGATAGATTATTACAAAATACTTAACATCAAAGAATGCATCCACGGAAGAGATATCCCTACAATCAGGCTAACAGTTTTCATCATCTATGCCATATGGGTTGTTAGGTGCAAGGCACAATATCAACTTCCCAAGCCGGATGAGAACGCACTATTTAATCAAAACATGAAAAAGATTAAACAGAGAGACAAAACTCTCGCAACAACATTCATTTTTCAAGAGACATGGAAGCTATATCAGACCTGTCAATAAAGTTAACAGTAAACTTAACCTAAATATCTAATTTTGTTTTAACTCAATAATGTTAATCCCATAACTTATCTATTATTGTAAGTTTCATTATACATATTTATAATGTTCCATCCATATTTATACTCATCTCATAATTAATGTAACATAGGTATTAATTAGTTTAATAAATGTTTTTGAGAACAACTGATTACTGACTGCCCCCCCCCTTCTCACACAGCTCTTTTATATCTTAGTTTTCCACAATTCATCCAGCCTTGGCCAGGTCAAAGTTCCTTTATCAGCCAGCCCAAAGATTGTTTCACACAAATCACTGCCGTTTTAGAAAAACAACAGAACTCAAACTGATGACACTTAATGGTCACGTAACAAAAAGAAAATTAATGTCTTCATCCATTTGTCAAAACATCATTTTTTCTTTTGACAATTTAAAATTCAGACAACAAAAGAAAAAAATAATAAAAATTAAAATTTATGTGTAATTAAAAGAATGTCTGTGATCTGCACATTTACACTTTGACTTCAGATAACACATGTGCTTTGCAGGCTATTCTGTTGACCTATAGATATGATTGCTAAACCATCTAGCATAGCCTATTTTATTTTAAAGACAAATAGGCTATATAATGAAACTGCTATATTTAATATGAGTCTAAAATAACTATCTCTTATAATATTCATTTTTCTCAGTGCTACTTACTAATAAATCTTACCTATTAATATTTATAATACATACACAAAGATATAAAAAAAAATTTTTTTTTAATATATGTGTGGATATACCTACAATATATATATTTTTACATCATTACTGTCCTTCAAAATTAGGCAAATGCAGGATTAGAACAAATTTTTTATTTAAAATTTTAATATTTTGTGCATGATGATTTAATTTAATTCTTTTTTTTTAAATATTACATTAAAAATGTATTTATATTGAGTTTTGTGACATTGTTTAAATTTTGTATGAATTTTTTTTACCCTACATCAATATTGACTCATGATTATAGAAAAAGTGTCAAAATGTACATCAATTTAATGCTGGCACTAACCTAAAATTAAAAAATAGAGAGTAGATGGAAATTTATTATTCTAAGATTGTTATAGCTAAGAAAGTTAAAATTAGATTTATTCAGAAATGTTATTTTTTTAAATTTTGGTTAAGCTTTGCCACATTTGAAAAATGAATCGATTGCAAAAAAAAAAAGTATATTCCACACAGTCATTACAAAAAAATAATTTTTTTTTTGTTATTTTTGTCAAATCAGTCAGTCTTTTTTTTAAAGCTATTATCCTCAAGAATTGTTATACTATATGATTGTATTTTTTTAGACTATATTTACTTTCTTTCAGGAGAACTTAAATGGAATATTTTAACTAATCTCAATGAAACATTAGAATATGAATGAAATAAACTCATAATTATTTTATTTGTATTAGCTTTATTGTCATAATTTTTTAGAACTAAGAATTTCATATTTTTCTAAATCAAAATTTTAAATGTTAAAAATAAATAAATAAAATAATCGAAGTGATTTTAATTTCTGTCTTCAAAACATTATTACTCTTGCTTGCATGTGGAATTTTAATTAGTTAATAATAATCTTTTATATGGGATTGTTTTTATATTTATAATTTTTATTTTATTTCTTATAGATTCTGATGGAGATGAGATTTCATGTTCAAGTGATATCGAATTACTTCAGGCTCTGGAAGAAGTAACTGATAATATATTTAAAGTGCACATTAGAGGTACTTTTATTTTTTAACTTGCATAGTTAATTTAAATATGTAACTTAAAGTTATATAATAGATAAAATATCATTGTCAATAAATTTATTTTTCAACAAAGTATGGTGAAAAGTTATATATTTTTAAAATCTTAAACATTATGTGTATTTACTTTTGTAATATTTTGATTAACTAGTTTTAAAATATTTCATAACCTAAGTGAAGTGTAAAAAAAAACATTTTATAATGTATCTAATTGTATTGTGCACTAGAAAATATGTTAGTGCAGATTAACTAATCTCTTCTAATATCTAAAATTTTTTTGGAAACAATCTTTTTTCTCCCTTCATATACTATATGTATAATTGGATGTTAGCTATTATGCTGGCTTTTTTTTTTATCTTTTTTTTTTTTTTTTGGTAAAGAGATTTAGATTTTCAGAATACCCCTCTGTTTGAAAAATTTTGATTAAGTAAGGATATTATTTGCAAAAATTAATAGAATAGCATTGCTAATATTAATTTTTAATACAAAAATAATACAATTTATTTTACTTTGATGACTTCAGAATGTTGGTATAACATTATATTCTGAAAAGAGTTACATTAATCTTTCCAAATTATCTGAATTATTCAGCATAGGGTTGTGTTTTATTTTCCAACAGTTCTTTTTGGAAAATCAAATATCACATCCAATTTCTTTTTGAATTAATTATTACATGTTCTAAATAAATTTTCTCACTTTAGATCAACTCATTATATTATTAATCATTTTATCAGTCAAACAGATTTGTTATGTACATCTACAAATCCAGAATATTGATTGGTAATCATCTGAAATCCGGGAACGGCCACTTGGGGCGTTGATGCTATACAAAATCAATCAAATGTAACGTTACCGGGCCGCTGCAACTTTTTTTTATATAACATGATTTTTTTTTTTTGATTAAACAAATTTTTATTTCATTTATAACATAATTTCTTTTTTATTAAACAAATTTTTATATTCATTTTCATTGTTTTTTTTTTAACCTGACATTTTTCTTTATTCAACAAATTTTGTGTTTATTTTTCTGATTTTAACAACTTTGGACTGTTTCACGACAAAAAAAACTTGTTTTAACCCTGCCAAAAAAATATACAATTATTTGGGACTTGTTTCGACTTTGTTCTACTTTTTTTTTTTGGTTGACTAAATTATTTTTCTTCTTATTATTAAATCAAAAATAACTTTTGTGTGGTATTGGGGATTAAAAAATTGTTTTGAAACCCTCACCCCCACCCTCAGATCAATAATTGTAAGAAAAAGTCAATAACTTTTTTTTTTTAAACAACTTTTTTTCACTATTTACTTTTATTTATATTTCGTTTGAATTAACCCTTTTTTTTTTTTGCTTCTATAATAGCTTTTTTTTTTGGGGGGGGGGGGCTTTCATACTGTTATTATTAACAAAAATAGTCATTTATTTTAACCCCACTTGTTTTAACCCTGCTGAAAAAATATAATGCAATTATTTGGGAATTGTTTCGAATTTCTTCTACCTTTTTTTTTTTCTGGTTGACCAAATTGTTTTTCTTCTTATTAAATCAAAAGTAACTTTTGTGTTTTTTGGGTGTACAAAATTGTTTTGAAACTCCCACACTCGGAAAAATAATTGTAACAAAAAGTCAATAATTTTTTTTTTTTAAACAACTTTTTCTCACTTTTATTTATATTTCGTTTGAATTTTTTTTTTTTTTTTGGCTTCCACAATAAACTGTTTTTTTTGGGGTGGGGAGGGTGGGTGATGGGTTCATACTTTGTTATTATTAACAAAAAGTCAATAAAAATAGTCATTTATTTTAACCCCGCTGCAAAAAGATCATCCAAATACTTGTCAATTTCTAATGAAATAAAAAAAAAAAGTATACAAACTTTGGACTTTTTGAACTTAATTATTATTTTATTGCTGTATTTGTCTGGTATTATGTGCCTGAAAAAGGGACACAGTCTCCCTCACTTTCTGTACTTGGCAATTCTGAAAAGTTTAAAAATTGCACGTTCTTCTCAGATTTTTTATTGGTCTCGTATATTTTCCACGCTGAAGCGTGACTTAGCGCATGAGCTTTGTCGAAGCGTGTTCGAACATACCCTTTGCCAATTTTTTACATATTAACATTTTTTTAGGGAAGGGTGGGGACCATATGACAATTGTTAGTAATTAACAATTTATTATTTAAATATAAATGACATTACTCTATTATGGAGATTTGAAAAGTTGTACCGACTTGAAATGAAAACACCCTCATGTGATACGGTAATCAGCTATGAATAGAACAAATACGCGTAAATAGTTTCGAAGAACAAAGCAGGCCGTAATATTTTTATGCAATGTCATGTATAATTTGCTTGCAATGGTTTAATACAATGCAAATGTTGTATTAGCCATAAGGCCGGCCACAGAAACGGTATTTTTATATGTTTTGACACATAAACAATGCCATCAGGCGGCCGTGCCCAGATTTCAGATGACTACCTATTAATTAAACTTGATTGTGAAGAAAGAGGGAAGATCATTTAGATTTTTAAAATATTATTTTTTTACTTTTTTTTTTGGTTAACTAAGGATAAAACTTTTGTAAAAATGTCATGAATAATAGTATTATAATATACATTTATAATATCAAGATAATTACATTCAAATATCAGCCTTTCAAGCTAATTGTGCATACGCTTTTGCGAGTGTTAACAATTGTAAACATACGCTATATAAAATAAATGCTTATTTAAATATCAAGATAATATAATTTTAATATTTCTTGATTGTCAAAAACATAAATAACTCTGTATAGTCATCTTTGATAGTTTCAGAATGTTGGTGCAACATTTTGAAACTTCAAAGAAATTAGAGCTTAGGGCTTTGAATTTATTTCCTTAAAATGATATGATTAGCTGAAATTTTTTGATAAGCATTGTCATGAGTGAATAAACATCTTCATTGCATTACCACATCCACCACATTGTATGTTGTAATTTTGTCATCTGTATTAGCTATTGAGGGATAGCTGAATTAATATTCATAAGAAATGTATTAACACCTCTAATAAATCTTTATATTGATTTTCTAAAGTGCTTTTATTTATATTTTGTGCAACTATGCAAATTATGACTGGAATATTGATAGTCTCAGCTTATTGAAAGTTGCATTTTTGTATAAATTCACTTTTTCACAAACATTATTTTAAATGCAACAGTATTTTTTGTATACATGCACCATTAGTTTTAAAATGTACTAAATATTTACATTCTTATGTATACTTAACTT
The DNA here is from genome assembly GCA_028023455.1 of Epiperipatus broadwayi. Classification (NCBI taxonomy): domain Eukaryota; kingdom Metazoa; phylum Onychophora; class Udeonychophora; order Euonychophora; family Peripatidae; genus Epiperipatus; species Epiperipatus broadwayi. Next base: position 3,155,031 of record JAQFVV010006337.1, read on the forward strand.
GTCAGAAATTTAATAATGGTAAAATCATCAAATATCAATAATGCTATAAAAAGGTTATGATGCAACTCTTAAGGAATAATATAAATTATACATGAATTATGTCACATATAATTTGTCTTGAACTTAGGTAAAAATATAGTAAAAATTTTTTTTACAAACATCTATAAAACACATTTTAATAAAAAAAATTACATGATAAATTGTAGATTACCAGATGAAATACCATATTCTGATGACTTTAGTATTAATGTTAATAAAAATAATTCTATTATTATTGCTTAATTATCAAATATGAATGAGTTCTTTTTAATAAGAAACATTAAAATTAGATATCAAAAATATGAAAAGTTCCTTTAAAATTAATTTGGGTTACACATATGATGAAATATTTTTATACGGTTTATAATAATAACTTTTAATCACTATAACCATTTCATGCAAATAATGATGGTATAGTGTAAATATTTTATGTTGATATTTTGAGCATTATTAATTCCCCATTTGTTTTTTTCCATATTAATTTCTGCTTAACTAAGATATTTCTTATTTATTATATCTTCATTTATCGTGATTGCATGATAAAAGGTTCTGAAATTTCAAGAAATGCATAATTATGTATTCATAATTCATAACCAAAGACATTTCACAAATGTGCACGCTATCCAAAAAAAACTAAGTTGATTTAAACTTATGATAAACATTTTCAACATTATATATTTGCTCAGGTATATAATGTAGCTTTCTCCTTGATCGCTGTAATCATAAATGAATCATACCGCATGTTTTAGGTGCTATAATCTCCCCTGTAGCCTTCCTGCTAATCTAACTAGTCCAATTTACACATTTGGAAACCATATCTTTCTCTGTAATCTTCCTAGCTACAACTAATCTAGAATATACATCTAAAATAAAGGATAAACTAAAGAGATGATTTCTTTATTAACTAAGCTCTCATGAAACTATAAACTTAGAGAAGATTACAAGGTGTTAATAATTTCTGGTCAAACTAGCTTCAAAATCCACAAACAAGCAAACAAACAAAAGGTTATAAAATGAACTTAATATTTGTCAAACCAATAAATAAATGATAATTAGATCGATGGAATAAATATGAAATTAAAAGTATAAATTAGGCAATAAGTAAATTAGGATCTAAATGACTAAATGGATGATGAAAATAAGTAATAATTAAATAATAAAATAAAATGAGTCTGAGAATGAAGAGAAAAGAATGGAGATGTATAAGAGTTAATGGATGATTAAGATGATAATGGAATAAGAGCTAATGAATGATAAGTTAATTAGGATAATGAATTAGGATGAAAGAAGAATAAAGATTGAAGTAACAGATGAGAGGAATGATGATGATGAAAGATGATGTACAGAACTCTAAATTTGATATTGAATTAAATGATAATAAGACAATTAAATAAAATACGGATTCTAAGCTTACTAAAACCAGAATATTCACCATAAAGTCAAAACCAACTATACATTTCAGACAAAAGAAGCAATTGATACTTTAAAGTTTGGTTGACCTTTCATAACATGGTGAATGTAACACAATTCCCCTCTAACTACAATAATTAACTGGATACAAATTTACCATAAATTCAAATACTATCACAAATTGATATAACTTATCCTTCTCAGGGTTCATATAGCTTAAAGGGTGTTATACAAGATACACTTGGGTCAGTGAGAGGGATTTTACCACTACCCAAGCATAACACACCAAATAGCTCTTAATTCCGAATTGAATTACCAAACAATATTTAGTAATTTCAAATAAATTTCCTAACTATGATAAACTTTAAGCTTCAATAAGTAGGAATGATTTTTCAATAGCTAAACACAATAGCTTTCCAACTTTTTTTCTCCATTAATTAGAAACAATGTGATCAAGACCAGTGAATGATAGATCTGTGGATTCAAATGAACTGATCAAAACAATATTAGGTGTTTAATCTTTTAGTATATCACTTAAAATAATATTCTTTAGGTTAGTATGTTTAATTATTAAGTAATGATGCCCTAGATATACTCATAAATCATAGGGCTTAACAAAATTATTCTGATATACCTACATATAGTGACTTTTACAATATTGATTGATGACGATTTCCATATAATCATAGGATATGTTGATAGCAATAATAATGTGTGGGTGTGTTGATTAGCAATAAGAATACTGATAACTAAATAAATTTTTAACACAAGATTTATTTACATTATATACAAAACTCTTTCAGACACATTACATGAAACAGGATAAATCCATAAACTAAAATCAGGGATGGAAATTAATTACATGGTAAGTAATGACAAACTAATATGACAAACATTTGGATATGTTTCTTTATTATTCTGTCTCATAGAATAAGATATTTAAACCTTATTTGAGCTAACTTAGCATTTAAATTGCAAACAAAATGTATTGATGTCTTTTGGATATACGCAACTTTTTAAAAGTAAAAACTCTAAGTTATAATTTATTATATCAAATTGTAGCAGTTTGAGTTATTAGAATATGATAAGGGCAATTATCATATTCAGTACAAGTAATAATTTATTATAATTTACTATAAAAAAAAATTTCATTGTATTGATGTAGGGAAAACATCATAAGTTAAATGCACATATGACACCAAAACATTCACTATGTCCACAATTTAACCATTTATTAATTAACTAATCTTACCGATCCATCGGCGAATAACTACTTGTTGAAGACCAATCCACATTGTCCATGTACATACCTTGCTCTTTTATATAGGAGTTCTACAAACACTAGTAAGTTTTGGTTGGTCTGTTTATAAACTGATGAAGATTACACAACATCAGAAAGACACTATTCCAATTAGACAAACACTATAGATATATCAGTGTCCCTTAATCTGACTTTATCTTATCCTTGCTATTGATTATGAAATACGAAACTTTACCATACACAGTGGAAAACTAACTATATAACTTCATGAGGGATCTAACAATAAAGGGAGGCTCTACAAAACAACATGATAGTTGTATAATAATATGGCCAATTCCAATACCTTCATAGGTATAAAAGTGCAGGCAGTGCCTCTTCACTGGAAAATATAATTCAGACCATGGGGATCATCCTCCTTTAGGATTAACTATGCTCTAAGCACTAACTATTAATCAGCCTCAACAATATCATCCTCTCATTTAATCGACAATGGGGAATGCTCCATCAGCCCATGCACAATATTAATATTAATCTTATATTGATGCCATTACATTCTACTCATCAGCTAAAAGCTGTCACAAAACCAATCAATACAATAGCAAAGTAAAACAACACGAGTAATAAAAGTGGAAATATAAATATTCCATTTCACAATGCAGAAACTATTAATGTTTTATAAACAATCCACCAAAATATATGTCAAATGATAAATACTTATTTTAAAATAACAATTATACTCTTGGTTATAGCAAGCCATGTACACGTAAACAAGGAGGATTAAACTACATTTTGTATTTACGGTGGACATTTTCGTTCATAGGCAAAATTAAGCTATAAAAAAAATGCTTATTAAATTATTTTATATAATAGAACAATTGTATCATTATGTGTATAATTTTGACAAGTTTGGGTCTGTTTGTTCCCCTCCTCAATATAATATTAACATCTGTTTTAGAAGTGCAAGAGATAAACATTTCTCTTTCTTACCAGATAAATGATATTTAACATTATGCTTTCCCTTCATTGGGAAAATAACAAAAATATGGGTAATAAATGTATGTATCTTTATACACATCTACATCCTTACTAAGTATATTTCATACCCTGATAAATATATATAACAAAATAATCCCTGAATCATACATAAAAAAAAAAAAACGTATTATAATATTAAACATATCAATAACAAAATAAACGAACATTTTCTCCCATTAGATTTTATCAAAGTTTGATCCGTTCTTATAAGCAAAATGACAAGGAAACGGATATTGTAAGCAAATCTTCCCAAGTAAATATATATATTTTGATTATCCTGTTATATATTAGCATATTTCAGACAATATTTAAACACTTTGTTGGTTTATATACCGATGTTAATATAGCAAGACGATATTTAAATACTTTCCAAAGGTAATAAAATTAGGTTTAAAATGATTTATTGATTTGTGTATTTTGTTTTTCCATCCGCATGAAGATCGGTCTTAATTTTAAATGATCTGGGTGATTTTAAAACAGTTTAAAATATTATTACTTTGCAAGTTATTCAGTAACGATAAAAATAAATAAATACTTCTTTCACTTCCCTTTTATCAGCAAATTAGGATGTTTTTAGTTATACTGAGAAGAATTTATTCAATTATAAATACGATATTCTAGGCGTTTTTAATTAATATGTAACTTATACTTTTCCAAATGCAGCACAATTAAAATAAGTTTATTACGATCTTTAAAAACAAACTTTTTAAAATCATTTATGGATTTTGTTTACTTTGTTTTTCCGTCCACGGTAATATCTGTCATCATTTTGAAATGATCTGGGCAATTTTAAACATTTAAAATATTACTAATTTATATGTTGTGTAATCAAGATAAAAAAAAAACTTATTTATTCACTTCCATCAGCTAATTAATACATATTTAATAATGTTAAACAGACTTGATTTAATAGTAAGCAATTATCAATAATATGTACTTGGCATTAATAATCTGTCATTTTCTATTTTGAATAACTAGGCGAATTCGCAGTGAAATTTTAAAGTAGACGAGTTCTTTTCCCAATGAAAATACGAAATAATTCATGCATTTTTCTTTTAAAACTAATTACTTTATATGATTTAAAAATGAAATTTTGGTTTGTTCATTATCTCTTGAAACTTTTCTTAAAAATGATTTCGAATTATTTTCACTGAGAAGATAATTTGTAAACAAATATATTTTCCTGCTTAATGGCTAAGGGCGGCGCGAAAATCAAATACTTTAATCTTTTTCTTTTCAATCTAAATAATTTTTGTGTTATTTTTAGTTCTGACAATTGATTAAAATAAAGAAAACAAAAATAATTGGTTACATTTTCTGGTATTATTTTTCGTTCCAAATAGTACATGTTTAGGCAAATATTTATCCAAATAGCGGTCATTTTAGTTTCTCCAGTAGGCAAAATTAAGAATCTAAGATTGATGAAAAGTAGTGCAGAAATGTCACAGGGCTATTAAGTTTTTACTCCATTTTGTTCAAATCCATATAATCATGAAATTTTGTCCAAATTAATTTTAAAAGTTATTATTTTCCATCTTATTCCTTATATTTTATTTCATAAATGGAGAGTTATAGTCTTGTTCCGATTTACATTTCTTAGTAGTAGACCCCCCTACCAACTTGTTATAGTATTTATTCTTTGTGTTATAATGCCTGATTGGTCCTAAATGATCCAATTACTGTAAAATGTGAATAAATTAATAGTTTTATGCCTCTAGTGAGAACCATCTAGACTGTTATCTTGCAATTTAAATTAAAACATAATATATTTAAAGATTATTTATAAAGAAAATTTAGAAGAATTATAAGTGGATTTTGTTTTTTATTTTTAATTACTGTTTAATACTAATAATAAAGTGTTAAATCTTTTTATGCTTCCAAATTATTTTAATACTATTAAAACATTATTTGAAATAGCTACCACTGGAACTTGTGATAGAATATTTATGAGATTCATATCCACTCTATCAGATTTCCAGTGTTTCACAAACAGTCAAGATCATCATCACTTTCAAGATATTTCTTAGTGAGCTTTTGCTTAGTGGGAAAATTATAATCCACAAGCATTTCACTTTATAGTTGATTTCTACACACTGATTTTCAATATTTTAACAAATTATTACTAATTAAAATTTAAAATTTTGCACACTGGTCTACTGGATAAAACTTACTATCATTGAGCCAAAACACATGGTTGCAATATGTGATTAATTAGTTCAAACCTTTAAAGAAAGCATTATATTTATAGCTTAAATATGAAATCAAGTTATTAAAAATGAGAAAATGTAAATATCACCCGCCATTTGAAAATATCGTTTACTATTTGAGGTCAGTGATTTAATGAAAGTTTATTATAGGTAATTATAAATTTCTCTAAAATTTAAATAAATAAAAAGTCTGGTTTTAAAGCAATACAAAACTAACTTTGCTTGACTATGTTTAAAATGATAAAAAAAAAATTAAAGCTATTATTAGTTTATAGAAGTGAAATTCTTTCTCTTAAAAATTCCTATATTTTCAAATCTTTACTACTAATAATGTGAAAGCTTAATGGAAATATGAAATGATATTAAAAACTCATTCATTTTCTAAACATGCTATCAAATTAAAATATTAAATTACTATAAGCAAGTTATATGTTAAATAAACAATGCATTTTTGAAGTAGATTTTCATATTTGAATGTAAAGTAGCTAGTAATGGGTTTCATTCATAAAAAGCAAAATGACACTTTTGTTTTGAAATCATTAACCAGGGGGGAAAAACGTAGTATGTGGGGTTTTTTTTAAAAAAAAATTCATAACTTGTGTTTATTGTTATTATTTTTTATTTATGTAAAATTTTAACTTGAATTTATTTAGTCCATATCTTTATTAAATTTTTTAAGAAATTTATATATTGTAACGGTATATTTAAACCCTGCTCCAAAAGATAAAATTGTATATATGTGCAGATATATATGTAGTTAATATTAGACTATATTCAATTTTCTTTGTTTTTTGTATTTTTTAAATAGGTAGATAAAGGGTTAGAATAAACAGGAGGGATGGGGGGGGGGATCTTTGTGTTCTTTTATTTTGTTGAAATGCATGTATGTATATTGCTGTATGGATGAATAAATGGATGCAATGACAAAAAAAATAATATAAATTTTATTTCCAAGGTGGAAGTGGCTGCATTTTATAAAAAGGAGATATTAAATAGAAAAAAATATTGAAACTGCATAGATCTTTATCTAAAGAATGCTAAGAAAAAAACAAAGAGCGATGGTCGAAAATAAATTGTAGATGTTCAATGGAATTAAAGAAAAAAGGTCCTAAAAGCTTTTGCTTTTGTTGTGAAGAGAATTTGGATCTAAAATAACACGTGTTTAAAAGAAGGAAAAATAAAACAGAAACTCGTGGAAGGAGAACTTTCTAGAAGAAAAAGAGAATATAAAAAAAAAATTGAAATTAATTGGTTTATTCTATATAATTTTCATAATGTCGTTTTGAAGAGAGAAATCATTATATATGTCCGTGGTTGAATTATTTAATTTCTACATTGGAGATTTGAAAATTATTCAAATCAGCAAGTATAATCATTAGCCATGAACATTTTGGGGTAAGAACTTACGCGTGCTGGCTTTGCGATCCATCCTGCGAAGATACATTAGATGCTACGGTATAAAATTGATGTCTACTCTGGAAGGAAGCCTCTCTCTTAAACCTTGGAACTGAAATTGTTTCCAAAGAACATTAATACCAGGTTAAGGAATCAATCAAACTAAACCCATCGGAAATCATAGATCTATATGGCCGTAGCATTGAACAAACTAATGTGATTACTCTTAGTCCCTGGGGAAAATTCAAGTAATATAAACATTTTATCACCTATATTTCTTCCTCAAATATTAGTGTGTCTTTTATAATAATGCATATAGATCCTCCATTATTGACAATCTAAATAATTCTCTTCAGCATTCCTAAATACTATTTTACATTTGAATGGACTAGTTGTTGTATTATATTATCTCTTTTGTTATCTGATTTTGTTTTTATCTATGCAGTATGTGTGTATGCATATGTTTTTTTAAAATATTTGAACACAAAATTATAATATTATAATCTGTGATTTCTATATTATAATGAATATTAAATGTCTTTTAAGTGAAAACATTTATGTTAGTTTGTTTCTTTATTTCAGGTTTTATGAGAAGATAAAGAGATAAATTTGCATAAGTGTAAGAGTTAGATAATTTGATTAAGCGTATACTTGCATATTTTTGTATCTCATATATTTTTCATGGTTGATAACCACCCGCCCTGAGCGAGCTAGTTAGTGGTAGGGTTCTCTAATTAATTCTTATCAATACTCAATCCCTTCCAGCATAATTCTTATTCATATAAATAAGATTGGCGTTTGGAGTCAGAAAGTGACGTCCCTAAATATGCTGGATGAGAAATAGGAGTAAATTTTCTGAATGGCTTTAATATGTAAATAAATTGCATCATAGTATTAGTAAAGTTTATTGTACTACTTCGAATACGGTGACTGGCTTGAGTTTCACCGAAACCTGATTAATTGCCTTATAGAATTACCGTAAGGGTACAGAATTATTTTTATAAACTATTGCGTTATAATTACACATATGTGTGTAGAGTTATATATATATATGTGATAGGGAATAAGGCCCACTTTGTTACAATATAGTAAAAGAATTAATAGAAAATATAGGAATATATTTTCAAACAATTGGGAGTATGATGTTTAATACATATTACAGTGAATTTTAACAGATTTAACAATTATTTAATATATATTTTTTCTTCATTATTTAAGCCTATAATTAAATATAAAGAATTATAATAAATCACTAGCTTTTTATAGTTTTTGTTTTTAATTGCTTTTTTATTTTATTTTTCGCATACTGAAGATAAGGCATTCAGTATATTTTTAATACATATTTCATTTGAATTTCAGGATTTTAGCTTTAGTAGTAAAGGAAATGTTAAAGATGATTGCTGAAGGCATAATAATTCCCAGCCTCATTGATAAGGAAAAAGCGAGAAATAGGTTTTAAACCTATAGTAAATGACATTAGAATGGAAAGTTGTGCTTATTAATAATGTGGTGCTAGTATTATGGACAAAGACGCCGCTCGATGGTGCATTTATCACGCTAAAACTATAAAATATGAACATTCCCAGCCCATTGATTTTTTTAATCATTTTGATGTGTTTTTTGTAATGCGAAAAAAAAATGTCTTTTAAATATTTTTTTTTATTAACATATACAAATTAAATGCTTTATTAGAAAAAACAATTTTCTATCGGATATTTTTTTAGTGGGGTTACGCCTTTTTTTGTTGTTGTTTAAAAACTCATAATCGGAATAAAAAGTAAAATTTCTTAGTCTTCCTTTTAAATTTTACTTTTTAGAGAGGAACAGATATTGTGTTACCGCTATTTTTTACTTTCTTAGTCTTCGTTATACATTTTAATTTTTACAGAGAAACAGATATTAGTATCATCTTAGCGCTATTTTTTACTTCAAATAGAATGACAACAAAAAGTAAAAGTTGTTAGGGTCAGGTTTAGGGTTAGATTTAGGGTTAGGGTTCTGTTTGTAATGCTAAAATAAAAATAAAAATCGTATTTTTGTAAATATTTTTTTTTTATTAACATATATAAAATAAATGATAACAATAAATGTAAAATATATTCAACAAAGTATAATTTCATTCGTCTTTTTTTTTAAAAAAAATTATTTGGTTTAAAAATCAGTAGTCTGAGAAAAGAAAGAAAGTAAAAGTCTTTTAAACAACAACAAATATATATATAAAATGTCTTCTTTACTTATTAACCATGTTTATAATATATGCTTTTTATGAAATTTAAAAAAAGAGGGTAGAATTGTACTTTTCTTACTGGATATTTTTGTGTTACCGCTATTTTTTACTTCAAAAATAGACGGTAGAATATTGTTTGTCTCGTGGAATATTACGAACAGTACGTTACTTGACGCGTTATCTAATTCCAACTCACTTTACACATACATCTTGTCAACATTTTGCCACTTAAAACTTCAATACAGTATGGTCTAAAGAGTTGGATAATTATTACTTTAGAAAATCTGAACATTTCAATACTTTAAAAAAAAACAAAAAAACAATCAAAACCACATTTCCATCCAATTCAAATACACACAACCCTCTCACCAAGCCATAACAATTGTATAAACTGCGAATTCCCCAAATTTATTTGCTGCGATGCGACATACATGCTGTACTGCGACGTGACATAGCGGCCTGCAATTTGTAGCACAACAAAAAAGTTGTATTATAGAATACACGGGTTCGAACGTGTTGGCCGCGGAAACGGTATTTTTATGTGTTTTAGCACGTAAACGGTGCCATCGAGTGGCGTCTTTGTTCACAAGACTACAACCAATAATGTTGTATGAATTGAAGAATAAGTGATTTGTTATTGTTAATATTTCTAGCCAGGGAAAAGTTGTCTATAGTTAATGAAATGAGAATATTAAAATAGTTAATGAACTGGAATCATAGTTAATGAAATGAGAGTATTAAAATAGTTAATGAACTGGAGTCATATCTATATATTTTTTTGAGCAGATTGATATTAATTCAAAATGTTAAAGCTGATTTGAATTTCAGATGATGGATAAGTGCATTATTTCTAGCTTTGAATCTAAAGCCACATTGATAAAGGCCAAAGTCAAAAACTTTTTGGGAATGGAGGTTTAAGTGCATCTAATAATCACTGGTTGCTCAAGCTTATAGTAGTTAGCAGTAGGATAGAAAGTTGATCATGTTTATCATATTGTATAAGCTGTGTTAATTGATTTGATATTATCTTTAATATTTAATAATTTTTTAATAGATAATAATTTTTTAGAATGAATTTAGTATACATATTAATATCCTAAAGTTTTCTCATTTTATTTAAGAAGCATGGTTGTTGAGTTTTTTCCTTTCCCTTCTATTTTTCAAACTAAATGTTTGCAAACTTCATGTAATGAATATAGAAAATTAAAATTTTTTAGGTTACTAGTAGAAACTGAAAATATTACATAAATATTATATTACAGCAAATTAATTGTGTTAAAATTTACTGATAATTGATAAATAATAAAAATACAGTATTAAAAATAACAGTCAATAAAAGAAATATAGGTTATTAAGATTGGAAACATTTGATTAGTTTAAGATTAAAAAATTTCAAATTCAGATATAAAAATAAATGATTAATTTAATAGGGAAGATCACAAAAATTTTCTAAGGATAAAAAAAAAAAAGATTTTGAAAGATATATCAGGAATTATGATGCAAAAATAAAGTAAAGAATAATAATAATTAAAAATTACAGTTAAATGACAATAAAAAAAAAGTTTATATATTATAGGTCATTAAAGTTAGACTTTTGGAAAAGATTTGGTTAATTAAAATTTAAAAACAATTATAAACTCAGATAAATGTGTAAGATAGAATGAATAATTTAATAAAAAAGATCACAAAAGCTTTCTAAAGATAAGTAAAAAAAAAGGTGAACTAAATTTTTGAAAAATATATTAAGAACTTTGATATTGAGAAAGAGAGGAAGGCTATTATATTTATTTAATATAGAAAAGTAGAAAAATATTTTACAATTCAAAGCAAATTTTATTAGGCAAAAATTGGTTATATTATATCAGGTTATACATCTGTATCAAACAATATAGTAGGATACATCTTGACATACAGAAAATAAACCTTTTCTTTTCCTTTAGTAATTGCTACAGTTTTAAATATTTTAGTTCTTATTGTGGGTCTATTCTGATCATGCAGCACAAATAATAAAACTAAATTGAGACAATGCAACAATACATTTAATAACCTACAAAAGACAATAAGAATTCTACTTCCAAATAGTACTCCAGAGGCTCTCTTCTCAAAAATGTATATAATGTTAAATAAAATAAATCAATAAGCATCACATGATCACTATCTCTTATACTAGCACACATTTATTTATAAACAAAGCAAAACTCTCCATACAGTATTGCCACCCTGTGCCAACCAGAGTAATCAATGAATGCCAGAAGGCTTGTGCATAAAATCCCTATCTAATGCCTACTCATCCAATATCCCCAGACTAGTTTCTGGCTTGTGACCATCGTCAGTGAGGAGCTTTGGATCTGAGAGCACTGCACCTAGATCTTAGGATCTAATGCAACCCTCCAGCACCCATCTTTTATATCTACTTAACTACAAAACTATGAGAATGAAATTGAAAAACACAAAAATGTTTTCAATCTAAGCTCAATAGCTTATATAATCATATGGGTCTGAACTCAGTTCAGCACCCATACATTTTGGTGTCTTTGGCTCTTTAACAACCATAGCTACCACTATCCTATTAGCAGGATTGGTGTTAAACCATTAAGCATCACATGATCACTATCTCTTATACTAGCACATATTTGTTTATAAACAAAGCAAAACTCTCCATACAGTATTGCCACTCTATGCCAACCAGAGTAATCAATGAATGCCAGAAGGCTTGTGCATAAAATCCCTATCTAATGCCTACTCATCCAATATCCCCAGACTAGTGCATTAGATCCTAAGATCTAGGTGCAGTGCTCTCAGATCCAAAGCTCCTCACTGACGATGGTCACAAGCCAGAAACTAGTCTGGGGATATTGGATGTGTAGGCATTAGATAGGGATTTTATGCACAAGCCTTCTGGCATTCATTGATTACTCTGGTTGGCACAGGGTGGCAATACTGTATGGAGAGTTTTGCTTTGTTTAAAATAAATCAAATTAAACTGGACCCGATCTCCAAATATATAGCATATACAAATACACTCTCTTTTAACATAAGTAGAAAAATATTTTATGAAAGCAATTTGTATTATTGATATTTTAAATGCTTTTTTTTGTTATAAATTTTATATATGTATATGTTAGTATTCTTTATTTTTTACAATTATAATTTTTGCAATTTTAGTCAAATTTTAAACTTTTTTAAAATTATATTTTTTGTAATTTTAGTCAAATCTTCGGCTTCAACTTCCAATTCTCAAGGTAATGCAGAAGAACCACTCCATCCGAATGTTACTTGTGATGGATGTGGAGGGTCTATTTATGGACCCCGCTTCAAATGTACCATTTGTTATGATTATGATTTGTGCAAAACTTGTGAAACTACAGGAATTCATAAGGAACATCCTATGGTTTGCATTAAAACTCCTGGAGCATACATTCCTGTAAGTTATAAAATGCAGTACTTTTAGTAGAAAATTTCATAATAATATTATTATTTATAAATATGTGATAGTATATTTAATTTTTTTAAAATTATTGGATTTTTAAACATTTGGCATTTTTTCTGCTATTTACAAACTCATAATTTTAAATTGCTGCTTGATGATGATGATATTTAAAAGTATTTTAGGGTGTTAAAGAGTTCATGCTTATTTTGCCTTTTAATATAAATTTTGTGTTTGAAAATTAAAAATTATTAATATCAAATTCTTACAATATTACATTTCCAAATTATAATACTAGTAAATACACTACCATTAAAATTTTACTGTTGAAATGAAAATTCAGCAACTTTTAACATTTAGGCAAAATTATGAAGGGACCCTTTAAAATTACCTGATTGATAGATTTACATTTACTTTATATAATCTAAATCACATACTAAAAAAAATAAAAATAAACAACAAGTAAATCATTTAATATTTACACAATTTAAAGTAAAATTAAAAAAAATAGAATATAATAAATACTATTGATGTAAGTATGATATTTCTATTTTGTCTTTTTCAATCCATAGTTAATTATTTTCTCTATAAAATAATGACTGAAAACTGTAATTACTTTTTTTTAATAAAAACATTCATGTAATTTGATTTGTAAAAATGTTAAACTTTAATTGTTAAATCTTACAGAACATTATAAGAAATAAATGAAAGCTTGACTTAATTTATTATTTTCATTTTTTTTTTTTATCTAGAAAGTAGTAACAAAAATTTTTAACTGATCTTAACTTGTTTATTGTCAATGCTGCCATTGTTGAGTTTTTATGGATTTGATTCAAGATACAATTTCAGTTTACAAGATGTATAGATAAAATATTAAGTGTCATATAAACAAAAAATAAATATTACTCCATGGAATGTTTTATTTTCAAATGTTTATTAAAAATAAAAAAATATATATATCAATTATATATTGTGTCAATTTATGGACACATGTACACAAATATATACGTTGTACCCTCACAATTCAGTTGATATAATAGAAGTAAATAAAATAATGCTTCGGCTAAAACTTCCAATCTTAATATAGTAGAAACGAGTATTAATATCTTACGATAAGTTTTTACCACTAGACTAGCTCAAATTAATAATAAAGAATATATGGTTCGATTTTAAAATAATAATAATAATAATAATTATGAGACATTTGGTGAAAGATAAAGTAGTAGGATTACATTGAGCGTATATCCCAAAAGATACAATCTCAATGACATAAGAACACTATTCCCCCCTTTTATTTCAAATAATGAATATAAAACTATAGTATTCTTAAGTCTTCAAAAATTATAAATAATCTAATATAAGATTATTAAATAAATTATAATCTTTGTTATTTAAAATATAATTATCTCAGGTTAAATAAGATCATCAATTAATTTATAATATCTGTAGCCAAGTATGATGAGGGATTTTGCATCATTCTTAATTACACCATAATAATAATAAAGATAATATTCCTACACTTAATCTAACTAACAATTGGTACTATATTTAATGTTTAATAATTTAGTCCCCAATATAATAATGATAATAATAATACAATTCTCTTGGTTATCATGTGGCATGTTAAAAGTATGGTATAATCTGAACAATAGGTAGCAATAAGAAATATTGGTTGTCTTTTGATAGCTGGTCACGGCCGTTGTGTAAAAACACATAAAAATGCCATTTCCGCAACTGTAATTACGAGTAATATAACACTTTTGTTGTATTACCCATTTTAGGCCAAAATTACAGGTAATACAATACTTGTTGTATTACCCATTTATGCCGCTATATGGCATTGCACTGTGTTTCGCGATAGTTTATGCGAATTTGCACAATTGAGTATTGGCTATCGTATTGTGTTAGTGTTTTAAGTAATCACAAGTTTTGATATCTCCATAGCAGAGTACTTTCATTTCTACTTAAACACGCAGTTTGAGTCACTAAAAATTGTCATACTGTCCCCATCCCTTGTCTACATAACTTGGAATTTGAAAAACATTGGGAAAGGGTAGGACTCAACATGCTTCAGCCGAGATCACACAAAAACTCACGCTTTCGCGATAAATTATATGAGACAAATAAAATGGCGCAGTCATTGTGCCACTTACCGATGTCAGGCAGGCTCCTACAACTACAGGCATTCCCCATTGTTAAAAATAAAATATTAAAGAGGTAGTAGGAAAAAATAAAACGATCAAAAAATTTTCTGTAATAGTAAGGGCAAAATAGAAATCGCGTAATACAAATCACTGTATAACCAAAAAAGAAGTTGCCATGTTTTCAATCTGAAAAAAGAAAACAAAAGCTGTAAAAGTTTGAAGTTTTATTGTTATTGTAATGTTTTTGTGATTGTCTGTTGAAAGGATTCAAAAATGTAATTAATATGAAATTTTTTTTTAAAAAATGGCAAAATAGACATCGTATAATAGAAACAAAGGCAAAATTAAAAAAATCGCCATATAGTCACCATCTTTAAAAAAAAAGACAAGGAAAGTTGAAAAAGTCAAAAGTTTTGATCTTATTTTAATGTTTTTGTGGGGAGGATGTTGAGAAATACTTTGTCTTCACTGAGACAAAAGATAGAGACAAAAGTTATTTTTGTTTTTTCTGAAGGTTTGTGATGATGGTGTTCTAGCTGTATTTTTATATTGGACTATTTCCATCATCTAATATGTGTGTTGAATGTCTTTAGAAAAGTTTAATTTTAGTTAAATATTCCAAATGCATTCAACTGTTAGTAATATCACAGCAAACAGGTTAGTATATACACCAACTGTTAGTAATATCACAGCAAACAAATGTTAGTAATATCATAGCAATCAGGTTAGTATATGCACTAACTGTTAGTAATATCACAGCAAACAGGTTAGTATATACACAACGTTTCGAGAGGTATTTTTCTCCCCTCTTCTTCAGGTGTTGCTGGCCTGACCAGTGACAGTACTGTTGCCTTTGGCAGGATGGCTCAGTTAGTTAGAGCGTTACCTTAAAGTTCAATTACCAAGAATCTAAGGACCCAGGTTCGAATCCCATGCTAGTACTGTCACTGGTCAGGCCAGCAACACCTGAAGAAGAGGGGAGAAAAATACCTCTCGAAACATGTATATACTAACCTGTTTGCTGTGATATTACTAACAGTTAGTGCATATACTAACCTGTTTGCTGTGATATTACTAACATTTTTATGCTGTGATATTACTAACAGTTGAATGCATTTGGAATATTTAACTAAAATTAAACTTTTCTAAAGACATTCAACACACATATTAGATAATGGAAATAGTCCAATATAAAAATACAGTTATTTTTGGTTTGTTTTTCTTTTTAAAAAAAGGTCATAAAAATTGGTTTTAAAAATTAAAAGTTTTAGTATATCAGCGGTATGCAAATAAAGCCAAAAAAAAACATCGCCTTATAGGGCAAAAAAAAGTGTCAGTATTTTTAAAGACAAAAAAAAAAAGGAAATCGAAAGTTGAAAAAGTCAAAAGTTTTGATGTTATTTTAATTTTGGGGGGTGGAGGGTGGGTTGAGAATTGTTTGTCTTCACTGAAACAAAAGATAGAGATGAAAGTTATTTTTTGTTTGTTTTTATTTTTTTAAAAAAAGGTAATAAAAATTGATTTAAAAAATAAAAGTTGAAGCCCCCCAAAAAAAATCGCCGTATAGCCAAGAAAAAACTCCTAAAAATGAAATCTTAAAGATAGAATAGAACCCCCCCCCCCCTAAAAATAAAATATTAAAGTCGGAGTAAAAAAAGCTAAAGGGATCAAAAAAAGTCACCGTATTAAAAAAATCGGCCCGATAACATTACATTTTATTGTTTTAACACATAAACAATGCCGTCAAGCGGCCGTGACTGGCTATCAAAAGACAACCCAAATATTTAATTTTATGGCAGTAATTTAAGTAATAAATTATGACTAAAATCATATTATACTGTGTAATAGTTCTATATCATATTCCGAATAATAATTGACATCATTAAGTAAATTATTAATAATTATAATGTGCAAAATATGTTATGTGTTCAATTTCAAGTTCCGTGGATCAAATCTTGTGGAAGAGAATGGAATCAATAACAACACGACAACAAGTTTTATAAAACAACTTTAACAAATTTATTCTATTTTAACACATCAACTATGTACAAAATATTTACAATCTTTAATAAAAAACGAACAAATATGATATTAAAATTAAAACATAATATTTACAAAATTAAATAAAAGAAAAAGATTAAGTTACATATTTTCAATCTAAAAAAATCATCAATAGGTAAGCCTTCACTCCGGCTTATGAATTCTTACTTAGGGATACATATCATGTATAATTACTCAAATTTTATTTACTTTACAATATTATATTATATTTGCTACTAGTTTAATGAATAAGAAAATGTTAGTTCATTTTCAGAAAATATAAAAATAAAGTACTTAGCATAATATTTTGTCAGTTGAAATATGTTTTATGTTTATTCTAAATTACTAAAATATAAAATAACAAAAACAATGCTTGGTCATATACTAAAATAATTTGGTTGGCACCATTTTAAGTTTAGGATATATGTTTCATGTTCAAAAACATAAAATATAAAATTATCAAATAAAAATAGAAGCATTCATCATACATTTCACATTTCTCAGTTTAATGTTTCCTTGTAAATATGCATTATTTCAAAATATCATGGTTTTATGAAAAATATTTAAAATAATAGAAATAGTTATGATTCCTTTATCATCAAAAATATAAAAAATAATATCAAGAATAATCATGATTCTTTTTTTATTTTTATCATCAGCATTAAACATTCAATATCATTTGCATTTCTACTTAATTCAAAACTTATCTTGCCTTCTTTTAAAACAATCCATAATTCTAAGTTTATTCATTATTCTTTTTTCAGAATACTAGATTACATGATGCATTACTAATGAAATTAAGATAGCGATATAATGTATAGGATATGAAGGAATAACTAGAGTAAAAACTCGATAGTATAAAATACTTCAATAATCCACATGGAAAACAGTGAAGTAATAGGTACGACCTCATCTAATACCTTAAGAAATAATGTCTTGGCTTTCTTTCATTACTAACAGAACATTTAAATACAAATATCGAAAAACACTATCCATGGAAATTAATACAAAAATACAGGGCTATGTTAACTGTACTTGTATAACAACTATTTAGGTATAATGTAGGCTAATTTTTCCTATCTTAACACATCCTACAAATATAAAACATCCAGGGCTTCATTTTTTACTCCTTACTTCCCTGTTCACTGCCATCTAAAAATTTCAAATAGACTTAAACAATCAACATCATAAAATAAACAAAGCAATTTTTCCAATAATAAACAAATCAACACATTAATTTATCCAGCCATAAATACTATAAGACATGGTTTCACACACTTAAGCTTAGCCACAAATACAAATGACTGATTAAAATATTCGTACAATATCATGTATTTAAAATAAATATAATATAGTTTATTTAGCAAAGAATCATATAAAATTATGGTAATTACTAAAGTTATAACGAACTTTATAAATAAAAAAAATGTATGCATATTTTTATCCATAGCTTATATCTCTTAATAAAAGAAAAGTCTATATGGGTTATTAACTTACACACCCATATGTTCATTCATTCATGTAACATAAGATGAATATTTAAAACTCCAAGCAATTCTCAAAAAAAATACATATATAATAATTAAAGCAATTTAATTTGCCTAGGTGATTTATCATTTGTAAAGTCTTCTGGTCCAATTCACATAAAATATAAATAACAAATATCATTCATACAGCACTCATCATAATATGATAACTACACATAAAAGAACTCGCAGTGCTAACAATAATGATAGCGTTTAAAATGGAGAAGATGTCCATCTTTGGACTGAAAGGCTTTATCACATATATGATTCCGCTTGTATTTATCACAAGGCGGTATTCGAAAATATGAGTGGTAAGGATTCCATGGTACGCTTGCCGACATTTCACATGCAGAGCCTTAATACTCTAACATTTGTCCTGAGATCGGTTCTATCAAACCTCATTCTTAGATGAGTTACGTGAAGGAAATCCAGAGTTCAGATGAATAAATATGATAAAGCAAAATATAAATTCTTTAAAATGCTATCATAAGTAAGCAACGCGAATATGGCTTAAGTCTTAAATGACTAATGAAATAATTTAAACTTAAATAAAGCAATAATATGTGTAATGCCATGATAAAATAATGACCCACTCAGCATTGTACATATAACTTTAATAAATTTAGGATGTCGAAAATAGAAGAGGGAAAAATATTATTTTTCCTATTTAACAAGTCCAAGTCTTCTTAAATGACAATATATCATAAGCAAGTTAATGCTCGATGGCGTGAAAGCAATAAATAATTATTTAAAATAGGTTAATAATTAAAATTATTTTAGAAAACATAGAATGCATCTAAATAAATAGTGTCAACAACAAAAAGTTTATCTTTATTCCATAATATGACATTTTAAACAATCCGCCATTAAGCATTTATTTCAAAATATTTAATCGAGTGATCTAGTGTTCAATCAGAAATTTTACATTTAACTTTTCCAAAAAATATCGGAATGGTGGTGGTTAAAATAATACAAGTTCGCTAGATTAAGCATTAGCATACCAAAATTAATTTAATAAAATACATATTTAAAATAAGTTTTGCCGTATGAAAATAAAATAATTAGAGCGTGAAACTTAAGAAGCTAATGATAGATTTAAAATACATAATTCTGTGCTAGCGTTTCAAAGAACGAGTTTTAAAACTTAAGAGAGAAAATCACAAATTTAATGATAATTAAGTTTATAGTCAGTTACCAAATAAATAAAGATTACATTATGATTACAATTAAGATTTAGGAAAGGAAGTGAAGTGAATTAAGAGTTCATTCTTCGGCAAAATGGATTACCTTTAGAAGTTATGGTGGCCACCTATAATAACGTATACGAAGTTTAGCAAGGCACAATATTAATAAAATAATGGTAGGCATCTTCCAATATTCTTTTACAGTTAAACATAACAGTTCTCAAGTAGCGATGGCATGGCAGGAAGGCAGAACCAAGGCAATTTAAGATCAGGGAGGCAAATTCCTTTTACTCACAGTTCATTTTGTTTCCACTCTCTAAACGAACACAAGAGAAGAGTGATTTGAACTCCTTTTGCGCATTCCTAGAACTTCTGCTCCTCCTATACTTGAAATTTGGCAATATTGGAAGATGTAAACAATACGTTCCAGAAAGCATTATTTAAATGTATTTTTAAAATTGCAAATAATTTTAAAATATGATTTTTGGTTTGACTTGAAATAGTTAAATGAGAATGACATTTTTAAATTGTAATAATACTTTCTAGAATTGCTTTAGCTTTACATTAATTGTATTTATTTTTATATCTGTAATATATATACACACATACACAATTATCTAAGTGAAGGGAATTTACAAGCTTGGAAATAAAATATACTTAAGCTAAAATAATAATTCAACTGGTTACACATAACCATTTTGAATAAACAGGGTGGAAGTGATATGTGTGTGCTTAACATTCCTGGATGACCAAATAAACATATAAACTGATTCAAATCCTACTTTAAAGGTATGTAATGTCATCAAGCAGTGAAGTTAAATATGTATTACAGATTTACCACTTCACTATCAATACTTTTAATAAAGCTTATCATTTATTTGTAACTTGGATAAAGATGGTGGTATACACTAAAATATTAGACTTAATCTTATTTTATGTATTATGCTGTAATTTTCATTATCAAATTAGGTAGAACTAATAATGATCGTTTTATTAGATTTTCCTATTTTAGTATTGAACTGAATGCGATTGCTTATATTTTATTTATTTTTTAAAGTTTGGTATTAATAAATACATAGAAATAATTGAATAAAAAATTTCCGAATTAATAGAAAATGATTTGCAAGAAAAAAATTACATTTGATAAGTAATTCTTATAAGTAAAAAAAGTTCAAACAATATTTTTAAATATTTTATTATTTAGTGTAAAAAATAATTGTTTGGGAAGATATTAAACTAAATTTCCTTCTTAGTAAAGAGATAAAAAAAATTTCTAATTTTACAATTTCAAAAATTTTCATGATTTGATTGTATTTTAGCCATTTATATATGAATATTGGTAATGGACAGGGTTTTGAAATACTCCAAATTTAATGTATCATGCCTGTTTGAGTCATCATTTCAATTGACAGTTAATTTATTTATAATTCATGATTACTCTTCCAAATAGGCTGACTTCATGCAAAATTTAATTCTTCATCTTAGCTGTTGCACTTTACTACCTGGATATCTAACTTATTTTAAAACATGATATTCCAAGAGTTGATTATTAGACAATTACACACGTATATAGAATATCTCTATATAGAATGCATAGTAAAGAATAAAGAACTTATTTAAAAATTATCTTTTAATTAACATTTTAAATAATATAAGTAATATAAAAAACACACACATATAAAAAATAAATCAATATTGTAAAAATATAATAATTATTAAAAAAAAAATCTTTTTGTTGATAAGGATTT
Organism: Epiperipatus broadwayi; assembly: GCA_028023455.1. NCBI lineage: Eukaryota > Metazoa > Onychophora > Udeonychophora > Euonychophora > Peripatidae > Epiperipatus > Epiperipatus broadwayi. The sequence continues at coordinate 3,176,674 of JAQFVV010006337.1, forward strand.
CTACAACTAAGTTGTACGTAAGATGAGTTGGTTTAAATTTGCTTCTAAAGTTTTTTTAAATTTTAATTTAAGAACAGTTAGTTATTTTGAGGTAAAAGATAACGTTTTAGAGACCTAAGGTACACATGGTTATTGATCGATCGTTTCTGAAAGTAAATGTTTTTATCTTTCTGGGCAAAGGGGTTTGAAGAGTAGGAGAGGAAGTATAAAGTCAAATATAGAATAGGTGGCTTGGAAAATAAGTAATATGGATTGCATTTATATTTTACAATGCAAATATAATCGTCATAAAGGAATTAGGCATGCTGTGGCAGAGGATAATATATGTGATGAGGTTTTCAATTTGAAATGTTTAAATAAGACTAGGAAGGATGTAACAGGTTTATGGTTATGTAGATAGTGCGTAAATGTGATAAAAGAGGTGAAAAAGTGGTTTGAAAGTGTAGATAGCGTAAAGAGAAAGTCAGGAGAAATGAAGTAAAATGTAGTTGAGGAAGGCAGGAGAAATGGAACAAAACTTAGTTAAGGAAGGCAGTGCTTGTAGTGGAGTGACAAGAGATATGGATGGAAAAATAGGTAGTGCATTGGAGATGGTTGGCCAAAGAATAAGTAAGATAGAGAAAGAGGTAAAGGATTTAGAAGCAAATTTAAAATCGTTAGAGACGAAGTGTGAGCATATAAAGGAATTATTGATTAGGAATGATAAGGAAGAAGTAGATAAGGAAGTCCAGAAGGTGGTAGAAAAGGTTGTGAATGAAGCTGCCAAAGTAGACTATGAGACAGTATTAATAGGCGATTCATTAATAAGAGAATGTGGAGGTATAATTGCAAGGGAAAATAGAAACAGGTATGTAAGAGTATGTTTTCGGGAACTAGAATTAGGGATGTTACAGGTAAAGTAAAGAAGTAAGGGAATAGAGATTAGTATATGTTATGGTAGGGGCTAATAATTTATCAGAGTCATCAGAGAGAGTAATGGGTGAGTACATAGAATTGATTAGGAATTTGAGTATGGTTAAAGGAAGAGTAGGAATAGTTGGATTATTACCAAGATTTGATAAAAGGTATATGTTAGATAGGGCAATGTTCTATAAATGAGAGATTGAAAGAATTGTGTGAGAGAAATGATATCACGTTTGTGGATGTGTAGGATTTTTTTATTGGGAAGAGGGAGTTATGTAGTAAAGATGGGTTGCACTTAGGGAAACAAGGAAGTGAAGTTTTAGGGAGTCTGATTTATAAAGAATGTAATTTGGGAAACTTGTAAAGGGGGGTGGATTTTAAATTGCAGTGTTATAGAAAGAAGAAGAATGGATGGGATGTAAGGAATAAACAAAGGGCTGTTGATTTATATATAAATGTAGATGTGGAAATAGATTGGGTCTGTAAAATTAATGGTAAGCAAGCTATTTATAAACGTAATGGAGAAGAAAGAATCAAAAAAATTTATAAAAGAGTAGTTAGGAAAGAAAAATTTGTTAAAATTGGGTATTTGAATATGCAAGGTGGTAGGAGACCAGAAAAATGGCAAGAATTAAACAAAGCAATTGAAAATGAAGAGCTTGAGGTATTAGCAGTAGTGGAAACACATCTAATAGAAGAACCTGTTTTGGAAGATTAGGTATGACAGGGTATAAATAGATAAGAGAAAGAAAAAAGGGGGTGGTGGTATAGGTGTTATATCAAAAAAATATTTAGTTACTGTTAGATGCCAAAAACATTTGTGGTTTGAAATAAGGTTGGGAAGACAAGAATGGATGGTGGCTATAGTTTATATAGCTACTGGAGATAGTCAAACTATAATGGAGTGGAACAATAGCATATATGAGTGCCTAGTTAATGATATACAGGGTTTTAAAGAAAAGGGTAAGAGAATAATGGTAATAGGAGATATGAATGGACAGCTTTTGAAGAAATTTTGTCAGAGAGTAAATTTGAGCATTGGAAACTTATCAAATATTCATGAGGGACAATACACATGATCTAGAAATAATATATCCCACACAATAGATTATTTATTGGTAGAGAAAGAGGGAATGAATAAAGTATGGAAAATTAAGGTGTTTGATAATGAAGAGAGAGTCAATGTAATAGTGATCATAATTTCTTTGTAATTGAAATGGTTAGTAATGTGATGGAGAATAGAAATAAAAGCAGAAACAATAGTGAAAGATGTGGATGGAGAGTGAATGATAAGAATAAGTTGGAAGAGTATAAAATAAAAGTTGAAGAAACCATGGAAGAGTTAGTTGGAAATGAGTATGAGGACTGGTGTGATGAAATAGAAAAAGTCGCAAATAGAGTTTTAGGTGAGAATATTCAGAAGAATAAAAGTAATAAAAAAAGGAGAGTTAGTAAAAGTGTAAAACAGAGGAAAAAAGCATGCAGAGAATATAAGTGTGCTATTAAGAACAAAGAAATTGAAAAAGATATTATTGCTAAATGGGAAAAATACTTAGAAAATAAGAAGTTAGTTAAAATAGATAATTATAGAGAGAGAATGAAACTAAATAGTAAATTATTGGATGATATTAATAAAAGTGGAAGAGATGGGAGTAAAAAATTTTGGAATTACATTAAAAGGAGAAATTTAGGGGGGAGAGAGATAGTATTACTGGATGAGGAGGGAATAGAGTGTAGCTCTAGAGAAGAATTAGAGAGAATGTTGAATAGTTATGTAATGGATATAGAAAAAATGTTAGATGTGAAGGACAGAGGGATAGAAAATATGAAAGCATATAGTATTGGGAATATTAGGTTTATAGAAAATGAACTGAATGAGGCAGTGAAGAAATTGAGAAGTGGTAAGGCAAGAGGTTTAGATGGATGGGCAGCAGAGATGGTAATGAATTTAGGGCATAGGGCAAAAGTAAAGTTATTATTATGTTTTAATAAGATGGCACAGAAGAGTTTTTCCAGATAGTTGGAATAATGCGAGAGTAAGATTATTATTTAAAGGAAAAGGTAAGGATCATAGAAAGTTAAATAATTATAAACCGATAGCGTTAACATCAGTTTTATATAAAGTTTTTTCATATATAATTGCTGGAAGAGTTGCAAAATGGATGGAAAAAAATAATGTAGTGGGGGAAATGTAAGGAGATTTTAGGTCAGATAAGCATATAAGAGATAGTTTATTTGTAGTTACACAACTTATGGATATGAGTAGGTATTTATGAGTTTTATAGATATAGAGAAGGCATATGATAGAGTGAATAGAAATAGATTATGGATAAGTTTAGCAAATCTGGGAATGGATGAAACTTTAGTGGATGTTATTAAGAAATTATATGAAAATAATTACTATACATATCAATTAGGGGATATAGAATCAGTTAAAAATGGGGTGGGACTAAGACAAGGATGCCTATATGGGATTAAATTTATTGAAGAAAAGGAAAATATAATGATGGTGAATACTGGGGAAAGAAAAGACAAAGATTTTTTATTGGGGGATATAAAGTTAAGTCTGCTGAATAGATATAGTTATTTGGGAATCACCTTGAGTAATCAGAAAAATTGCTTGGATGAATGGGAGAAAAAATTGATAAATGAAGCAAAGAAAAGAAAGGGATTGCTAAAAAAAATTAAGTGTTTTCATATAATAAATATGATGTAGCTAGAATTGTATGGAAGGGAGTGACAGTAGCGGAGTTAACATACGGCAATGATGCATTATGTATTAGTAAAGGGGTATTAGATTACTTAGAAAAAGTACAAAGGGAAGTAGGAAGACATGCATTAGATGCAGAGGTGTGGACAGCAAAAGAGGCAATTCAAGGAGAAATGGGATGGTCAAATTTTTATATGGGGGATGCAAAAAGCAAATTGAAAGTGTTCGGTAGATTGCAGTTTATGGATAATAAAAGAATAGCCAAAATAGTATTTAATTGGGTTACAAGTAAAGGGCAGGCAACAAGATGGGTGAGAAAGGTAACAAATGTTCAAAAAGAGAATCAAAAAAGTTGATAATTAAAAATCAAAACAAATCTTCCATGCCATCCACCCTGCCCCCTTAAAAAATATATATATATTCTATAAAAATGAACTGTTTGTCTTTTTTAAAAAGGCCAAAAAATTAAGCAAGAACTTTTCACTATCATATAAAGGTTTCTGTAGCGTAAATAAATATTTGGAAAAAAAAAAAAAGCCTAGTAATAAATTAAAAAAAAGAAGACTACAATTACAACTCAAAACAACTCCTCCCCTCCACCTCTAAAAAGCAAGTGCTTGTTTATTTAAAAGTACCAAATTGTTTAAGTCTTTCAAATAAAAACATCCAAAAAAAAAGAAGATAATTTAAAAGCCAACCAAAAAATTAAGGAATAACTTTTCGCTATCGTATAAAGGTTTCTGTATCATAAATAAATATTTGAAAAAAAAAAAGACAGCAATTCCAAATCAAAACAAACCCTCCCCCCCCTACCCTCTAAAAAGCAAGTGTTGGTTTATTCAAAAGTACCGAATTGTTTAAGTCTTTCAAATAAAAACATCCAAAAAAAAAAAAAGAAGATAATTTAAAAGCAAACAACCCCCTCCACCATCTAAAAACAAAGTGTTTGTTAATAAAATAAAAAAACTCTATGCCTTTTAGATTAAAGAAAGTTGAAAAAACCATCTTTGATTTACTGTAATATTATTTAAAGAAACCGAAGGATCGTTAGTCAATAATTTAAATGCAAATCAATACCCCTACACCATCTAAAAACAAAGTGTTTGTTTCTTAAAAAATGAACAAAAAAAAAACCGAATTAAAAAACAAAATAAATTTGTAGTGGTTTACCGTAATATTATGTAAATCTTTTACCGTAATATTATGTAAACAAGCGGCCGGCCTGTGAATCAGCATATTGATGTGCATTGGGCGAAAAACAACGCCATCAAATGGTAGGGTTCAGTATGCATACTATTACCAAAATTTTCTTAATTATATAATTGATAAGTAACTCATTAACTCTATTTGAATTTCATAATTTTATTACAAAAAATATGACTTTCTCGTGAATTCATAATTCTTTTACAAATTATTCAATAATTTATAATTTTAACATTCTTGAACAATCCCCCCCCCCCCCCAATAAATAAAAAAATAATTATATACCCATTACTTTCTTGGAGACTTTAAAATGACGGTATCCCTCCTTCAATATTTCAATATTTGCCAGTTTTCATCTTTATGCTTAGTTGAAGTATTTAAATTTAATCACACAAATATGGTTTTTTTGACCAATATGTCTCAATATGTATTGTACAGTTCAGAAATTTGACCAATCAATTAAGATATTTATTTTTAAAAAAATGTATATATATATTTTTGAAAAAAATGTTAAATTTTTTATAATGAAATTTTATATCACATGCCAATGGTCAAATTGGAATATTATTGATTCTTAAGCTATTTTTTCAGAAAGTTTACATATTAATCAAATATAATTATTGTATATATATACACATACATACAATATAGATATGCAATCTGCAAATGATTGCTAGATATATTTAAAATAAATTTTAATATCAAAATTTAATTTTCTAGGGTCGTTTTCCAATACATTTCGGAATGTTTGGTCATGGTGGTGGAAAATGGCAAGGCAAATGGCATGGAAAATGTCATGGAGGTCACTGGGGATTTCGTCATCGTAAAGGAGAAACTCCTCCTCCTCCTCCAACACCACCTGAATTTCACCATGTACCTCCATTTTATAATGCAGGTTATAATCAGCCACAATATGATGATTTTCTAAAAAATGTTGGAGAGAGTGTTAAAGCCTTTCTTGACCCCTTAGGTAAGAATAAATATTTTTTGATACATGTATATATAGTAGATAATAATATATTATAGATCACAAGTGAGATGTAATATTCACAAAACTTGTATTATACTTGTAAAAAATAAATGATTGGTCACAAATTAGATTTAATGTTCTCAAAATTGATATTATATCTATAAAAGCTTTAATATATTATCATATTTAATCTTATGGTAATCTCCCATCTTCAATTCATAAACAATAACATGTAGTTTCTATAAATTTAATACCAGTTTTCAGAATATTAAATGTAGTAAATTATATAAATAAGATAGATAGAATTTAAGAATAGAATGTATATCTTTATCCTGTTTAACAAGGGCAGTTGATTCACCAAAACTCATTATTAATCAAGTATATCATATAAAGAACAAGTAATTGGGGAAAAAATGTGACTGGCTATTCCAGCTAAATATTACATTATATGCTGTGAACAAATAACCTAGTATATATAGTAATTAAAAAAAAACAACCCTAATGTATATTATATGTTTGTGTAAACTGTGTAAAGGTCCATTGCTATCTTCTAAATCCTTTGATGATCTTGATTTTTTTGGAGGATGATGACTGAGGATCTCCAGAGAAAAAGTTTAGAATGGATGGTTGATGTGCTTCTTGGAAGGCTGTCATTTTGGAAAGTTTAGATGCATCTACAATAGTTTGAGCACTTTGTTTTATTTTGTCTTTGTTTTTAAAAATAGTATGATGGTAAACATGGATAAAACCCATAGAAGAACAGATATCACAGTTTCTTTTTGCTGTTTCGAATTGATTTAAGATATCCATTTAAGTTTTCAAGCTCAGAGATTTTCATGATTTTTTCATGGTAATATTAGTTGCTTCCATGATTCTAGTTGAAAATGTATGTAGCTACAAACTTTTAAAAACAATTGCTAGAAAAAAATGTGTCTTTTGAGTGTCCAAAGGTATAGCAAAATGGATGAAAAAGTGAAAGTAAAGTGACAGTTAACAATTTTTGTGTTCTTCCGTGGGCAACTGTTTCTCGCTGTGCTGAAAAAAAAAATCCATCGAAGTTTTATTTTTTTAAAATTTGTACTATAATTATTATATTACTTTCATGAAATTGTTTAGAATTTTAAAAAAAAAATGTTTATCATTAGTGTAAGAGTAGCAAAATTAGAAAACAATACATTATCAAAATGTAATTGCGGTTAACTTAAAAAAAAAAAAAATTCTGATGAATTAAAAAAGAAAAAAATATATATTTAATACATAGTGTTTGCATATTGTAATCAACATTTAAGGTTTTCTTTTACAGTATGTACTATGCAGATCTAAATAAATAGCATTTTACATATAAATATGCTAGCTGTGGTATTTTTTTTTGCCACAAGATGTTGCATTTTATTAAGAGCGGTATCTATTTTCTTATTTTCTGATTAGTGCAGTACTTGCAAAAGTAGAGATATAAACTATTTAAATAAATATTAAAGATATGAATCTTTTTCAGTTTATTTGTATTACATTATTATCATACAAAATTTATTATTAATTGCTTAGTGTATGCAATTTAGCTCACATTTTTTAAAACCGATAATAATTTACGTTAGCAGTTTTATGGTAAATGTTTGCTATTCTAAAACAAATTACGAGATGTTTTAAAATTGAGCAAATAAATTAATTGTTATTTTAGATTTATTTCATTCCAATATCAGCCTTTCAAGCTAATTGAGCATGCGCCTTTTGAGAGTGTTAAATAAATGAATACTCTCCTCTTCAATCCAAGATATAGTATTTATGCAGGAATAAAAAGAATCCTCCTATTCCTATGACTCAAATTCTTTTATATGCATAAATACTATATCTTGAATTGAAGAGGAGAATATTCATTTATTTAACACTCTCAAAAGGCGCGTGCTTGAAAGGCTGATATTGGAATGAAATATAATTGCAAGCACGGCGCTAGATAAAATATTTTCTTATTTTAGATTTAGTAATTTTTGATCATGCAAAATTTATTATTATGAAACCTTTTTTTTTTTTCAAAATAATTACGCAACTAAATTACAATATGATGATCACAATTTTTACTGCAAGCAAAGTATTGTTAGTAAAAAATTTAATCCATTAAAATGAGTAAATAAATTTGCAGTTTTTAAACTAATATATATATATTTAAATTTAATACTGGTATTAATATATATGGTTGTTGTACGTCATTAAAAACTAATATATATATATATATATTTAAATTTAATACTGGTATTAATATATATGATTGTTGTACGTCATTAAAATATGATTGTGATCATTTATTATACTGAATGAAACACTTTTTGGCTTCATAATCATTAACAATGAAAGTCTTTATTTTTGATATGTCATTAATAAAGTACTGACTGTCTTGTAAGGATACTGGATAAAAATTAAATAAAATACTGTGTACTGTGCATTCATTAATTGTATTTGAAATTTAAATAAAATATTGAATACATCACTAATATTGTGAATTGTATTGTGTATTATGAATAAATTGTATACAATTTCAGCATGAAAGTTGCTATTTTGTTTTTTGATTATATAGTGAAAATGACTATCCTAAGATGGCATCAGTTTTGTAAAATGGTTGTCAATAAAATATTTTGAAATTTTTTTATTTTAAAATTAAAATTGTTAAAATTAAAATTGTTATAGGGAATAATTGATTGTGAATCAAAATAGTGCGTACAAATTAATGATGATTGCTATTGTTAATCTTCGCATAAAGGCCAGGTGCATATAGCAAATTCTGTTTTACACATTAGTAACACGAGACATTGTTTTAAAAACTATATGAAAATATACATTCATAGATTATTAAAGGCATAAATATTTAATTAACATTAAGAAAATATGTTATTAAAAAAAATATTCGAATGGCTTTATTACTTGAGAATTCATAAGAAGTTTAAGCACCGGAAATATCAGCACTAGAATCGATCCTAAGACCTCACCTTTCAGAATTTGATGCTCTATTACTCATTTTTTGTAATGGAGTCAAAAAATAATCTTATAGCAACTAGCTTATCTTCTCTTCTGAAGTAAAATAGCAACCATGTAAATTCTTTTTGAGATTAAAGAATAAGCAAATATATTATATGGTTCATCATGTTCGATAACCCTGATCTTATTTTTCTTTTCAAAGTTGAATGTTATAGGAGCATAATGAGATCCATTGATGTGATGGAGCATCAAATCGCTTATTCTCAGACTATGGAGAACTTCAGGCAGGCAATATTGGGTGTATTAGAATGATGTGACACTTTTTGACCTTCTAGCTTAATAGTTTTCACCAATCATGTATACATAAGTTTTTCATTGAACATTGTTTTTCTCAGTGATCGGCATTGGGATATATCTTCAAACATCCATACTCTACTTTCTTGATATGTCACTACATTGTAAAAGGAAATATAAACTTTATCACCTGTTATTATTTTAGAAATTAATTCCATGAACACTATCATTAAGTAATTGCGAAGTTCGTTGACTAATTCTCATGCATTCAATTTTTTAATCTTCAAGTCTTCATGAAGGATTTTATATCAATTGTCATTTGTTATAATTTTATAGATATAAGCCATATTTTTTCAGATAACTCTTGAACAGTTTTTCCCGTAAGTTTGTCGTTGTGAAATTAATTATGCCCCTATGAAATCCCCTGAACCATATAAAGACACTTGCCCATGATGGTGTTTCATTACCAATTGCCAAATGTAACCTCTGTATGCATTCTTCTTCAGATAAAATCATAAAAAATCACAATATGGGACTGCTTTCATTCCAATTTTATGACTCGGTATTGAGTATATTTCACAGATACCATAATACTAATTGTGTGGGGTTCAATTGCTGCTCACGTATTCATAATGTTTAAACCCAATGCATGCTCTATTAACAACTTATATAGTCATTGCTTTTATGTGATCCTTGTATCACTCAAGAATTTTTCTATAGATAAAGTTATGCATCTGAAAATGATAATATATTATTTCTGTGTGTGGATTTTATGTGGTTCTCTTGGAATTATATTGATATTGCTTATTTATAATCATTATCATGAAAGTCGACTCACATCATAAAGTCGATTGATCAACTATATTTATGCATAAGCAATGTTGATAGAACTAGTATTTGTTAGAAAATATTTATTGGATAGAGGATTTTGATTTATATAACTTCTTATAGTATTTGTTAATTATAAAGTGGTTACCTAGATAAATAGTGATATTTAGTCCTGTTATTTGATATAATTCAAGATGTACTTATAAATGTTCTTTCTGTAGATAATACTTATAATCATTGGTTATTTTTAGTTACCATTATTCTCCTCATCACTCAATATTTCTCTCATATATTTGGCACATCAAAGTGAGGCCAAGCACAGGTTTAAGTCTTGGTCATTCATTAGTATTATTGAATATTCACTTTATTCATTAACTTTTTAACTAATTACACTATATATATATATATATATATTGTGATGTACACATGTTGCCATTTATAGTTTCCTTGTAGTCTATAAATAACTAAATAAAGAAATCAATTAAAGGACATATGTTTAATAAAATATATTTTATTGTTTTGAATGAATCTGGAATAAGTGAACCATTCATTTATTAAATTTAAAAATGAAATATTTTATTTAAGTTATTATTGAATGATAACAATGCTTTATTAGGATTAGAAGAAAGAATCATATGTTCACATGCCAGAGTTTAAAAAAAGGAAAAGACTGCTTTTTGTATTATCGTAGTTACAGAAGTGATTTTAGAAAGAACTTGCATACTTTCTTTTGCTTAAAAATTTGGCTTATTTTACTTTACTTTTATAAATAGATTCTGGTTTTATTGTAAAGAAAAATGTATTGTGAGTAGAAAGACACCTAGAAAAGGGGAATAAAAGCTTTCTCTTTGTTTAATGTCTTTATAACTAAAGTGAAATGAATATCAAACACACACCATACCACCCATCATGGAGCTAAAATTATTGAATTTACCATGGATTGTAATATCAACAGGGAGAATAATTGAATATCGTCTAATGATTCAAATTGTTTATGGATCCCTATGCTTGTGTTTTGCTAATAAAAGGTGCCAAAAGGAATCTCAGCTAAAGTCATATGCGCTAAAATGTGATAACAGTTGTTAATCAAAATTTTTCTTTAAATTATCTCCATCAGATAAGTTTCCTTTTTTTTTTTTAAAAAAAAAAATGGTTTAACATAATGATAACATACATGATAAAATATTTATTAAAGCCTTTTTTTTATTAATAATTTTAATTAATGTAATCTTGCGTATCATTTGATATAATTTAAATGGCTGCAGAAAGGAGTTTGCTATTAACTGAAAGGAGACCTTTGATTCCTCTTGGAGGTCTTAAAGGAACTGAGCAGGCAAATTCCTAATGTTCAATCCATACGTTCTTGTCGTTGCAGCTGTTATTACTATGTGATTATTCATATAGTATATGAACATGGATGGGCTGCTCACCAACACGCATTAGCCAGCGTGGTGAGTTTATTGGCTTTTTACCTCCGAGTTTAAGAATATTTTTTCCAATATATACAATCATGACAGACAAAAATAAATCATGGCCCTTATTCCCAGGAGGCTGTAAAGTCACCAACCAAGGCAGCGGTTGGTGGCCGAAGGCAGAGGGTGCTAAGAATCCCCTGATTGTGGACTCAGGCTGCCATTTGATGACGACTTTTTATTTAGGTACTTACAACTGCAGATCACTTTCAAGTGAAGGAAGATTGCAAGAGTTAGAAGAAGAACTGTCTTATATTAAATGGGACATTATTGGACTTTGTGAAGTTAGAAGAAAAGGTGAAGAAACAATTGATTTAAAAAGTGGACATATACTCTACTATAAAGGCACAAATATTGGAAATACAAGTGGAGTAGGATTCATTATAAATAAAAAATGGAAGAATAACATTGTGGAGATTGATGGTGTATCGGACAGAGTGGCAAGATTAGTTTTACAACTTAATAGCAGATACCAAATGCAGATAATTCAGGTTTATGCCCCAACAAGTTCTCATAGTGATGAAGTAATAGAAGATTTTTATATGGATGTATAAAAGGCTTTTGATCAGAGTAAACAACATTTTACAATTGTTATGGGAGACTTTAATGCTAGAATTGGTAAACAAATGAAAGATGAAAATGCTGTACGTAATTTTGGTTATGGTAATAGAAATGAGAGGAGGACATAGACTTGTGGAGTTTGCAGAAAAAGAAAAACTTTATATTATGAATTTTTTTTTTGAGAAAAATGTTAAAAGGAAATGGATATGGAAGTATCCAAATGAAGGTACAGCAGAATTGGATTATATTTTGATTAACAGAAAATACATATTTCAAGATTGTAATGTTCTTAATAAATTTAACACAGGAAGTGATCATCGATTAGTAAGATGTAAGATACATGTTAATGCAAAACTAGAGAGACAAAAATTATTAAGAAAAACAATATTTACAGTTGATATTCCTAATCTTCAGAAACATTCTAATGAATTTAAATTAGAACTTACAAATCGGTTTCAAGTATTAGTAGATTTTGAACATGATTCAGATTTGAATGACATTAATAGGAAAATAACTGATACACTTTTAAAAACTGCAACAAAGATAGCTGGTAGAAAAAAGCAGCAATTGACCAATAAAATTTCTACTGAGACTAGAGAATTTATGAAGAAAAGAAGGAATATGAGGATATACAACAATGATGCATTAAAAAAGATTGAATATCTCGAATTTTGTAAAATGGTGCGGAAAAGAGTTGAAAATGATATAAGAAAGTATAATTGTGAACTAGCAAGGAAAGCTGTAGAAGAGAATAAAAGTCTAAAGAGTGTAAAACAACATTTTGGTATTGGTAGGAAATTTATATCTGCAATAAGAAAAAAAGATGGCATTATTACTAAAAAGAGAGATGACATCATGAAATGTGTAGAAGACTTCTATCAAGAATTATATAGTAATAAAGAACAAGTGCCTCCTATACCTATTATATCTTCTGAATTGCCCAGAATTTTGAATGAGGAAGTGAGACATGCAATTAAATTTATGAAGAAAGGGAAGGCTCCAGGTAATGATGGAATTATAATTGATATATTAAAAGAAGCAGGTGAAGAAATAGAATTTTTTTTTAGCAAAGTTATATACCAAATGTCTAAATGATAAAGATGTACCAGATGATTGGAAGAATGCAGTATTAATATTAATATTAATATTTAAAAAAGGTGATAAAGAAGATATTAGAAATTACAGACCTATCAGTCTTTTATCAGTTTTATACAAAATTTTTACTAAGATAATTACAACTCGTCTACAGAAAACACTGGATTTCCACCAACCAAGAGAACAAGCTGGATTTAAAAGTGGTTTTAGTACAGTAGATCATATCCAGGTATTGAGAGAAGTTATAGAAAGGACAAATGAATATGAGTTGCCATTATGCTTAGGATTTGTAGATTATGAAAAGGCATTTGATTCTATAAACATTTCTTCAGTGATTAAAGCATTGGATCATCAAGGTGTAGATCCAGGATATTGTCATATTTTAAAGAATATTTATAAAAATGCAACAGCAACAATTAGATTACATAATGATAGTAGGAAAATCAACATTGAAAAGGGTGTAAGACAGGGTGACTCCATATCTCCAAAACTTTTTACAGCAGTGCTGCAAGAAGTATTTTGTGGATTAAAATGGGAAGCTAAAGGAGTGAAAGTAAATGGAGATTATTTAAGTCATTTAGATTTTGCAGATGATGTAGTTGTTTTTGCAAATAATGCTTTAGAGCTACAGGAAATGTTGCAGGAGTTATCAGATGAAAGTAGGAAAGAGGACTAAAGATAAATGTTAAAAAGACTAAAGTAATGTTTAATAGATTTTCTCAAAATATGAAAATAAAGATTGATTATGATGAGTTAGAAGAAGTTAACAGTTACAAATACCTTGGTCAGATTATTAATACAGATGGAAACATAATGGATGAAATTAATCATAGAATTAAACTTGGTTGGAGTGCTTTTGGTAGAAATAACTTGATACTAAAAGGAAATATGCCTATGTGTTTGAAAAGGAAGGTTTTTAATAAATGTGTTTTGCCAGTTCTTACTTATGGATCTGAGACTTGGACACTTAATAGAAGAGCAATACAGAGACTTCAGACCACTCAAAGAAGTATGGAGAGATGCATGTTGGGAGTAACAAGAAGAGATCGAAAACGCAATGTATGGGTAAGAGAACAAACAGGTGTTACTGACCTCATTGAAAAAATTAAAAGACTGAAGTGGAGTTGGGCTGGACATATTGCTAGAAGAGATGGTAATAGATGGACAATTGGAATTTTAAACCGGATTCCAAGAGATTGTAAAAGACCCAGAAAGAGACCACATGTGAGATGGATGGATGAAATAAGAAAGTGTGCAGGTTTGATGTGGAGGAGAGAAACTAAAGATAGGAAAAGTTGGATTGAACTTGGAGAGACCTTCATCCTACAGTGGATTGATAATGGTTGATGATGATGATAATTTATATAATATGAGAAATATAACTTGGTTTTTTTTAGAAGAAAGTAATATAAAAAAAACTTTTACTATATTTTTTTATATTGTGAGAAAGAGTTTATCATTAATCCTTTTATGACTATATGCTTTAATAATTTAAAATAATAGATCATATTTACTAATTGCAATCAAAAAAGGGAAGGGGGGATTATAAAATATATATTATAGGCTATTGGATTGGAGTTGGCAAATTTGAGTTATGATCTTTATTTTGCCACTTTCAATGAGTTAATATTTATTTTAATAAATTTATATTATTTTTAACCTAAGTACTTTGATTTTTCTATTGCATAAATCATTATAAAACTTCTTTATTACACAATTTATTTTAAAATTAAGATAATTCATTGTATATACCATACGCTTATCATCAAGCAAATCATTACTCATTGTATTGTTATCTTTTTTGCTGAGCAAGATACATCTCTGAACCATTGACACCTTATCATGATTCCATTGTTAAATATAAATCTAAACTGCCATACAGCCATTGGTGGATCAACATATTTATTTGTTAGTTATACATTTTAATTTCCTGAACAACATTTATGTACTATATTTTAGATTGCCTAAGTATTTAGTGCATAAGTGGAGAAAAAAACTACTTGGTTCATGATTTTATTTATTATATGTGGTTGCCCAAATCTATGAGGCACTTGCAGGCTAGCTAGCCCTGTTGGTTATAATATTTTCTGTTATATTCATGATTACCCAAATATGCAAGCTATTCAGTAAATTGCACCTATTTTACCTATACATTTTGGCAATTTTTATTAGTTTTCCTGACATTTTAGCTCGCCGAGGAAGGAAATATTGCTATTTTGCTTCAGCATTGTTCTTAGGGTTTAGAATATTTTCCTTTTACATTTTGGCTGCCCAACAAGAGTTCGAGTATTTGTCCATGACCCATGAGAGATATAAAGTTGTATAATAGAAGGTAGATAGAATTAAAATATTTGATTAATGATCACAATTAATATCAGCTATTTTTGTGTATACTAGTGTTAGATTAAACGGGATAATGACTCAATAAATGATTTTTAAATTTGTAGTTGTGCTTTGTTAAGGATTTGAATTCAGAGTGGGTTATCAAATTGTTTTCTGAAAAATAAAGGTGTAAGAATACATGAGTTGAGAAATAGTGAAGTTATAAAATGCATCAAATAAAATGTTTTATAAATATGTCAAAAAAGGGCATATGAAGGCAAGGTACCAGATGATCATGCCTGGGTTTGCCATATATAATAATAAAAATAAGAGTTTATGTTTGTGATTTCAAAGCATTAGATATGTGCTTTATGTTAGTAAAATGCCAAAAAATGTGAGCTCATTACTAATAAATATTAAGTTCTCCTTATGAACTAACTGTAAAATAAATAATGAAATGTACTTGAAGCCAGCTTATGTTATTAGTGGTATTGTCTCCTAGTTATTTTGGAAAAAGATGGGAAACATTATTGATGACTGTTTGAATTTGTTGACAGTAGCATAATACAAAGTCCTTTGAGCATAATCATGAAATTTATGCTATATTATACACAATATAAGTTGAATTTTTTTAAAAAATAATAATTTTATACACATTAGTTTGTGGATAGGTGAATCAATCACTATTTGACAGGTGATGTTATTATGGCTACTTTATATTAAAGGGTATATGAGCTGAAATAATGTGAGTAGAGATTTAATTAATTTGTAGGGTTCAGCATATAAAGCGTAGCAGAAAAATTCAGTTATTCATTTCGTTTGATCTGAAATATTGAATTGAGGAGGAGGATAAGGTTCTTTCCTTTCTAAATTAAAGTAGTAAATCTAAATCTAAAATAAATTATGGAAAATGAGAGTCAGATATGTTAGGACATGTAAGAGAAGTCAATGAAGTCTGCCACATTGAAAAATGATCAAAATGAATCTATCATGACAATGTTTCAGAGCTTAATGATTGAGATCAATGAAAGTCAGGAAATAATGAAACAAAAATGTAGACAAAGTCAAAAAAAGTTATCAGAATTTACTGAATAAGATTAAGAAAAATCAAGAAAAGTGAGAACAGAGTCAAGAAATATTTAAGGAAGAGTTGAAGCAAAGCCAAGAAGAGTTTAGATTAGACATGAAGCAAGACCAGGAAATCTTAGTAATGGAAAGTGGAGAGTAGACTAAAACAAGAGATTAAGCGTGTGCAAACAGAATTGGTTCAGGAAGTGAAAATGGGCCAAAAACAAATACATAGCTTGATAGTTAAATTTAGTGAACTAAAATCAGTAAGTTAGAAGATAGTATAGAAGAGGGACAAAATTGGATCCAAAACATGGAAACTAAAATTGAAAAATACATGTTAGAATGCCAGAATAGAGGTAGAGTCCTAGAAACTAAGTTAAACAAACAGGCAAAACTCTCCATACAGTAGTGCCATCCAGTGCAAGCCAGAGTAATCAGTGGATGCCAGAAGGCTTGTGCATAAAATTCCTATCTAGTGCCTACTCATCCAATATCCCAGACTAGTTTCTGGCTTATAACCTTTGTCAGTGAGGAGCCTTGGATCTGAGAGCACTGCATCTAGATCTTAGGATCTAATGCAATCCTCCAGCAGCCACCTTTTACCTTTACTTAACTACAAAACTATGAGAATAAAATTGAAAACACAATACTATTTTTAATCTAAGCTCATTAGTCTATATAGTCATATAGGTCTGAACTCAGTTCAGTACCCATACATTTTGGTGTCTTTGGTTTTTTAATAACTATAGCCACCATTATCCTCTTAGGCTGGATTGGTATTAAACTTCACATGATCACCATTTCTTATGCTTGCTCATAACTGTTGTAAAAACAGGCAAAACTCTTCATATAGTAGTGCCACTCAGTGCAAGCCAGAGTAATCAGAGAAATGGTTATCATGTGATAGTTAGAGAGTCACAGAATAGACAGGAACAAGAGGTTCAAAATTTAGAAACTTCAATGGAGCCAGGTCATTTATATGATATTAGATGTGATGCAATTCAAAGTAAATGATCAGGCTTCTTTCAAGCTTAAAAGTGGTGATAAACTGTAAGATTTTATCATTAGAAATAAAAACCTTTAAAATCCAAATGCCTTTATCATTATCAAATATGCAGTCACGAATGTAGGTTCATTGATTGGAGCATAGGAATTTATCTCAAATCACAGTGTAAGACCAGTAATATGTGTTGGATTTGTGAGATTAGTGATTTAGAAAATATTGTGCAAAGCTATGACCAAATGTGTCAATCATTATTAATATAATAGTAGATATCCAATTTATGGTGGCTATATTCATAATTTTATTTTTTTATAAATAATCAATATTTATCAGAAATAAAAGGGTTCATTTTATTGGTCAAAATTTATGCAACCTATATAATATTATAGACTTAATTTTTCAAATATCCAATTAGGATGAAATGTAAAGTACAAATGAATATAATTATTGTAGAATATTTGTCTTGTTGATTGTAGTCTGTTTAAAAAAAAAAAAAAGAGATACATAATTACACATAATCATTGGCTTCATTATTGTGGTGGTTTAGTTTTAATTGACCATGAGTTATTCATAAAATATTCTTTTGGTAATAATGATTTTATGTTAATTGTTTTGAATTGTTTTCTTTATTTTTATTAAGGGTGGGAATATGTGATGTACACATGTTGCCATCAATAGTTGCCTTGTAGTGTATAAATAACTAAATAAAGAAAACGATTAAAGGTCATATGTTTAAAATATATTTTATTGTTTTGAATGAATCTGGAATTAGTGAATCATTTATTTATTAAATTTAAAAATGAAATAGTTATTATCACATGATAACAATGCCTTATTAGGATTAGAAGAAAGAGAATCACAGGTTTACAAGTCAGTATTTAAAAAAAAGGGAAGGATTCCATTTTGTTTTACAATAGTTACAGAAACGATTTCAGCAAGAACACATACTTTCTTTTGCTTAAAAAGTTGTGCTTATTTTACCATACTTTTATAAATAGATTCTCAATTTATAGTAAAGAAAGATGCATTGTGAGTAGAAAGACAATTGGAAAGGGGAACAAAACAGATTTCTCTTTGTTTAACATCTTTAAGACTAAAATGGAATGGATATCAACAAACACTATGCTGACCCCCATGGAGCTAAGATTATTGAATTTACCATGGGTTGTAATATCAACAGGGAGAATAATTAAATATTATCAATGATACAAATTGTTTATGGATCCCTATGCTTGTGTTTTGTTAGCAGAAGATGCCAAAGGAAACATCACTGAATAATGGAATCTCAGTTGAAGACATATATATACTAAAATGTGATAACAGATGCTAATAAAAGTTTTCCTTTAAATTATCTCCCGTCAGATAAGTTTCACTTCTTTAAAAAAATTGTTAAAAGCATGATAACTTTTGTGATAAGATATTTATTAAAGTCTTTTTTTATTAATAATTTTAATTAATATAATCTAACTTATCATTCAATATAATTAAACAATATGAGAGATATAACTTTCTTTAAAAAAAAAAAGTGACAATATAAAAAAAGCTTTTATTACTTATTTTTTTATATTATGAGAAAGAGTGTATTTACCTATTATGAGAAAGAGTGTATTTAAAATATATATCATATCTACTAATTGCAATCAAAAAGGAGGGCAGGATTTAATTATAAAAAATATATTATAGTACATTAGATTGCAGTTGATAAATTTGAGTTATGATCTTTATTTTGTTGCTTCAATGAGTTAATGCTTATTTTAATAAATTTATATTTTTCTTAACCTAAGTACTTTGATTTATCTATTGCATAAATTATTATAAAACTACTTTATTACACAAATTTATTTTTCAAGTAAGATAATTCATTGTACAACCTATACTATATTTTATCATCAAGCAAATCATTACTCATTGAATTGTATCTTCTTTGCCAAGCAAGATACTTCTCTGGATAATTGGCACCTACAAATTCGTGAGTCCATTGTAAATATAAATCTAAACTGCCATAGAGTCATTGGTGTATTAATATATTTATTGTCTATTTATTAGTTATACATTTTAGTTGCCTAAGTACAATATTTATGTGGCATATTTTAGATTGCCCAAATATTTAGAACAAAATTGCAGAAAATCACTTGGTTCATGATTTTATTTGTTATTTGTAGTTGCCCAAATCTATGAGGCACTTGCAGGCCAACTAGCCCTATTCAGTTATAATATTGTCTGTTATATTCATGATTATCCAAATATGCAAGCTATTCAGTGAGCAGCACTTATTTTATCTTCACTTTTTGACAATCTTTATTAGTTTTCCTTTACATTTTGGCTATTCCAATGATGAAATATTGCTATACAGTATATGAGACAATGTTGCTTCAGTAGCATTGTTATGGTTTAGAATATTTTCCGTTACAATATATACATTATAGTAGGTAAGAAATCTAGATATTTTTGAATATATATATATTTATTCATTTTCATACGTAGTATATTCATAATATATGACACTTGTTTAAACATTAAAAAGTAGATCTAGAAAAGTTTTATTTAAAAAAATCTTGTAAATTTTAGTGGGTTATTGATTTATAGAATAAAAATAAACAATTTTAGCATAACAAAAACTTTATTATTAATGTAAATTAAACAAAAGAATATATAAATATTTCTGATAATTTAAAACTTTGACATAATATGCATAGTTAAAATCTTAAGAGATTTGCATGTTTCTAATAGTGTTACTATATTAATTCTAGCTTCAAAAGAAAAAACTCTTAAAAATTTTAATATTGCAAATAAAAGGTTTTTTTTTTTATTTTACCATTTTGACTATTGAAAATCAGATGATAATTTGTTAAAATATGAACTGCTATGAAATAAAGTTATTAGATTGATTAAATATAAAAAATGTAATAAAAATGTAAATAATTATAAAATTAATTTCATTTTTAATAGATTTTTGATTGCAGATTTATTAAAAGGTAATTTGTTAAAATATGAACTGCTATGAAATAAAGTTATTAGACTGATTAAATATAAAAAATGTAATAAAAATGTAAATAATTATAAAATTAATTTCATTTTTAATAGATTTTTGATTGCAGATTTATTAAAAGCTAGTATAGTTACGTTCCCTTATTTTGGCATTAAATATGCAACTGGAGTGGTAACAGATATTGAAAAATATATACAGAAAAAAGATTAATAGTTGTAGTCTCAGAATAGATTTGATAGAATGAATTGTATTACTTTATTGTGCATTTTGAAATGGAAAGAATATAGTTTGGAAGCAAAAAATGACTATTAGGAAATTTATATATGAAGATATTTTTAAGAGTATAAATAGTCTTATATTTAAGAGTTATAGGAAAACCTATGAGGCAATGATGTTGCCTATCTATGTTTTGTTTAATATGCATTCAGAAAGTTTTTAAATTAGTGTTGTCTTATTTTGGATGGAATTAATATTGAAGGAATTCATTATATCAGATTTACCAATTATATCGCAATTTTTGCAAGTAGAAAAGATGAATATATTAAAATGTTAGCTAAGAGTTATTAAATTTATAAAAAAATTGTGATAATGGAAATAATAATAAAGAAATTAAAATGATAATTGCAATGTCTTAAGTAGGTATTTAAGAGAGTAGGGATTGCTAATGACCCATTGATACTAAATTTAAGATTGAGACTTAGTAAATGCTTTATCTGGGTTGTAGTTTTAGAAAGAGCAGAGATGTGAAAATTTAAAATAGAGCACATAAATCATTTTTAAATATTTGGGAAGCTAGTTAACTGATAATGGAAATACTGATAAAAGAGATTAAAGTGAGAATTGCTACAGCAAATATTTTTTGAATGGAGAAATCTTTCTGATCTTTTGATGTAAAGTTTAAGAAAGTGATTTGTTAAATGCTTTATTTAGCTATAGATAGAATAGAAAGTTGAATAATTAGAAGGAGGTGGGGGGTGGGGATATTTGGAGACTTGGAAAAGTAATTTAGAAATATAGAAGGGTTAAAAAAAATAGAAACAACATTACTTAATGCGAAAATTAGATTTTTTATTAGAAATGTAATTAATTATTAAGGAAAGTTGAAAAGGATTGTTGAGAATAAGAGAAGAGAAAGAATTTAATAGTTAATTTTAAGAACATAAGAGTTATCAGTATTTAAAGGATAGACCAATGAATAAAAGAGCTTGAGATGGACTTTATTGATGTTAGGGCCTGCTTTTTGATAAATAACTGATGAAGATAGATTGGATTCACATACACACCTATAGACAGTTGCCCACACATGTATTGTTTATATTATAGTTTAATGAATTTTTAAATAGGTATTGATGTTCAAGTTGATGTAGAACACGGTAAGGACAGACAATGTGCTGGATGTGGAACTCAACGAAATTCTAACAATCCTCCAGATCAACCTTCTACATCAGCAGAATTTCCTCCACGTGAATCACCTCCTCCACCTGCTCCTGAATCAGCTCCATCTCAATCAACCATTCCTGAAATTATCACAGAGGAACCAGAACAGACAGATAATCAGGTAATTGTATGAAAACTTAATATTTATATAAAAATTTTCTATTGGTTATATGAATTATTAGAGATAGCTAAAGAATAATTTAGCCAAACATTATTTGTCAATTACTTAAGAAAATATTGAAGGGGGGTTATAGAAACTAAATTAATATAAAAGATATAGATTATAAATTTATAATTACAAATAGAAAAGATTTAACAGCTTGCTAGAGAAATACAAATATATGCTTGTTTTATAATCAGATACATATTACATCATGAAATAAAAGGCAATGATTTTGAAGATTAAATAATGTAATTATAAAAATTCTAATGAAATAAAAAATAAAAAAAATGGAAAAGCCAAGGGTATATATATATAAAAAAGAAAAATTTGATAACTTTTTTATTAGCTGTTCATGAACATATGTGTTGCCTATTGTTTTTTCAATAGCAGTTATTATTCTTGTAAATTTATATTTAATATAGTAAAATATAAATTTATTTTCATAGAAAAGTGAAAATGTTTAGAAAAATTTTAAAAAATAAAAAAATTTTAAGTTGGTTCAGTTTTGTTTTTAAAAAAATTATTATTTAATATACAGTATTTAGAGAAAGTAATTGAAACATCTGAAAAATATTTTAATGTAACCATTTTCATCTAAAACTGCTTTAGATATTAGTTAAATAATATCAAGGAAAATAAACTATTTCTTATAGGAAAAAAGAGCCTTGAGATTTTTTTTTTTAAAATTAGTTCATAGAAACTCTAATATTTATAGGGAAATCATGAAAAATTTGTAATATTCTCATGTTTTTTAAATCTGTATTTGACTGCTTGAACTTTAATAAAGTGAAACAATTTAATCTTGTATGATAATAAAGTTTAAAACAAAATTTGTGGTATGGGATGAACTTTGATTCCATAATGCTTAATTGTCTGCAGCTGTTACATGTATATAGAACCAAGATAATATTATTATAGATTGTTTTTGGTAATAACCAGACATTAACAATTCTGGTGGTTGATAAAAATGTAATCAAAGGTTCATTTAACTATATTTTATGGATCCAGTCATCTATTTTCTGTTCTTGGAATGCTCTTGACATTACTATTTTTATATTGCAACATTTTCATCAGACAATAGTTGTTTAGTCTCTGTAGTGATTTATTTCATGATTGGTTTCAATAGGCTTCAATTTTTTATCTTTAGTGATTGCATTCATCACCCATATTATTGCTAATTTTGAAACATTAACATTGGAATAAATTAAGCATTTAATTTAAAAAACTATAATATATTTTTATCATTTAATCTCAGAACAAAAGCATATATTTAAAAAAATAAAAATAAAAACTGCATAAGAAAATTTTGTATGGATATTATATTTGTAAACTTTGTAAGTTTTAACATTGATTTATGGTTGAGAATTCTTTTACATTAAAAATCATCTGATATAGAAAAATAACTTACAAAGTAAAATTTTGCTACATATTATATATGTAGATGATATAATTTTTAAACATAAAAGCTAATTTTTGTAAAGCAGAAATAAAGGCTTTATTATAACACACACAATTTTAAAATAAAAGGTAAATTGAACACCAAATTTTAATTTAAAAAATCAAGAAACAAACTTTTTTTTTTTGAATCTAGATAATGCTAATGATGTCATTTATTGATAAAAAACAGTTTATTTTTGTAACTAAATTATAAACAAACAAATAATTAGTGTTTTTCTGAAGGTTTGTGATGATGGTGTTCTAGCTGTATTTTTATATTGGACTATTTCCATCATCTAATATGTGTGTTGAATGACTTTAGAAAAGTTTAATTTTAGTTAAATATTCCAAATGCATTCAACTGTTAGCAATATAATAGGCAAAACTCTCTCCATACAGTAGCATGGAAGATAGTGATCATGTGATGTTAGTAATATCACAGCAAACAGGTTAGTATATGCACCAACTGTTAGTAATATCACAGCAAACAGGTTAGTATATGCACAAACGTTTCGATTGGGAAAATACAAAAATATTGGAAAAAGAAGAAAAGGTACAAAGAAGAAAATTTAAAGAAGCTGCTCACATGACAATGGCAAAAAATCCCATAAGCCAACCTAGTGTGACTATACATAATGTATGGAAACCACTAATCAACTTTGCTCTGAGGAAAAAGTGGAGAAATCAGGAGGAACCTCATAGATAAGTATATGAAATTACTACATACTGTTGCCTTTGGCAGAATGGCTCAGTTGGTTAGAGCGTTACCTTAAACTTCAATAATCAAGAATCTAAGGACCCAGGTTCGAATCCCATGCTAGTACTGTCACTGGTCAGGCCAGCAACACCTGAAGAAGAAGGGAAAAAAATACCTCTCAAAACATTGTGCATATTCTAAGTTGTTTGCTGTGATATTACTAACAGTTGAATGCATTTGGAATATTTAACTAAAATTAAACTTTTCTAAAGACATTCAACACACATATTAGATGATGGAAATAGTCCAATATAAAAATATAAACAAATAATTACTCTTCGAAGCATATGAGAATACTGTGATATTGTTGTCAATATTAACCTTCTTAGCTAAAGAATAAAGGGGGCCTATAGTTTTATAGGACTGAAGTTTTTAAAATATATAGAAATTGACCTGATGTAAGATCTTCATAATTATGCAAGTGAGCTAACTTGGATTTAAAACCTTACAATTTTTTAAAAATTTCATTAAAAAGTGGCTGCTAGATGCACATGTTCTAGGTTTGATTATTAATTTTCATTGACTAAAGCAAAACCAGGAACTAGTTTGGCAATGGTGTTTTATCATAACATACCATTTGATATTTGTTGATTACTTAAGTTACAGTATATTGTTCTTGAATAGAGTAAGAATTTGTTCTTGGAAGCACACAAATAAGCATGAGAGGCCATATAATGCTGTATATGTTTAACTTTTGAAGTTTTATCAGGCAAATAGGAAGAAAATTTTCTTTATATTTAGTGAAAGCATTTTTTAAAAATTATATCTTATTAGGTTCCTGAAAAAAATTATTTTGAATTTTCTGACTGAAACTTAAATGGCAATAACTTAACGCAGTAATTATTATTCAATCTTACTATGACATAAAAAGAGTTTTACTACAGAATGGTTTGTTACATGCAATCTTGATTTTTTTTTTGTCATAGATTTAGTATCAATAAAATAATATTATAGTAGATCAAAAATTAATCTTGTTACCAACTGAGCTATAATTAAGAAATAGAATAGTATAAATAAGTTTAGAGTTTTCTAGATAGATTTTGATCATGTATAGATCTTATCTCTTAGTAGTAACTTAATAAATTGAATTTTAGAGATTTGCTTTTTTATTAAATATTGCTAATGGATAATTATATATTACATGACTAAAGTCCCATGGCTTCTAACTGTTTCTATTACTTATTTGAGAAAAGTGATTTTAAAATAGAATAAAGGTGGAAAATTCAAGAATTAAATTGTTCTAATGTAAGCAGAACTTTAATATGCAATTTTAATTGATAACCGGATTTTTTTAAAAAAAGTAATCCTAATTAAGTTTTTTTTTTTTTTTAGTGTTTGTGAAATAAGCAAGCAGATTATTTTGTTAAAAATTTATTACATATTTGTTTTTTTAGTTAGTAATATTTTTCATATATGTCTGTCAGTGTTAACAGTGATAGATCACCTACTCCTCAAGTTATATATTTATTAAGTTGCAGATATCTAGTTTTTAAATTATATATTTACTAAATTAAATATATATTGTTTATAGATTCATTAGCACCTTATAAATGTATGAATCTTTAGTAATTCTGATTTATATAAATTTACTTTTGGGCAAAATATAATAAAGTTGGATTTATATCATTAAAAGCAATTACTTGAGATAGCTTATAAATTTAGGAAATGAATATATAGAATTAAAGTTTGATCTTCTGATTTTAAATTATTATCCATTACATTTTTACTCCAATGTGTGGCTTAATAATAATATTGTACAATTAGGAATAAGACCTTACTTAATTTCTAGCATTGCTTAAATATATCAGTTACTTTTTTTTTTGATTGCATAATCTGAGGCATGAGTAAAATCATTTACTTGCAATGGACAGTTATTTTTGGTCACTAGTGTGTTAGGCAATTCATAATAGTAATTTATAATAATAATATTTACTGTTAAATTTTAAGCCATCTAATAGTGAAGCTCTAAATTTATATAATATTGTCTATTATAATATATGTATTTGTTTTTAAAATTTAAAAGAAAAAAAGTAAGATGCAGATTAATATTTTTATGCATTAT
Organism: Epiperipatus broadwayi; assembly: GCA_028023455.1. NCBI lineage: Eukaryota > Metazoa > Onychophora > Udeonychophora > Euonychophora > Peripatidae > Epiperipatus > Epiperipatus broadwayi. The sequence goes on from JAQFVV010006337.1 coordinate 3,202,918, forward strand.
TTACAAACTCATAAAATTACCAAATTTATTTTTCTTTTGATATAAATAATTTCTGTTCTATAATGGCTTGATTATATAAACAATAGTTAATTTTGAAGATGTTCAACTAGGTTTTGTTGAAATATCAATAATAATAAACTTTCCCTGTTAAAAGAAAAAAAAAATGCTTATTATAATTTTTATACTTTATGATTATTTATAAATGGAAAAGCATGTTTAAATGTTATGAAAGTTTTTATCAGGTAAATGTGAATTTATAGTTTATTTATAAATAGATTTTGATAAAATAATTTTAATTTTAATATACAAGTGTTAAGTGTTGGAATACTGGTTGTTCTCAAATATTTTAAACCTATGATATCATTAAGATCATAATTAAACATTGTACCGGGCGAAGCTTCTACCCTGTTCTAACTTTTGGCGTACATATCAAGCATGAAGTGATTTTACCACCTCATGGTGAAATCTCCCTAATAATTTTAATAGAAATATAAATTCTATAAGTTAATTTATATTAATACATTATTAATTAGACAATATATTGAACCATGGTTGATTATTCTATTACCATGCCAACGGACGTCAAAAGGTTAATCGCTGTAAACCTTTGAAAGACCATGAATAATTCACGTCTTTATGCGCCACTCCTAGAAAGAGAAAATCCCTGACTTAAAGGATATACAACTTTCTAAGGCCCGATAAAGTTGTATCCCATTATGCTATGCTCAGCCCTCTTTTATCTCAGGTTATATAAAAAAAAATTTAAAACTGCTCTTGGATTTACTTTATTATATTTTTAGGAAATGAAAGAAAATAAATATAGCACTCTACAATAAAATAAGTTATAAAATATTTATTGTACATATCAATTAATATTTCTTAAACTCCATTGACCCACCACCAATTGCACTAATAAAAGAAAATAAGATATTATTTAATCCGTTTCTGTTAATTCATTAAAATGTTTGGATGAAGTGGTCTGAGTTCTATACCCTCCTGTATATATTAGGCAATATATAGATCATACATGTATGCTCATTTCTGCATTCATTCCACAGTTTAATAGTATTTTAAAATCATGTATTTTAAACTAAGTGTAGATGTTAAGAGATTAAAACAAATTTTACTCTCCGGTGTCTTGAGACTTCATCCGGACTTGGGGTCCCTGAACATGCTATACACATCTGTTTATCAGGGCAGCAAGAACCTTTTTTTCACTACGTTGGTTTGGCGATCTTCATCATCAATATCTGCTGGACTGGTGTAGCTACATTTGGACAGGGCTGGACGGGTGCACTGAGGCGGGCTTTTACCCCATAATTATCTTGCTGTTAATGTAGAAATGGTCTTCATCTTGAGTTTGTTAATGCTATGGCAATCAGACGAAAACTGCTATTTACTTTATTAGAAATGACTTCAGTAGAGACTCGCCTCTATGCCCTTTCTTAACAGTTGCAGCATATAATCGGAAGCGACATGAGCTCGTTAGCACTGCAAGATTTCGGGAACCTCTATCTCCTCTGTGCTGACTGTAGCTATCATTATTCAATTATTAGGTCAGTACTCTATAGCAATGATAGTCTGCATAAGTAACCTCTGCCTTAATTTGGAGTCATGAAATATTTGTAGTGACTAAAATATAAGGCTAGTCGGCCTGTAAAAGATCATGCAATATTGTACCGGTGGGTTTTGTCTATTCATATAACAAGATCTAGCATCTAGGCAGAAGTACCTCGTCCAATCGTGCAAGATACATAAGTCAGGAACACTCATGAACTCTGCCCTATTTTCCAGATCTACCAACTTATGAGCAATAATCCCAATGATACCGATCTAATTTATCTCTCTCCGCCGGCATCTCAAAGCAGAGACACAAAGACTAATTGAAATCATATAATGGAATCTTTTAGTATAAAATATCACAAGTCTGATACATTTAAAGATCGTGACCTTTCACGTTAATTATATATATAGGATTAGCAGGATATCATCTAGTCAGAGCAAGCATAATTTAATCAAAATATATTTAAATAAAATAAAACGATTCTGAAAATTGTTATATGTATATGGTTTATTAATTTAAATAAAATACGTGAGTTATTTGATTATATTTCTCCATTAGTCGTCATTGGCCTCTTTACATTTATATAAGACGAGATTTATCTTTTATTATTCAAGAAATGACAAATATATTCCTTAATGTATTATTTTATTGCAGCTGATTTATATGCCAATAATCGATAAACTGCAATATCTGTAAATACAATTTTAATAGCGCTATATACGAGTATATAAATGACTCTTAAGTCCACCCCTAGAAAGAAGAACAAAATATAGCACTTGACTGAATTTACTTAATAAAGATTCTTTTATTATCGAAATATGAATATCATTAATAAATGAAGTAGTCTCAGCTTATGCTGAGTAAGAAACGTGTGGGAGAGTTAATTTAGAATATATATAATTGCGTCGCAAAATGACGCATACATGAAAATATTAATAAATATCAAATAAATCTGCTTAGTAGAATCAGAACATTATGGCTTAGGGGATATTCATAGGTTTTATTTGGAACTAGAACTAAGAGGATGGTGCATGCATGGTGGCGATTTATGTGATCCAGTCACGGATCCTAGAATGTGTTTCCAAAAATCATTGAAGAAGAAAAGGCCAGTATATATCTGCAGACTTTGGCAGAATCGGCTCATGAACGAAGAATAGTTTGCTGTGAAGTGCAATAGGCTCGGCTTTTCCCAGAGCGCCCCTATGCAGTTAGCTCAAGTGACAAAATAAGTCCCAAGGAGTTTTGGCCTTGTTCTTGGACTTGGAAGTGAAGAAACTGGATTCGTTTTTTCTGATATGCCCGGGGAACGAAACACAATATATATAAAAACATAAACGAGGAGGCCGGTATGCATGCAATGCTTGAAACAACACGTATAAAATATTTAAAAGACTAATACCTATATATTGTGAAATATCCAACATAATGGTATAATTAGAATACTAAACAGTAATGGAAAACAAATTCGTTAATAAAAATAATAAGCTATTGGAAATTGAGAATCCCTTTCCCCTTTGCTAAATTACTTTATATATGAACTTTCCACAAACGTTGAAATAAACATGAATATTCGGTTTTAAATGCTTTTCTCCCAGTTACAGATAATTTTACATATATAGGAGTTGAAGTAGTGGTTATTTATCGAGTAAGATATTTAAATAAATACATTTTATGATTTTAAAACTAGCGCTATTAAATTAAATTGGGGAAAACATTTCTAGGAAAAAGATTTCTACTCTGTTTTCAACTATAGCATTATAATATAATTAAATTGTTTTCTCCTAAACTGGCAAGCATTCGCTCTAATGAAATAACTAAACTTAATTGATCTCCCCATATTAGAAAGGGGGGGGGGATTTAAAAGAGCGAACATACTTTCGAATTTAGGAGGTTATTGGCATATTATTTAAAAACACAAAAAATATAAAATATAATAATCAAAATTACGAAATGTTGCCGCAAGAAAGTGAAATAAGAAATTATAATTATTTACCATAGACTCAATGATAGAAGAAATATTAAGAGAATTTATAGAGGGTTGAACATATTTTAACAGATCAGGTAAGAGTTTACAAGTTATATTATTTGATACATTATTGCTGATTTTAAGATCAGCTAAAAGATTGTTCATGTAAGTTTACTAATTATAGCAGTAACATGAATTTGTTACCGTGTTCATTAATAGCGGTGGTTCTTGGTTGATTTGAAGAATCCATCGGAGATTCGATCTAGTTTATTATTATATTTGGTCAGGCAGGTAGCACTTTCATTATTTAGCATATAGGTACATAGCAATAGTTCATAGGTGTCTGGATCCTGGGCACTGATATCAGGCAAGATGGCATTTTGTAACGGCGAGAAAAGGTGAGGTTTTTCTACTCATGGTACATTGAATCAGAGACGAAACGAGTGTGGATTTGGCTTGCCATTCTCTTATTAAATTACTTGTTCTTTCCCTGGATATTCAAATCCAGCACTATTTATACCATTTTAAAGTTGTTCTGGAATGCTTTTAACTACTTGACCTGAGATATTTTATACACTTTATCGATCTGCAATATGCAGACCGGATTCACACCTTTGTTCTGGTAAGTTTTAAGACAATACAATCCTGCTAAGAATTTCTCGAATGATTGTTTTAAAATATAATCTTAGATTTTAAAACAAATTTGAAATGGATAAAATTTCTACTAATGGATCTTAATTACTTTTATAAAATTATAACATTTTAATTTGGACTAATGGATTTTTGGTTAATTGATTTAATTGCATTTGAGAATATTCGGCAGGATTGCATCAGTCTTTTCTGATTGCCATTACTAAAATAAATAGTAAACTTAACATAATTTTAAAAATACAAATTAATATGAAACATTTTGATATTATAAACATTTTACAAATAATTTCCCTTGACCTTTGATATATATGTATCCATTACGCATATATACGAATTAAAAGAATATAAATATTTATTTACTGAAGGCATTTAGATTAAGATATTTATACATAACTATGTCAATGATTATTTTAATAATTAAGCAGAAAAAAAAAGGTTAATAAATACATATATACGCGTAAGGATGGAGTTTGAATATGGTTAGGTAGTGGGAGATTGTGAGTGGGCTGTGAAGCTCAATCTGAGTATTAGATTGACTGCTTCAATATATTCTAAAAAGCTTAGATCGCTCTGAGAATCTCTCTGGTTATACCTCTGAAGAATGGGAAGAATACATCTGAGAGAACTTGGAATAATAGGTCTGCAAGAAGAACTCTATTTTCCAGTACACCTGGCAAACAGTATATATAGTACCTCCATTACATAGTCAATTTGGTTACCTCCCTTTGAATAATTGCCTCAAGCTTCTATCTTGGTGCTAATTGATTTAAAATAATTCACATAGCTTTCTTTTAAAGAATGTTATCTTTAATTAATTTCATATATATATATTTTTCTAATTTGATTTTATCTGGACGACTCAGGGCACTATACTGAGAAACATCAGTTTCAAATTTAAATACAAAGAAAAAAAATTTTTTACTACGGGTTAAAATTAAACATAGCTATACAACAAATAAACAAGATTTTTCTATATCTGCATTGGCTTCTAAATTCTTCAAACTCTTTTGTTTGTAAAAATAAGATTACAAAGCAAGATTGTCATTAATACATTAGTGTATTTTTATATTTGGTAAAATAATGGCCACCTGATTTTTCTTAATGCATTAACAAAGAAAATCTTATGATTTAAAAATAAAATACAGATGCATTGGAACATTTACAATTATGTTTTTAATTATTGTATATATTTTTATTTCCTTTATAACATGTTCCAATACATAAACAACTTTTTACAAAAAAAAGAAAAAAAGATATAAAATTACAAATGTAGGATGTTTACATTTACTAAAATTACTAAATAAAAGAAAACAAAAATATTCTACGCATATATAATACAATATTATGCATCAATTTACAATTTGGGAGTTAATATTCTTGAGTGTGTGGGGGTAAGAAATATATACACATACACTTCATTCATTTTATACTGTTTATATCATAGTTACGTAAATTAATTGTAAATATATCTATAACAGCTGTAGCTTCAACTACAGCCACCTTGTGTGTGGTCACTCATAGAGAGCCTGGCACAATATATATGATTTAATCATTGCAGCTGCACTAATTAATTAAATGTATGTTTTTCTATTTATCTGAAAATTAAGGCTTAATATCTATTTAACATTTCTTCAAAAAATTCTTTACTGCATTCCAAAACAATTTAAATCAAATCTAAAATAAAAGAAAAGAATGTAAGTTCTACATCAAAATCATTTACTTTTAAGCATTATAATGTTTTCAATTTTATTGACTTAAAAATTTATTATAAGCTTTAAATCACAATACCCACATTCTTACAGAATAAAATTCTACTGAATACCAGAACATATTCTATACTATTAATATTAATAATGATTTTATAATTTATTAATAAATATCAATAATTAATTCTAGACAATTTTTTTTATTTTTATTCTGCCAAATTTAATATTTAACACTAAATATCTGAGGCTGTGGGATTTAATAACACTTAGATATCTATTTTGATTACTATTGTACCGATATACATATGCCATTACATTATTTAAAATTAAAACAAAATTGATTTATTAAAAACGGAAAATTAAAATACTTATTTAACATATATATATTATCGCACAGATGGAAAACTATTAAAAAAAATTATTTAAATGAAAATTAAAAATCTAAAGATTAGTATTTTTTGTTGAAAAGTAAAGAAATGAAATAGAAAAATATTAAGTAATTTCTATTTAATAATTAAGTAAAAATCTTAATGAATGGAAATGATTGTTCTGTTAATTAATCTAAAGCAAATGAGCTCTTGGGGCACTTAAATGATTGTAAGGTTAGATAAGACATAAAAATTGAAGATTGTCTTTCCTGCTCTGAAACAGATTGACCAATTCAAGCAACAACAAGCACACGGGCCAGAAAGGAAAGCATCAGGAGCAATAAGATTAGTGACATTATGTTCTATTGATCCAATGAATTTGTGATAAGGGAGGCCAGAAATTATAAAAGACGAAATAATGGAATTTAGTAATTAATCTATTAATCTATGTATGACAGCCAGCTCTATTGCAGACTCCATGATGTAGAAGTCTTGCAATAGATGTAGTTTCCTTTGTGTGCACTAGCTGAGGCGGCCTCCCGATGACGGATCCAAACAGAATGAATAGCAAGTAGTGGCTTTGTTTTCAAGGACAATATACAAAATGTGATCACCAGAATGAACTTCCATAAATCTGCAGAAATCCATGGGATTCAATAAGTCTTACCATGGGAAGTATGAACTGATATTCAATATGAACTTTTAGATATTTTAAACAAACTTTCAACTAGTAACCTAATAGTAATTTTTAATGAATTCTTATCTGACTATTAAAAGAATTCTAGATCCGTTATTAATATTTTTATGTATAACGTTTGCGTTAATAATTTCCATTTTTCTTTTTATTTATTTTTTGTTCAATTAAATTTTATTAAATTTAAGTTGGGTATAGATGACTGCATAGATTCGTTAAAGTTTATGTTAATTTAAGGGGGTTTAATTTCAGACTATTTGTTTCATAGTTGAGTCAATGCTTGTGGAGGGATGTGTAGGTGTTTATATCAATGTAATGTGAAGCGTGGTAGCATACAAGGCACCGTGCCCAAATGAATGCATGGCCCAGAGCTGTAGCCATTGTGTTGCAATGGACATGAATATATTTCCCATGCCATTGATCTCCTTTCGCTCTATGAATAGGGCGCTCTCCCTCCATACAAAGCATTTCTTTTTTAATGTTTTATATTTATGATTCCTTCGCCAGACAGATGCACATTCCTGTACTGGACGAGGATCCTTTTTTTAAAAAATAATATCATGCTGCAGATGCACATTCCTGTCAGTGTGATTTTATGCTAACATCTTCATATTGTATTGGTTGCGTCTGTATATCAGGAAGCGAACGTCGGCTGCAAACTTTTAGCCTGGGGTTAAATGTTTTGAAAAGTTTGTAATTGCGTAGTCTATGTAGCCTATCTATGTTCAACATTCTAAAATAAAATTATATAAACTGTCCATCTGTGCAGACTTAATAAAGTTTAAAATAATAATAGTAACAAATTAAGGCAATATTAATTTATTCCTCAAATTCATAGATGTGCGTAAATAAATGTTTGTGTAGTAATTACTGGCAATGGCTTATTTTATTTATTTATTTTAAATATTGAAATATGTTTAAGAATTTAGATTATAAATCTCAGCTGTTCCATGAACTAGTGTCTGGGGTGTATCGGTCAAGTAAAAATAGTATTGTAACGAAGTAATTGCCACAATACATCACATCATATCACATCACGTGTCCATCTTCCCCAACCGTTATACTATCGAATAAGAAAATGCTCATTTAATGCATGAATAATAATTCAACTATTGATATATGTTCATAAATGATAGGCACTATTCATTCTATTACAATATTTAATGTAATGCTTTTTAATGTAGCTAACTATATTGCATATTCCTTTATTCATATTCATTTCTGTCTCATTTTTCAAGAATTCTTTTTATTTTCTCTACTATTTTATTTTTAATTTTTTATTTATATAAATTCTATCAATTCTACTTTTATTATAAATGTCTTCAGTTTTAAAATTAATTTTGTTTTGATACATTAATGTTTTTCATCACATTTTAAATTTTCATAACATCTTTTTATTTTAAAATTATCAAAATATCGCATGATCATCATTTCATATGCTTACATAAGCTGTTAATAGCAGTATGCAATGTAACACACTATGGCTTCTCCTTTCTCGGAATCGGGAATCTCTCAACCACTATGCCCAGAGAAACCTGTTAACCATCTTATTTTTTCTCTCCATTATCCACCCTAAGTTTTTTCATATTCTTCTCTATTCTGCTCCATCCCATTTCCACAACATTATCTTTGTCCATTCTATGGCCTTTATATATAAATCCCCTTATCTTTTTTCAAACCCAGTATAAAAACAAAGAACCCACTTTCTGTATAATTGTTTTGTTTAACCCACTTTCTTTATAATTGTTTTGTTTATATTTATTTTTCCACAGCTTCATTATTTGGACCCTTTCTGCTTTTAAGCCAATAAACATCACATGATCATCATTTTTTATGCTTGCTCATAACTGTTATTAAACCAGGCAAAACTCTCTATACGTATAGCCACTCAGTGCAAGCCAGAGCTTTTCCTGTTTTAATAACAGTTATGAACAAGCATAAGAAATGGTGATCATGCGATGTTTATTGGCTTAAAACCAATCCTGCCTAATAGGATAGTGGTGGCTATGGTTATTAAAGAACCAAAGACACCAAAATGTATGGGTACTGAACTGAGTTCAGACCTATATGACTATATAAGCTACTGAGCTTGGATTGAAAATATTATGGGGTTTTCAATTTAAGACTCATAGTTAAGTAGAAATAAAAGGTGGCTACTGGAGAGTTGCATTAGATCCTAAGATCTAGTTTGCAGTGCTCTCAGATACAAGGCTCCTCACTGACGAAGGCCATAAGCCAGAAACTAGTCTGGGGATATTGGATGAGTAGACACTAGATGGGATTTTATGCACAAGCCCTCTGGCATCCATTGATTACTCTGGCTTGCACTGATTGGCAATGTATAGAGAGAGTTTTCCCTGTTTTAACCCTTTCTGCTTGTAAGCATTTACGTTCAGTTAACAGATTCCTAATATTTTCCATGCCTTCCTTTACATAACTTGCATACTAAATCACTTCCATTTGTCTATTTATGTGTAAATTCCCTTGTTGCTAACAATTCTGTTCAAGCCTTAAAACAGTAAACTTCTTTCCTTGCTATTATTATAATTTAACTCACACCCAATATTCTGTTTACTTCTATATATATATTTAAATTCTTTTTACTTTTCATACTAGTTCTCCAAAATCCCTATTTTTTATTAATGGAACTATTCTATACCATTCCTTGTCACTATAGCACTCAACAATTCTCCTAACACAACCCCACCTTTTGTATAAGTATACTGACATAAAGTCTTTATCCAAATCTTCTGCTTACTGCACCTTTCTCATCCATATTGTTGCCCGTCCTTTACTCATAACCCAGAAATACTATTTTTTTATTATCCATAAATTGCAATCTACTGAACATTTTCACTTTGCTTTTTGCATCTCTCATATAAAAACTTGACCATCCCATTTCTCATTGAATTGCCTTCTTTGGTGTCCACACATCTGCATTTAATGTATGCCTTCTTACTTTTGTTGTACTTTTTCTAAGTAATCTAACACCTCTTTACTTGCATATAATGCATTGTTTCCATAAGTTAACCCTGCTACTGCCACTTCCTTCCATACAATTTTTGCTACATCATATTTACTATATGAAAACACTGTTAATTTCTTTATCAGTCCCTTTCTTTTCTTTACCCCATCTATCGGTTTTTTTTCCCATTCATCCAAGCAATTTCTGATTACTTAAGATGATTCCCAAATAGTTATACCTATTTACCACAGTTAACTTTATATTCCCCAATAAAAATTATTTCTCTTTTACCAGCATTTATCATAACTTTTGATTTTACTTCACTAAATTTAATCCTTGTCTTTTTACCCATCCTTGCACATGTCTTCAACATAACTTCCATATCTTTCTGTGTACAAAAAGACATCCCCAAATAAAAGACCCAATAATGTATATATTGCCTTGCTACCTATTAATGGTATCTCTACCCCTCTTCCTAGTCTTATCTATTACTCTCTCCATTTCTCTCAAATACAACAAAAACAAAATAGGTGGCATATGGCATCCTTGCCTCAGTCCCACCCCATTAAATATAGCTGATTCTATATTCCCTAATTGGTATGTATAGTAATTATTTTCATACAATCTCTTAATAAAATCCATTAAAGCTCCATTCATTTCCACATTTACTAAACTTATCCATAATCTATTTCTATTTATTCTATCATAGGCCTTCTCTGTATCTCTAAAGATCATATATAACTGTCTATCTGTATTCCTACTCATATCTATAAGTTGTGTGACTACAAATAAACTATTTCCTATATGCCTATTCAATCAAAAACTTCTTTGCATTTCTCCCACTATATTATTTTCTTCCATCCATTTTGCCATCCTTTGAGCAACCCTATATGCAAAAATCTTATATAACACTGATGCTACTGTTATCTATCTATAATCTTTCACATCTAACATCTTTTCTATATCTATTACATATTTATTTAAGATTATCTTTAATTATTTTCTAGAGTTACTCTCTCTTTCCTCATCATTTCTCTCCTATATTCCTTCTTTTAATATATTTCCAAAACTTTTTTACTCCCATCTCCTCCACTTTAATTAATATCTTCCAATAATTTACTATGTAATTTCATTATCTCTCTATAATTATCTATTTTAGCTAACTTTTTTTAAATAATATATTTACCCATTTAATGTTAACATCATTTTCGCTTTCTTTGTTTTTAACCGCACATTTATATTTTTTGCATGCTGTCCCCCTCTCTTTTACATTTTTACTAATTTACACTTTTCTATTGCTTTTATTCTTCTGAATATTCTCACCTAAAACCCTATTTGCCACATTTTGTATTTCACCACACCAGTCCTTATATTCATCTCCAACAAACTTCCATGATTTTTTTCTACTTTTATTTTATATTCTTCTAACTTCTCCATTCACATCTTTCATTATCCTTTCTACTTTTATTACTATTTCCCCTCATATTACTATCCATTTCTATTGTAAAGAAATTATGATCACTATTACATACTCTCTTTTCATTATCAAACACTTTAATTTTCCATACTTTATTCATTCTCTCTTTTTCTCCCAATACATAATTTATTGTGTAAAATATATTATTTATAAACTGTGTTATTGTCCCTCATAAATTTCCAATGCTCAAATTCACTCTCTGACAAAATTTTTTCAAAAGTTGTCCATTCTTATTATCCATGTCATCAATTTTTTCAATATGTCCATTCTTATCCCCTATAACCATTATTTTTCTTCCCTCTTTTTTTTTTGAAACTGTATACCCTTAACTAGGCATTCATATATCCTACTGTTCCACCCCCTTATAGTTTGACTATCTCTGGTGCCATATATACTTAACAGTATTTAAATATATATTTGACATAATTCCTGTACCACCACCCCTCTTTTTTTTTTCTTTTTATAATCGCCATACCAATTTTTCCAGAGAAGGTTCTTTTCTTTGATGTGTTTCCACTACTGCTAATACCTCATGCTCTTAGTTTTTAACTGCTTTGTTTAATTCCAACCACTTTTCTGATCTCCTATCATTTTGCATATTCAAATATACAATTTTAACAATTTCTCCTTTTCTTACTACCATTTTATAAATTCTTTTGACTTTCTTCTCTATTACATTTGTAATTAGCTTGTTTATCATTAGTTTTACAGACCCATTCCCTCAACACATCTACATTTATATGTATACTTTGTTTACTTCTTACATCTCGTCCCTCCTTTAATAGGTTTTCCTAACTATAATATTTTTTATAAATCAAACCTCCTAATGCTTCATTTCCCCGTTTTGCTAAGGGCAATCTATCTTTACTATATAACTCCCTGTTACTAATAAAAAAATCCACAAACATAACATTATTTCACCTGCATAATTTTTTTCAATCTCTCATTTCTAGAACATGCCCTATCTAACATATATCTATTGTCAAATCTTGGTAGTAATATCCAACTATTCCTACTCTTCCTTTAATCTTATTCAAGTTACTAATTCTCATACATAACTCCAATGTCTCTGATAAATTATTTGTCCCTACTATAATACAAATATCTCTACTCCCTTTTTCTTTATCTTATTTGTAATATCCCTAATTCTAGCTCCAGGCAAACATATTTTTACATACCTATTTCTATTTTCCCTTGCAATTACATCTCCACATCCTCTAATTAGCGAGTCTCCTATCAAGACTGTCTCATAGTTTACTTTTCCTATTTTATCTGTAACATTCTTTTCCATCTTCTGGATTTCCTTATTTAGTTCTTTCTTATTGTTTCTATTCATTAATTCCTTGATCTGCTCACACTTCTTACTTTCTAAATCCTTTACCCCTTCCTCTATCTTACTTATTCTTCTTTGGTTAACTATATCTATTGTACTACTTACTTGGTCATCTATATTTCTTGTAACTCCACTAAATGCATACTGTATTCTATCTTCATTAACTACATTTTCCTTCTTTTCTTGTGTTTTTTTTTTAAAACTATCTACACTTAGAAAACATTTTCCCACCTCTTTTATCACATTTATACATGATTTACTTAACCATACACTTGTTACATCCTTCCTTGTCTTATGTAAGCATTTCAAATGAAAAATCTTATCATATACGGTACACTCTACCAAAGCATGCCTAATTCCTTCTGATCATTATATATACATTGTGGGATATAAATGCAATCCGTATTTTCTCTATTTTTTAATTCCCCTACTTTATATTTAATTTATGATTTTTTTAATACTCTTCAAACCTTTTTATACAAAAGAAAAAAAACCTTTTTTTTAAAGAATGGGGATCAAAAAATGTGCTCCGCTAACCTTACACCTCAAACTTTACCCTCTTTTTTAAATTGAAAAATTCTTTAATAGCAAACCTAATAAAAACCAACTAATCTTATATATGACTTAGTTTTAAAGTCTTCTTGCAGTAAACCCACACAGGAAAAAAAAAAAAAATTTTTTTTATATATTTAAAATGGCATATCGAATCACTTTTCAACGTTAATAATATTTTTTCTGATCTTGCCCAAATTCAATTAAATCTCTGCACTCCAATTTTTTTTCCACAATCACACAGTAAGTAAATATTTTCCAGTAACTAAAAATTTTAAAATTTATAAAACTTTAGGTTTTTGAAAGACCAAAGCCACCAAAATGTGTAGATCTTAAACTAAGTTCAGATCTATATAACTATACACGTGAATGAGCTTAGATTGAAAACATTGTGCTTTCATCTTAGGCATCTAGATTAATAGTTAACCAAATAGGTAAAAGGTAGCTTCTGGAGGGTTGCATTAGATCATAAGATCTAGGTACAGTGCTCTCAAATCCAAGGCTTCTCACTGATGAAAATCACAAGTTAAAAACTAATCTGGGGATATTGGATGAGTAGGCACTAGATAAGGATTTTATGCACAAATCTTTTTGCATCCATTGATTACGAAGGCTTTGCAATTGGTGGCGCTATTATATAGAGAGTTAACTACTGTTATTTTTTTATTTTACATCATATAAAATTTTCTAATCTTTTATTCCAATTTCTAATATACATCTGTTCTATTGATGTGTTCTTCCTAATTTTATACTGAAGTATGTCTATTTTAATATCTTAATTGATTCAATTGACATCCCTTTCAATTACTTGAGCAAAAATTAGATTATTAAATTTATGTGATTTGAAATTTTTCTATTTACATAGTTATTTTTTTTAAAAATTTTTTATATGTAGAAAAAATAAATTAATCAAAAATTATTTGTTATATTTTTACAATGTTTTTGAAGATTTCAGAATTGTATTACACCTGGGTCTCATTTTACGCGGATTTATTTAACGCGATTTTGAAATTACGCGATTCATGTTTCTTTGGAAGTCTAACTTCGATAATGCGCTATTACTTTAAATAATAAATTTCACGCACTTAAGTCATATTGAAAGTAATAGCACATTATTGGAATTCGACTTTCATCTTAGTAATTTCAATATTTTCAGTGCTTTATAATAGTAAGATTTTATGCAATAATGAAATTAAAATCATGATTTCCACATTTTATGTATACACACATTAAATTTTACAAGATTATAATATAAATTTGTTCAAACATTGTGCGTGTTAATTTTGCATTTTAATCTTTTGACCGCTGATTATATTATTGGCCCAAGTGAGTTAAAAATCAAAACTTTTAATTGGCCAAGACAAAGTCAATTGTCAAAATATATTCACTTTTTAATATCATATTCACTTTAGATTCGTTTGTAAAAAGTATATTAATAATTTGTCAGGTTATGAAAGTGAACGAAAGTTCTTTCAAAAATAAATTTCTATTTGTTTATTGTGAAAATATTTGATAGCAGCAAATTTAAAAAGGCGAATGTAATAACGAATTAAAAAGAGTTGCTGACGTAAATTTTTTTTTCCGGTTTTACATTACGAAAAAGTAAATATTTTTTTGCTAAAATCTTAAATATTTTTACTAAAATCTGAAATATTTTTTTAAAATAATTTTGGTTTTAGCATTATGTTACTTATATATTCATAATTTCTCAAAAAATACTTTTATAATTGTCTAAAAACATTTATTTATCATTTTCGAATTGAAAATCTTAGCGTTTTTCTTTGATTAGGTGGTTTCTTTGTCCTTGCCAGCCAATCAGAATGTCTTTGACGGCTGAGAGCCAATCACCGACAAGCTTTCTTTTTTGTTTAACTTCACAGGCAGTTTTATTGATTTTTTACTTGTAAAATAATTCAAGAGAGGGCAGCATCTTACAGAACTTTTAAAAATCTAACTAATGACTATAAAATGGCTATCCTAGCATTAAAAATAATGGAATTAGAGTGACGTCAATCGTCAACGAAAGGTCTCTTAAGCATCAACAGAAAGGTTAAAACACATTCTGTTTTTGCTTTTTAAAAAAGACCGTAATCAATTATTAATCATTTAGTGTCCGCAAGTTTATTTTTAAAAGGTGAGTAATAGCAGTGGGCACAATTAAATTTGACAATTAAAAATTAAAATCTGATTTTTAATTGTAATTAACAATTTAAAAATTATAAAGATTAATTACTAATTACGTTGTCACCAGAAAACCATTAACACAACATGAGAGTGAAGTTGGCGCTAGTTGTATTTCCTCTTGTGAAGAATCTGATTTTTTACCAGTTTGCAAACGAACCTGTTTATTGGCAAATAGCGATAATAATTAAAATGTGTATAAAAAAATGTAAATTACTGTACTGTAAATTATGCATAAAAATACATATTGTTTTGAATGAAATTAAATATTATAGTTAAAAAAAGTTTGTCTTGTATCAATTTTTTTCAAATTTGAAATTTTTTATTAGTCATATTTTATTTCCTTATTTTTTTTTTTGCGCGAATTTTAAAGTAATTTTACGTTGGTGCTTTGCACAGTCCGTATCCCTCCTTTTTCAAGATAAGTTAGTCTATTTTTGTGCGATTTCTTTTGCGCGTGTTTCTGAGGAACCTGTCTATCGCATAAAACAAGACCCAGGTGTATTGCCATTTTTGATTTATATATATATATTTAAAAAAAGGACAGATCATAGATAGATAGTTAATATTTATTTTCACAGAGGAAAAAAAGCAATAAGTCTATATGGGATAAATTAAAAAAACAACTTTTTATTTAATTTTAAATATTTTTATTTTAAATAATAATTTCATATTGTTTTCTTCTATGATGATTTCACTATTATAAATCATAATGTAAAAAAATGTAATCTACACTTTTAGATCTTTGAAAGTTTACTATAATTTTTTTTAGCTTATTATTTTATATGACAGTTATATATAAATTACAAATGATTAGAAAAAAAACAAAATAAGACAAAAAAAGATGTTTATTTCTTGATGTAAATAGATTAGTATCATAGTTTTAACAATCTGTTAAAAGCAACATCATAGAAATCTTTTCTATTATCTTGTTTATTTCTGTTCTCTTTTCTATTTTTTTTTCATCATACTTTATTATGAACAGCTCAATGCAACAAATATTTCTTTTATGAATAATCTTGTAGAAAATTATTTTGCTCATAAAAATGCATACAAGAAAGCTATTTTTTGTGAGTGCATTGTTTAACCATAAACTTCTCTTTTAACTAATGGAATGAGCTCCTAAATATATACTTACGTAATGATATGTCAATGGTTTTTCTTAGAAAAAGCTAGAAGTTTATATGCATAGAAAACTAAATATTAAAAATTTTATGGAACAGGTTAAACATTTTCTCGGGCTTTGAAACATTTTATATTACTGTATACTCATCTTTTTTTCTCCATCCATTACTTTCTTCCAATCTACATTTATTAAATCTTTCTTCCAACTCTGACGGATTTTTCCTATTCCATTTGAATAAAAGCTTTTGATAGTTTCAGTACCTTCCATATATTTTCTCCTCTCATCAAAAAGGCCTAAACAGAAAATCACTCTTATGCTCTTCTCATTTTTTATTTTATTTACTTGCCATTTAATTCATTCTATTTCTCTCTTTCAATATTTTACATTCAAAAACTAAATATTCTATATTTTTATGGATATATATTGAATTATTTTCATCATCCAATTGAATTTTTGAAGGTTTTTTAAAAAATTCAAACTTTATTGATATGTCCCAAATACATTTAATTGTTAGTAATAACAAATAAATTAATATGGTACACAGTGTTTTGAGTTTCCCTCCCTTTTTCTGATATTGATGGCTTGACTAATGCAGGGCTAGCAGAGGAATTGAACCAGTAATGTTGAGGTTATTAGCCTAATTAATTAGAGCATTATCTTAAATTCAGTATTCATGAATATAAAGATTACTGATTCCTTCCCCAACTGTAAACTTTTTTTTTTTACATTTCCATAACATTTTTTTCCTATATAACTTTTATTCATTTTCGCCCAATTCACATCAGTATACCAATTTACGGGCCGTCTGTTTGTTTACATAATATTACGGTAAAAGATTTTTTTTTTTTCAACCGGTTTTTATTATTTTTTCTTTGGCGACAGTAAACCACCAAAGTTTTTTTTTATTACATAATATTACGGTAAAAGATTTTTTTTTTTTTCAACCGGTTTTTAATTTTTTTCCGTCTGCGACGGTAAACCACCAAAGTTTTTTTTTTATTCCACCCGGACTTTTTTTTTGTTTTTAATAAACAAATATTTTGTTTTTAGATGGTCTAGGGGTGTTAGTTTGTTTGTAAATTAACAACTAACTGTCTGTAGGTTTCTTTACATAATATTACGGTAAACCAACTTTTTTTCACATGGTTTTTTTTTTTGGTTCATTTTTTTAAGAAACAAACACTGTTTTTAGATGGTGTAGGGGTGTTAATTTGCTTTTAAATTATCGATTAACGCTCCGTCAGTTTATTTACACAAAAATACGGTACAAACACTTTGTTGTTTTTAGATGGTGGAGGGGGGTTGGTTGTTTGCTTTTAACTTATCTTCTTTTTTTTTTTTTTGTTGATGTTTTGATTTGCTGAAAGATTTCAACAATTCGGTACTTTTGAATAAACCATCACTTGGTTTTTTAGAAGGGGTTGTTTTGATTTTGAATTGTCATCTTTTTTTTGGTTAATTTATTAAGAAACTTTTTTTTCAAATCTTTATGCTACAGAAAGCTTTATATGATAGCGAAAAGTTCTTTCTTAATTTTTTGGGCCTTTAATTTTAAAAAAGACATAAACAGTTCGTTTTTAAAGAACACTTTTTTTTTTAAACCAGGGGAAGTGGGGTGGTGGGGAAGGTTTGTTTTGATTTTTAATTATCGACTTCTTTTTGGATTTTCTTTTTGAACATTTTATTATGTTATCGCACAGTTCTTTATTATTATTATTATTATTTTTTTTTTGGTGGGGGCTTTTGAATAAACTCTTAAACACTTCTTTTTTTTTTAGTATAATAAAATATTACCTACTTTAACTGTTAATGAAACTTATCAAATATTACCTACCTACTTTATAATCATGTAAACAACAACAAGTTTCCCATAAAATAATTTATTGAATCAAAAAGAAACGAAACTTTGTACAAGTTGTGAACCAAAACAAGTAAAAAAAAAACAAAACATTTTCGGGAGCATAAAAAACAGTAGCCAAAAGTAACATGCAAATAAAGTAATAGGGAAGTCTCAAAGCTGTAAGTAACAGTATTTTGGAGCCTTCAAACCAACTTTCCTTATGCAGACCTACATAGGTACGCTTGCAGGAGTTTCTCTTTCTGGGAAAACAATATTGTGCGTCCGGCCAGCAATCCATTCAGCTTCGACCAATTCGGACAACTTGCGACGACATTTTACAGTTCTCGCACAGATTCGTGCGTAAACGGGCATTTGCATGCGAAATCGGAAAAAACTCTGCTGAAAAGAAGAACCTTTTGAAGTTGTGTGCAGTTCAAAAGCATAGAAAAGCGTGTGTGATGACATGACAATTCTTAATATGGAATACTAATTCCACTACGCTTTCTAAAAAATTTCTGACAATGAATTTTTGCAAAGTTTAGTCTCTTTCAAATACGGTCACCATCAAATCAGACTACTTGACGAATACTGTCGGAATGCAATGGGCGTAGTATTTTGTTACGTAATCGTAGAATACATCGCCCGCAGGCAGCCGGTTACAGCTCAAAAAATACCTCTTGTACTATCAGCCGTAAGAAAAACAGCACCACCAGATAGGGTTCAGTATTCTCTTCAATAAATTGATTTTCTATTTGCAATTTACCATCCAATGCTTATTTATTTATTTTCTTTTGAAGTTTTTTTTAAAATTGCTGGGTCTGCTAGATAGTACAAATTATCGTTGGTAGATATAGAAAAGTTGTTATTCATAATTGTAACTAATTTATTTATTAATTTTTTCGTGTTTATTTATATAGTATTATAATGATACTACTATTAATAAAATTTTGAAGTGGAAAATAAAATGGTGAATAGGTTTACAAATGTTTGGAATATTGCTTACAAAATTGTCAAAGTAATTTAATTGCTATAGTTAAATTTATGATGAAGCATGAAATAGAATTTGTCTCCATTTAATTTTTGTGTGTGAAGAAATGCTATACAGAAATAAATTGATATAGATCGATGATTAATACATCTTGTAGACATTATGATTTTTTTATTTTTAAAATTTTCCTTGATTTTTCTTTTGTATAATTTTTGAAAGCAAAAAAAAAAAAGATATAATTTTCTGTTTAAAGGGAAAAGTAAATCAGGAAAGTGACATGGAATGTGATTGGACTTATGTTTTACATAAAGAAACTGAACCAGATGAATCTGGAGCTAGAAAACTAACTTTTGAATTACAACAATCCAAAAGTAATGATTCAACATCAGCAGAAATCTTTACTCCTGAGAAAGCTGCAGAAATCTTAGCTACAACTAATATTGAAGATGAACCACGTCTTATTCGTCATCCAAGTAAGTATTTTAATATTTTAGGACAAAATTAATTATTATTGTTATATATTTCATTACTCTAATTAAGTTGAAATTATATAATATTATGGGAGTAATGAATTTTTAAATTTGAATTTTATATTTTTTTTTATTGGATTTATCTTAGTGTTTTTAAAAGATATTTTAAAAAAATTAGACATAATTCAATAAGACCACAAATTATTTATTTATTTTTTACAAAAATTAACCTTTTAAATTAAAAAGCTTTTTTTTTTTTTATTAATCCACAATTTTCTATTAAAATATAATTTTGATAATTAATATTTAATGTTTTCTAGATCTAATATGTACATTGATTATTTTATTATCAATATTTTTAATGTCTTATAAAACTAACTTAGCCTTCCAGAGTTATAATTATCTTAGTTTATTTTTGTGAAAGTCTTATATTGCTCTCAATAACACTTTACAGTAAAAATTTTATAAGATGTGACTATAATGTTTTTGTTTTTCCTCAAACAGTCAGAGTAGTCCCCTAGTAAAATCTTTTTTTTTTTTTATAATCTGATTAAAAAATTAGATTTTTCTTATTATCTTGTGTCTAATTTCAAAATAAGTAGTGTTTATTTTAATTTTTGCTTAATAGTGGTCTTTTCTAATTTAATTCAGGTGAGAAAAGAAGTAATAATAAAGTAATGAATTGTTAAAATTTATTATTAAAAAATTTTAAATCTGCTTTTAAAAACATTTACTTTTTTAAAGTGAATGCAAAGTGATTCTTATTTTTTTTTTTTTGTAAGAAAATTATTATAATTCAAAATAAATAATAACAGAAAAATACACATTTGATAAAAATGAATAAAGAAATTAAAAATAAATTTATATTTAAATTAAATATAGAAAATAGTCTCAGAAAATAGAATAAAAATATGTATCTTTATAAAAACTTTCTCAAATATTATTGATATATTGCAGATTGATCTTTTTTACTTTTAATTTTCTTTTAACATGCAACCCAGTTATTTACAAATTGAATTTTACATGTTTCTGATTTCATTTATATGACTCTTACTTATTTTCCTAAATTGTTTTCCATTTTTAGAATTCCTTTCAAAATTTTTATTTATGGTCACTTTTTCTGCACCACATATTAATGATAAGTTTAATTTCTGTACTGTTTATTATTATTTCATTTCATGTTACTTTTTTAATCTAAATATTTTGTTTTCATTTTAATGTAATATTCCATTTTTTAACCAATATATCACATAACTCCAGCTTACACATTACTGCTTTAGCAGTATCCTTTTTTCTTTCACCATTTCTATGCCATCTATTGTAAACTTTAATAACTAATAAATGCCATATATTAATTACCAAAGCTTACAATACACGGCATAGAAATGGTGAAAGAAAAAAAATTCCATTTTTGTTAAAGAACTTTATTTTCTTATGTTATAACAGTTTCCTTTTTGGAGTGGAATCTAATATGCCATTTAGATATTTTTATTTTGAAGTATTGTAATAAGTTTACTAATAATATTTTATCTGTTATTATCTAATGAACTTGATAATTTAGTCTATATTTTTATTATATTGAAATTGATTTCAATATATAAATATGTGTGTATGCAACTGTTTATGTTATCAAGTTAGTTCATCTACTTTTTCTGTTTTTTTTTCTTTTCCAAATTCATTTGCAGTTCAATTTTTTTTCCATTTTACAAAGTCTTTCAATCATGATCTTACAATTCCTTATAATATGTGTTAAACATTTTTATTATCAGAAAATCACAATTATTTAAGAAGTTTTCCATTTTATACTTTTTATTTTTTGTCCAAACATTTGGAAGATCTCTTATAAATTATGCTAGAAAAAATGTGAATAAAATTCTATTTCCTTATTATTATTATTTTTTTCAATTATAAATTTATTTAGAATTTTTGATAATAAAATTGTGCCAACTTCAATGAAATAGTTGAATATTTTTTGGGTTAAATTTACTATAACATAATCAACTTTTTAATTATTTAAAAGTTACTTTATTAAAAACAAAATTCATACTCAGTGAATACATTATACAAGATTATATTCACTTATATTATTATTAAAAAGCTTTTTTTTTTTAGATCCTGAAATCAATAATGCATTATATGTGATGGAAGAAATGGGCTTTAATGATGAAGGAGGTTGGTTGACACGTCTTCTGGAAGCTAAGAATGGAAATATAGCAAAAGTATTGGACACAATTCAACCAATGAAATAAGCATAGAAGAAAATTTAAAAGATTTATTTATCTTTATGTTCAAAATAGAAATGAGTAAATGCAATATTACAACTATAGTTTATTTATTTGTATTTTTTTAAATGGTGTCTGTTACTTTTAAATCTTTATTTTTTGGTATATTCAATTTATTTCTTATATTCCTTATTAAAATATTTATAGCACAGTATTTTGTTTTTTTCTTAAAAATAAAATGGTGAAAATTAAATTTTGTGTATTTTATCATTATTAAAAAATAAAAGACTTTTAAAAAAACGCTTGTTGTTTGGTTCATATATGGACAAAATAATTGTGAAATTTTAGAAAATAAAAATATAGATATATTTTAATTATTTTTATAAATTATTATAAAATTTTTACTATAATTAAATAATAACTACTTATACACCAGCTTAAGATATATGCATTTTTAAAGTGACCATCTTATCTTTATAAAATTGTAATCTTGTGTTAAGATTTGTAGAGGTCCCTCTCATGGTAAAATTAAGCACATAAGGCACATAGTGTTAAGATTAAAGTCTTATATACATATTTATGTGTTGACTCTGTGCTAAATAAGAACTAATGTTTACAACTTTAAATTGATTTGAAATATTTCTAATTACAATATCTAAATATTAACTCACTGCGAATCAAAAAGTTTCATGAATGTTGATTTCTAAACGAAGTGGTGGACTTAATTAGTGAAGAACTTACTAGTTTCACACTCTCCAATTGAAATGCTTTAGATTTGTCTATATAATTAAAAAGTAGATTGAAGATAAGATGACCACTCTTATCTTTATAAAGTCGTAATCTCGTGTTAAGATTTGTAGAAGTCCCTTTCATGGTAAATTAAGCATGTAATGCACATAGTGTTAAGGTTAAAGCCTTATATATGTATTTAGTTTGCTTAGTTAGTTTTTGGCTGTTATGAATCATCAATTTAGCAATAGTTGTAATGGAGAATGAATGTGTATATATATATATATATTGTTTGTGTTGATTTACACATGAGTTACATATGGGATTATGTAGGATGAATAGGTCATTTCTTAGACAAGGAAATGCAGGGTTCTTTCTTGTTAATGGTGTATTTGTCTTTAGAAATGTGTCATGCTTCCTTAATCTTTCATTTAGCATCATTGTGTTCCATGCAGATGATGTTGACTGAGGATGAAATGAAGGCATATTCAGTTGAGAAGTGTTTGAAAAAGATTGAATGAGTTTCATTGCTTATTTTTGCTATATTATAGAGATAGACATGTTGCATGATGCAAGTTGATAGGTTGGCCCAAGATTCCCCATAGTAAATAGATAAGCAGACAAGGTCATGGCATTTGATTTTATACATGATCTGGGAGTGGAGTTTAGCTGGCAAACTGTCCTTTTAGTTGTTAAGAAAATGTTGCAGAGAAGATGGTGTGTGCAAGCTATTTTATGGGTGGAATAATAACTTTGATGATGCAATGGGTTATGGCTGGAATGTAGGAAAAGGAAGTATAGGGCTTCTCATTGGTGATGGTAAAGGGGATGGGTTTGTTGTGTTCTGTGGTAAAAATTTCTAATAGTTTGTAGGAGAGTGAAGTTCTTGTAAATTATGCTAAGCAACTCTGCTACATATGTGCTTATGTTATCCTTTCTATATGTTTCAAGCTTAAATAGGTACAAGTTATGATGATGAAAGGCTTTGAGTCTGGCTAGTTTGTGGGAGCATGGCATATGTGAATTTGGATGGATGAAACTGCATACATGTATAGACTCCAATACCAACAAGAAGCCCTGGATTTTCCTTTGCTACATTCCAGCCATAATCCATTGTATCACCAGTTATTACTGCCACTCTTAAAATAGCTTGCACATATCAAAATAATAGTTTGCCAGATGAACTCTACTCTCAGATCATGTACAAAATCAAATGCCACGACCCCACCTGCTTATCCATTTACTATGAGGAATCTCAGGCCAACCTATCAACTTGCATCATGCAACACACCTATTTCTATAATAAGGGGAAAGCAAGCAACAGAACCCATTCAATCTTTTTCGAACACTTCTCATCAGCTGAACCTGTCTTCATTCCATACTCAATCAACATTGTCTACATGGAACACAATAATGCTAAACAAAAGATTAAAGAAATGTAACACATTTCTAAAGACAAATATGTCATTAACAAGAAAAAATTATGTGTTCCCTTGTCTAAGAAATGGTCTATATACTCTACATAATACTATATGTAAATCATATGTAAATTAGCATGAGCAATATATGTACACATCCATTCTCCATTACAACTATTGCTATGTCTATAACTCATAACAGTCAAAAGCTAACTAAACAAACTAATCATTAAAGCATTGCTATATAAATGCTGTGTATATTTGTTGTTATTATATTACAGTTTAGACAAAGCTAATATCTCTACATTGAATTATATATTACTGGAATCTTAAGACCATTATGGTGGCTGATATATAGATAGCCAGTGTGACATGGCCTATTCAGATTATATAAGAGAAGTACTGTGAGTGCTCAACTCATTTCAATATCTACTTAAGTTTTGACCCTTCATCTTACCAAGCAGTATTTACTGTTTGAATACTAAAATCATGGAAAAGCTGTCCTGTTTTACTTCTCTGGCAAAATCAACTAATATAGAGACTAGTACCAACTTTACTTCATTTGAAACTGACTTTTTACATACTTTAATGTTAATCAAACCAAATCCATTATTTATAATAGATACAAAGAATTTATTAACAGGAGGATTAACAGTAGATCTTTTTTTTTTGTTGATTAATAAAAAGATAAATTACCATTGCTCTGTTTTTTAATTTATATTTATCAAAATCAAAAATAAGTTTTAATGAAATAATTTTTTAACATTCTAAATAAAAACATTAGAATTTTTAATTACATGTGTATTAAAAACATCCTTATTTTAATGAAAGTAATCTTTCTTTATTTGTCAAAATCAAGGTATCAGAGATTCTTTTATATTTTAAATAATTTGTAGTATTTCATAAATACCAAGAAAGATTTTATTTTAAATAATTATATACTTAAATTTTGTCTATGTTCTTTTCTACTTTTTTTAAAAAATTAAATATATATTCACACACTATGTTGTATAACATGAGAGCAATCCATTCATTGTGAAATAAATAATTTTTTCATAAGAAATAAAAATATGCTATCTATATTGTAAAAATTATAATATTTCAAAATATGGAAAAAAAATGGAATCAGTAAAATATTTGATAAAAATTGGCAATCAAAATTATAAAATCTATATGTTCTTTTATCATGTGTAATATTTATTAAAATAAAATAAAAGTACAACAAAAATATTTATTATTCACGTATTATATTGAATAATGATGAAATAATGTTGAATCAAGATTTTAAAAAAATCTTTTAGAAACTAGATAGACTTATCTCTTTTGAAGCTGGGAAGAAAATGAAATTTTTTTGTAATTTTTATAAATGCTAAAATGTGAAAATCATTTTTTAAATTATATCTGCTATTAACAGAAAATTACTGAAACAACAAAACATTAGAAATATTAATAAATAAATCTTCTAAAATTTGAGATTCGGGCTAACCATCATTAAGAAAAAATGTTAAAGTCTTCATAGATATGAACTGTAAAAGGCAGGTACTGTCATGTGCCACTATGAAGTTCTTAATTTCTATAAAAGAAAAGATTAAAATGTAACGTGCATTTACAAACCTGATATGTAAAGTCAATAGATGACATGAGTAACTAAACAAAATTTCCATTCCAAGGCTACTATCTCATTCAACAAGAAAACTTATATATCTTATATTCTTGTAGAAATGTTAAATGAACTTTATGAGTTTACTAAATGGTAAAATAATATATAAACAACTAAACATCCCATGATCACCATTTCTTATGCTTGCTCATAACTTATTAAAACAGGCAAAACTCTGCATACAGTAGTGCCACTCAGTGCAAGCCAGAGTAATCAATGAAATGCCAAAAAGGCTTGTGCATAAAATTCCTATCTAGTGCCTATTCATTTAATATTCCCAGATTAGTTTCTAGCTTGTAGCTTTCATCAGTGAGGAGCTTTGGATCTGAGAGCACCGCACCCTAGATCTTAGGATCAGCACCCACCTTTTATCTCTACTTAACTACAAAACCTATATGACTATATAAGCTAGTGAGCTTGGATTGAAAATATTGTATTTTTAATTTTATTCTCATAGTTTTGTAGTTAAGTAGAGATAAAAGATGGCCGCTGAAGGATTGCATTAGATCCTAAGATCAAGGTGCAGTGCTCTCAGATCCAAAGCTCCTCACTGACAAAAGCCACAATCTAGAAACTAGTCTGGGGATATTGGATGAGTAGACATTAAATAGGGATTTTATGCACAAGACTTCTGGCATCCATTGATTACTCTGGCTTGCACTGAGTGCACTACTGTATGCAGAATTTTGCCTGTTTTAAAATAATATATATTTGCTAATTTCATCAAATGGTCAAAGAAAATCCCTTCATATGAAAATTAATTATTTGAATTTATTCATTTCATTTACAAAGCAGGAAAAATAAGTTTGTATTTTTATTTGCAAGCTAGTAGTAATTCATTGCAAATCATTAATAAAAACCAAAACCTTGTGGATAATGTATTGTGTATTTGTTCAAGTATTTTAATTGCATGAATTTCAAAAGAACTTTGAGAAAGTATTTAAAATATACATGTTGTTCTCAATTGAAGATAAAACTGGTAAAGAAATATGTTTGCTCACTATTTTATTTTTTTTAATTTTAAAGAAAACATCACTATGAAAATAAATTATTATTTTCATGCAGAAATAAATATGTTGAAGTTATTAAAATAGAAAGGGAAAGGACACCTAGTATTCTGTTTAAAATACATCAAATGACATAAAAAGTAATAGTTAAATTGAACAAATATTTCATAAATTGATAGAAGATAAAATGCCAGTTTCTCTAATATTAAAAGAGGAGAAATCCCCTATGTTTTAGATTTCATCGAGTCGGGCACATGGCAGTTAATTGTGATATTAGAAATTATGGAAAATGAGAAAAAATAACATTAATCATTTATAAATAAGCATTTATTTTGTATAGTATATGTTTACAATTGTATACATTCAAATATCAGCCTTTTAAGCTAATTGTGCATATGCTTTGCGAGTGTTAATAATAAATGAATACTTTCTCATCAATATAAGATATAGTATTTATACAGGAGTAAAAGGAATCCTCTTATTCCTATGACTCAAATGCTTATATATGAGCAAATCTGAAGTACTGGCAAGTAAAGCGTGAGGATGGAAGTTTCAGTTGGGATTGACGTTTAGTTAATTTTAGACAATTTCACCCACGTCATTCATTCAGACATTGTATATAGTAATTAGAGTGACGGTTCCATCCTCACGCTTTACTTGCCAGTACTTCAGATTTGCCCATATATAAGCATTTGAGTCATAGGAATAAGAGGATTCCTTTTATTCCTGCATAAATACTATATCTTGTATTGGTGAGAAAGTATTCATTTATTATTAACACTCGCAAAGCGTATGCACAATTAACTTAAAAGGCTGATATTTGAATGTATTAATCATTTATGTAATTTAGATAAAGGTAGAACCTAAGCTAATGTGGTAGCATCTCAGATATATTAGACTCAATAAGATTGATCTTGGAAGCATGAAATATTGAGGGGAATTTTGGAGAAATTAGTAATAGTACCTAATCACCAGGATCATATACTTTAAATGGGAGTGAATTGATTGAGATGATAAAAGATAGATAAGAATGCAACAATAATGGAATAAATGACTACTAAAAATGAGCAAAATAATATAGATCCCATCTGATCAACTAAAGAGTAAAGAATATGAAAAAGTTGAGAAAAACTTTTTTCAAAATCAAATCAAAATAAACAACAGATTGCATCCATATATAAAGATTAAAAGTTAACTTTCACTATGAATATTTTACAACCTACAATCAAACTTAATGCAACTTACTTATATGTCAGATCATATTATTTTCTGATCTCATTAAGATGTTAAATGATGCCAAGTCAAAAGACTATGATAAACTAATGCAATATATACATGGTCCCGTGTGTAGTTCAGTAATGACCTGGAGTTTACAAAGTCTAAGGCAAAAATCAATATTGAAAGTATCTAATTGAAAATGGAGAATCTTGATTTTCTACTTTATATGTTAATTAGATTTGGAGCAAATCTATTCTAATAAAGTTATAAAATAAAAATATTGTAAAAGCTGCTACAAAGGAGATAATTATTTCATAAAACTTATATTTCTTGCTTTTTGTTCAGCAAAATTATTAATTATATCTTTGCAATTTAAAATTTCTCATTTATATTCAATAAACAGTATCAAATTAGTTAATCTTTCTTGGAACACAGAAGTTTATTTGGTAATTTAGTGCTTCTATATAGTGAAACTTATAAAATGTAAGAATTTGTTGAATTTCCTGAAGGTTTGTGATGATAGTATATAAGACATGATAATATGTTAGATTATTTCCATCATCTATTAATAAATGTTGAACGTCTAGAAAATTTTAAATTTATTTAAACTTTTCTAATATTAACAATAATCCGTCAGAGCGAGCAGGACTAGTTGGTTCTGTTCTTGGTGGATAGATATAGTTTTTTGGGGATCATCTTAAGTAATCGGGAAAATTGCTTGGTTGAATGGGAGAAAAAATTGGTAAATGAAGCAAAGAAAAGAGGATTTAGTAAAGAAATTGTGTTTTCATATAATAAATATGATGTAGCTAGAATTGTATGGAAGGGAGTTGTAGTAGCAAGGTTAACATATGGTAATGATGTGTTAGTAAAAGTGTATTAGATTACTTAGAGAAAGTACAAAGAGAGGTAGGAAGACATGCATTAGATGCAGAGGTATCAACAGCAATGGAGGCACTTCAGGGAGAAATGGGATGGTCAAGTTTTTATATGAGAGATGCAAAAAGTAAAATGAAAATGTTTGGTAGGTTGCAGTTTATGGATGATAAAAGAATAGCCAAAGTAGCATTTAATTGGGTTATGAGTAAAGGGCAGGCAGCAAGATGGGTGAGAAAGGAAAATGCAAAGGATTTGGATAAAGAATTTATATCAGTATAGTTGTGTAAAAGGTGGGATGATTGTGTTAGGAGGATTGTTGAGTGTTATAGTGGTTGAGGAATGGGATAAAAGAATAGATGCATTAATAAAGAATAGGGAGAAGGAGAACTAGTATGGAGAGTAAAAAGTGTTTAAATATATATAGAAGTAAACGGAACATTGGGTGCAAGTTAATTTATGATAATAGTAAGGAAAGTAACTTATTGTTTAAGGCTCGAACAGGATCTTTAGCAACAAGAGAATATACATGTAAATGGAAAAATATGGGTGATTTAGTTTGCAAATTATGTAAGGAAGATATAGAAAATATTAGACATCTGTTGATTGAATGTAAATGCTTGAAAGAAGAAAGGGTACAAATAAAGAAGTTATGGGAGAATAAATTATATATAAAGTGGGTTATTGGTTTTTATGCTGGGTTTGGGAAAAGATCAGGGGGATTTAGATATAAAGGCCATAGAGTTGACAAAGATTATGTTGTGGAAATGGGATGGAGCAGATTATGGGAAAGTTTAGGGTGGGGAATGGAAGGGGAAGGTAAAGTGGCTAACAGGTTTTTTTGGGCATAGTTGCTGAGAGATTCCCGACTCTGTTTAAGAAGTCACGGTGCATCACATCCTTTCATGAATTGATAAAAGTATTAATTTTTTTTATCAAAATATTTGTTTTCTTTTGTTTAAAACCTCAGGGTTTTGTACCTTAAGCACTGTTCTTCTTTTCATGTGAAGGATGAATTTTGTTGACTCAGTTATCCAGGGAATTGAAAGAGATTCAAATTCTAAAACAGAGAATCTGAAGAGAAATATGGAAGCAATTTGTAAATCTAAGAATGCTAAAAAATTCCAAGGAAAGAAAGAATTATTTACAAAACCAATGATTTCCATGAATGAAAGTTTTGATAGATCCATTGATCAACCTTTTAACAACCCAATTCCCCAAGCTAGCATTGATCCTCCAAAAATTTTGGACCCCAGAGAGATGAGAGATGGAGAAATCTATATAAGTAAGAATTCTAATGTGAATAATGTGATAATACCACAAAGGGCACAGTGAACATTGAAAATTCAAACAAAAACATTAAAACTTACAGTAAAAATAAAGTTAAGTGTGAAAATTCACCACCCATGGACAAATTGTCTGAGGGAGCCAATCCAAGCAGTCTGGTGCATAAGGAAGAGGGACTGAAGGTAAGGATGCTTCCAGCTTTATGTTCTTACAGTAAAAATAATTCTAATAACTTTTTAGCAAGGGATAATCCTAAATTTTAACAAAGATATAGACAATTTTAATGCAGTTTCTATTGATAATTCTAGTTGTTCCATGCCATTTGCCGACATAATTTTGTTTAAAATAAAGGAGCTGGTAAGATATATGCTGAAATTTTGCAAAAGTCCAATAATAAAAAATATCTCCATTTCTTGTTATGATATCAGAAAATATACTTGTTTTTTTTTCCAACTTTCTTGTGAATGACTGTATGGGATCTGCTAATAATGGGAGGTCTAATATAGATTTACTTTTTACTAAGCTGAATAAAGTGGAATTAAAAAATGTTACAGTTTCAATGCTATTATTCCACCCCAATTGCATCAATCATTTCAAAATTATGTGAATGATAAAACCCTAATTTTTGCTGTCACCAATCAAAATAAGGACTTATTTACATTTCCGATTGATCAATTTTGTAGACAAATTACAGAAAAAAATTTATGGATTCATGTGTATAAGATATTAAATCATCCAAACAACCGTTATGTAATTGTAGAATTTCATGATCCTACTCAGAAGCAAATTTTCCAAGGGGCAATCAAATTTGTCGCTAAAAATTTTTTTATGTACAACTGACATGAATAGGCCGGTGGTGTGGTCTGGCTATATTCTAAATTGTTACATTAGTTTTAATCAATCAGATCTTCAAAAGATTCTCAAACCCTATGGAATAATATCAAATTTTAAATATATCTTTGAGAAGAGGGCTAACATTCCTGTACTCACAAATTCCACTTTATTTTTAATCATCTTCAATAAAGTGGTCTCTCCTACAGACATTCCCACTGTTCACTGTGTGGAGTCAGGACCCTTAATAATATACTTTTGAGGGCATTCTGCCACTGTTTCTGCTGCAGGTTGAAGTCTCACCATGGCAGGGATTGTCCCTCAAGGATGTGCCCGAATTGTAAGCTTAGGAAGATTAGTATACATAATTATATAACTGTGGACAAAAGTGGCAATCTGTTATATCAAATCAAGAGGGAAATATACTGTCATTACCAATTAATTCTGGCTTTTCACAGCCTTCAGAACAAATGAGTCATTTCATTCTACAGCTATTTGAAAAAACTCCATGGTTGTCTACCGGTTCTGGCACAGAGTCTGATTCTGATGATTTTGACAGAGTCTGCAGTCATGCCTGTCGCAAAATACAAAAGGAAAGCTGGCAAACATAGAATGGATGCCAGAAGCTTCCTTCACAGTTTGGCTGGGAGATCGAGTAAGAGTTCATCGGATCCTGATTCACTGGACAGGAATATAAAAGGAAAAAAGCATAAGGCCAATGATAATAAAGAAGGAGCATCTGTGCCCATGCATTTTGCCTGTTTTTGACAATATTAAGGAGAAGTCCCATCAGGCATTTGAGTTAATGGATAAAGAAGTCATGGACCAGACACTGATTCTTGTCAAGGTTCCTGAAGTGAGTGATGCACAAAAAAGGGCACCTTCATGATGGGCCTGTAGAACATAAGGAGAGTGAAAATGACAATTCTGAATTGGTGGAGGATGATTGAGATTCCTCAGGGTTTGAGGAGATGAATAAACCAAGGTAAAGAATATATTTTAACTGAGCTCAATATCTAATGTTGCGGAATGAGTACAAAGGTTGATGGGGACACAACAAGTCAAGTATGGTTGAAGCTTGTCATTACTTCGGATTTAGCAGTGGGGGATTTTGAATGTGAGTCTCAGTATGACTATTTAAGAATCTTGTGTACCAGACCATACTTCCCTGCAGAATTCTCCTAATCTTGCACTGAGCATGAAGTGATCAAGATTTAACAGTGAAAGAAATGGATACCAATTGAGCCAATTGTCTGTACTCATATATATTGGTACTTCCAGTTAAACTGATAGAAAGAGTGAATTGACAGGACTCTGCCATTTCCAGTTAAACTGATAGAAAGATTGAATTGACAGGACTCTGCCATTTAAAACCCCTTTAGTTAATATCTTACTCGAATGCCCGAATGTTTAGGACCCATGGTATATACACCTCTTTGAAAAGCCTATTTACAAATAGCTTTTGTGCCCACTCCTAGAAAAGAATAAAAATGAATCCCCCTCCTCCTAGAAGGATATGTAATACCATATGTTCAGCGGAACATAAAAATAAGATTTAACACCCTGGTAGAGTGATATCCCGTGTGGTTAGCCGTACTCCATATCTAGGATCTTCAATGGGTAAGTTAAATGGTTATTATAGGTATGTGATTGATAAGGAAAAGTATCAAATAAATAATAATATGAAAATGAACAAATTTAATATTATGATCAAGTATTTATTTAATCCCAGATACCCACCACCATTTCATACTTAAAATGATAAAATAAATAAATGAATTATTATCACAAACCCATATATGTATTTGATGCTTTCAAATAGATAAAATATAAATACAATTTAAATGAATAAGAAAATATATAAATCCCTAAAGCTATTTACAATGTTTCATAAAGAATGGAAGTGGTCTGAGCTGTTTACCCTGTAGAAATAATTTAGATTTTGTGTGATTTGATATACATCGGGGTCTTGTTTTATGCAGATTTATTTAATGCAATTTTGAAGTTATGCAATTCATGTTTCTTCTTAATATCTTTGTACGCAGTTTTCTTTTATGCGATAAAAATTATTAGATCAGAAGTCGAGCTCCGATAATGAGCTATTACTTTAAATATTATAAATTTCATGCGCTCACATCATACTTAAAGTAATAGTGCCTTATCGGAATTCGACTTCCATCTAATAATTTCAATATTTTCAGCACCTTATAATAGTATTGTAATAGATTTTATGCAATAAAGAAGTTCATAATTCACTTAAAATCAGAATTTTCCCATTTTATATACACACATTAAATTTTACAAGACTATAATGTAAATCTGTTCAAACGTTATAGTTGGAAAATACTATGTATATTGTTGTTTTTGCATTTTAAATCACATCCTATTTTTGCTTTTTATAAAAAGAGTACATAATCAATTAATCATTTTGCTTTTTGATTAGGTTTTTACCAAAGCAATTAACATTTTTTTTGATTATGGAATAAGATTACAGTTTTTAGAAAAGTAATTAAAAAAATAAAAATATATATACAAGTATGTTGGAACAATTACTATAATTATTTATTTTACTAATATGTTCCAACATGTGATCCATTTGTTGTATAAAGTTTACTTTTCTTTATTTGAATTTTTCAGAGAAAAGCAAAATACATAAAATGACATATACTAAAAATATACAAAAAAAGTAAAAAAAAAAAAAAATACATGAGTTTATTATATGTGTATTTGTTTGTTTACAATATTTCTGTGTCAATTGAATGTTTGCTTTAGAGCTGTGTCTGTGGGTATTCTAATGCTCAGACTCAACTTCCATTATTAATATAGCCCATTTATATATTCGTTGTGCTTAATATATACAAATTTGCATGTTTATCTGCTGTAATTTTCTTTACAGCAGACTTTGTGCATGGACATTTGATAATGCCTGGCACACTTGAATGGGGATAAGTTTCTTATTGGGGGTGCTCCTCAGCACAAGATTTTACTGGAGAAGACTGTTTTGTCTACTGCATCACAAAGAGGCATCGACATTGTGCATTTCACTGCAGCTTGCCACCGATGACAGATGGACTATGTTGTTTAGGGGAAGTGGAAGGGTATCTAGGCAAATCCTTGTTTTGACAGTTGGGATCTGGATATGTGCCAATACTAACTTGATTCTCATTGTCCAAGTATGACCCTCATCCTTGTTGCTGCTTGTCTGATTCCCTTGGATTTTGTATTATGATTTCTTTTCATGTCTCTGATCATGTTGGGACCTGTATGCAAGTTTGGATTGTTGATGGCCTTTCGTATTATGCTTACCTTATTTAATGTTGATTGCTGTGTTTCTTATATATATTGAAGCCTTCCTGTATTTAAACTATGTTGAAAAATATTTGAATTAATTTCTTTTCCATGTTCTGTTGCTCAATGATATGATCTATGTATTTATTTGTTTTATTGTGTTGACTTCCAAATGGTTGTAATGAATTATTACATTGAAATCATATATTATATTAATAATGTTCCTTTAGACTTTGTATCATTCTAATCTGTATATTCTTGTATACACCTGGGTCTCGTTTTATGCGGATTATTTTAATGTGATTTTGAAGTTATGCGATTCATGTTTCTTCTTAATATTTTTCATATTTCACTATATTTATTAGATATCAAGAAATTTAAATTATTAATAACTTATTTTGACTTGAAATACTTTTTTTTCTTTCAAAAATATAATGTTATATTAGCAGCTTACATTAATATGGCCATATGCTGTATTTAGAGTCTTAGCTTCTATGTAAATAACCTACTTATACTAATGAGTAAATAATAATAATAGATTTACACATATGTATAAAAATATCGCAATAAATATTCAAAAATTTTAAACTTTTAAAATGTATTTTGTTAAATATTAACAGAAATAAATATTTTTTTAGATTTTTAAAATAAATAATAACGAAGATTTTATTGGTTTTATAAACTGAAAATAATCTTTCGAATGATAATGTCTAATCTTTTTGTTTTGATTGCATCTCATTTTTTTAATATAGAAACAGCACAAGACTGGAAGTGGTGCTAATTGTACAACACATCATGAATCTTATTTCTTACTAGTTTACAAATGAACTTATATTGTAAAGTAGCAGTAATGATTAAAATATGTATGAAAAAATGTAAAATTAAATACTGTAGTTAATAATAAAAGTAAAAAAAGTTTGTCTTATATTAATTTTTTTTATATATTTGAAATTTTTTTATCAGTCATATTTTATTTCCTAATTTTTTTAATGCGAATTTTAAAGTAATTTTTTCTTGTTGCTTTGCTTTTATGCCAATTTCTGAAAATTACTGGAACCTATCCCCCATTTTTCAAGGTAAGTTACGTTTATTTTTGTGTGATTTCTTTTGTGCACATTTTCTGAGGAACCTATCTACTGCATAAAATGAGACCCAGGTGTACTTAATCAGGCATTCACTGTAACCATTGGGATAGGAATCCATGTTCCGAACCAAATTTTATAATTGATTGTTTACTTGTGTATTGTGCTTTGATTGTAAATAAAGTTTATTTTTGAAAGATAATACACAAATAGACAATGTAGGTTAGTAATTATAGAAAGTTTTGAGTATATTAATATCCACTCTAATTCAGGTGTTGCTGGCCTGACCAGTGGCAATACTTTTATCAACAAAATATAATTTTACCTAGTAATATTAACTTGTTATTGGCTCCTAATTCAATTAACCACCATTAATTTTAAACAATTGTTTCCACTTTCAATGATTAAAATTATCATACAACATTTTAAAGATAAAAAAATTTAAATTAGTTTAAACCCTTTTCCCCTTTTCTTACAAAAATAAAAAGGTCCTATACAATTGCATTTTGGAAAAAAAAAGAAGATAAAGAAAAAAACGTTTTTTAATAAAAAAGAAAGACAAAATTATTAATTATTATCAATCATTACTTTATTTAAAAATTATCTATAAATGTAGAGGATTTATTTTTCTTTTGAGTGCTTCATAGCTATTTGTAATTTTCATTTTTTCCATATTGGTTTTTTTTGTAAGTTTTTCCATTAGCACATACTTCCAGGGTAATATACACAGTTAAATTTCTACACTAGAATATATTTTTAGGCTTCACACAGGCTGACTCTATCTACTTTTTTCAATATAATAACTTATAGGTTAGCTTAATACCCAATGAATTTATCTATTTTCTTCAATATATTAATTTTTAGGTCAGGCCAATGTGCATAATGAGACAGTTATGCTTTTGGATAAAAACCAGGCTTGATGTAGGCAACTTCAGAGTATTCGTTTCTTTTATATTTTTTTCTAGTGAACAGTTTGTATGATGAGGTTTAATAATACTCAGCTTCTAGCTAAAATTTTAGCACATGGTTTTTTTTCAAATCCAATGTAGAAAATATTTTTATTACTTGTAGTGAGATGATCTTATTTCAAATCTACAAAACTACTACTCACTGTGTTTTTCTTAGCTCAATTTCTGTTTTCTATATTATTCAACAGATGAATCAAGATTAATTGCTGCCACTGTTCACTTCAACAGCTTGATAAAAAACTGACTGATACTGTTTCCTTCAACAGTTGAGTCAAGAATAACTGCTGATCATGAGACACTGAGATTTTAACTCTCACCAATATTATTTTTTGGAAAAACCCTCTATCCATCTAATCCCACCTTATCTCAGCCATGAGCCTATTTTTACGAAAGGCTATTTGGTTATTTCACTTTTTTTAAATTTAAAAAAAAATCCAAAAATAAAAAAATATTTCTCAGTAATTAATTTTTTCTTTTATGGAAAAATTAACATTATTTTTTATTCTAGAGAGATAAATAGAAAAGAAAAAAAACTTTTAATTAATTTCTTAATAAAAATGTTAAAACATTTTTTCTTCTTATTTATCTCTCTATTCATCTTTTAAAAGTTAAAATTAAAACTTCTTAATAATTTACCGAAGAGAAAACAATGTTTACTTAATACTTTAGAGAGTAAAAAAAAAATATTCATTTTATTTTATATTTTTACCTCGCTTTTACAACTAACCCCTATAAAATTATAAATAGCCACATTATTATTTTAAAAAAAAACTGTTTAAAATTTTCATATTATCATTTAATAAATAAAAAATATTTAATTAAATCCATTCTTATTATTTGTAAAACAAATCCTGAGAAAATGAAATATTATTTCCCCCATTCTAACTTTATTTTTATAAGCTTGTAATATTTGACATGACTAGAGTCAGAGAAGATATTATAAATTAATTTCTTTTTTTAATTTATTGTGTTTTAAAATATCCTGACAATAGATCTTGTAAAAATAGTCTAAATATAGGAAAAATAATAAAATATTAATTTGTATGAAAACAATTTCAAATATTTCATACTTATATAATAAACATTTTTCTTTAATTCTGTCATTTTTTTACTAGAAAATCTTTTAATTTTAATGATTAAAATAAATTATTAATTGTTCAAAACTACTATTAAAACTTTTTAGAATATTGTTAAAGAAACAAGGTGCATATTAACAAATATTGATTGTTTTCATTGGAGAGATATGACTGAAAATAAATACAATAACAAGCTACAATTATGCAAGATGTTGATGTTATTTAGAAAGAACAGTTTATTGCAGAACAAATTTAAAAGATTACATTGCAATTTGTTATACTCAGGAGTATTTTTAATAATACCAGCTGAATAAGCATCAATTTAAATAATAATATTAGACAAACTTTAAAACTAGGCAAGTTTGGTTATATATGCTGCTGAATGAAAGTAATACCAATGAAAATATTAAATATAATGAAAATAACAACAATGAAAAAATAATAAGTACTCCTTTACTTTGAGATAGAGATTCATAATAATTTTGTGTGTGGGAATAATTCATCTTCACACACAGCAAACTATAAATATATTCCATTTCTTAAGTTCCATTGACATATATTTATTATAGATGAAGTGAATGATTGAAGAGAGCTTGAAAGTCTGGGTTCAAATCCCCTCTAATTATGGTCCATTTATCTTGAGTTTCTATTGTCTCATATTTATTCTATATAAAGATAATTAATAACTTGTATATTTATACTTTATGTTTGTCTTCAATATAATAATATTAAATCGTGCTTTCATTTGCATATAATTTGCATATCAGATTTATTTATATAATGATTCCAAAGAAAGGATCATAACTGGCTATGAATATGAGAAGTACATCTTTTGAAAGTGCTCAGCCATTTAATTTAGTTTTCAATTTGTTGTTATAGCTTTACGTTGGAAGTGTGAAAGCACAATTTAATATTATTATATAAAGATAATTAGCAAATGATGTCTTATATTTTTAAAATCTGTCTTTTTCTTAAACTGACAGACTACCCTTCTATGCATTTAGAGTTGGACATATGGTTCTGACTTAGCCCTGCATTTTTCTTCTTGTGAGAAATTTCATTCCTTCACAATTCATCCCTCTTTTTACTGTTAACATCCATTATATATATATGCTAATTAGCATAGTTTTACTCTAATTTATTCATTATTGTTTGATATGCATATTTTCTAGGTGCACTGTACTGTCTGCATGCAATCACAAATTTCCAAAATTACATATATGCATATAGACAGTCCAGCAAGCTAAAACAATTTATATATTGAAATAGTCAATTTTGTTCACTTGCCATCTATTTTACCTTCACACCCCCAGAGTACTTATATAAACAACTTTACATAACTATATATGTATGATTGCATACATATATGTGATTGTTAAAATTTTATATGTATATATTACAGGTATATGTTTATTTTAAAAGTTGCATAGTTTAATTAAAAAGCGATTTAATCTAAAATATTAATTTACTTCATATTTTATTTTGCTGAATTGCATATACATGAATATATTCCAAGTACTACCATTCTACATATATAATAGAAGAATTAGTTTTATACTAATTATAAATTCTGTTTTTAATTTAAGTTGTAGTAACCAATTTTAATTAGACCACCACAGATGCACTGATATAGCATGAGTCTCTTAAATTTGTAATAACATTTCTTAGAAGTAACAAAGTTGTCAACATTGTGCACTCAGATTGACACTATTAAACAATGGTAACAGTGATGTGAAAGGTAAAACAAAACTAAAGTCAGAATTTAAGAGTTAAATATGTTAGATCTTGATTTTCTAACTGCATACAAACTTGTAAACAACCAGGTGGTCAAGAGTAAAAATTCTATAAATAGTTCAATTTTTATAATCAAATAGATATGCTATATTGTTGAGGTCAGAGTTGTAAGCCAAATTCACACCTGTTTTATCTTTGACATGATGGGGTAAAAAGACAGACTTACTGCTTTTTCCTACAGAAAATGGGGGCCTGTGGCCCTTTAAAATGCAATGAATAACATCTCAGCCAAGCAGTCTGTTGTTGGAAGATCTCAATGGAAACCAAACCATCTATCCTAGGAGGAATGTCAACATTGCTGTCTAGTGTGTGTAAAGCTGCAAAGAAGAAAATTGGTAACATTTCTAATTGCAACAGAGCTCTGTTTATGAATTGTTAATCTTTCAAAATCTATCTAAGTTAGATATGAATCAACATTTAAAATTTGTTTTATTAAACTCTGTAACTAAACCTGATAAATTTCTTAAATTAACGTAAAACTCAATTTTGTTTGCAATTGAAACATATACTTTAAAAAATCATTCTTTTAAAATGAAAAAATCTGTAATAACTTAATTTAAATTATAAGTTGCTATGGTCTTTTATACCTATTTATCCTAATTTAATTTACTTTCATAATTTTACCATATTATTATTGTATGTATTTGATATGACAAATAACTTGAAACTGTTATTATACATATATGATTTTAGTCTATTTCTTTGTGAAGATGTTTTTATATCTTCTATTTAATAAATATTAAATAAGTGAATTATTAATCCTAACTTGCTGCTTTGAGACATTATTATTTAGACTGATTAAATTTTATTTATTAATATTGTAGTGCTCAGTTA
The DNA here is from genome assembly GCA_028023455.1 of Epiperipatus broadwayi. Classification (NCBI taxonomy): domain Eukaryota; kingdom Metazoa; phylum Onychophora; class Udeonychophora; order Euonychophora; family Peripatidae; genus Epiperipatus; species Epiperipatus broadwayi. The sequence goes on from JAQFVV010006337.1 coordinate 3,243,089, forward strand.
TATCCTAGATAAAATATTAGTTTGCTTAGTTATGGTTATGAATTATAACTTTCTAATACATAATCTGTATGTCATATGAACTAACAACAGGGATATTGTTAAAGCATATTTATAATGTTTTATTATTAACCACCTGTCAAATATGATTTTCCCTCCTTAAATTATATTATATATATATATATATATTAAAGAAGCTGATTGATATACTATTTTTGAGAGCTAGATTATATAGATATGCAAATAAACACTATCTATTTTCAGGCATGTTAATTTAATTAAATGATTATTTGATATATGTATACATTGTGAGTGTGTTTTTACTAACTGCTCACTGCATGTTTTCTGATGAGTCACTGGCAGAGCTGTAAAGCAACATATTTTAGAGAACTGGACCACAAGGATCCAGATTGTTTTTTAAAAGCTTATTTGACTCCCTGAACTTTATTCTTATATTCATAGCAAGTTGTTCGGCTGTAGGGCACTATGAATTCAATGCTGAAGCCTGTGAATAATGATCCACTTGTACCATAATTAATTTTATTAATATTTTAATGAGTGCCATAGTGGGTATACATAGACCTAGAGTAAACAAGTTCTCTCTTCCTTATGTTAAATGATTATTTAGTGTTAGTCTGAACCCTAATCTTAGTTAACATGCTAACCTGTGTATCTTTGAGCCTGATTGTATGCTCACTTCTTAATTTTTTATGTATAGACTGACACCATAGAAGTGCTGTATATTTAATTGTAACTTTGACTAATATGTTTCATGTGATTTGGCAGACTGCAAACTAGCTAGGATTTGGCATATTAATCTAGGCATAAATATGAATACCACACATCATTTTATTAAATATATATATAATGAGAGAATATGTAACTATCAATCTCATTAACTATGTAACACCTGTGAGCATAACATTCCACATACTGATTATATAATTTTGTATGTTTTATATATGATTTGTTTTATTTTATTAATTAAATTGTTATTTAAAATATAACTTAGTTCTATTTCTTTATTGCTTATAAAGCAATTTGCATCCAGCTCCATACTTATTTATTTGTACATCATTTTATATATAAATATCTCTCTATTAGACTTTGTTATTAATTATTAATATATTGTTAATTCACTTAGCCATATGTGACTGTTCTGCTAATTTAATAGTAATTTAGCTATTACCCCCCCCCCCAAGTCTCTTGCTTCACCCTTTGCTACTGCTGTTCCATGATCTTAGTGAACTCATGTGTAACTTAAGAAATGTCATTCATAGGGTATTAAGTCATGGAGTAATGGTGAACAAATTGAATGTTGGCCAAACTCTGGATCTCACCATCTAAATTCAATCAGTTTTAGTATGTTTTACCTACACTTTAGATTTTTTTGTGTGCATGTACAGGTCCCCCCCCCCCCAGATTCTGGCATCACAATGTCAGGCTGATACTTCTTTTACACGACCCTGAACAAATCATAACTTTACAGCATGATTAGCATGAAAAATATATGTGTAAATTTTTTTTCCTGGATTCTGGTTCTCCAAAATTTGGGGCTACAATTATTATCCACACCCGAAATAAATATATATGTAACATTTTCTCCTATATATTGAAATTTAGATCAAAATCATAGCCTGACAACAGATTAACCCAACATAACATTCTAGGGCTTAGATGATCAGGTGCAGTTTTATTTTTTGCTAATAATCCCAACAGCGGTTTATGATCAGTAAAGATTTTAAACTGTCGACCATACAAATATTGGTGAAACTTTTTTATTGCAAATATGATAGCCAACGCCTCTTTATCTAGTTGACTATAATTTTGCTCAGCTTTTTTTAATGTTCTTGAAGCGTAGACGATTGGTCGCTTGCCGTCAGCTACTGTATGGCTTAAGACTGCCCCTCCTCCAACTTCGGATGCATCTGTTGTCAATATCAATTCGAGGCTCCTGTCGTAATGTACTAATAAGCTGTTTGATATTAATAATTCTTTAGTGTCACAAAAAGTTTTTTCTTGGGTTTGATCCCAAATCCATTTTTGGTTCTTTTTTAATAAATTGTATAGCGGTTTTGCTATGTGAGCTTTCCCCTTAAGAAAAACTTCAAAATAATTAAGAAGTCCTAAGAAAGCTTGAAGTTCTTTAACACATGCTTCCTTTACGGCTGCAATTTTTTGAGGGTCGGGTCTTTTTCCCTTTTTTGAGATTATGTGTCCCAGGAATTTTAATTCAGTTGCCATCCAGATACATTTGTCTGCGTTTATTTTAGCTCCAAAACTACATAACTTGTTGCAAACTTTTAAAACTCGTTCACGTAATTCCCCTTCTGAATTGGCCACGACCAAAATGTCATCAAAATATGGTGTTACACCATCCAATTGCTGGAACAGCATGTCCATTTTGGCCTGGAAAATATTTGGTGCAACCATAATTCCATAAGGCAATCTATTATACTTAAACAATCCCTTATGTGTTGTAATAGTTAGCAATTCTGATGTGCGTTCAGAAACTGGTATCTGGTGAAATGCGGCCTTTAAATCAATTTTAGCATAGTGAGTTGCCTTTTGCATATTTTCCAGTATTTCTCTGACATTAGGTACAGGATACTGACTTTTAGTGAGGTTTTTATTTATTGTGGTCCTATAATCTCCGCAAATGCGAATCTGCCCATTTGGTTTAGTTATAACCACGATTGGAGTCGCCCATTCCGTTTTCTCGACTGGCGTTAATACACCCTTACTAACCAGATTTATCAACTCTTGTTCTACCTTAGTTTGCAGCGCAAAAGGAACTTTTCTGGGTCTGCAGATAACGGGGTTCGTGCCACCTTGTAGCTCTATGTTTATAGGCGTTGTAATAATTTTTCCCTCATCACTTTTAAATAATTCACAATATTTATTTCTCATTTCTTGCTCAATAGCAACTTTATTTATTACACATATCTCTATTCCCAAAGCATCGAACCATTCCCTACCTATAATAGGATTTAGACCGCCTTGTACTATATATAACGGTAGTGTTCGAACCTTACTATTTAATTCAATCTGAGCCATCACCTTCCCTAATATTTTCATACTATTTCCGCTAGCGTCTTTTGCCCTTAAACTTGTCTTCATTAATAAAGGAGGATTTTTTTGATTTTTCACTAATTTCTCCCAGTCTTCAAGTGTCATCATTGACACGCCTGCTTCGCTGTCAATTTCCATTTTTACTTTTTTTTTTTTTTGAAAAAAAAAATTTCTATTTCGCTACGAGATAACTATTAAACATGCTTACTGAGACAAATTTCTATTAATACGCTTACTAAAACAAATTACTGTTAATACGCTTACTAAAACAATTTTTCCGACTACTAATTCTATATTCACCCGGACTTCGATTCTCAATTTCCTTGTAGCTTTCTCTACACTATACAATTCAATTTGAATCGACTACTGTTTCTAAATTGCATCAGATTTTTCTACTGGAATGTATCCTGTCGACTGCGCCAATTTTCTGCTGTGTACAGCCACTCACTCGGCTTAACCATCAGGTAAATAGACAGCAGAAACCAAATGATTATACAAATAGTTTAATAGAATTAACAGTCGGATAAATAATAGTACATATATATAGTTATAAGACAATTAAGTTTAACTTACGAACGCTGGCCATGAAGGCATACAAAAAACATAATATAGACCGGTGAGGCCTGCAAAGTTCCTAGGTCCACTTTTTAACCTTCAGTGGTGGAATTCACTGGGTTTGTTCCATTGCTAAGTTAAAACTCTTGACCTTCGTGTGCATTCAATGAGTTCTCCGCTACAAGTGCTGCTTAGTTATTTTTTGTTCCTTCTTTTTTCTTGTTAAGGAATGTTTCAGAAACCAATTAATTTTCAGCTATTGTCTACTTTTAGTAATCAGCACTTTTAATCTAGCTGCTTAATTAGTTTCTGATCTGAAGTGCTTATCTTTAATAGCGTACCAAATTTAATTACAAAATTCCTGTCTATTTCTTTTAATAAAACTTATTTTAATAAAACATTAATTATTATATACATATAATTTTCTTTTAACAAAACATTATTATACACATATATAGCAATAAGTAAATTTTTTCCCCTGGATTCTGGATGCTCAATCATGAGGCATGTCAATTACTTTCCACAGCCCTCAACTGATAATATGTTGTCACAGTAATAATTTTATATATATTTTCCCCCTGGATTCTGGCAATGTTAGGATAATGCTTAGTTACACAAACCTGATAGGTATATATGTAATATTTCCCCTTATGTGTTATATAATTAAAATTTGTCCTGATTCTGAACTGTTTTCCACACAACCATGAACTAATTAATTTGTCCATGCTCTATGTGAGCAACTATATATATATATATATGTGTGTGTGTGAGAGAGAGATGATAGTCTGGACCAACTGATGAGTGCTGGTATAGCATGAAATACGTATATTGGTGATTATTAATCTTTTCTACATGTGTGTGGTACATGTGTATTAGTTGTACAAGATAGTGTGGATAGTTGAAGGGTGCTTGAAAATCTGAGTTCAAATCCTCTCTACTTATAATTAAGCTCCCATGTTTGTGAAGAGTGCCTGGTTTTCAAATATTTACATATCAAGCTTGTATCCTGTCCATCCCTCTTATATGTATTAAATGGATGCTGTCCTATACATAAGGGGTCAGAGTGACTTCAGGTTAACATGAGCATGGCAATAATATTAGCATCAGCATGGGATTTGAATTTTCATCAGATTTTCAATGATATGGATGGCTGAAAAGTTGGAGGTTGCAGTGGATTGAAGCCTGTCCATTAAAGTATGAAGATTTGCTATCTTAATATAAACTGAGCATTGATTATATATATGTGTGAGAGATGATTGTCTGGACCAACTAATGAGTGCTGGTTTAGCATGAAATACGTATATTGGTGATTATTAATCTTTTCTACATGTGTGTGTGGTCATGTGTATCAGTTGTATAAGATAGTGTGGATAGTTGAAGAGTGCTTAAAAATCTCAGTTCAAATCCTCTATACTTATATATATATATATATATATATATATATTACACAACCATGAACTAATTAATTTGTCCATGCTCTATGTCAGCAACTATATATATATATAATTTTTTTATTCCTGGATTCTGTCTAAATACACCATAACTGTTGTTATATATATATATATATGAATGGTAAAATGACATGGGATAAATCATATGCAATAAAAAAAAAATTTATCACTTGTTTGAAAATGTAAATCTCATTGGTCATACTTCAGATTTATAAGACATAGTATGTGGATATAAAATTTTGTATTCCACTATATGTGTACATTTTTTTGACATATACCTGATACTTCAAAGATTTTTTTGTTGACACAGGGTTGATATATATACATAAGACAATTGATGTGAAATGTGTTGTAATTTTGTTTAAACTGGTCTAATAAAAAATATTAATTAAAAATTTAAAAGGTAATTTTTCTTGATCACTAGTGACTGGGGCCCAGGAATTTTATCATCGGAAGTGAGGAAAAGAAGTGAAAAATTAAGAGGGAACCCAGTGTTTTTTAAAAATTATATTTTACCTAGAGTTGAGTTGGATGTGAACAATGAAACAAATGAGATGAGATCAATGTGCCTGGGGATGACCCTACAAGTCACTCTCATATAAAAAAATTGTCATTGAGAGTGAGGAAAAGAAGTGAAAAATAAAGGGGGAACCCAGTGTTTTTTTAAAATTATATTTTACCTGGAGTTGAGTTGGATGTGAAGAATGAAACAGATGAGATGAGATCAATGTAGAAGATTAATATATGGTACTTGAATAAAACTAAAACTGGCATAGTAATGATAATGGTGAATCTTTGTTTTTTTTTTTTAAAGAAACAAATGCAACTTCGAATAGGAAAGAAAGAAACAGGCACTTTGGGTAAGAGTTCATTTTCATAAAATTTTATCATTATGTAAATTTTATTTTTAAGTGTGTGTATATATATATATATTGTAATGGGTACACATGCCGTTACATTATTTATTTTAAAAATTTAGACATTAAAAAGAAAAGTTCGCATATAAAAACTTTTTTAAGAAATAAAAAATTGAAAGTTAAAAGTCATTTAAACTTTATATATATAAAATCGCACAGATGAAAAATTATTAGAAGAAAACTTTATTAAAAAAAAGAAAAAGTTTTAAAACTAAATATTAAGAAAAAAACTTCAGAGATTTAAAGATAAAAAGAATGTACAATAAATTAATTAATGCTATTGTAAAATGAAAATGATTATTTTAATTAGTTAAAAGTAAGCTAGCCCCGGGGTATTTCAAAATGTATAAGTAAAGGTCAGATAGAAGAGAAAAAACTATAGAAACTAATAGCCAATAAAAGAAATCCCTCAGGAAATGGACCTCAATGAAAAGATCATCATCGTCATGATGTAATGTTCACTGGATCCAAAAGTTTACAATAAAAGGAAAAGTTTGGAAATAATTAAAAAAAAAGATAGAGATGTGAAAGCAGAGATGTGCTATATGTGTTAGTGCGGAGAGAGTTGAAGAAGAAGGGATTGAAAAGACGCACTCTTCAATCCCTTCAGTTTTGTTAAAAAGGAAAAGAAAGATGAATGACCAATCGTTTTCCTATATTGAGGACCACAGGACATCGGGGGAATTAATGCTGGCTTCAAATTGCAAGCAACTGTTAAGCATGGATTTTTAAAACAGTAAGAACTCTAACTAATGAACTTTAATTCTAAAAAAGAAACGTTTCCAGTATGTTAAAACCGTAAGAACATTAGTTAATTAATGAACACTAAGTATAAACTTTCCCAGTATTTAAATTATTGCAATAGAAATTCCTATCTGACCACCCTTAATCAGTTATTAATAATTATTTTATTGAATGTATTATTATTTTTTGTAAATCATATCCATTAATTTATTTTTTCTGTTCTTTTAAGTTTTTATTATGATTTTTTTTCTTTTAAAATAAATAATATAAATGTTAAATTTAAGTCGGGCATTAATGGCTGCATAGATTTGTAAAGTTATTATTAATTAAACCACTAAACATCACATGATCACTATCTCATACTAGCACAATAATTGTTATTAAACAATCCAAAACAAATCAAAACTCTCCATATAGTAGTGCCATCTTGTGCTAACAAGAGCAATCAATGGATGCCAGAAGGCTTGTGCATAAAATCCCTATCTAGTGCCTACTCATCCAATATCCCCAGACTAGTTTCTGGCTTGTGGCCTTCGTCACTGAGGAGCCTTGGATCTGAGAGCACTGCACCTAGATCTTAGGATCTAATGCAACCCTCCAGCACCCACCTTTTAACTCTATTTAACTACAAAACTATGAGAATGAAATTGAAAACACTATTAATATTTTCAATCCAAGCTCAATAGCTTATATAGTCATATGGGTCTGAACTCAATTCAGTACCCATACATTTTGGTGTCTTTGGCTCTTTAACAACCATAGCCACCACTATCCTATTAGGCAGAATTGGTGTTAAACCACTAAACATAACATGATCACTATCTCATACTAGCACAATAATTGTTATTAAACAATCCAAAACAAAGCAAAACTCTCCATATAGTAATGCCACCTTGTGCTAACAAGAGCAATCAATGGATGCCAGAAGGCTTGTGCATAAAATCCCTATATAGTGCCTACTCATCCAATATCCCCAGACTAGTTTCTGGCTTGTGGCCTTCATCAGTGAGGAGCCTTGGATCTGAGAGCACTGCACCTAGATCTTAGGATCTAATGCAACCCTCCAGCACCCACCTTTTAACTCTTTTTAACTACAAAACTATGAGAATGCTTTGTTTTGGATTGTTGTCAGTCCCATATGATTATATAAGCTATTGAGCTTGGATTGAAAATATTAATAGTGTTTTCAATTTCATTCTCATAGTTTTGTAGTTAAATAGAGTTAGAAGGTGGGTGCTGGAAGGTTGCATTAGATCCTAAGATCTAGGTGCAGTGCTCTCAGATCCAAGGCTCCTCACTTATGAAGGCCACAAGCCAGAAACTAGTCTGGGGATATTGGATGAGTAGGCACTAGATAGGGATTTTATGCACAAGCCTTCTGGCATCCATTGATTGCTCTTGTTAGCACAAGATGGCACTACTATATGGAGAGTTTTGCTTTGTTTTGGATTGTTTAATTATTATTAATTAATTAAGGGAGGGTTAATCTTGGGTTATTTGTTTCATAGTTAAATTGGGTTAATCAATTGGATATATTGGTGTAATTAGTAAATGTAGCATGAGATTTGCTACATTCAGGATCCTATTATATGCCGCACTTGGGCAAAATAAGTCCCATATCTTACTGATCATTGGAATCAGATGGTATTCCCTGCTCCTTGGATCACCCCTTTTAGCCTATGGAATGGGATAGTGAGATGGAAAATGTAGTCCCTTCCTATGGAGTTTTTTTTATTATTATTCTTGCCAGAATATATAGTATTCCTGTACTGGACAAGAGTCAATGTCTTCTATAACCATGCTGTTCAGATGTACATTCGCGACTGTATGGTATTTGTGCTGTCTTATTCATGCTGCATTGAATACATTGATGTATCAGATGGATTGACATTGGTTTGACTGCGAACTTTTGGCCTAAGGTTAAAATAAGGGATAGAATATTTTCTTTTCAAATGCATTCTATGTAGTCTATTCGTACTTGACACTTTAATAAAATATTAAATTCATCTGCGCGAACTTCAAAAATAAGTTAAAAATATAAATTAAATGTTAAAGGAAAAGTTAGACTAAAATAATAATTCTAAATTACATACATCTTTAATAAATGTTTGTGTTTGTTATCATTGGCAGTGGTTTCTTTTATTTTTTTTATATTGAAAATATTTTTAAATAAGAATTTATATTTCATAAATCTCTGTGTCTCACTGAGCTAGTGACATGAACTGATGTTTGGAATAAAACATATGTAAAAGTTAGATCTTAACAGCATGTATCTTCCTACTATATAAAATTTCCAGGTTCAAATAGTCTGGTGGTGCCCTATATATATGTATAATGTTAGGCAGGTACATGTTGTTATTGTCATAATTTAGTGCAATTTTTTTTTGTTTTTGCATATATTTAAATTAGATAAATATGTGTGGCACTACAGTTCAGAAAGACAGGAGATATGAAACAACTTAGTGAAATCTATAATAGGCTGAGGCTGGTAGTGGCAGGGACCATAGAGTAAGCCATTTCTGAGGGGAAAGTGGTGAGGAGTCATATTAACAATAGTATAAATCTTTTTATTACTATATTCTCACCACCGAGTAAAATAGAAACCCTATATCAAAACCATAAATGAATAACAGTATGGAGGAAGAGGTAGGAGGGTAATAGAGCATTGGAGAAAATGTGGAACTAGCAAGTATGAGTCTAGAAGAAATGAGGGAAAGTCCCATGACATCTGAAGAACCATCAGGAATGTTTGATGAGGAGGTGTTAGTTGGGTGTGATGAAGAAATAATCAAAGGGTTGTTTGGAAGCCAGTCGAGTATGGGTGGTAGTTTGGCCAATGGAAAGTGAAGGTCAACACAAGACAATCTCCAGAGGGGTATTTAGAAAGCCACATGTATTTTAAAAATCCATCCATGGTGATAATGGAAATGGAATCCAGATATACTTAGCTTGTTTCTACAGAAACAGGAAGAGATAGATCAGCAGAATCAATTGGAAAGGAAACAGGAGATGGAAGAGAGAGAGATAAGAAGATGGAAATGAGAGACCAGCAGACCCATTTGGAAAGAAAATAGAAGAGAGATTGGAAAATGGAAGATAGAAATCAGAAGATGGGAGATAGGGATCAGAGGATGGAAGAAAAGTTAAACACAATGGACCAAGAGAACTGACAGAATATGGCAAAAATGCAAGAACATCTGGAAGACAGAGATCAAAGGATCAAAGAAAAGTTAGAAACTAGGGCACAAGAAGTTTCAGTAAAAGAAGTGGTTGAAGAAATCAAGTATGACCTGGAGGTGAGACTGATGGAAGATAAAACAGAATGGAAACAAAAGCAGAAGGCACAGGAGGCAGCCATAAAAGAACTTCAGTCAATGCAGGAAGAAATCATGGACAATATATCTGAGCAGAAAGAAAACCTCTCACACATAATTCAGAAAATGAACCTATAGAAGACCATATAAGCTGCCCAATAGGAAGGACAGATACAATCAGAATAGGGACCATAAAGGTTCAAAAGAGAAGTATAGATAACCTGGCCATGGAAGTACAGAATATGTGAATATAGGACATTAAACATATAGGAACTACAATGCTAAAAGGAACTAAAATCATAGATAGTTCCACAGCTTTTGACAATATAACTAAGAAAGGGATCATTGTTTGTAAGACCAATTACCAGTCACCAGAACCTACATTGGGGATAAGAAATATATCATTATAAAATTTTGGGAGTGCCAGTAGGAAATTTGTTGGTTGAGGGACTTTGCATGTCTGATGTGGATCCTCCCATGTAAATAGCCAAATTTATACAAGTCAAAATTTTCAAAGGGGGCATAGGGGAGAGTCCAAAATTGTATCTGGAGAGTATGTAGGAACTCTTCATTTCTAATCATGAGAGCATCTGTTCAGATAGTCCTTGCAGCCCACTATCGACAAGGTTATGCCAAATCATGGTGGGACTCCCTAACAGGAAAACCATCAACCGTCAAAGATTACCAAGCTGCTTTAGTTAAGAGTCTTTGGAGCACAGAGAGGCACAACTGGATATACTGTGCCATTTTGTGGCAGAACTATGGGTCCATCCCTCAAGAAACTCACACACAGTTCTTTGTGAAACAGGTATCAAGACTGTGTTCCCTGGCCACATTTACCTTCAAAGTTGCTCAAATAATTTTGACTATCCAACAAAACATGCCATTGCATGCACAGCAAATGATGACTGGGTGTCAGGCTAAAGTTATTGAAAAGATGGCTGAGCTATTAATTCACAAAACTGAGCCACCAAGGTGTCAGGCCACCAACAGTGACCATGAAGAGGTGAGAGAATAACTGTTAAACTTAAGGGGACCTTGTTAGATTGTTCCTCCTATCAGAGTTCCATTGGTGCTGTAGGAAACACAAGGTACATAAAGGAAGCTATGACCACTATAGTAGAAGGTGAAGAGGTTAGCAGGAGAAACTCAAATTAGACTATGTCCCATGGTTCAGATTAAAATTGATACCATAGGGGTATCAATATAGTAGACATGGGCATCCAGGTATCCCTGACTTTGAAGGAATGGAAAAGACCCTGGAAAAAAGTTTACATTCAATAATCAAATTTTCAGTCCAATCTAAGCAAATGGCTTTGGAAAATGGCTGAAAGTCAATGACCAAGAGATATTAAGTGTGGTTGGATTTTAAGTGGGGACAGACAACCCTTGGTCATCCCTTTTTGGTCATGTGCAGATTGATTCACAACCTGGTAGTTAGGAGTTATTTTCTAAGTCAGCACAGGTGCCTCATTGATTATAATAAGAGTATGGTTGTACTTTATCAGGAGCAGATCAAGTTTGGAGAAACAGCCTCTCCAGGTGACCACAATCAATGCCACTAACTTGTGAAAACACCAATTTCACCAGAGTAAAGTGAGACAGAAAAGGAGAGATATACATGCTGCTCACACCCCTGTGAGATGTGGATATAAAATTAAAAAAAAAAGGATAAATACTCATATGCTGTTCACGCAGGAAGCTGAGCAAGAAACCCAATCACAAGGCCAAAAGTGCAGAACCTAAAAGATGTTCTATACTATATAGCAATCAGTATTTTAATGAACTGTGTTCTGGAGACAATGGGTAATGGGATGAATAACAAAATTTTCTTCATTGGGAGCATATGGGAGCATATTCACCCATAGTTTGGAAGCATTCAAGGACCTGTCCTCAATATTTCTTGGGTTAGATGAGGTGGAATATGATTGGATATTGGAAGAGCAGAATGACCCCTTAGGATTTTTCAACTCCTGTGGTCCAGAGCCATATATCAATTTACCCCAGATCCTACCTGAATAAGATCATTGATAGTGGATGGATCAACACTTCCCTTTTCCCTTATAATCAATAATCTAACCAAACTTATATATATATGTTTTTCATATATATATATATATAGCTGAGGAAATTTTAGCTTGGGAATTTTTTTTTGTATTTGATATAGATGTGTTTTTTTCTTTTTTCTTTTTTATTAGTATTGTTTGTATATCAGTCAGGTATAGGATATATTCAGACAAGGAGGAGTACAAAATTAATTGTTACCAGTAATTCTAAGATTTATCATTGTAATCTAAATTTAAGTAAAGGCATATTTTTAATTGTTTTTTAAAATAATTTTGGGGATATAAAACAGTCAATTTTGATCGCTTGCCTGTTTCATTTATTTTATTTTACCTCACACCTATACATGTGCCAGATTTAAACCTTTCCAGAGTATCTATATAAACAACTTTAAATAACTATATATGTATGATTGCATGCATATATGTGAGTGTTAAATATGTAATTGAATTGATATGCATATATTACAGGTATATGTTTATTTTAAAAGTCATGTAGTTTAATTAAAATATGATTTAATCTAAAATATTAGTTTATTTTATTTTGCTAAATCGCATATATATAAATGTATTCCAGGTACTATAAATGTATTTCAGATACTACCATCCTACATATATAGTAGAAGAATTAGTTTTATACTAATTATAAATTCTGTTTTTAATTTAAGTTGTAGTAAACAATTTTAATTAGACCACCACAGATGTACTGATATAGCATGAGTCTAGTTTTATAATCTTAAATTTGCAATAACATTTCTTAGAATTAACAAAGTTGTCAACATTGTGCACTCATACTGGCACTATTAAATAATGGTAACAGTGATGTGAAAAGTAACACGAAATTAAAGTTAGAATTTAGGAGTTAAATATGTTAGATCTCGAAGATGTGCTAATGGGTTTTCTAGTTGCATACAAACTTGTAAACAACCAGATGGTCAAGAGTAAAAATTGTACAAATAATTCAATTTTTATAATCAAATAGCTATGCTATATTGTTGAGGTCAGAGTTGTAAACCAAATTCACACCCATTTTATCTTTGACATGGCAGAGTAAAAAGGCATAAACTTGCCACTTTTTCCTATGGGAAATTGGAGCCTTTGGCCCTTTAAAATGCAACAAATAATGTCCCAGTCAAGCAGCCTGTTGTAAGAAGATCTCAATGGAAACCAAGCCATCTATCCAAGGAAGAATGCCAACATTGCCATCCAGTGTGCCTGAAACTGCAAAGAAAAAAATCGGTAACATTTCTTATTGCCACAGAGCTCTGTTTATGAACTGTTAATCTTTCAAAATCTATCTAAGCTAGCTATGAATCAACATTTAAAATTTTTTTTTTTTTTTTTTAACTTTATAACTAAACTTGATAAATTCTTAATTCAATCTTGTCTGCAATTGAAACCTATGCTTTAAAAAGTCATTTTATTTAAATGTAAAACTCTGTAATAACTTAATTTAAACTATAAGTTGCTGGAGTCTTTTATGCCTATTTATTTTAATTTAATTTCATAAATTTTACCATGTTATTATTGTATGTTTTTGATATGACAAATAACTCAAAACCATGAGTATATATATTCGCACAGGAATAGACTAAAATTATATATATATATATATGATTTTAGTCTATTCCTTTGCGAAGGCATTTTTATATCTTCTTTTTAATACTAACTCGCTGTTTTGAGATATTATTTAGACTGTTTAATTTTATTTATTTATTTTAGTCTATTCCTTTGTGAAGGCATTTTTATACCTTTTTTAAATAAATATTAAATAAGTGAATTATTAATCCTAATTCGCTGTTTTGAGACATTATTATTTAGACTGATTAATTTTATTTATTAATATTGTAGTGATCAGTTACATCCTAGATAAAGTAGTAGTTTGCTGAGTTGTGGTTATGAATTATAACTTTCTACATATGTAGTCTGTTTGTCATAGGAACTAGTCACAGGGATATCATTAAAGCATACTTATAATGTTTTGTTATTAACTGCCCTAAGTTACTAATATATTTAGTCCCTAAATATAGTATGATTGATATACTATTTTTGAGAGCTGGATTATATAGATATGCAAATAAACACTATCTACATGTAATTTAGTTAAATGAATCATATTTGATATATGTACATTGTGAGTGTTCTTACTAAGTACACCCTGTACACTAACTGTTTGCTGCATGTTTTCTGATGAGTTACTGGTGTAGGTCATGCGCATCCATTTAGTTTGGGTAAAGCAACACAAAGATCCAGATTATTTCTTAAAAGCTTATCTGACTCTGTGAACTTTGAATGTTCTTATATTTGTCGCAAGTCATTAGGCTGTAGGGCACTGAGCATTCAATGCTGGAGCCCGTGAATAATGATCCACTTGCACCATAATTAATTTTTATTATATTGTAATAAATGCCATAGTGTGTATATGCAGACCTAGAGTAAACCAGTTCTCTCTTCCTTATGTTAAATGATTATTCAGCATTAGGCTGAACCCTAATCCTGGTTAACCTGCTAACCTTTTAAACTTTTATATATAGACAGACAACATAGATGCACTGTATATTTAATTGTGACTTTGGCTAATATGTTCCATGTGATTTGGCAGACTGCAAACTAGCTAGTTATTTGGCATATTAATCTAGGCATAGACATGAATACTGCACATCATTTTATTTAAATATATATAATGAGAGAATATGTAACTATCAATCTCATTAACTATGTAATGTCTGTGAGCATAATATTCCATGTACTGATTATATAGTTTTGTGTGTTTTATTTATAATTTGTTTTATTTTATTAATTAAATTCTTATTTATAATATAACTCAGTTCTATTTCTTTATTACTGGTAAATCAATTTGCATCCAACTCCATACTGATTTATTTGTACATCATTTTATATATAAATACCTCTCTATTAGACTTAGTTATTCATAATCAAACATTATCAATCCACTGCAGGATGAAGGTCTCTCCAAGTTTAATCCATCTTCTCTGATCTTTAGCTTCTCTTCTCCACATCATCCCTGCACACTTTCTTATTTCATCCATCCATCACATGTGTGGTCTCTTTCTGGGTCTTTTACAATCTCTTGGAATCCAGTCTAAGATTTCAATTGTCCATCTATTATCATCTCTTCTAGCAATATGTCCATCCCAACTACACTTCAATCTTTTAATTTTTTCTATGAGGTCAGTAACACCTGTTTGTTCTCTTATCCATATATTGCATTTTTGATCTCTTCTTGTTACTTCCCAACATGCATCTCTTTATACCTCTTTGAGTGATATGGAGTCTCTGTATTGCTCTTTTTTTAAGTGTCCAAGTCTTATATCCATAAGTAAGAACTGGTAAAACACATTTGTTAAAAACCTTCCTTTTCAAACTCATAGGCATATTTCCTTTTAGTATCAAGTTATTTCTACCAAAAGCACTCCAACCAAGTTTAATTCTATGATTAATTTCATCCATTATGGTTCCATCTGTATTAATAATCTGACCAAGGTATTTGTAACTGTTAACTTCTTCTAATTCATCATAATCAATTTTTATATTAATATTTTGAGTAAATCGATTAACACATTACTTTAGTCTTTTTAACATTTATCTTTAGTCCCACTTTCATCTGATAACTCCTGCAACATTTCCTGCAAATCTGAAGCATTATTTGCATAAACAACTATATCATCTGAAAAATCTAAATGACTTAAATAATCTGCATTTACTTTCACTCCTTTAGTTTTCCATTTTAATCCACAAAATACTTCTTGCAACACTGCTGTAAAATGTTTGACTTTCCCAGTATCATTATGTAATCTAATTGTTGCTGTTGCATTTTTTATAAATATTCTTTAAAATATGATAATATCCTGGATATATACCTTGATGAGCCAATGCTTTAATCACTGAAGAAATGTTTATAGAATCAAATGCCTTTTCATAATCTACAAATCCAAAACATAATGGCAACTCATATTCATTTGTCCTTTCTATAACTTCTCTCAATACCTGGATAAGATCTACTGTACTAAAACCACTTTTAAATCCACTTTGTTCTCTTGGTTGGCAGAAATTCAATGTACTCTGTAGACTAGTTGTAATTATCTTGGTAAAATTTTTGTATAAAACTGATAAAAGGCTTGATAGGTCTGTAATTTCTAATATCTTCTTTATTACCCTTTTTAAATATTAATATTATTGCTGCATTCTTCCAATCATCTGGTACATCTTTATCATTTAGACATTTGGTATATAACTTTGCTAAAAAAAATTTTATTTCTTCACCTGCTTCTTTTAATATATCAATTATAATTCCATCATTACCTGAAGCCTTTCCTTTCTTTATACATTTAATTGCATGTTTCACTTCTTCATTTAAAATTCTGGGCAATTCAGAAGATGTAATAGATATAGGAGGTACTGGTTCTTTATTACTATATAAGATTGGCTATCTTAATATAAAGCTGAATACTGATTATATATATATATATATATATATGTGTGTGTGTGTGTGAGGATAGTAATCTAGACCAACTGATGATTGCTGGTTTAGCATGAAATATGTATATTGGTGATTATTTATCTTTTCAACATGTATGTGATCAGGTGACTCAGCAATATGAGATGGCACTGAGAGTAGTGGGTCGTGTGAAAGTCTGAGTTCGAATCCCGCCTATATTACATATATAAACACAGGTTTAAGCCTGTGCAATGTATTAATTCATATAATTCTTGATAAGAGTCTTCTACCCATTTCATGATGTCCCCTCTCTTTTTAGTAATAATTCCATCTTTTTTTCTTATTGCAGATATAAATTCCCTACCAATACCAAAGTGTTATTTCACATTTTTGAGACTTTTATTTTTTTCTACAGCTTTCCTTGCTAGTTCACAGTTATACTTTCTTATATCATTTTTCAACTCTTTTCCATACCATTTTACAAAATTTGAGATATTCAATCCTTTTTAATGCATCATTTCTGTATATCTTCATATTCCTTCTTTTTTTCATAAATTGTCTAGTCTCAGTAGAAATTTTATTGACCAATTGCTGCTTTTTTCTACCAGCTATCTTTGTTGCAGTTTTTAAAAGTGTATCAGTTATTTTCATATTAATTTCATTCAAATCTGAATCATGTTCAAAATCTACTAATACTTGAAACTGATTTGTAAGTTTTAATTTAAATTCATTAGAATGTTTTCGAAGATTAGGAATATCAACGATAAAAATTGTTTTTCTTAATAATTTTTGTCTCTCTAGTTTTGCATTAACTCGTATCTCACACCTTACTAATCGATGATCACTTCCTGTGTTAAATTTATTAAGAACATTACAATCTTGAAAGAAATATTTTCTGTTAGTCAAAATATAATACAATTCTGCTGTACCTTCATTGGGATGCTTCCATGCCCATTTCCTTTTAACATTTTTCTCAAAAAAAAAAAAAAAAAGAATTCATAATATAAAGTTTTTTTTCAGCAAACTCCACTAGTCTATGTCCTCTCTCATTTCTATTACCATAACCAAAATTACCTACAGCACTTTCATCTTTCATTTGTTTACGAATTCTAGCATTAAAGTCTCCCATAACAATTTTAAAATGTTTACTCTGATCGAAAGCCTTTTGTACATCCATATAAAAATCTTCTACTACTTCATCACTATGAGAACTTGTTGGGGCATAAACCTGAATTATCTGTATCTGGTATCTACTATTAAGTTGTATAACTAATCTTGCCACTCTGTCTGATACACCATCAATCTTCACAATGTTGTTCTTCCACTTTTTATTTATAATGAATCCTACTTCACTTGTATTTCCAATATTTGTGCCTTTATAATAGAGTACATGTCCACTTTTTAAATCAATTGTCTCTTCACCTTTTCTTCTAATTTCGCAAAGTCCAATAATGTCCCATTTAATATAAAACAGTTCCTCTAATTCTTGCACTCTTCCTTCACTTAAAAGTGATCTGCAGTTGTAAGTACCTAAATAAAAAATCATCATCAAATGGCAGCCTGGGTCCACAATCAAGGGATTTTTAACATCCTCCACCTTCAGCCACCAACTGCTGCCTTGGTTGGTGACTTTACAGCCTCCTGGGAATAAGTGCCATGACTTATTTTTGTTTGTCATAATTGTATATATGTAATGGGAAAATATTTATTATTTACACAAACATTCATTCTGCCTTATCAGGCAACTGAGAAGAAAGACCATGGTGTTTCTTGATCTTAAATTCAGAGATAAAAAGCCAATAAACTCACCACACTGGCTAATGTGTGTTGGTGAGCAGCCCATCCATCTTCGTATACTATATGAATAATCACATAGTAATAACAGCTGCAATGACAAGAATGTATGCAGTGGATATTAGGAAATTTTCCCTGCTCAGTTCCTTTAAGGCCTCCAGGAGGAATCAAAGGGTCTCCTTTCTTTTAATAGCAAACTTCTTTCTGCACACACACAGCTGTTCACACACAGCTGTGTTCCTCACATTAAGATCTGTGTAGTACTGATTATACACACATCTAGACTGGCAGTTTTGTTTTGCTTTTTCTAATTTAAGTAATTACTTAATTATTACTTATTAATATATTGTTAGTTCACTTAGCCATATGTGTGTGTTCTGCTAATTTAATAGTAATTTAGTTATTATCCCCTGAGTCTTTTGCTTTACCCTTTGCTACTGCTGGCCCACAATCAAATTGAACTCACGTATAACTTAAAAAATGTCATTTATAGGGTATTAAGTCATGGAGTAAGGGTGAACAGGTTGAACATTGGCCGAAGTCTGGATCTCACCATCTAGTTTTGATCAGCTGTAGTGTGTTTTACCTATATTCTAGTATTTGATGCATGGATGTACAAATCTTACCATTATAATATATGTGAATGTGTTTGCTGGTTAATAGATTTTGTACTTATCTTGTTTTCATTCTATTTTTTTTTTCTGTGCTTAGAATAACATACTTCTTTACAAGTGGATACTAATGATGAAGATGATGATGATGATTTTAAGCACAGCAATGTTACTTTATATAAAAGTTCAAATACATTTTATCATTTGGAGCCTGTCCATTAAAGTAGGAGGATTTGCTATCTTAATATATATCTGAGCACTTGTAGCATATATTTGGAAAGATGGTAATCTGGACCAACTGATGATTGCTGGTTTAGCATGAAATACATATATTGGTGATTATTTATCTTTTCGACATGTGTGTGTTCAGGTATATCAGTGTTATGAGATAGTGTGGAGAGTGGTGGGTCATGTGAAAGTCTGTGCTCATACCCTGTCTATTACATATATAGACACAGGTATATATAAGCCTGTGTATTTCAGCTATTACATATTAGAGATGTCTGCCTATCCCTTGTATATGTATTTAATGGATTATGTCCTGTACATGAGGGTCAGATTGACCTTAGGTCAACATGGGTGTGACAATAATCTCAGCCTCAGGATGGCCTTTGAGCATTACATCATCAGATTTCAATTGGATGGACAGATGAAGAGTTGGAGTGTGGAGTAGATTGAAACCTGTCCATTAAAGTAGGAGGATTTGCTATCTTAATATATATCTGAGCACTTCTAGCATATATGTGTAAAGATGGTAATCTGGACCAACTGATGATTGCTGGTTTAGCATGAAATACGAATATTGATGATTATTTATATTTTCGACATATGTGTGTTCTGGTGTATCAGGGTTATGAGATAGTGTGGAGAGTGGTGGGTTATGTGAAAGTCTGTGCTCATACCCTGTCTATTACATATATAGACACAGGTATATATTTTTTATGCCTGTGTATTTCAGCTATTACATTTTAACCAATTTAACTTGTACATTTATTTCTAATTCAGATATGTTTTAACATTGAATAGGTTTAAAATTTTTAAATCTTTTCAATTTTTTATACGGTTAATGGGTACGGGGCCCAGATTTATCTAAACCAGTCATAAAAATTAATAAATATTTGTAGAAATAATTATACACTCAAATTTAAAATTAATAAAGAGTTTATTACTTTGAATATATAATATTAATAAATGCCAGTTCTTCAACTAACGGGTTGCTGGTTATTTGGCATTAAATACATTTGTATATACGATTAGGGAAATATTTCTCATCTATGCATACACAGTTCTTTATAATGCTGCATTTTATTTCACTATATTTTATTCTGAGCTATTAACTCTTCACTGTTAATTCTACATTATATGCACTCTCTGGCAAATTAAACTGTTCACACACAGCTGTGTTCCTCACATTGAGCTCTGTATAGCACTGATTATACACGCATCTAAACTGGCAGTTTTGTTTTGCTTTTTCTAATTTAAGTTATTATTTTCCTTTTAGATCTTTGCAAATTAGTATATCTATTTTATTTCTACATTTGTGTATACTATTTTTTTTTTAGAGTAAATTCTCTTTTAATATTGACTAATTTTATATGCAAATTTTCATGCAACTTTATTTACTATTTTTGTACAGTCTGTAGTCAATATGTAACAACTGCATTTCATTTACATTATTTTCTTTAAATTTTTTCTAATAATTTTTATATCATTTTAATAAAATAAATATGTACATTCTCGATCTTTCCAGTTTGTGCAGAATGAAAGTTTTTCTAGGAAAAAAATTATCCACCAATTCAAATCCAGATTGTTTTTCTATTATAAAGAATAAATGCGTACGAATGTATCGAACTTTCTAAATATTTATAGTGAAAAATTATTTTGTGATATAGCTCTAAACATAAGAACTTAATAAAATATATAATGCAGTTTTAAGTAACACATATTAGAATAAATTAATCGTCAATTATTATCTCCTTTGATTCCAAGGTATCTTGTGCTTGGGCATAATACATTACTGTATTTTTTAAATATTGTTTTAGTTGCCTTAAGCAGAAAATGCAAACTGTATACAGATGGAAGTAATATAAAATTAATTACGTAAACCGAGTCAATCCATTATTAGCTCGAAAAATAAAGGTGTTTTCTCTTTTTATGCCCTACTTTTTTCATTTATAAAAAAATCTCATAATAAATAGAAGCGCGTAATTATTAAATGCCTCCAATTTAGACTAGCCTGTTCAAATAATTTCAGGTCATCAGAGTGATCACTCAAGTATATTATTCAATTTTGTTAATCGTTTGAATTTCACTAAAAATGATTACTATAGCATACACAGCCTCTCTGCTATGAATCTCAGTGCAACATTCAAAAGTAAGTTATTTTTAATAAATTAGTTAAATGACATTATTTAATGGTACAAATTTACGCTAAGGACTAATAGAGATGTCTCTTTATTTAAAAATATAGCTTTACGTTGTAATCAATAAAATTCAGGTATATATTAAAATAAAACAATTGCACTACGCATATGTTTAAAAATTAGATAATTATAATGTTTTAAATTAAATTTTAAAGATAGATTATAAAATATTCAATTATCTACTATTGAACAAAAATATTTTAATAATTATGAATCAAACGATTTTAGAATACTTAAAAAAAAGCACACACACACACAATCAAATAGAAATAGCTGTACTTTTGGTTAAATAAAAATAGCATATAAAACAAGCACGCTATAGATGCATACATATGTTAAATAGAAGTAGAGGAAATAGATAAGTCAAGATTTAACTTTGCTGCTGAAGAAAAATAGAATTGACCTGAACATCTTTTTAGAAGAAATAATAATAGATTCACAGTTGAATTTTTTTAGAAAAAATAATAATAGATACACAGTTGAAGTTTTAAACAGGATCCCATGAAATTATAAAAGACATGGAAAGAGACTACCAGTAAGATGAATAAAATTTTTTGTCGAAATGATATGAAGAAGAGAAGTTGTGAATAAAAAACTCTGGATTAAATTTGAATTCTGCAGCTGATTAATGATGATAAAAAATAGTTTTCAAATTTTAGAAAAATATATAAATTTGTTTATCTTTCCTATTTGTTCAAGTTTTTCCATTAGTTTTTGTATTGCTTATATATAATAAATCTTTAATAAATTCATTTCTTTGTACTTTTCACAATGCTAGACAGGTGAAACTATTAGAGAATTGAAATGAATAAAATATTCTGAAAAATGCAAAGAAGGAAAAAATTTTTTTAGAAATTTATTTATTTGTATTAATCTAGAATTGTGTACAATTGAATTAATAACTGTTAGAAATATATTCTAGAAATGTAAATTCCTCCTTACAATCCTAGAGATGCTATACACACTGTGTATATTCTAAGATTCTCTGAATCAATAGTTGATTTTTTTAAGTTTATGAGTAAAAATAATATTTTTTGCCTGCATTATAGAAGTGAAGTATTGCTTATTTAAAGTAAAATCTGAAATTATTTTATTAGTATCATTATTATAAAAATTAATTTGTTTTTTTGAAACAAAAAAAAATTATTTTGTGTTGGCTTTATATCTTTAATTTCTATCAAAATTTTGTTAATTTCCTCAAAATCTGTTAGATGATAATGGTGACAAGTTTTGATTTAATTTCAAAAAAATAATTGTGTTTGTTACAATATTTGAAACCCATAGTTAATAAAAAGTTTTTTAAAATAAATATTAATGTGGTAAAATTATTCTCAATAGCAGATTTATCTAAATTCTCTGGTTTCTATATAGATAAGTATTGTTTGGAAAGAAGCAAGAAAAGATATCAAAAGATGTTTAATGGCAATTTCTGACATGAGAAGGATGATATTTTTTAAGTTTCCTATTGACCTACTAACAATTATATTTTCAGGAACAAAAACTAAAACTTTAACAATAATTCAAAATGTAACTAAATATAATACTGAAAAAAAATATTGATATTTCTAAATATAGTAAAGACAAAATAGATTATAAATAGTGAAGGAAAAGTTATTATTCCTGAGATTAACCAACTAATGATAATGATGGTAATCTTTCCTAGTGTTAGCTTTTTTCCAAGTTTTACCTGACTTGAATTTCAATTCTAAGTCAAGGAAATTGTAAAAAGGAACTAAAAATTATTCACAAGGCCTTTTTTCAATGAAGTGTTAGTACATAAAAATAACCAACTAAAACAATATGAAATAATCATCTGCAACTGAACATATACTATTTCTACTTAAAGGCAAATGGGTTATGCATACTTATGTAGATTATCTATAAAAATATGTAAACATTTTCATTTATTTTTAAAAAAAAGAGAGAGAATAAACTATAGTATTTTTTAAAACTTGAATTTGAACCTTGAGTCATTTTTAAATAAAATTAAACAAATCTTTCATTCACCTATGAGTGAAGTAATTAGCATTTTTGATAATTTATCACTCAGGCACTCTAAAATAGTCAGCTCTCATTTTTTAAAAACTACCCAAGTAGAAAGGATTCTATTAAACATAAGATCTGTACTAATCATAAAACTTACAGAGGAAGAGAGGTAGGGTACATTTTCTTGGTAATGACCAAATTTAAGTGAACTTGAATTCCTTTTTTATATTTCTTTTATTTAAGTTTTTTTAATATTACTTAATTTGCTACATTTTGAATTTTCATTTAAAAGTATCTTCATCTCTAATGAAACTAAAACCTGTTATTAGTGATTCACCATGAAAATTTAAAAGAGACTATCATTATACAATCAAATATTTTTATGCTGATTTTTGTTACTTGCTGTGTACCCCAGAGAGATTTGCATATCAGCCAGGTCGCAATTAAATAAACAAACAACACAAAATAAATGTGAGTTTATTATACTTATGATAATATATATATATAAGTAAATGAACTAATTATTAATTTTTAATTGAAACAATCTCTAACATAGACGTCTTTTGTACTGTATATATTACTTCTACATACACATTACTTGATAATAAGAAAATCTATATTTTTCAAGCTTTTGCACACATGCTTATTCCATCTGCTACTGCTGTTTTTGCGAGTTCTACACACATATATATAGTTAATTTGTATAAATAATTTAAGTTGAGTCCATGCTAATTTCTTGTAAATTTTGCTAAAATGAATAATAGAATAAGTATATAAGTGTTGTGCTGTAATTATTTTCTGTAATAAAGCTTTATTTACATTAACAACACCATATATACATATATATTCCTACATTTATTATTTATAACACTATACACATTTCATTACAATATTCTAATTATTAATTTCCTTTTAATAAATAAGTTGATACTTATTATTCCAATACGTCCTGAAAATGAATGAAAGGAGTGATGTTCTTCAGCTTGCTGGAAGTAATGTTGTTATGCATATAAAGTGAATAAATAATAATAGACTTTTTAAAAACATGTATGGAGAAGCATGATTTTTAGTGAAAGAGGCAGATTCCATTTACACTATAAAGATTATAACAAAATCACTCTAAAGAGGTATAATAGTGATTGCTTTCTTATGACAATATGACTGAAGATAGCGTCAAATAAAAAATTACAATTAGGCATTATGTTGAAGTTTTTCAGAAAGAAATGTGCCTACAAAAGAGATTTAAGACATCTGGGAAAATGACAAATATAAAGATTAAAGGATTAGCATGTGATACACGAGGATTTATTTCATTCCAAGAATGAGTTTGTATAATTAAGACAAAATAATGTTGAATTATGCTTGTTTTCTACTGGCTGCTAATAATAATGATATATTTATCTGTTGAAATAAAGAAATACATACCAGGGAATCACGACATAAAATTATGCTTTAATAATTTTTTTGTTAACTTTAAAATGACTATTACTCAAATTTTTTAAACAAATGACCCCCCCTCCCAATTAAATATTTAAAAAAAGTTTTGAACTCCGTAATATTCCATCAGCTTATAGGGAAATACATTTCACACGTATGCATTATATATATGTATTTAGACACATTGGTAGTAATGAATGTATTTTGTATATTATGCCAACAATTGGAACTTAATTTAATTACTGAATTCTCTGAACTCAAATACTTTTAATATAATTAAATTATCAGGGAAGATATAAACAAAACTGGATTTTATAATCTAAATTATCTGTATTATATATTTTTAAAACTTAATTATTGTTAATTTAGAATTGTTAATATTTATGTATTCAGTATAAAATGAACTGTTTTAAAAAAACAAAATGATGTATTCGTATTTTAATTTTATTTTAGATCACCGTATAACATTCTATCAGAAAGTTATCTGCTTTCTAATGTCATCGAATTTTGTATTTAATAGAGCAGAAACCAATTTTGATTAGTTTACAAAAAGCATGTCTACTTCCGGTTGTCACTTAACTTTTTAATGTAGAAAATAATTTTTAATATTGCTTATATAATACCTTGCATTTTACTTTTAAAATCATAATAATGGTATTAAAATAATGCAACCAAAATACACAATTCAGATTTGGAGGAATTCTGATTTCAAATTTCATTGTTTATATTTTCAAAAGTGAACTTAAACTTTCAGATAAAATAAAAAAAACTTTTAACTGTTACTAAGTCAACGTCCTGTTTAGTGGTAATTTCAGAATTTAATTTATTATTTTTTTCTATCCTCACAGATGTAAAAGTATGTTAAAAATTAAAAAAAAAACTAATGAAGTTAAAAATTATATCAAATTCTAGACCGAAATATAGTTTCAAGTATTAGTAGATATTGAATATGATTCAGATTTGAATGAAATTAATAAGAAAATAACTGATACACTTTTAAAAACTGCAACAAATATAGCTGGTAGAAAAAAGCAGCAATTGACCAATAAAATTTCTATTGAGACTAGAGAATTTATGAAGAAAAGAAGGAATATGAAGATATTCATAAATAATGCATTAAAAAGTATTGAATACCTCAAATTTTGTAAAATGGTGCCGAAAAGAGTTGAAAATGATATAAGAAAGTATAACTGTGAACTAGCAAGGAAAGCTGTAGAAGAGAACAAAAGTCTCAAGAGTGTAAAACAACATTTTGGTATTGGTAGGAAATTTATATCTGCAATAAGAAAAAAAGATGGAATTATTACTAAAAAGAGAGATAACATCATGAAATGGGTAGAAGACTTCTATCAAGAATTATATAGTAATAAAGAATAAGTACCTCCTATATCTATTATATCTTCTGAATTGCCCAGAATTTTAAATGAAAAAGTGAGACATACAATTAAATTTATGAAGAAAGGAAAGGCTCCAGGTAATGATGGAATTATAATTGATATATTAAAAGAAGCAGGTGAAGAAATATAATTTTTTTTAGCAAAGTTATATACCAAATGTCTAAATGATAAAGGTGTACCAGATGATTGAAAGAATGCAGTATTAATATTAATATTTAAAAAAGGTGATAAAGAAGATATTAGAAATTACAGACATATCAGCCTTTTATCAGTTTTATACAAAATTTTTACCAAGATATTACAACTCATCTACAGAGAACATTGGATTTCCACCAACCAAGAGAACAAGCTGGATTTAAAAGTGGTTTTAGTACAGTAGATCATATCCAGGTATTGAGAGAAGTTATAGAAAGGACAGATGAATATGAGTTGCCATTATGCTTTGAATTTGTAGATTATGGAAAGACATTTGATTCTATAAACACTTCTTCAGTGATTAAAGCGTTGGATCATCAAGGTATAGATGCAGGATATTGTCATATTTTAAAGAATATTTATAAAAATGCAACAGCAACAATTAGATTACATAATGATACTGGAAAAGTCAGCATTGAGAAGGGTGTAAGGCAGGGTGACTCCATATCTCCAAAATGTTTTACAGCAGTGCTGCAAGAAGTATTTTGTGGATTAAAATGGGAAGCTAAAGGAATGAAAGTAAATGGAGATTATTTAAGTCATTTACATTTTGCAGATGATATAGTTGTTTTGCAAATAATACTTTAGAGCTGCAGGAAATTCTGCAAGAGTTATCAGATGAAAAACTAAAACATCACATGATCACTATCTTCCATGCATGCTCATAACTGTTGTTATAATATGCAAAACTCTCTCCATACAGTAGTGCCACTCTAAGCAAGACAGAGTAATCATTGGATGCCAGAAGTCTTGTGCATAAAATCCCTATCTAGTGCCACTCTAAGCAAGGCAGAGTAAT
Source organism: Epiperipatus broadwayi (assembly GCA_028023455.1). Taxonomy (NCBI): domain Eukaryota; kingdom Metazoa; phylum Onychophora; class Udeonychophora; order Euonychophora; family Peripatidae; genus Epiperipatus; species Epiperipatus broadwayi. The sequence continues at coordinate 3,270,303 of JAQFVV010006337.1, forward strand.
CAATGGATGCCAGAAGGCTTGTGCATAAAATCCGTATCTATTGCCTGAGTAGGCACTAGATAGGGATTTTTTGCACAAGCCTTCTGGCATCCATTGATTACTCTGTCTTGCTTAGAGTGGCATTACTGTATGGAGAGAATTTTGCCTATTATAATGAAAGACTAAAGATAATTGTTAAAAAGACTAAAGTAATGTTTAATGGATTTTCTCAAAATATGAAAATAAAGATTGATTATGATGAGTTAGAAGAAGTTAGCAGCTATAAATACCTTGGTCAGATTATTAATACAGATGGAATCATAATGGATGAAATTAATCATGGAATTAAACTTGGTTGGGGTGCTTTTGGTAGAAATAACTTGATACTAAAAGGAAATATGCCTATGTGTTTGAAAAGGAAGGTTTTTAATAAATGTGTTTTGCCAGTTCTTACTTATGGATCTGAGACTTGGACACTTAATAGAAAAGCAATACAGAGACTTCAGACCACCCAAAGAAATATGGAGAGATGCTTGTTGGGAGTAACAAAAAGAGATCAAAAACCCAATACATGGGTAAAAAAACAAATATGTGTTACTGATCTCATTAAAAAAAAAGACAATAGAGTTGGGTTGGACATATTACTAGAAGAGATGATAATAGATGAACAATTGAAATCTTAAACTGGATTCCAAGAGATTGTAAAAGAACTATAAAGAGACCACATGTGAGATGATGGATGAAATAAGAAAGTGTGCAGGATTGATGTAGAGAAGAAAAGCTAAAGATTGTAGAAAATGGATTGAACTTAGAGACCTTCATTCTGCAGTGGATTGATAATGGTTGATGATGATGATATATATATTTAATTTTTATTTTTGTTTTGATCTATTAGATTGGCATATTGTCTTAAAATAGAGGTAAAATTTGTCATATGCACAGAACAGCATGAAAATTGCAAAGTAATATATTAGTTAAATGGAAAAAAGGTCAAAATCATGGAAGTATTGTTGTTAGTATGAGCAGAATGTTATAGACCTTATTAAACTTCTTTTAAAGTAGCTGATTATAATTTTATGGCATTGCAAATGCTTATAAAAATTATCACATGAAGTTGCTTAGTTACTCAACAGATGGTATCTCATAGAGATATTGTTGTGCACCCAATGATAATTAATGTTTACATAAAATCTATCTTGCCATTATTGATTACATACTCTTCTTTAGGGAAATAATCATAGTGTTAACACTCAGAAAAAGCATTAATATAAGCTATAAAATTTCTGACCAGTATCATCAAGATATAAGCATGTAAATTATATCAGAATCGATTGTCTATTATTCAGATGAAAATTTCAATAGAAAGAAATCAGGCTAATCATGAATAACAGATAAATTAGATATGAAAGCTATGTTAGTTTCAGGTGGGAATTAGATAACATCAATACCAAATCAACAAAATCTAGCCCATTATTGATCATGAAATATTTTTTTTTATTGATTTTATTTTTTAAAAAGGTAATCCAGACATTTGATAAAAATATATGTCCAATTGTACTAATTTTTTTATGATTTCCTGATGATAAATATGTTTAACTATTTTCACATATGTAACTACATTTATAACACATATCTCTGAAACATCCAAATACTATTATGTTGACAATAAAATCTATTAAACATTGTCTATTCAATGAATATGATATACTAATACTCTACACTTTAAAGCAATGCTTTATTTAACATAAATCATGATTTAGATGACTTTCTCCTGATTATTTTATTTGTTCTTATAACTTTTGTATATCATAATGTCTTACTTCTTAAATTATTTATTTTTATTGTAGTACAAGGTTGCTTTTTGAAGAGGGGCAAAATCTTTAATATCAAGTATATTAACCTGAAGTTATTTAAATGTATTATTATTAACCAAATTTTTTTATTTGTTTTAAGGCAAATATTAAAATATTGTTTCTAATTCATCCTATAGTATTTATTTACACACACACACACACACACACACACACATATATATATATATCATTAAAAGCCAGTCAGCACTTAGATAATCTCAATATCATTAATATATATATATATAGTAATTTTAAAGTCAATATAAATCTTCTACGATTACCTTTATTAAATTTAATTAATTAATTATCATGCATTATATCACTATCCATAAACTTTTTCCAAATAAAAATGTTAGACATTATTATTACCACTTAAGTTCTTATTAAAGTGGCAAATACAGACAATGATATTTATGAGCTTCAAACATTAATTCATGGCTAAGCAGTTAAGGCTGGAGTCTTTTTAATTTTGAGTAATCTTCACAAAATAAAATCTCAATGGACTTATTTCAATATTTTCATAAATTATCAATTAATTATGAATAAATAAAAAAATAATTAAACAATAACATTTACATATAGAACTATAACAATTCTAGAAGCTGATACTTATTTCCTAGAACTGTCTTTATTAAATTTAACCAACTATCTTATATTACTTCATCATACAATGGCTTTTGTAAACAAAAATAATTCTAATTCTGTTGGCATTTTGAGTTTTTGTTAAAATGATAAGTATGGAAAATAATGTTTGTGAACATGAATATTAATTGAAGGAAATGTTATTATGGCCTGGAACTACTTATATGGGATCTTAGAATTAGTTTAAGCCTTATTAACATTTTTGAGAATTAATATTGAAGTTTGCAAACATCATTGGCATATTAAACATCATAATAAAAACTTTAGAAGTAATCAGAATTGATATTATATTTAATGCTGAAGATAGTTAAATGATGGCATAATGCAAAATAGTTAATCAAATTTTTAGAAATATGGCTTTAAGAGATTTATTTCAGCTTCTAGAATTATCACATATTAAAATGTCACTTTTTGATTATTCTGTTACAGATGTATGATAATTTGAAAATTTGCAAAGTTATTAAAATTAATTGTCTGAGATTCTGCCTTATAATTAGTACTAAAAATTAAATAGACTCTCATCTTTTCCACAAACTAATATTGGAATCCACATACATCATTATTCATACTGCCAGCTTAGTAAGAATTCAAAAAACAATCAGAATTGGTATCATTTTTATTTGCTAAAGGCAGTCATAATAAAATTTGTTGATTATTGAATTTAATAATGGTATTGTTAAAATATTTATATTGACTTCTAGAATTATCACATAATAAAATGTCATTTAATTGATATTGATATATCGTGAAGGTTTTTATGGGCAAAAGATATAATTCATGATAACTTTTGGAAACAACTTTGTAGAATATTAAAATACATAATTGCTAACTTAATAATGTCTTTAACCAGTTAAAGACAAATGCTATTTTTTCAAAACATTAATAATTATATATTTCAATATTCTATGTGTTTATTTTCAAAAAGCTATTATAAATTATAATATATATTTGAATGATGTGTTCTTATGTGATGAAGATTAGTAAGCATAATTTTCTTTAATGGTACAGAATAACAGTTATATATATATATATATTGCAACAGGGCAGGCATAATCAAATCCTGTTGCGATAATTAGACAAATACGGATTCGTATACTTAATGCATTATTAAAAATATATACATCTTATTACTAATGTATTATTAAAAATATATATTACTTTACTAACAAAATTAATATTTATAGTTTGATGTACAATCAATGGTCATTTGCATGGTCATATTGAATTGATTTAGTTATTTTAATTAAAAGGAACTCATAGAAGAGATATGGGGGGTTATACACTTGCTCTGATTTTTTCTCTCATTTGCCAAACCCAGCTATACACATTGCTATGTATATGTGTGAGTGCGTTTTTGAACCATTAAAAATGAAAATTCACAAAATAAAAAATATTTTGTTTGATAAACTTTTTAAATATATACATATTAAGTCAAAAGAACTATAGATTTCAAGATGGAAGACAGTGATTTTGCAGAACAATGGAAGTAATTATTGTAAAAATCTTGGAATGTCTAATTTTAATTAAAGATTAATTGGAAAGAATATAGATGTAAAAAGCTTTTGTGGTACATTCCAACAAAGGCATATGGAATGTGAATGGAAATATAATTAAAAAAAGAGTGAAAAAAAAGATAAGTTTGATAATTAAAGAACAATTAAATTAATTATTTAGTATAAGTTTGAAGGTAGAAGAAAGCGGACGGTCAACGTGATATACCTTTGATAAAATATGGTCAGGCTGGGGTAGAGGTTTCAACGTGCGGAGGGTCCGAATCCTTTGCCCCCGAATATATAGCAGCTGCTGATAGCAGAGAAGGGACGTCAAGACTGGAGAATTCGCCTCAATAAGCAACAATATCGAATCATCAGAAGAGAAAAAGTAAATAAATAAATAAACAGACTTTAGCCCTGGAACCCGAACTTCAAAAAAAAAAAAAAAGAAAAACAAAGTTCGTTCACTGACAAAGGACCGGAGATTCCATTTTCACCAAGAGGATTCGATCAATTCCCCGGGGAAACCAGGTATTTTCTTTCTAATTACATCTATATATGTCACTTTTAGTAAGCTTACTCCACGAATTTGAGAAAACTTTATTTGACACAATAGTGAACTTAAAATTTATTTTCTTTGCCCAGAGAGGTCAAACTATTTACTACAGAATTTATTAGTGTATAAATTAGTCCAATTAAATCTTCAGTGCAAAATACATATAATAGCATATTTGTGTGTGTGGGAGTTTTAGCAAAAAGAGAAAGAGCAAACAAAGAAAAAAAGAAAACTGATATGAATCTTTGATTTAAAAGAGAAAAGAGACACTAATTTAACTTAAGTAAATAATATTTTTTTTATACATACATAAATATCATAGCTAATAAATATATATAAAATGAATGGTTTTTTTGTTTTGTTTTATGTTGTGAGTTTTTTTTTAATAAAAAAAGAGGGTTAGATCTACTGACGGTAAATTTTACCACCAGCCCTGAGCAGAGCTAGTCCAGGGGCATTTCCATATTGGTATTCCAGCTATCCCAGCATAATTCTTATAGAAATATAGAATTGGCCCTTGAGGTCATAAAGTGATGCTCATAAATATGCTGGGTGATAAAATGGAATAATATTATAAATATATTTTTTAAACATATGCATACACGTGTATCGTTATATACATACATGCAATCTTACAAATGATTATATATATGTGTATGACATATATGGAAAATGTCCAATCTGTTATAATGGCACCCAACATGGGGCATCGAAGAGAAGTAGGTCAATGAGGGAAAGACAAATATGAAAGAATTTAGCATGATTTTTTTTTGAGAAAGTAAATAAATGTATATATATCGGTTTTGTCAGATCATTATTGTTTTAGCTAATAACGAAATTTATATTATATTGGCAGAGTTGAATGTAGTTAATATTGTGTTTTATAAGTAAAAAAAAACTTTTTAGGCTATATGAAAAATACCAACTGAGTGCAGAAGATAAAAGCATTTCATAAAGTAATCAGTTTAGGTTAGACTGGATTTTTTAAAGAAATTTCAGTTTGTTATGGATTTTTTTTTTGTAAATAATGAACGTAAATGTTTTATTGTTCGCGATTGATTTTTTTTTTTAAAAAAAAAAGTAATACAGATATTTTAAAAGAAAAAAGTAAACGAGTTTTACGTGGTTAACCTTTATAATTAATCCATTTTAATTAGATACAAAATAATTATTTGGCTTTCTGTCACTTATTACTATAAGATGTCATAACCAGATAAAAATAATTTATATATATATTAAATTAGTGTCGTTTTAAAAAAAATTTGAGAAATGAATTATATTTAATTTACATCCACACAGTAGCTAGGATTTTTAATATATTTTTCACTTTTTGCTTTTATAATCATTTGAAAATTTCAGAAATTGAAACTAGCTTCGAAACGAAGGTTTTGAAATAATAGTCTATCTGTACTAGTTTTCAAAACGAGGTTTTATAAAAGTGAATAACAAGAGTAAGTTGAAATAACATAGGGAAATATCGATCGGTCCATGGTAGAATTAGAAATATATACTTAGGAAATATTGAAGGCGTAAGAAAGTCTGGGAAGGGGCAGCACTGTGCTTTGGGGGTTTGGGGCTTCAGAACCAACACATAGATAATGGAAAGAAAGGAAAGAAATATACTATATATCAAAAAAAAAAGAAAAAAAGGGGAATTTAATAAAATTTCATGAAAACAAGGTCCCAAAAGAAAATAGAGGAACAAGGGAAAAAAAAGGGAGAGGAATGTAAGATGTTGGAGTTGATTCTAGAAAAATTAGAAAATATAGAATTGAAATTTCAGAAATTTGAAGAAAGACTGAAAAGTTTGGAATGGAAGGCGGGAATAGCAAAGGAGAATAGTGACGGAGAGGGATAAGAAGAGGCAAACATAGACAAAGAAGAACCACGAGAGAAGGAAATAAATGACAATACAGGGGAAAGACAAGAGAAAAGAGTTCAGGTAAAATGAAGAGATGCCACAGAAAAATCCGACGAGTTGGTAAAATACGCGGCAGCACCAGCTAATATAAACCAATTTTTAAAGGTTCGGCAGTTTGCTGGACAAATGGAAGAGGCACCCATAGAACATTTGCAAAGCCTGAAGAGGTACTTCAGCATTAACCTCATGTCAGAAGAGTGTAAAATTGCGATAGCATGCGGTAGCCTTACGGGATGTGCTCAATCTTGTTGGAACTTCTTCAGCAGCCCATAACCTTTGATGACTATCAGCAAGAGATAAGGAATGCTTTTTGGTCTGAGGAGCATCAGGAATTGATACAGCATTGGATCATGCAAGAGAAATATGCTGAAGAGAATCAGCAAAGCTATTCACAGTTTTTCCATCAGCAGGTGGCGAGGTTGCGAACGCTGGACACTTGTAATCTGTCGGAAAAGAATATAATACATATTGTAAGGCAGAACATGCCAATGAAGGTAGAACAGATGATGCTGGGGGCGAGATGTCTATTGAGGAAGTGGCTGAATTGCTAGCTGCCATAGATATGAGTACTCATGATTATGGGGAACAAACAGACAGAACAAAAGAAGGGGGGAAAACATGGGACAGTGAGACTAAGCCAAAGTGGAAATATCCATATGAAGGACATCAACCACCAGAGAAACTGAATCCTGAACAGGGAATGAAACCAAGGGAAATGGATAAGAAAATATATAATCGGACTTAGCAAGTGAATATTGTTTTATGCGTGTGTATTTCAGTGATAGATTTTGCCACTTATATAAGTACATACATATTGAATATTCGTATAAAATTATTAAAATATTGTAAAATTCGCTGGTGTAGGATAGGTATTTAGGAGCCATTCAAATACATAGACTGCATTTGAAGGCTTCCGGGAGGGGGGTATTGCAACAGAGCAGGCATAATCAAACCCTGTTGTGATAATTAGACAAATACAGATTTGTATACTTAATGCATTATTAAAAAAATATATATCTTATTACTAACGTATTATTAAAAATATATATTACTTTACTAACAAAATTAATATTTATAGTTTGATGTACAATCAACGGTCATTTGCGTGGTCATATTGAATTGATTTAGTTATTTTAATTAAAAGGAACTCTTAGAAGAGATATGGGGGGTTATACACTTGCTCTGATTTTTTCTCTTTTTTGCCAAACCCAGCTATACACATCGCTATGTATATGTGTCAGTGCATTTTTGAACCATTAAAAATGAAAATTCACAAAATAAAAAATATTTTGTTTGATAAACGTTTTAAATATATACATATTAAGTCAAAAGAACTATAGATTTCAAGATGGAAGACAGTGATTTTGCAGAACAATGGAAGTAATTATTGTAAAAATCTTGGAATGTCTAATTTTAATTAAAGATTAATTGGAAAGAATATAGATGTAAAAAGCTTTTGTGGTACATTCCAACAAAGGCATATGGAATGTGAATGGAAATATAATTAAAAAAAGAGTGAAAAAAAGATAAGTTTGATAATTAAAGAACAATTAAATTAATTATTTAGTATAAGTTTGGAGGTAGAAGAAAGCAGACGGTCAATGTGATATATATTTGATAAAATATGGTCAGGCTGGGGTAGAGGTTTCAACATGCGGAGGGTCCAAATCCTTTGCCCCCGAATGTATAGCAGCTGCCGATAGTGGAGAAGGGACATCAAGCCCAGAGAATTAGCCTCAATAAGCAACAATATTGAATCACCAGAAGAGAAAATAAATAAATAAATAAACAGACTTTAGCCCTGGAACCCGAACTTCAAAAAAAAAAAAAAAAAGAAAAACAAAGTTTGTTCACCGACAAAGGACCGGAGATTCCATTTTCACCAAGAGGATTCAATCAATTCCCTGGGGAAACCAGGTATTTTCTTTCTAATTACATCTATATATGTCACTTTTAGTAAGCTTACTCCACGAATTTGAGAAAACTGTTTATTTGACACAATAGTGAACTTAAAATTTATTTTCTTTGCCCGGAGAGGTCAAACTATTTACTACGGAATTTATTAGTGTATAAATTAGTCCAATTAAATCTTCGGTGCAAAATACATATAATAGCATATTTGTGTGTGTGGGAGTTTTGGCAAAAAGAGAAAAGAGCAAACAAAGAAAAAAAGAAAACTGATATGAATCTTTGATTTAAAAGAGAAAAGAGACACTAATTTAACTTACGTAAATAATATATTTTTTTTTATACATACGTAAATATCATAGCTAATAACGATATATAAAATGAATGGTTTTTTTTGTTTTGTTTTATGTTATGAGTTTTTTTTTAATAAAAAAAAAAGAGAGGGTTAGATCTACTGATGGTAAATTTTACCACCAGCCCTGAGCAGAGCTAGTCCAGGGGCTTTCCATATTGGTATTCCAGCTACCCCAGCATAATTCTTATAGAAATATAGAATTGGCCCTTGAGGTCATAAAGTGATGCTCATAAATATGCTGGGCGATAAAATGGAATAATATTATAAATATTTTTTTAAACATACACATATACGTGTATCGTTATATACATACACACAATCTTACAAATGATTATATATATGCATATGACATATATGGAAAACGGCCAATCCTGTTATAATATTGAAACAGACACTCTGTTTCTCGTATATATTTTAAGTTATTTTACCCTTTCACCTAATGTGATCGATTGAAGGAAAACAGACATATATAAAAGAACTAAATTTTCTATAATTTAAAAAAAAAAAAGCAAAATGTTTAAATTTAAAAGAAAATCATTATTTTATATAATAATTAAGAGTTAAAAGAATTGAAAAAAAAGATAAATCATCATTATTGATTTTTATAATTTTTAAATCATGAAATTGGCATTTATTAATTAAAATATTATACTTTTAATTTTTGAAATGATGTTGTTATACAGAGTGTAATAATCACTTGAGGCAAACTTATCAAATTGGAAAACATGGCTTAATCTACTTAATCCCTTATCTGTCCCGCTAAAACTAAATAATTCAATCATCAAGAAAAGAAAAGCACTCGCTTAAATAAAAGCTGTTTGACAAATCAGATACAGTGGAGTCATGCTAGTTTAATCCAGAGAACTGATCAGGGTATAAATAGTGGAGTTTGAAGTTCACACAAAAAAGTTCTAAATGTTGCTTAGCTATTTAGTTGCCAACTAATTTTAATGCAGAGTCACCTTTGGAATATTATATTTACAGCCACACTGCTTATCCCAGCTGAGAAATCTAGTTTTTACTAAGTGTGAACCCTACAGTTGTTGGATATTGAAAAGAAAAACATTAATATGTAAACCATAAGATGACAGGCTAAGTCAGTAATAGCTTTCTTTCTATCTACCACCATGAATCTCCAAGCATGCCCTGGGTGAATACCAATGGAAATTATATACTGCCATTCTGCTTAAATAAAACAACCTCTTTTTGAAATGCAATAATAACCTGTAGTGGATGAACATACTGGATGAAAATGAAGGTAACGATTTTATGAAATATTAAATATTTATATTTGTTTATAATCACAAAACATCTTTCTTAAAATAAATCAGAAATGATTATTTTTTTATATGCATATACATCTGAATAAAATCAAGAACAAATGCTTATATCTGATCAGCAAAATACATTTGCATTAAAATAAGTCATAAATGCTTATATTTTTATATACAATATACATCTTCAGTGGGACGAATCATGTATATTTATACTTTAAAATCAAGAATAAATAAATACTTGTATCTGATCAGCAAAATATGTTTGCATTAAAATAAGTCATAAATGCTTATATGTTTATATACAATATATGTCTTTATTTGGGACGAATCATATATCTTTATATTTTAAAATCAAGAACAAATAAATACTTATATTTGATCAGCAAAATACATTTGCATTAAAGTAAATCATAAATACTTATATGTTTGTATACAATATACAGCTTCATTGGCATAACTCATGAATACTTATATTTTAGATACACATTATGTCTGTATCGAAATAAATCCCAAATACTTATATGTTTATAATAAAAACGTCTTTAATAAAATAAATTGTAAAAGATTATGTAAACAAAATACGTATGCACTATATAAATTATATATGCCACATACATCAATCTGAATGAAATATAAATGTTATATAAATGAAATACATTTCTAGCAGGTGGAATAATAAATGTTATGGACAAAGCACGATTATACTGGGAAGGATTAGAAGTGCTTAAGAAAATAATACACATCTATAAGAGAAGGAATTGCAAATGCTTATCAGTAAAATACAACTGTACATGGATCAAGGAATAATATTTGAATCACAATTAAAAAAATTAAAGGACACCATGGATAAATACATCACCAATGTTGAGTAACTGATCAATGGAACCCAAGAAAATAAGTGCATACCAGAAAATGGATCCTAAAGATGAACCATATAAAAACAAACTAAATTAATGATAAACCTTATAGGCTTATTATCCAAAATAACTATGGAGAACTTATGATCTTAACAAAGGTTATGAAATAAATTGATTGTTGTATAAAACCAAACTGAACTAATGATAAACTTTATGGGCTTATTGTCCAAAATAACTATGGAGAACTGATGATCTTAATAAACATTATGAAATAAATTTATTATTATATAAAACCAATCCAGTTGTTCATGTTGCATCATTTGTCATTTATGGCACTTGTTCATGAGAATCTCATGCCTCCTGAGCTATGTCCAGCATAACTGGACCTAGGTAAGTCAGGTTGTAGTAAGATGGAACTTTAGTGGTGCCGTTTGGGAACCAAACATATACATTTTTAGGTGTTTCCAATCTCTATGGTGCTACATCCTCTGATGAGCAAGAAATATTGTTGTAGGGGGGGGGCATCTGTATTGGGGAAAGCCAATCGATGGTTCCTTTCTGCAATATGCTTATCAGAAAATAGTCACAACCGAGGTAACAAAGTGGTTGTATGGTGGTCCGGTTACAATATATATATATATATATATAGTTAAACTATATAAAAAAAAAATTTTTTTAATTTGGTAATTTTGTTTGTGTGTATGCAAGGTTGTGTGTCTTCCATAGTCACCAATCAGTTTTATATCACAGTGATATCCAAATAAAACAAATTATATTAAAACTGGTAATAATGCTTGTGGAGAGTAATGACTAGCCATTAACATTACCATAACTGAAAGTTCAAAAACTAAAATATATTATATAAAAATGGTAGTCCAGTATTGAACTGTAAGATAATGAAATGTAAAATATCTCAATCAATCATGATAATTGAGGATTGACAGTAATAGGAAAAATAAATAGTTTAGTATTAAAGGAGAAACATTAAAACAAATCCTACCTAATAGTCTTAAGTAACATCATTCGGAATGAAAATAGATAAGTTAGAACTTAAGTGATTCAATATCAATAATGATAATTTAATAATATAATATTAGAATATAATATTTAGACTACAGAATCAAAATTAAATATAATATAGATATCATTTGCTTTACCTGAGTAAAAAAGTTTGTTCAATTAATGCAAAGAAAATAATAAAATGTAAAAAAAATATAGAAAAAGATGAGAAAAGATCTACTTAAATAAAAAAATCTTAAAAATCATAAAAGTTTAAAGATGTTGAAAAAAAAAAATAATGAAGAGTAAAAAGCAAAAAAAAAAAAAAAGTTTGCAGAATCTAAAAATGATAAAGAAACTGGAAAACTGAAAGTAAAGCAAATCCTGTGAAATAATTTAAAGTTAGTGTAGAAACTTTTGACAAGTTAAAAGTTGATACAAAAAAATTTAAAAGCTATACTTTTTAATGCCAAAATAGACATAGAAAACAACACATAAAAATCTACAAATGACATTATTAGTATATCTCAAATAGAAAGTAAGTTCCTCATCTTAAATATAGGAGAATCAAAATCTGAAGTTGCTTTATATGCTAAATTAGTCCAAAATTTATCGAAAATATATTTAAATTTACATTATAGGGTAATAAAAGGGAAAATTAACACACACACACACACACATATATAGGAAAATAATATTGATAAGATTTATAATATTTAGGATAATGAAATGTATAACTTAATATATGACTAACCAAGTTATCAATATCTTGTTTATGAGCATTGTGAATAGGAAAGATAAAGTTCAAATGAAAAGAATGTAACACATATATATTTTGATCCCAGAAGAAACAAAAATATATGATATTGGGCAATTGAAAATAGATTAAAATCAAACTTATCATTTGCTTAAAAATTTATGTACTGTGGATATTATTCTATATTACCACAGTATATATTGCAAACCTAGTAAAGAAAATTTGATTAAATGATATGTGTAGTTGACTAATCATCAAAATTTTATGTGGAGAAAATGGTAAAAATTTGTTGAAGATAAAACATATAAAAGGCAAAATAAAATTTATGAATGAAATCATTAGTGAAATGTTACAATTGACTAAGCAAATATTCTTGAAATTTCCTGGTTAGAAATTGAAACAAATTGCTAAGGAATCAAAATTTATTATTAATAGAAACTTATGTTCTGTATTAGTTTATACTAATTAAATAATTTATGGAAAAATAATAAATTACTGGAAGAAAAATGTATTTGTAAAGGTCTATTTTGTGCATTGAAATAGAAATATCAGACATATTGAATTTGAAAAAAATTCTCTCTTGTTCTCAAACCATAAAAACAACAAAGGATTTTTAATTGGGATTGTGGAATATATATTAGTTTATTATGATTGCTGATCTCAATGCTCTTTTTGAGAATACTATTGATTAAATTTGAGCCCTTTCACAACTTGTAATTTGTTGATGATAAAGGTGAAGTAGAAATTGTATGATATAATCCTTAAAAGATATATAAAATGTGAAAGAAATAAATAAAAAACATGCATGATTTGCTTTTTCTAGTGATGATATGATCTTATATGATGATGATAAGTAAACAAAGTTTTTGATGTTATAGAATTATAAAAATAGTAAACATTTTGTTTAATTAATATAGTAATTTTATGTGTCTGTGAAAATAATTGATACCAATAAAGTATTATACTACTATAATCTTTATATAAAACAATTTTAATGTTTTTATTTAAAAAATAAAAAATAGAGCTGGTAATAATGTTTATGAAAGGTAACAATCACAACACCATATCTTGAAGTATAGAAAGGAAATATATTATTAATATTAAAAAATATCATGGTATAGTGAACTACTAAATTTTATTTGAGAAAACATTTCTTAGGATAGAATATGTTACAAAGTTTCAATTAGGCAAAATTTTTAAATTTTTTTGGAAAAAAGTTTACTGCAGAGATAGTTAGAAAACAACATTGCAAATCAGCAGTTATCCAGACTGTAGAACCTACATGTAATATATGTGAATTTAATTGTGTTTCAAATTCATCTTTAATTTTTATTTATTTTTCTATCCATATTTTTTTGGAGTTAAGTGGACATACCTGTTAATAAGTAGTATTGCTAATGATGCATACACATATATGCATGAATGGGAACAAAACATTAATTCTTTGTATAAGATTATCTATAAGTATCAAAAATCATATTTGGGAGAATCAAGATGTATTCTGAAAAGGATACTTAATGAATATAAGCTCCTATACTACAGAGGGAAGCCAAACACATCATTATGACAAATTTCTTCAGAACTTAAAGAATATAAATTATGCTAAAATAACATTAGTTTTAAAAATGTAAACATTTTGCATGACAAAAGAAATTACTAAAAAGTATGATAAAAGAAGCAATTTTTGTTAGCAAGAGAAGCAATTTTTTGAATGGCCAAGTGCTAACACAAAGATATATAATGTATTGAATAATTGCATTTTGAGAAATAACTTAGCATTAAGTCATATGATAAAAATATATTTGACTAAGCATAGTAATACAGAAAGCATAATGCTAAAAGAGAATTCATAAACATTCTGTATACAATTTGAATAGTTCAGGTTAAATTAATTTGGTTAGTTAATTATGCACACCATCATATAAATATTTATATCATAAAGAAATAAAAATTAATTTGAATTTATTGGTTAAAGTTTAATAATATTATATTAATTACACAAATTGTTTTAATTGCTGCATTATAAAAAATATGTGGAGTAAAATAGTATTTTATTTTATGAAATTTTGTTTAATTATGTCAACGAAATCATCATAATTGCACAAAGAAATTTGCTATTAATTAAAAAAAAATTTTTTGATTTTTTTTTGTGTGCCTTAAAGGAACTGGGCAGGGCAAATTTTTTAATATCCAGTCCATATGTTCTTGTTACTGTAGCTGTTATTATTATATAATTATTCATTTGGTAAAAAAAATATGCTCAAAGAATACATATTATCAAGCTTGATAAAATTACTTATTTTTTCCCCTCTGAAATTTTTAACGAGAAATACCTTGATGCCTCTTTTTACTTGCTTTACTGTAGTTAACTGAAAGATTAATTGGGTGTTTTTGAAGTTAGGAATTAAGATGTTGATATATGTATAAATGCTCTTTCTCTTTTATATTTATGAACATGAGAAATAAAATTACATTATGAACCTCATTGTTAATGACTACAAAGTCATTAGGAAAATCATTGGTTGGCAGATAAAGATAAAGGCAGAGAATGCTAAAAATTCCCAGATTGTGGATCTACACTGCCATTTGATAATAATCTTTTATTTAGCTACCTACAACTATAGATCATTTTTAAGTAAATAAAAATTGCATGAATATGAGTAACCATCCAATAATAAATTAGACATTGTGTAATTTTGTAAAGTTAAAAGAAAATGTGAGGAGACAATTGATTTAAAAGGGGGATATATATTTTATCAAAAAGTATAAATATGGTAAGCATACATAGAGGTAATATTTATTATAAATAAAAAATGAAATACCAATATTGTGAAATTTGATATAAATCAGATAAAATAGCAAGATTATTTATTCAATTTTATAGGACACCAAATGCAGATCATTCGAATTTCTGCTCCATCAAACTCTTACTTTGATAAAAAGCAGAAAATGTTTGTGTAAACATACTAAATGTTTTGAATTGTATCAAATAACACTTAAAATTGTCATTGCAGATTTTATGGTAGAATTGGAAAGCAATTGAAAAATAAATAGGTAAATTTGGCTATGGAAAGAGATATAAGAAAAAAAAAACTATTGGAATTAAAAAAAAAGAGTTTCTACATTGTGTATTTTAGTTTGGAAAAAAATAAAAAATAAATGAACATTGAAACATAATAAATGAAATATAGCAGAGGTGGATTATATTTTGGCTAAAAGAAATCTTGCATTTTAAGACTGTAATGTAATTATTCAATAGATTCCACACAGAAAGTGATAACGGATTAATGAGATCTCAGATATGCTTTAATGCAAAGCTATAAATACATAAACAATTAAGAAAGATTGTATTAAGAGTTGATATTTATAACTATCTGATAAATTTTAAGGAATTTGAACTGAAACTTGGAAATCATTCAAAAATATTAATAGATTTTGTTAATGGTTCAAACTTTAATAGCATCAATAAGAAAATGAGTGATTCTCTACTAACATTAATTATACATACAGGCAGTAAAAAACAGAAATTTACCAGTGAATTTCTAATTGGGGGAAAACCATATATGAAAAAAAGAAGAAATATGAAAATACATAAAGGTGATCTATTTAGAATAATTGAATAACTATAATTATATAAATTGGTATTGATTAGAGTTAATGATGACATAAAGAAATAATATTGGGAATTGGCAAATATAGAAAAGAATGAAAATCTCAAAAGTATAATACAATATCTTGATATTGAAAGGAAAATTGTTTCAGCAATCAAAAAAATATATAGCACTACCATTAAAAAAAAGATATAAAGGATATAGAAAAGTTTTATAAAGAATTATAAAATAATAAAAATGAAATGACATTTATAATGTTTGAATTTCCAAGTATTTTAAATGAAAAAAGAGATTTGTAATTAAATTTATTAAAAAAGAAAAATTTCAGAATATAATGGATTTATTATTGATATTTAAAAGAAGCAAATGAACAAATAAACTGCTGGAAAAACTATATATAGAATTGGATTGTCTGTACTGGCTAGCACAGTATGCGTGCACATAAGTATATTTTTGCAATTCTGTGATAATTACAGTCAGACAGTAAATGAATAAATTTACCCTAATTGAATTCACTCTAGAAATTTACATTGTTATGCATGCCTTTGAATTTTAATAAAATTAATGTATGCTAATATATTTAGATTTCTTACAGAATCTGAACTAATGTAAAATTGCAGACATCTATTTGTAAGTACAGCATATAGGGTTAACTGTCCTACATCATATATTGTCAATTGAGCATCATGTGTGTGTGACTATTCGATAAATGTAGGATAGCTAAACATGCTTAAGTATGAAGTTTTAAGTCACACAACTGAAACATAAATCTGTGCAATAGAGATTTTATTATAATTTTTAAGAAGATTGTTCATGTACACTTTTCATCTATCTATATATGTTTATTTGTCTTGAATGAATAAACTTTTATTAAATTTTATTTGTATCTAATGTTTTTATAGTTAGTCACAGATGTTACACATCTAGAATTGTTACTAATATCCCCCAAAATATAGCAGATTCATGCAATGCAAGGAAGAAGATTGTAGTAAGTAAAAGGAAGTTATCTAAGAGTAGCAAATGAGATCATCTATAATTTTGTGAAATTAGTATTTAGTGACAGAATCCTATGTTCAATCTTCATCAACAATAAGGGTACTGCAACATAGTCCTTTAAGTAAATTCAGTATTAACAATGCAGTGAATTGGAAAATTTATGTGGATCATGTAGAAAGATACATATTTTATCTAAGGACATAATTGACAATAAAATAAAAGCAATGCTAATGTGGTTTGGAAAAAAAGTTCTACAAGTGTAAATTGTCTCTTCAATATTCAAAACCTCTGAAGAAAATACCATATCATGAATTAAAAGAGAAATTAAATATGTATTTTAAACCAATGATATCAAAACTGGTAGCATATCTCAAATTTAAAAACAGAAGACAAGCACCATACAAGAAATATCAAGACTATGATACAGAATTAAGAACATTAGCTAAAGAGTGCAACTTTAACTCTCAGCTGGATCATATGCTCTTTAATCAACTATTATAGAATATGACAGATAGTAAGCTTAGGCAAGTCCTACTGAGTGAGTGGAGTTAACATATAAACACATAATTGAAAAATGTATAGCACACTAAGTTATATTGGAAAATGCGGCAGAACTCCAAATTAGCACAGATGAGAAGAAAAGATCAATAATTTTAAATAAAATAGAAACCAATAGGTCAAATTGCAGGGAAACTTGTACTGTTTGAATGTGTTAGTGTTATGGAGAGAATGATCATTTTAAAAAACCCTGAAAATTTCAAACAAAAATATTATATATATGGATTAGTAAAATATTTATCATATGTTTGTTTAAATAAAAAGAAAAGTGGTAAAACTAAGCAATATACAGACTTTAAATCATGAAGAGGGAATGTCAAAAAAAAACTGGTATTAAAAAGATAAATGACATGATGACAATCATATTTTGCTAAAAGTCCATATTTGTGAGCAAAAAATTATTATAAAAATAGATTGTGGTGCATGATTAACATAATATCATAAAATAATTGGACAAATATTATGAGAAAGTGTAAAAATAATTTAATACTAAAAACAATAGATGTGGTAGTGATTAATATAAATAGCAATAGGATTGAAATACATGGTATAATAACTAGACCTGTTAAGGTTAATTCCAGATTAAATTTTCTCTATATATAGTGAAAAAACTATAGTCCTATATTGCAAAAAAACTGATTTACACCTTTGGGAATTCATATTAACTTAATTGAAAGAATCCAGTTAGAATCAGATATCTGAGATAAATATTCACATTTATTTAAGACAGGCCCAGCAAAGTTAAACATGTGACTGTTCAACATTGAATTAGTAAAAGATAAATGTTTATAGACCCTGTAAATTCCCATTTACTTTAAAGTCAAAGATGGAGGAAACAAAAAAGTTAAAAGAGATGTTTATTAGCAGTGGAAGTCATTATGGGCTACTCCAGTTATAGCAACAATGAAGCCAAACAAGTCTATTTATTTAAAACGAGTTCATCATGTAACAATGAACAAATACATCATTAGAGGAATGTATCTTGTACCCAATGTTTGTAAGATATTATCATCACTAAAGAAGATGCCATATTTAAAGTCCTAATTTCAGCAAATATCTGTAATGATTAGAGCAGCAGAACTATTAATAATTATCACACATTTAGGATTATTTAAATGCAATAAACTATCCTATGGAATAATGATATTACCAAATGTATTTCAGGCAAAAATAGATAGCTTGTTTCAAGAAATGTCTTGATGATATTCTAATTGCTGCAGAAACAGAGAGTGAGTTATCAATAAGCATACTAAAACTTTGTGCTAAATTAGAAAAATTGGTGTGAAAGTAAATGCTTTTATATATTGATCAAGTTTTTTTTACTAAGATCATTTACAGTCTAGCTAATCAAATAAAAGAACAAATTGGATTTAAGAATATTTATTACATAGCAGATCACATTCAAGTGTAAAGGACTAATAGGGATGAGTTACATTTGTAGATTTTAGAAAATCATATAAATATCAAATAAGTATGAGTTATTATGTGTTATATTTGTAAATTATGAAAAAAACATTTGATTATAAAAACATTTCTGCAATAATTAGTACTTTGGCATATCAAGATATAAACCCCAAGTTATAGTCAAGTTCTAAAGAACCTTTATTAAAGTACAATAACAGGAATTGGATTCCATGTGGATACTAAGAAATTAATATTGATACTGTAATGCTGAAAATAGAAGCCTGAAAAAGTGTTTGTGTCAGTATTTTTGATGAATTAATGTTTTAGTGAGTTATTTAAAATTATAAACAAAAAGTAACAATAAAATAAAGAGATGAATGCATTGATTCATAATAAAGAAAGGAAATAAGATTATATCGATATAAACAGAGATAACTTCCAGTCTTTTGTTGTTTCCAGAAAACTATCAATCACTAGTAATTGACAATCTCTCTGAGGCCAAAGAGTTTCTCCATTAACCTATAATACCCCTTTTGCAGATTTTTTTGTTGAACTTCTTTTACTTCAATTAACAAACCTCAACAAAATAGCTATTAAAGGTTAACAAAGTCAAGCATTGTTGACCGAGAGGTTATCGCACCCGCCATGCAAGCAAGTAGTTGGTTGCAGACGGATGTGGGTTCACGTCCTGGACGATGCCATGACATATGAAAAAAAAAAAGGTTAATGAAAAAATTTGTTTAGGTAGATTGTCAATTATAGTAATTGGCTGTTTTTGGCAACAACAAAAAGACAAGAAATTATCTCTGTTTCTATAGATATAATCTTATTTCTTTTCCTTATTATAAATCAGTGCATTCATCTCTTTACTTCATTGTTGTTGTTTTTTATAATTTTAAATAACTCACTAATACTTATTAATTCATCAATATAATCTCATTTCTATTCTTTATTATAATAACAATCAATGAAAATATTTAATCTCAGCACTGATTCATAGTGTTGGCTTAAAATGTGTACATATATATGTGCAGGTATGGTAGGTATATAAGAATGCATTACTTGGATTAAATAAAGGCATAAATAAAATTTATAAAACTTTATTAAAATAAATATCAATAAAAGAATTTAATCCATATAAAGTTTGGTGTTTTAATTAATAAAAAAGAAAAGCAAAATATTTTAAAATGAATTAAAGCTATATATCTATATTGTAAAAGATATGTTACATGAGATAATTAAAAATATGCTAAGAATATTAAGAAAAAAATAATGTATTATTTTTATGATTATTAATGAAAAAGACTTAATTTAATAAATAGAATTAGAGTTTAGAATAGATCAAAATTTAGTTAGGAAGTAAACAAAAGGAAAATAAAATTCTGTATCTGAATATCAAGTTAAAATAAAGACAAAAATAGAAAAAAAAAGTATAACTGAAGTATAATGTAATTTAAGAATTTTAATTAAATTTACTATTTAAAGATAATAGTTTATCTTGTCTTTTAAATAAAAATAAAAATTCCAAAATATTATAATGTATAATGAAAATATTAAAAAAAAATAATTGTGTAAAGGTAACTTAAAGATTATAAAATTATTTGGTGGAATAATTTAAACTAAAATATTAATTTTAAAGAAAAAAAGAACAAGAGAACTGTAATGTAAATAATTATACATAATTATTATCTAAAATTATTTAATTAGAGAAAAATATCTAATCAAAGATTAAAATAATTTTGTAAATTGTTTAATCAAAAAGAGATTGTTTCAATCCAAACAGTAATCTATCCAACTGATTAGATAATCAATACTGTAATTAATGTTGTAATTAAAATTTAAAAATGATTAATTTGAAAAAAAGATTGAAACTGAGCGAGCTTAGACAATAGTTTGTCAAGGGTATAAAGGCTATTAAATTTTTATTTGTCATTCTGCTCTTATTTTGATTCTGATTTTATTAATTTGATTTGTCTGCTGCTAGTTATATTAATTTCTGTTGACCTGCTGAATTTTACGGACTCTTTCATTGTGAATGTACAATTTGTCCTTCAGCAATGTATAACTGTTTATTCAGATGCCCTGACATCACTATGCAGTGTGAAACTTGCAACAGGTGTTCATTTGGATTTCATCACCCAGTTTCTGTGCATATGATAGTCTGAATTATGATTAAAATCCTTGGCCTGTCATTGCTAAGACATTACCCATTATTATTGAAGCCTACTGCTGAATAAGGCCATGAAGATATGTACTACCCCAGAAAGCAGAAGTAACAACCCATTAAAAACCCAGAAAACCTGTCTGTTCAAGAATGCCATCCATGAACTCTAGAAATTGTCAAGAAAACAGGAGTGATCATTCCAGTATAAATATAGAAAAACCTAGGTCAATATGGAAATCTTGTCTAGATGTAAATGATGTACAGGGGTGTGATTTCATTCTCTTAATAAACTTTTGTAAATTAAAAATAAATAAATTCTTACTACCTAATTTAAAGTATATTTAACTATACTAAATAACTTTGTAAATTTAATATACTTTATTCTTCTTATTATTATAATGTTTTTTTTTTGTAAATAACGATGTTGTTTTAATATGTTAATTTGTACTAAATTCTCACTGTCCATACCTTACCATATAATATTTGATTAAGATAAAATTTATCACTTATATTGTTTGTGTTTAAATATGCATTATCTGGTAGCCTAAGTTGGTTAAGTTTCTTATTCATTTGAGCTAGTTGTGGGATCAAGCACTTGGAGTGTTTAAAATCTTTTGTGAATATTCCAGTCAAATTGGCTGGATGGCATCTAGGGATTTATTATCAGTATAAATAAAAGTATCTACAGGAGAGATATTTTACTTCTAGCAGTTATGGAGTAAGTTCAACAGTCTTGAAAAGTGGCTGCAGTTTATGTAATTATAGACAATCTTGGTCTATGTAAGATATTGACTATATTAATTTCCCGGCTTGTGTAACAGTGTTTTAAATCTATAAATTATTATTGTAAAATTTAAAAATAGTAAAAAAAATAGATATTATATATATATTGTAACGCTATATAATTTGCCATTACATTATTTTAAAATTAAAATAAAAATACATAAATAAAAATTGATTTATTAAAAAGAAAAAAAAATTTAACTTAAAAACTGAAAATTGAAAGTTATATTTAACGTATATATATCGCACAGATGGGAAACTTTAAAAACTTTTAAAAATGAAAGTATTTTTTTTTGTAAAAAAGTAAAGATGTAAAGATTTGATATTTTTGAAAATAGAAATAGTGTTGATTTCTATAATCTTAGAAATTGCAAATGATTGTTTTATTAATTAAATGATTGTTCTAAAGCAAACTAGCCCTTGGGGCACTTAATAAATTAAATGGTAAGAGAATTAAAAAGAAATTAAATGACCAATGCAAGCACAAAATGACAGCACAGACAGTAATTGAAACACCAGAGGATTAGTGATGTCTTGCTCATGAATCCAAAGATTGGATGATAAGAGGCTAATAAAAATATAAAAGCCAAATGATTATGATAATTGGGATCTTAGAGCTGATTATGAATATACTGTTATAACTAGCTTTGTTGCAGATTTCACACTGTAGAAGTCTGCAATAAATTTAATTTTCCGGACAACCAGCTGAGGCCTTTGGATGACAATTCCTGACCAAATGAATGGCAAGTAGCAGTTTCATTTCAAAGAAAGACAAAATCTACGAAAGTGATCATGAAGATGGATCTCTAAATCTGCTCAATCCATAATGTATGAACTCTTGTGTTTATCTAACAGGAACTTTTCCTAAATTTGCATTTAGTAGCTGAAAATAAGAACTATTATCTGGCCTAAAATCAATTATTAGTAATTTTTTATGCATCTGTTTAAGCAATCATTTCCATTTCACTCTTTTTTTGTGTGTTAATTAAAAATGTATCAAATTAAAGTTGAGTGTGGATAGCTGCATGGATAAAAATTAATAACTATGTTTAAATTTTTTTATTTTAAAGGGTTAATTTCAGGCTATTTGTTTCATAGTTAGGATGATGTTTGTGGAGGGATATATGGGTGTTTATATCAATGTAATGTGAAGCATGTTTAGCATACAGGGCAATGTGCCCAACTGAATGCATGACCCCAAAGAGGCAGTCATATCATTGAAATGGTCACAGACATATTTGCTGCACCATTAACTCCTTCTAGCTCTATGGACAGGGATTTATAAGTTGGCAGAAAGACCGCTCTCCTCCATACATAGCACTCTTTAATTAATTTATATACATGATTCCTTCACCAGACAGATGCCCATTCCTGTACTGGATGAGGATCATGTTCTTCAAATAATATCACACTGTCAGATGCACATTTCTGTCAGCATGATTTTATGCTAGCATCTTCATATTGCATTGGTTGCGACTATATATCTGGAAGCAGGCGTTGGTTTGGCTATGAACTTTTAGTCTGAGATTGAATGATTTGTTTTGAAAGGTTATTAACTGTGGACTCTATGTAGCCTATCCATACCCAACATGCTAAAGTAAAAATATTATTAAAATGTTTATCTGTGCGGTCTATTTAAAATAGTAATTTAAATTTAAAAAAATTAATGTTAAAATCTAAAAATAAATTTATTCCTCAATTTTAAATGTGCATTAATAAAATCTGTTGTGTTATTAGTACTGGCAGTGATCTAGTTTATTTTTTTTACTAAATATAGTTTAAAACCTCTGCTACTCCATGAGCTAGTGGCAAGGGCAAATGGTCAATAAAATAAAAGTTGGATTTTTAACAGTGCGTATCTGCCTATTCTATAATTTTTCCAGGTTCAAATGCCTAGTGGTGCCCTGTAGCAGCAGATACAGTAAGACTGGAAATCTTTAGATCCTCCATGACCATTATAATATATATATAATAAAGGAAACTATTCTCTAAAACCTATAACCAATACCAAGGATGCAATATTGTCTCATGAATAGCAATATTTCCTTATTGTATGAGCTAAATGTAAAATGAAAACTAATAAAGACTGCCAAAATGTAAAACTAAAATAAGTGCTATTCACTGAATAGATAGCATATTTAGGTGATCATGAATGTAACAGAAAATATTATAATTGATTATGAACCAGCTGGTCTGTAAGTACCTCATACATTTGGACAACCACATATAATAAATAAAACCATGAATCAAGTAGTTTTCACCACTTATGCACTAAATATGTAGATACTCTAAAATATTACATAAATATTGTACTTAGACAACTAAAATATATAACTAAAAATAAACAAATAAATGTTTTCACAAATGGTTCTATGGCAGTTTAAATTTATAATTATAATGGACTCATAAATTTTGTAAGGCACCAATGGTCCAAATAATGAGAATATTGCCAGATAAAGAAGATACATTTCAATAAATAATGACTTATTTGATAATAAAATATAATATTGAATGTACTATGAATTATCTTAATTGCAAAATAAATTGTGTAATAAAATAATTTTACAATGATTGATGCAATAGGCAAACCAAAGGATTTAGGTTAATAATATAAATTTATTGAAATAAGAATTAACTCATTGAAGTGGATAAAATAAAGATTATACAACTGCAATCTAATTTCCTATTCTATTTTATGATTTATCTTCCCTCCTCTTTTTTATGATTGCAATTGATAGATGTGATATACATTTAAATTATAAAGCATATAGTCATAAAAGGTTTAAATATAAACTCTTTAAACAAAACAATAAAAAACTTTAATATTGTTACTTTTTTTAATAAAAAGGAAATATATTTCTCATATTTAAATAATAACAAGTGCGAAGTAAGTTGTAATAATGAAAATTATTAATAAAAACAAAAAACTTTAATAAATGTTTATTCTTAAAATTATATTATGTTTTTTTAACTGTTTCTTTTTCTTTCTTCTTGTTTTTGAAACTTATCTAACAGTGTTACTTTAAAAGAAGGTTTTATTTAACATCTATTACCACAATTTTACATGTACATAACTTCAGCTGATATTCTATTATTCCATGATGTTTTCCTTGGTAACTTTTTTGTTAGCAAAAACACAAACATAGAGATCCATAAGCAATTCAAATCATTAGATGATATCCAATTATTATTCCTTTTGATATTGTGATCTAAGGTGAATTCAATTATCTTAACTTTATGGCAAACAGCATAGAATTTGTGATAACTATTTTGTTTTAATCATGAAGATGTTAAATGAAGAGGGGGAAGCTCATGCCCCTTTTTCTAATTCTCTAAGTTATCACAATTTTAAACAAAATAAAGTATGTCTTCTTGCTAAAAATCATTTCTGTAGCCATGGCAACACAAAATGCAGTCCTTTCCTTTTCTAAATACTGATTTGTGATCATGTGATGCTCTTTTTTCTATTTCTAATAAGGCATTGTTATCATTCACACAATAATAATTTTAAAAAAAATATTTTAAAATTTACTAAATAAATGATTTATTTGTTCCAGATTCATTTAAAACAATAAAAATTTTATTAAATAGATGACCATTAATTGTTCTTTTTATTTAGTTTATATTCTACAAAGAAACTATAGATGGCAACATGTTTACATCACAGTATATTAAAAAATCGATTAACTATGTACATAAAAAAACAAATTTACAAAGCTGATATGTAATAGTAATTAAAAGGTAAAAAAAAATCAGTAATTTCTTATGTGATTTTAATTAAAAGCAAACTCATTTTGGAAGAATTCTTGAGGAGGAAACACATCCTTTAGCATTGGACTGGGTATCAAAAACAGTTTAGCAGTTGCAATAAAAATAACAGTACAATTAAAAAGGTTTGTCTATGACAATTTGATTTATAATATTAAAGTTAGGAAAAGCCATTTTCCCTTTCAAACTATAATTTTTATACGATTATTTATATTGCTGCCCTATAAAGAAATGTGTTAGAAAATGTAATCTGGACAAAGATAAATAAAACTCTTTATTTACAGCCAGCTATTTAGTAGAAAAACAATAGAAAATTCATTGCTGATTAATTTAAACATGTTCCAGTTAGCTATAGACATGTGATCATTTTCTGAAGACTATGTGGAGCTCGACTCTTAAATGCCATAATATTTGAATAAATTACAACTAATCTATGCCAATGAAGAATGTGCATCTCTATCATTGTACTAAATCTTAAATCATATAAATTGGAAGGATAAGAGACATCACAGAGTGTGTTCTATACTGATCATCAATGGAAGTTTATAAATAAATAAATATTGTAGGAGTATAGTCCCAACCTATTAAAACCAAAGAGGGTCTGAAACAAAACATAATTAATCTAGTAACACACTTTTTTATGTAAAAACAAAATATAACATTAATTATATTGTAAGTAGATCATGATATCATCTTTTGTTTTTATTTTATTTTCTATTATGTTAAAACTACTGACTACAGAATAAGAGTAATTGATACTCAATTTAACAAATTCTCAAACTTGATATAAAAGAGTAACAAAGAAAAATGGAATTTAAACTTAAATTATTACATTATTATTATTATTATTTTTAAAAATTATTAAAGAGCCTAGAAATTAAAACTCTTACACAAATTGCATGTGCAAGAAAAGAAACTCAATTGTTTAATCAAGAAAAGTAATAGATAATAATTTTTAAAGCTATAAACACCATTAAAATAATGCTTAAAAATGAACTAATGTTTGATTTATAAAGCTGATTATTTTATAAAAGAATAAATTATCTCCAAAAGCTATTGAAAATGATTATAAAAGGAAAAGTTTATAAAGGTCAAAGGAATAATATATTTTCATAGAAAAAACTTACGTGAATAATTCTAAGGGAAGTAATTCATGTAAAATTTAATTACTCATTGACACAACATGAGAAGTATTAACTGG
This sequence comes from Epiperipatus broadwayi, assembly GCA_028023455.1. NCBI lineage: Eukaryota > Metazoa > Onychophora > Udeonychophora > Euonychophora > Peripatidae > Epiperipatus > Epiperipatus broadwayi. The sequence continues at coordinate 3,297,385 of JAQFVV010006337.1, forward strand.
CTGAAGAAACAAAAAAAAAAGACCACATGCCTTCTAATCTATAGCAGATATTAATTCTAATGAATATTAAGTAATACAAAAGGATGTGGGAGTAGAAAACTCATTAAAAATCACAGTTGGGTGACTGCCAGTTATATTCCCATTAATAATTTGACTTTATAAGCTAATAACATCAGTAATGTCTTCACCATCACCACAAGGAGACAGTATTCACTAGGATCATGGAGAAAGCAGCTGTAAATAAAAGAACATTACCTGTCCACTAGAAAGTCATCAAATGATTACCTAGAGGATGACCAGACAATATAAAATGGATTACTAACTCCCAAAATTCAGAAAATTTCATAATCTAGAAGGAACCAGCCATTTTATCATATGTGTACCCATGTGCTGAAAAATAGCTAACTACATGGACTAACAATTTCAATTATTCAAATTATATATGTATCATAAAGAACCCATTTTCTTTGTTGCATAACTCTTTGTTGTTATTTATTTTTTATTGAAAGAAGTGATGATTCAGCCCTATAATCATCAATCATAATTATGTAAGAGGATGTAGGATAATCACTATAATTGATTATAATAAAATATAGATGCTGATTCCTAGACCTATCAACTAAAAGTCTAAATGACTGACTGGTGTTGAGGTGATATTTTATCTATAAAATATTAAATGCTCACACTAATACAGGACAATTTTATATGTTTATTGTTATTGTTAAACTAACTTGATTATTATTATTTATTCTGTATGATTGACTAAATCTCTGTATCAATGGCTATTGCTATCATAAATATTGGTAATGCCAAGGGGGACTTCATACCCAAAGATGACAGTCAGTAAATCATAATACATTGCTATAAATTAAGGTAGTCAAGTTAAAGCCAAGGAATAGAAGGATTGGTCAACAGGATGATCATATCAAAATAATCATGAATTACATTGTTAGACTAAGTGAATATTTAGAGTGGATAATGGATGACCATCCTACAAGGGGGCAAAGATTAGGGGGATAATCATTATAATATATGAATCAAATGAAGGATGATCTGACTTACCCAAATGTCAAATTGATTTGTTTTAAAAGATTTTAAATTACCCAAAATGGAATAAAGTTGTTAATGATTTATTTTATTTAATTAGAATTTGGGTATGTTTCCTCATTTATCCAACTTTCCATTATCCATGCCATATCATTTATCTAACTTTCCATTAGCCATGACATATCATTATCTAACTTTCTATCAACCATGTCATATTGTGACATAACTCAGATAAAAATATTTTTTAGTTTCATAAACTTATAGTAATCATCATCCTAGCATATTAAGATCATGCATATAACTGCAGAGTTTAAAAACCAAGGAGTAACAGGAATATGAGGAGAATCCACAAATGTTGAGAACCTAAAGTACTACCATATGATAATATGTATCAGAGTTAAATTAAGCATAATGTCTAATGTGATATATTTATAACTGGTGAACTTTAGGGACTCAAACTCATACCATCACTTCAATATACAAATAAAATGAGTGACGCAAATAGCCATTTCATTCTGTTCCATTCCAATTAATGACTAATTATTGGGGCTAGGCACTGTCCAGTTGCATCATTAGGAATCTGATCACATACATAATTCGTTCATTGCATTACAAGATATATTTATCATAGTAAGATAGTTTTTTTTAAAAACTTTAATAAAAAAAATAAAAAAAGCCTTACTAAGTCAGTATAATCCATTCATTGTATTTTATTTTATTTCTTTTGTATTAATAATCAAGATAATTTTATTTAGTTATTTTTTTAATGCTTATTCACTGAATGAATTTATTTTAAAATAATTATTTGTACTTTGTGCGTTAGACAAATTTTTGTAAATAAATTTTTAGTTTATAAAATTTAAATTTTCACTGCCATTTTATATTGCAGCTTTCATCATATATATGAAAATAATAATTAGCATTACTGTCAGTGGTTAACCATTCTCTCTAATTTAACTTATATATATATATGTAAAAATTAAATTAGAGAGAATGTTTAACCACTGAGAAAATGCTGATTGTTATCAGAAATTGAATAAATAGGAATAGTTGAAATTTGACCTCTGAGATTTTTTTTTTCCACATGAAAAAATGGTGTAAAGGCTGAAAATGCATGCCTGCCTCATTATTTCAATTAAAATAAATTACTTCTGAATGGTAAAGCCTATTTCAAATTCCTAGTATTGATTTGGAGGATATGATCAAGAAATATAACCCATTTTTAGGTTCAATAATCACCATTGTTATCTGCTTTCTATGTGGCTGTATGAAGATTTTTCCATTTGGAATATGCTATTACAAGAAAAGATTACATTCTGTTAGATAATTAAATAAAGAATTTGCTAAGCATTGCTTTTGACCTGGGGGGCGGGGGAGATGATAATCATAACACTTCAGCTTGTCTGTCCAATTGGTGTTTTGAAATAAAAAAAACATGATCTTGATATTTGCTGGTTATATGTAAATGTGTAATTTACATATTCCACTTCTTGGACATGGCTATGCAGCAATTTTTTTTGTTTATCACATGAGTGATATTACCAGTAAACCAGGCTTCTTTAAATTTTCTTTTCATTGTGCTCAGTACAACCTATTTTGATGTAATAGTTTAGAAAAAGTTAATAATTACATATATAATGTAAATGAAAACAAAATGGATAATAATTAATGTGCTTTTGATGGAAATGACTTAAAAGAAAATATGTCTATATATTTGAAAAGGGAAAATTTTAGTTTTGTTTGACTAGTTTTTTGAATATCAAGTTGATATTGAACACGTAAGAGAAAAATAATTTTAGATAACATAGTGAAGCATGGAGACATATTTAAGACTAACAAGAAAATATTTTGAAGAACAAATACATTTATTTGCATACAGGAAAAAAATAAAAGGCCAAAATGGAGTTGGACTGAATTGTTTTTAGATCAGATGTCAATAGATGGACAGTTAAACATCTAAACTGGATTCCAAGAAATTGTAAAAGATCAAGAAAATGGCTATGTATAACATAGACAAATATGTAAGTTTGCGCTAGGTATGGGAATAAAAGAAATTCGATTAAACTTGAAGAGATTGTCATTCTATATGAATTGATAATTGTTGAAAATGATAATGATGACATCATAATGACCTTCTACTGCATAATTTAAACCATGCTATGTTTTATTGATGATTTGATATATTCTGAAATAATTGTAAGTGAAATTTAAAAATGACACATTATTCATGTGTGCAGCAGAATAGCAGATCTGATTAAATCCAGATGCTGAATCTATTTCTATACATGAGAAATGCTATTTTTTTTTTTACTTAAAATCTTAAAAAAAAACCAAGATATATCTGAAACAAATATGCTCATAATGTAAATTCATGTTTCTAATGCACAGTTTTATAATTTTATGGCATGAAAAATTAGAGATTGTCATAGCTACGCTCATCTATGTGTATAAACCATTTTTATATTCTCTGACTAAAGCTTATACATTCATGTTGAGGAGAAACAAGTATAAGCAAAAACAGCATAGAAAATAAAGCTAGTGTTAATCTTGATTTATTGTTTTATCTTGATTTGTTGTTTTATATTTTATATATTTGTCTTTCTTTTTTATAGATTTTAAAACCATACATATTTAAATATTAAATTTGCAAATTAAACATAAGATCTATTTATAACATTTTATATTTTATAAATAAAAGGATTTATTTAAATTCACATATGCATTATTCGACAGAAATTTATATTTAAATAGATTTTGTTTTTTCATCTTTAACACAAAATGGATTTCTACACATTATTACCAATATCACAGGTCATTTCCATATTCTAAAACTTAGTTTGTTATTCTATTTACCTTTAGAATGATTGATTAGATATTCACTCAAATGCACCCCGCATTATACTTTATAATCAATACAATTGAGTCAATTCTCTTGGCATGTGCAACCTTGTGTAATTCTTATTAATCAAATCATTAGGTTAAATTTTATTTAATCGTTTACAATAATAATTCCTTTTTATTATTTAGTTCCAAATATGTAAATGTTGCTGCAAAAAGAACTTTGCTGTTAACTAAAAGAAATTTTTAAAAGTCCACTTTGAGATCTTGAAAGAGCAAATTCATAATATTCACTCCACATATTTTTGTTGTTACAATTGTTTTTGCTATCGTATAATAAACAAATATGTGCAGGTTACACACCGTTATGCATCACCAATATGGGGACTTTATGGGATTTTTACCTCTCAGTTTAAGATCAAAAAACATTATAGTCTTTTTTCTCATTTGCCTGATAGTTTTTAATTGAAAAAATAATTTAATTTTTTGAAGGTAAGATGAATGTATGTGAATGAACTTTTTTTTTAGTATAAATGTTTACAATCATGACAGACAAAGCTACAATTCAAGACTGAGCTTGACAGTAAAAGGTAAATGGTATTAAACACCCTTGATTGTAGAAGCAAGTGGCCATTTGATGATTAGCCTTTTATTTAGGTACTTAAAACTTTAGATCATTTTCAACTGAAAAAAGATCGCACAAATTGAAAAAAACCTGTCTAATATTAAATGGGATGTTGGTGGATTTTGTAAAGTTAGGAAAAAAGCAGAGCCAATTAATTTGAAAAATAGTAGTAGAGTGCTTTACTATGAAGCTATAAATACTGGAAGGACAAATGGTATGAATTTATTATAAATAAAAAGTGAAAAAACAACAATTTGGAAACTGTTGGTATATTAGGAAAAATGGCAAGATTAATTATTCAAATTAACTGGGACATACCAAATGCAGATACTTCAGGTTTAAGCCACAATAAGTTTTCATTGTGATGAAGAAGTAAAAGATTTTTATAAGGATGTACAAAATGTTTTTGATCAGATCAAACACGTTCAAAATTGCCATGAAAGATTTAAATGATGAAAGTGTCATATGTAAATTTGTTTATTGTGACAGAAGTGAGAGAGAACACAGACTTATGGATTTTGCAAAAATAACAACAACAAAAACAATAACTGCCTTCACTATTATGAATTCCTTTTTGAGGAAAATGTTAAATGGAAATAGATATGTAAGCATCCAAATGAAAGTATAGCTGAATTGGATTATATTTTGACTGACAGTAGTTATGTATTTCAAGATAGTGATGTTCTTAATTATGTCAACACAAGGAAGTGATTATTGTTTAGAAAGCTGTGAGATAAAATTAATGCAAAACATGAGAAACAAAAATTATTAAGGAAAACAAAATTAACAGTCACTTTAGTGAATTTAAATTAAAACTTGCAAATCATTTAAAAATATTAACAGATTTTCAAGATAATTCAGATTTGATTAAAATTAATAAAAAGATAAGTGATACTCTATTAAGAAATGCAAGAAAGATAGCTCTTACAAAAAAAAATACAATTTATTAGTAGTTTTTCTAGAGAAAATATATGAAAAAAAGGAATATGAAAATTTTTAAATGTGATCCATTAAGAAGAGTTGAATATCTAGAGTTTTGCAAATGGTATGAAATAATAATAATAATATTAAAGTAATATGGTTTTAGAAGAGAATGAAAGTCTCAAAAGTGTAAAACAACATTTTGATACTACAAGGAAAGTTATTTTCATAATAATAAGAAAAGATGAAATCATTATTAAAAAAGAGATGACACTATAAAATATATGAAAGAGTTCTATAAAAAAAATATATATTAATAAAAAAAGAAACAAAGCATTTCCTACAGTTATTGCATCTTAATTGCTCAACAAATTAAATGAAAAAAGTAAGATATGCAATTAAATCTATGAAGAAGAAAAAAGCTCCAGGAAATAATGGAATTACAAATGAAATCTGAAAAGAAGCAAGTGAAGAAACAGAAAAATTGTTGGCAAAATTAATATGCCAAATAGTCTAAGATATACCAGTTGATTGGAAAAATATAGTGTACCGAGGGTTTAAACCCGACTAGTTACAAGGTAGAAAGGCGCACACATATGTTATATAGTTTTAAAATTAGTTTCATATAATTTTGATTTTATTTCGTTTTAGTATTTATTTTGTTAGTGGGAGAAAATGTTTAAGATTTTATTTAAGTAAGAAAAGAGGGGGTGGGGGGGGAATTTGCGTTTTGTTTTTGTAAAAGTGGTATATGTATGTATTTGCGGTGTGGATAGACAATTTTAGAAAACGAGCGTATGAATACATTTTGGATCCAAGATAAGAGATTATTGTAAGAAAAAGAAAAAAAAAAGAAATATATTAAACATCGAAAATCTTATCTGGGGAATTTGAATGAAAATTAAAAAGAAGGTTGAAGTAAAAAGTTTCCGGAATGTTAATTGCCAAAATGTCCGAAGGTGCGAAAAGTTCTTTCTGCTTATTAGCTTAACTGGCCATCTATACCACGTGGTGGGGAAGAAGGGGACGGACTGTGTTTGCGAAAACAAAAGAAAAAGAAAAAGTGACAGGGGGAGTGAGATGTAGTTTTTTTTTTTAAACTAGTGTCAGATTATTTTTGGTCTTCAAAGAGGAAAGAAAAAAAAAAAAAGAAATATTTTCATTTTTTTTTTATATATATTGAAGAAGAATAGCTAAGGCTACGGCCGAATATGAGTACAGTGGGGTAAAGGCTTAAGCGTGCTGGGATTTCTGGACCTTGCCCCGAAGAGGCCATGCAGCAGTGACCGGAGAACATCGACCGGAGACCTATCAACTTTTCGCAAGGGAATCGATCCGACTCGGAATGAACTGAAGCGTGATGAACTGTCTCGTACGTTTTGCTTCGGATTTCATGTGTTTTTCTTCTTATTTTGATATCCCCGGGGATCACATCGGACAAAAATTGCAGGTAATATGAACTTAAGATATTTTATTTTCCAAATATTATTACGTTTTCTGAAACCCTCAAGGAGAACGAACCAAGGCAAGAGACTTATATTTTTTTTTTAAGATAAGGCCATTTTGAATACAGCTGATTAGATTTTATCTGTGTATACGTTCGTTTTTCTTATTCTATTGAAAATCCACACAGAATACATATATAGGTTTTATTGGGTTATGTAAATGTTAAATGGTGCGGGAAATATATTTTTATTAAAAGCAGAAAATATTATAATAAAAGATATGTTATATTAAGGTATATTGCATGTGTGTGTGTTATTATTTGACTCATGGAATATAGTTCATAAATTTAGACGATTGATCCGAGTTTCGTTGTTGGTTGCATAGAGTTTCTCCCGTACATTTTTCCTACGGTTTATTAGCCACCCGCCCTGAGTACTGAGCTAGTGGAGAGGCCCTATTACTATCGTATTCTTCTCTTCCAGCATAATACTTATGTAAAAAGTAAGTTTGGCGCTTGGAGTCAATGATTGACGTCCATAAATATGCTGTGAGAGAAATACGAAATTTCTTATCACTATTTTTTTTGCTCAAAAAGAAAAAGGGGAAATATAGATATTATTTTTTTTATGATAAGAACTAATAAGTATACGGTAAACGAGTACACCCGTTACAATGGCGTCCCAACTAAGGCTTTATGAAGAATGGAATGTATGGGGGCCCGAGTAGAAAGAGTAAAAAATTCGATAAGGGAAAGGAGGGGGAGTAAAATAGAAATATTAGAGAGACGTGAAGTTTGTTTCGATTAAAATAGTTTTATTGAAAGACAGAAAATAGTTTTCCGAGTGGTTGATAAAGAAATTAGACACGTAGCATGGCGCTTTGGGGGGGGGAAAAGAAAACCTACCACGTTGTGATTTTGGAAGCAGTCAAAACAAAGTACTACGATTTTTTTTTTTCTCTCCTCATTTATATATATAATCAATACACGTATAATATAAAGGACAGAGAATATAAAATAAGGAGGATGGGACTGATAAAAATAAACACATATGAGGGGAGGAAGGAGGAGATGCCAACAGATCACCTTAGGAGTCTGCAAAGGTATTTCGAAGGGTATGGGATACCGGAAGAGATGAAGGCGATAGTAGCATCAGACCACCTTGAAGCTCAGGCTAGGGATTGGTGGAATTCACTGAGGCACCAGCCGCAGACATTTTTAGATTACAAGACAGCCCTGGAGAGAGTGTTCTGGAGTGAAGAGAGACAGGAGGATATTCGGTCCCGAATAATAAGGGAGAAGTTCCGAGAGGGTGGACCAGAGGAATACGTAGATTTCTTTAGGCGACAAGTGGCCCTACTCAAGACGTTAAAAGCATGTGATTTGTCAGAGAAACAGATGGTAAAGACAGTATGTAATAACTTGCCCATAGAAATAAGAGTGATACTGGGAGAAGGGGAGAAATCTACTAAAGAAATAGACGAAGTATTGAGTAAAATGGAAGTGAGTGCGAAAATGAGACAGATACGGGGGGAAAAGGAAGTAGATCAAGGGAGAGACATAGGGTTCAGTCAACAATCGAATCCAAAATGTATGGGAAATCTGGTTTGTTCATGGGAGGACCGGGTACCAAGTTACGCATGCCAAACATGTCCAAAAATACAGATAGCAACTGGACAGACGAAAGTGGAAGCACTTATAGATACGGGAAGTCAGGTCTCTGTAATAACAGAGAGATTATATTATAAACTCATCAGGGAACAACCAAATATACCTGTTCTGCCTTTGAAAGCTGTACAGGTGGCAATGGCCAACAACAGAAAGGCAAAAGTTGAACCCAAACAGATATGGCTAAATGTTAAAATCCAGGGAGTAAGTTGTCCTCATGCATTTTTAATTATGAAAAATCTGATCTGTGATGTTCTATTAGGAACTGATTTCTTATACAAGTATAAGTGTAAGTTGGACTACGAAAGTGGACAAGCCACGTGTAATGGGGAGGTGATTGGTTTCGTGATGGACAGCACAGATGTTTCAATAGGCACTTTGCAAGTTGTCGATGACAACAAGGATGACGTGATAGAGGATAAGATAGAACAGGTAAAACTGGCTGGTGGAGAAGGGAAGGAAATGCTAAGAAAGATACTGAAAGACTACCATCAAGTGTTTTCAGATATACCAGGCATAATCCCAGGTTTCGAACAAAGAATTCAGGTAAACGAAACTCAACCATTTAAGGCAAAATCATACCCCATCCCTCATCAGTATAGAGAACAGGTGAAAGCACAGATAGATCAAATGTTGGAATGGGGAATCATATCAAAAAGTTCATCGGCATACTGTAATCCAATAGTCGTGGTAAAGAAAAAAGATAACTCCGTACGGTTGTGCCTTGATGCGAGGCAATTGAATAAAGTCACAGTTCCAGATTGTAACATACCACCACCCATGCAAGAATTAATTGGTAGATTTAACGGAAAAAAAATTTTCTCGACATTTGATCTGACAGCGAGTTACTGGCAGATAGGTCTACACCCGGAAGACCGCAAATATACTGCTTTTAGATATGACGGCTGCTCGTATCAGTTTAACCGCATGCCATTTGGCCTAATTAACAGCGGGGCTGGTCTACTGCGGTGTTTAGATAAAGTATTATCTGCGGAAGTAAAAAAAATAATTACAATGTATGTGGACGATGTATTGATAGCGTCGGCTAACATGGAAGAACATGCCAAGGATGTGGAAATGTTTCTAAAGGAATGTTGGGATAAAGGAATTAAGGTAAACCTGAAGAAAAGCGTACTGTTTCAGGAGGAGGTTACATTTTTGGGTCACCTTATAGGCGCTCAGGGTGTTCAGCCACACCCAGATAAAATTTTGGCCATCAAAGATTTTCCCGCACCAAAATCAAAAAGGCAGGTACGATCCTTCTTGGGTATGTGTAATTTTTATAACCGGTTTCAGGAACAATTTGCTCAACATATGGAACCATTAGTTAGACTATTGAGGAAAGATATGATGTGGGAGTGGGGTGAGGAGCAAAGTCAGGCATTCGAGAAGGTGAAGCAAGGGTTCATGAAACACGTAATGCTTGTTTTTCCGGACTTTGAAAAACCTTTCATAGTGCAAACCGACAGCAGTGGATACGGGCTGGGAGCGACAGTATCACAGATCCAAGAGGATGGTCAGGCAAAAGTACTATATTTTTTGAGTAGAATGCTCAAGGGCCCAGAGAAACATTACACCGTCACCGAAAAGGAAGCTTTGGCTATTGTTTGGTCATTTCAAAAACTCCGCACATTGTTGTTAGGGTCAAAAATAATTGTTGTTACAGATCATCAAAGTCTAGAATTTATTAACCACAGTTATCTGACAAACAGTCGGTTGGTAAGGTGGAGCTTATACCTTCAAGAGTATAATTATGTGGTAAAACATTGTAAGGGGTCAGATAACGTCGTGGCTGATGTTCTGAGTCGCAATCCAGTACGTGTGCCATCAAGTCACCTGAAGGTTGAGAATTTATACGTGGCAGGGGTAAACTTGGGAATAAATGATAAGGTAGAGAATGACCTTAAAAGATTGGCCCAGTGTCAGAGGGATGATGCTCATCTAGGTAAAATAATCGGACAACTGGAAGGGGAAGGGAGCAAAAATGAAAATGAGTCCAGACATGGGATACACCGATACAGACTTGATCAGAAGGTGCTCCAATACAAAATGGATGGGGGACCAGAAAGCTGGAGGCCGATAATACCACAACCAATGAGGAATGCAGTGGTGACTCACGTCCACCAACTATATGGACATTATGGGGTGTGGAAAACAGAAAAGTGGCTTAAGAAGTGGTTTTATTGGCCGAACATGCATAGAACTATAGTAAAGATAATACATCAATGTGAACTTTGTCAAAAAACTAAACCTGCAAATAAAAATTATGCAGGTCCAATGAGCTCGATAATTCCAAGGAGGCCTCGTGAGATGATTGCCATAGATTATTACGGGCCATTACCCATGTTCAATAAAAAACGATATTTGTTGGTGGTGTATGATTTATTTAGTAAGTTTGTGGCCGCGTATCCAATGAATCAAGCAAATGCCCGAAACACCATACGTTTGCTAGAGAAGGAATATTTTGCTACCATAGGAAAACCCCAAAGTGTCCTATCGGACCATGGTACACCGTTTATTTCGGGAGAATGGAAAGCATGGATTCACAGGTCTGGGATCCAACATGTACTAACATCGATTAGAAATCCTCAATCAAACCCATGTGAGCGGGTGATGCGTGAGTTGGGTCGGTTGTTTAGGACCTACATCCCCACTAATCACCGCGGATGGGTTAAGAAAATTCCAGAAATACTTAATTATATAAATTGGGCAGTTAACGAGTCCACCGGATTTTCTCCCATGCGACTCCAGTTTGGGAAACATGCTCCTAAATTGATCAAGACCAAAATACCAGGACCAAAGGAATTGCCGATCAACATGGAGGAGGATCGAGAGCGGGCATATCATACACTTTTAAAAAGGAGTCAAGAAAGAAATAAACACACCCTGGGGAGGCCGTATCATTTTAAAGTGGGTGATCTAGTCATGGTAAAGACGCCACATGTGAGCGAACCGGGAAAATTTATTTGTAAAAAATTTTGTAGTTTATATGATGGACCGTACCCTATTGTTAAGTGTCAGGGTGATAACGCTTTCTGGGTGAATACGGGGCAAGAGGTGAAGGGATCATACAATGCCCGTTCACTCAAGCCCGTGCCACCGAACTAGGAGCCGTTCAAATACGTAGACCGTATTTAAAGGCTTCCGGGAGGAGGGTATTGTAACTAGTCGGGTTTAAACCCTAGTTACAAGGTAGAAAGGCGCACACATATGTTATATAGTTTTAAAATTAGTTTCATATAATTTTGATTTTATTTCGTTTTAGTATTTATTTTGTTAGTGGGAGAAAATGTTTAAGATTTTATTTAAGTAAGAAAAGAGGGGGTGGGGGGGGAATTTGCGTTTTGTTTTTGTAAAAGTGGTATATGTATGTATTTGCGGTGTGGATAGACAATTTTAGAAAACGAGCGTATGAATACATTTTGGATCCAAGATAAGAGATTATTGTAAGAAAAAAGAAAAAAAAGAAATATATTAAACATCGAAAATCTTATCTGGGGAATTTGAATGAAAATTAAAAAGAAGGTTGAAGTAAAAAGTTTCCGGAATGTTAATTGCCAAAATGTCCGAAGGTGCGAAAAGTTCTTTCTGCTTATTAGCTTAACTGGCCATCTATACCACGTGGTGGGGAAGAAGGGGACGGACTGTGTTTGCGAAAACAAAAGAAAAAGAAAAAGTGACAGGGGGAGTGAGATGTAGTTTTTTTTTTTAAACTAGTGTCAGATTATTTTTGGTCTTCAAAGAGGAAAGAAAAAAAAAAAAAGAAATATTTTCATTTTTTTTTTATATATATTGAAGAAGAATAGCTAAGGCTACGGCCGAATATGAGTACAGTGGGGTAAAGGCTTAAGCGTGCTGGGATTTCTGGACCTTGCCCCGAAGAGGCCATGCAGCAGTGACCGGAGAACATCGACCGGAGACCTATCAACTTTTCGCAAGGGAATCGATCCGACTCGGAATGAACTGAAGCGTGATGAACTGTCTCGTACGTTTTGCTTCGGATTTCATGTGTTTTTCTTCTTATTTTGATATCCCCGGGGATCACATCGGACAAAAATTGCAGGTAATATGAACTTAAGATATTTTATTTTCCAAATATTATTACGTTTTCTGAAACCCTCAAGGAGAACGAACCAAGGCAAGAGACTTATATTTTTTTTTTAAGATAAGGCCATTTTGAATACAGCTGATTAGATTTTATCTGTGTATACGTTCGTTTTTCTTATTCTATTGAAAATCCACACAGAATACATATATAGGTTTTATTGGGTTATGTAAATGTTAAATGGTGCGGGAAATATATTTTTATTAAAAGCAGAAAATATTATAATAAAAGATATGTTATATTAAGGTATATTGCATGTGTGTGTGTTATTATTTGACTCATGGAATATAGTTCATAAATTTAGACGATTGATCCGAGTTTCGTTGTTGGTTGCATAGAGTTTCTCCCGTACATTTTTCCTACGGTTTATTAGCCACCCGCCCTGAGTACTGAGCTAGTGGAGAGGCCCTATTACTATCGTATTCTTCTCTTCCAGCATAATACTTATGTAAAAAGTAAGTTTGGCGCTTGGAGTCAATGATTGACGTCCATAAATATGCTGTGAGAGAAATACGAAATTTCTTATCACTATTTTTTTTGCTCAAAAAGAAAAAGGGGAAATATAGATATTATTTTTTTTATGATAAGAACTAATAAGTATACG